>CM031948.1:27672325-28414825 GCA_018749465.1 Paracanthobrama guichenoti
AGGCAGAGGGTTTGACTTTAATCTCTCTCTCTAATCCCGCCTGCTGGAGCTCACGAGTGGAAAATGGGCTATGGAAAAAGTGTGAGAGAACAATGAAAAACATGAATTACCACTACAAGGCAGGGAACCCCTTTTATGTACCAAAGGAGATGGATATTTTTATTAAATATTACTAGTTCAGAGACCATGCATTAAGTTTGCTATGCATTAAGTTTGTTTACACAAAGGATTTTAATATGATTTACTCATCTGCATTTAATTTAATTTATTATACAGGAAAGATTAAAAAGTAACATTTAAGGTACAATTTAAGCGGGCCTGACTCAGTTTAAAAACGTGTTTCCAGCAGGTTCCTGTTCTGCAGAACATAAAACATAAAACACAATTTACAACACAAGGTTGGTCAAAAATATGATCTAATTTTGTTATACACATAAAGTTTCTGATTCAGTTTGTTTGTTAAATTAGAAATGTGATCCCGGTATGTAAGATGTGTATCAAGTAACACACCAAGATATGTAGGTGGTTCTTTTTCAACCAATCATGTAAGCACTGAAGATCAGATGTTAATTTAGAATTTATAACGTCAGGATTTGAGTCCGAGAAAAATCACAGTATCATCAGCATAGAGTAAGCATTCTGAGTATTTACACACTTGAGGGAAATCATTAATATATAAAAGAAAAAGTAAAGGTCCAACAATACTGCCTTGAGGAACACCCATATCATAGACTAAAGATTGAGATGTTACATGATTCATTTTAACAGCTTGCGACCTGTTTATCAAAGAAGAATAAAGCATTTCTATCACAGATGAGGACAAATTAAATGAATAAAGTTTAAGCAATATCCGATGGTTCACTGTGTCTAAGGCTTTATGAAAGTCAATAAAAACAACTCCAGTGATGTGACTTTTATTAAGAGCGTTACGTATTTGTTCAATGAGGAGTAGTAATGCCGACATGGTAGATTGCTTAGCGCGGAAACCGTGTTGACAGTCACTAAGCCAGTTATTAATTTCTAAATAAGAAATTAACTGGTTGTGCAAGGTTTTTTCAAGCAACTTCGACATTGCTGGGAGTATTGCTATAGGTCTATAATTTGAGTAAATAAGAGTTGGACCATCAGATTTAAAAATTGGAGTGATTTTTCCAATCAGTAGGAAAGAGCGAAAGCCTGATGTAAAGATTGATTAAATGCTGAAAAAGTGGTATAAGGCTATCAGCATGAGTCTTCAAAAATAACTGTTCAAAAAGAAAGTATTTAATGCATGTTTATTGCATGTTTTTCCAAACTTTTTCTTTCTTACATGGAACGTATATGTTGTGTTTCTGTTGATTAAACCAATCTCAGTTTTTTTTATTTCAAATAACTTAAAATTTTAAGGCATTCTGAGGCCTGTTGCATGAAGCTAGCTGAACCAACTCTGAGTTTCAGAGTTGACAAATCCAGATAAATCCAACCTGGTTTAGATCAAGTTCAACGGTCTCTCAAAGCTTGGTATAAACGTTCTCTGTCAACTCAGGTTCATCCAGAGTTTGTGATTATGAAATTGTGAAAGACACATTTAAGTTGTTATTCGCTGAAATTTTCCATTTGCAACATTGCTTTAAACATTAAAACATCATTACCATGTTTCAGAGTTTGAGCATGGCCGGGTCAAAGGGGCACAAAATTAATTTATTCATTAAAGGAACAAATGCAACTTGGGGTGGTATATCAGCGGTTAAAGGCCAGTGATACAAAAGCCTGACGCTTTGATCTCAGAGACCTGTGAACTTGAGAATCCCTCGAGAGAACCATTGTACCTTTAAATAGAGTGCATAACTCCAAATGGCCCTATGTGGAGGGCCGTCACTGATATTTTTACTGTGTTACGCAATGTAAACAGCATCTGCTAAATGACTAATTAATTACAAAACTAACCAGATATACTGCTATTAAGAATTGTGCAGACTGTCCTTACAAATGTTTAATCAACACTGACCTCCTGCACACAGAGTGAAACTGCTAATCTGAGACAGAACAGAATTTTGGCAATTGCTTGGTGTTGCAATATATTCAGAGATATGAAACATTCTGATCTTTGTCTGTATAAATCTGTGACCAGAACCAGAATGAGAGCACCGGATACTGCAATTAGTGATGGTTAGCTGTGGTGCTTTTGTCAGAGTTCTAAAAAGGGCATTAAACCTTGCCCAATTCCAAGGCAGTACTCAACTCCGCTTAATTCAATCCCAGACTTGGTACACTGTGATCCAGCCCAAACAAAGCCTGCAGGAGCACGGCCTGCTCTGTAACCCAATAAGAACTGGAGGTCAAGGCCGAGACTGGGCTTCATGAATGGAGACAGGTGAGAATGTGAGACAGACAGTAATGCGATTAAGGCCATGCTAATCTCTTAATGTGGCTATCAATGGGTTAAAGAGACTGGGATGGATGCATAGACTGGCATCAAACCTGGACAAATTGCAGTTGTTAGCTCTGTGCAAACAAGCCATTTGGTGTTGTGAGATGTGTAGGGTTCTTAACGTAAATAAATCAAAAATCAAATTTATTAATGTTTCTAAGATCTATCAATTCTTGTCCTAGGCTACATATTTTCTTTTGCATTGCATATTCATATGTATTTCAGAAATATTTATGGAGGAAGCTATTAAAATAGAAAATAAGGTTGGTTAGCTCTTTTTCAGCATGCTTTACTAGTGATTAGTGAAGAATCAAATTAGTATTTAATTAGCTCAAATATGGAGGTTTTCATACTGAAATATCATATACAAATTAGTCATTTTTTTAATGAATTTGCCCCTGTGTTTTAAATCACTTGTAGTAATTAGAGCGCGATGACAGAATATTAATTTTGTGCGTGTATGAGAGAGAAATAAGAGGGGGGGGTCTCCTGATTTTGCCAATGTGATGACAGTGGCACACGCAGTAAGGATGGATTTGTATGGAGTAAACGAGAATGTGATGACTGACATACCTGAAACAACATAGAGGGCAGTTTACAAAGTTAGCAGGAAAAGGAAAGCAATAGAAAAACGTACAGCATATAAAGTCACTCGGGAACACAAGAAGGCCTAGTATTTAGACAAAGTATTTGACCTATACACAAATGCTTCTGCTCAGCAGTGAGATCAGACTCTAAGTATGACTCTAACTGACCAGCCAAAGCTGACAACAATACAGGCCCATGGCCAAAGATCCCTTAACAGCCATGTCCTGCACTGGGTGGAAAATAGTTGGGCTCAAGGTAAGTCTATTTACCAGCTCAGAGCAAATCTGCACAGGTCACTGAATAATACCTGCACAGTATATATTCACACACAATGCCTAAGAATATCACTGTTTTTCCACAGTCTTATAGAGGTGGATATATATAGGCTATGTACCTCTCCACTACTAAACTACTAAAGCTATTTATATTGATATATATATATATATATATATATATATATATATATATATATATATATATATATATATATATATATATATATATATATATATATATATTTCAGTATATAAACTAAACCTAGTTTAATGTATATTATTTAATAAAGCTTTCGATTTATGTTATAAATACAGCCCCATTTGCCATAAAACTATCCAAATGGACATGTAAATGAGATAATAAAACAATAATTTAAACAAATTACCTATAACATGCTCCAAAAGTGTACAGTAGAATATACAAATAGCTGAAGAATCAGGTAATATGATATTAAAATACTGTTTCTAATTTTAATAAACACATGTAAATCATGTTGAGCATTTCTTGAAGTCCCTTGACTGGCGTCTTTAAAACATCTTAAATGATTGCTTGGATGCCAAAGCTGTCTGCAGTTTTGACTTTGTGCATCCACACTGTGAAAGCAATCCATCACGTGCAATAAACACATGTATGTGACTCTGAGATAATCCATCTTCAATGTCAGCGCATCTAGAATATCCCTTACATCTGTCTATATATGAAGCTCTTCCTGAGCCAGTGAGATCATGACACACATAACGATTGATTTAAAATAAGCCACATGCCGGATGCAATGAGAGTGTGGACTGATGTCTTTATGAAGGGTCGTCGTTGTCCTGAACACACTTCCTCTTCAAGACAAAGCCTGTCTGAAACTTCCTGAGTGCTCTCCACCCTACTTTAGAGAATAGCATATCCTGTTGAGATGAACATGCTGTCTTAATGCACAAGGGGCAGGTTTTGCCTAGTGCCTATTGTGGGGACCAAATGCCCTGCTTAATACCTTTTTATCCCTTAAAACTCATCTTTGATCACCAAAATGACACATTTAAATGTTTTTGTCCTGTGAAAAAAATGTTCTTCATACCTTAAAATAGCTCATGCCACAATGGTATCGCTCTTTACAACGTTGAACAAATAATGGTAATTAATATGATTAGCCTTTTGCTTGACTATGTTATCAAACAGCTAATAATGTGTTGCTAATATTACACAAACCACATTCCCTTTCACCATCTCAGAGTCGAACAGCTGCCTTCTAAAAACCAGCATCTTATAGAAATGCTTTGAACAACTTGAGAAAGGCATATATATATATATATATATATATATATATATATATATATATATATATATATATATATATATATATATATATATATATATATATATGTATATATACATCATATAGTGTAATATTCATATACAATTTACCGCAATATTGCTAAATGTACCCAATTTTTCATATCAACAGAAAAATATACCGGGATAACCTGGGATAACCTCTCTTGAGACTCCCCTGCTTCACAGCATTTTAGTTATATGCTAAATCCTGCCTGCACATTGACTTGATTGGTTACAAGGTAGTTTGTGACGTCAGAAACACCAGCGATTTCACGTCCATGTCTTTGGTTCACTGCAGTTTTAAGGAGAAAACACTCAGCAATGGTGTTGACTTATGAATATGCACATGGTTTGTCTTAAAGCATATGAAAAACACCACATAGACATATAAACAATATTAAAAACTTGATTTTCACAAAAGGGGGTCTTTAATACACTAAATAATGAAAGTGAAAATGTAAAAACACAAAAAGCTTTCTGTGGTGATTAGGTTCAGCTCAGTATAAATCGTTTCATTTTAAACTCTCATATTTAATGTTGGAAAGCCAAGATTCATTCTAGTGAAAAAGTTTATTTTAAAATCTCATATGTAGCATTGGAAAGTTCCTTTGATTTTAGGGTACATTTTCCTTTGTGTTTTTTGTGTACAGACGACAAAGTTTTCCCCGTTCACGTAGATCCACGAAAACGATTAAAAACGCTTTATTATGCATGTCAGACCAGTAGTTGGCGATGTCACTTTGTAAAGAAAAATCACACGCCTAGACTGAACACTTAATATGCATGCGTATGATGTCACCATTTTCACAAATTCTGTTTTTTGTAGTTTACACAGAGACAATAAGTTTATCGTTTTCAAAAACAAAACTTCGAAACCTGTTTGCATTTCCATGCCCCCAAAAACGGAGTTGTCGTTTAAATGAACAGCCAAAACGCATAAAAAGTTTTCAGTTTTTAGTTGAAAACGGTGTTGTGTAAACGACCCCTTAGTGTCACTAGAAAGAATATCTAAAAATAATTAGCAGTTTAATATAATACCGTTGTTGTTAATTGCACCCAATATTATTGTGTACCAAATGAGAGGGCTCTCTGTATAGTTTGCAGCATTATTTGGGAGAGGTTTTTTTTTTTTTTCCATAAGAGAAATCAAACTATCTGTATCGGCATTGGCTGATAACATTCTGAATAAATGTACTATTGGTGCATCTTTATCTTCTTTTGTGTTCAGCAGAACAAAGCAATTCATAAAGGTTTGAAACAACTTGAGGGTGAGTAAATTATGAATTTTTGGGTGAACTATAATAATTTTTATAATCTATAAAAAAAAATTGGTAACACTTTACATTAAGGTTCCCTTTGTAACGGGTTTATAAAGGTGTTTGTTAATAACTAATAACTCATTTACAAATGCACTGTAAATCGTTGATAAGCAGTTATAACCACATGAATAAAAAGGGTGACTTTAACACAATGCCTGTCAAATAGTGAGCCACTTTTAACTCACATGTTATAAATGCTTAAAGGGATGCTTCAGCTATTAGCATTAAGCTTTGTATCAGTAGAAACCCGGTAGTATATTAAAATTATCGCACTTTCCCCCCTCATATCCCCCTGAGACGAGAGATTTATGCATTTTATTTCTGGACAAAATCCTCCGATGACGCAAATATCGTCATTTTGCATCATCGGAGGAATTTTTGGCCAGAGGCTAAAGACTACAGTCAGTAGAAGGAGCTAGTTCTGCATGTTTTCAACCCGCCCACTGGGATCTCACTCACAGAATGTAAATGCGCACGGCCGCTCGGCTCGGGCATTCATAATGGAGCGGTGCGGAGCAAAGTGAGTGTTTCAGTTTTTCAAATGATTTCATATGAAAGTTAAGCTTCCATAGGCATGATCTGAAAACGCACCAGACTGAACATGCGCCGTGAATGTTTGTCACGCCCACGCTCACCTCAGCTCTGCTCAGCTCTTCGCTCTCGTGATGAATGTAATCTGACTCCTGCTGCGTTTGTGCCGTGACTTTCGTTCGGCTCACTCACATTATATTGAACAGACGCGTTCAGTTTTTAATTGTAGTGTCTATTCTCTAACTGAACAAAATTTTTATTACTATGAAAATATGACGGTGGGGGCGGTGTCATGGTGGGCAAGTGATAACCAGTAACCGTGGTTTTGGGAGTGGCCTCGTAGGACAGCACAAGCAAGTGCATTCTGGGAGTTGTCTTTCATCCACATGAGACAAAAATGCATTTTCTGTCTTTTCTCAGTCTAGAAGGCACCAAATTCAAAAATTATTTCACATTTCTACTACATAAATGATCCAGTTTAAATACACATTCATCTTCCCAGCGCTGAATACCCCTTTAATAAATGTATTTATTCACACTTATTTAACTCAATACCAGATTCCTGATTCCTGAAGTGAACAAGTTCACAGGTTTCCACTTTACATTAAGGTTCACTTTCACAGGTTATAAATGTTTGTAACTCATTAATAAATGGTTTGCAAGTGTCTACCCTACATTAAGGTTCACAATGAACTAATATTGGAATTAAAATATTCATTATTAATATCTAGTTATCTAAGTTATCGTTGTGTGTAGTGTTTTTGTTTTTTTCAAAATAAAGTTTGATAATTTAAACAAGTCGATAAACAAGAGTTTTTATACACTGCTGTGGATAGGCATCATGCACTTTTTGTGGAATATCATGGGTAAGACAGTAACTTCTGGTACGGAACATTTTAAGAAAAGTGGCAGTCATGAGATATTAATGAGAAAACCACAAATACAAAACCCTTCAGTCTCACTATGATAGTCTATTTTTGCTGCATCATGAAATAAATCAGGAATCTGGTATCGAGTTAAATAAGTGTGAATACATACATTTATTAAGCATTTATAACATGTGAGTTAAAAGTGGCTCACTATTTGGCAGGCATTTGCGCACTTTTTTTATGCATGCAGTTATAACTGCTTATCAACGATTTATAATGCATTTGTAAATGAGTTATTAGTTATTAACAAACACCTTTATAAACCCTTTACAAAGGGAACCTTAATGTAAAGTGTTATATATATATATATATATATATATATATATATATATATATATATATATATATATATTCATTATAAACTAGTCATAAAGAAGAAGGTCGGATTTAGTGAATTGGTTCATTTTAAACACTAGTGTTGACTCTCAATTCATTCTACACATTTGCATTAAATGAACTTTTTCGGATGATCCATTTAACTGAACAGATTCTCAAAAATTCACATTTTGAGTCCCAGTACAGTTTACGAATGATGATGCTTTGTTGTATTTAGTAGCCTGAGATTAGCTCAGGTTTGATACTTTGCTTGTAGACTGTAGGTCATTGGTGTTGGTTTTAGTCTAGAGATTCAGAAATTTAGAAAATGGGAGCGAGACCATTTTACGTAACATGGATGCTACACAGGAGGACCTTGTTAATTTGAACTTTCCTTCGCTTATTTACTGAAGATAGCAAACTCACACACCTGTGCTCATAAAGAGCAGCTGTGCACCCATAATGCCCAAACAAATGTGCATCATCAGTGCTTCTGATACTGTGTACAGAGCAGGAAAATGGATTCCTCAGACACTGGGAGTGTCTCCATGGTATCAGTCTGAATAGATGCTCCTGCAGCACATTTGAGAGAAAAAATATCTGTATCTAAAGCAGAGTAAAATAACAACAACAAAAACAGATTTATAAATAAATAAATATGATGTCTGTGCTCTTATGTGTGTGATGACTGGAATTTTTATGCACAAAGACAAGAACAGGTTAAATAATAATAATAACACAAATATTTTATAGAAATACAAATATATTTTATAGCTCTAGTTTTTAACAGTATGAAATCAAAACATACTTGCATATGGTACGTATTCCTCTCCTTTGTGGTGTACATACTTTCAAAAATTGTTTGTGTTTTATATAAAGATGTTTTGGAAAAATATTAATTATGAAAAAAATGTTTAAGTAAATATATAAGTAAATATTTCCTATTTAATATTTTAAGTATTTGTTTCAGCTTACAATGACATAATAAAACGCCAATTATTTAATTTATCAAATTTTTCCTCAGCATGGAACAATGGATCTTTATGCATAAAAATATTTAAAAGTACTTCTAAAAGTATCTGCAGCATGTCCAAACTTGCATATATTACCAGTTCTACCTAAACTCGTAGTACTCCATGATACTGGGTCTATGTGTGTGGATTGTGGCCTCGGTAACACAATCCAGAGAATGTCAATAAGGAGAGAGATTATACACAGGCACCTGGTGTCGTTTCCTCAACTAGAATTTAGCACTAAGGGTGAGAGATACACAGAGACAAGCAGAGAGTCAAGAGTTGGATGGTGTCAGTTATATGGAGAAAAGACGGTGAATTCCAGAGCATTGACACCTGACTCTCACGTGAGGGATAACATGAGTAAACTTATTATCATTATTAATTGGCAGCTCACTCACCCACCTCACCATGAATACATGCTAAAAGCAAAGTGTGCCCCCTTTCTTACACCGAAACTTCTACAGAAAGGTCAGACTACAGCTGACAATGAAAAGAAGCTGCATGTATGCATTTCACGGACACTTTCATCCAAAACAGTTAGTTCACTCAAGACGTACACTATATTGCCAAAAGTTTTGGAACACCTGTCTTTACATGCACATGAACTTTAATGACATCCCATTCTTAATCCGTAGGGTTTAATATGGAGTTGTCCCACCCTTTGCAGCTATAACAGCTTCAGCTCTTCTGGGAAGGCTTTCCACAAGGCTTAGGAGTGTGTTTATGGGAATTTTTGATCATTCTTCTAGAAGCGCATTTGTGCGCAGGTGTTCTATCGGATTGAGGTCAGGACTCTGAGCAGGCCAGTCAAGTTCCTCCACACCAAACTCCCTCATCCAAGTCTTTATGGACCTTGCTTTGTGCACTGGTGTGCAGTCATGTTGGAACAGGAAGAGGCCATCCCCAAACTGTTCCCACAAAGTTGGGAGCATGAAATTGTCAAAAATGTCTTGGCATGCTGAAGCATTAAGAGTTCCTTTCACTGGAACTATGGGGTCAAGCCCAACCCCTGAAAAACAACCCCACACCATAATCCCCCCTCCACCAAACTTTACACTTGGCACAATTCAGTCAGGCAAGTACCGTTCTCCTGGCAACCTCCAAACCCAGACTCGTCCATTGGATTGCCAGACAGAGAAGCGTGATTCGTCACTCCAGAGAACATGTCTCCACTGCTCTAGAGTCCAGTGGTGACGTGCTTTACACCACTGCATTCGACGCGTTGCATTGCACTTGATGTAAGGCTTGGATGCAGCTACTCGGCCATGGAAACCCATTCCATGAAGCTCTCTACACACTGTTCTTGAGCTAATCTGAAGGCCACACGAAGTCTGGAGGTCTGTAGCTATTTACTCTGCAGAAAGTTGCCGACTTCTGCGCACTGTGTGCCTCAGCATGCGCTGACCCTGCTCTGTGATTTTATGTGGCTTACCACTTCGTGGCTAAGTTGCCGTTGTTCCAAATTGCTTCCACTTTGTTATAATACCACTAACAGTTGACCATGGAATATTTAGTAGTGAGGAAATTTCACGAATGGACTTATTGCACTGGTGGCAACCTATCACGATACCACGCTTGAATTCACTGAGCTCCTGAGAGCGACCCATTCTTTCACAAATGTTTGTAGAAGCGTCTGCATGCCTAGGTGCTTGATTTTATACACCTGTGGCCATGGACGTGATTGGAACAAATTTGAATAAATATTGGAATTCATTTGGAGGGGTGTCCCAATACTATTAGCAATATAGTGTACATTAGATCAGAATATGTCTTCCCAAAATGATGACCTTTGCATTGCTAATAGGCACATGCTATTTATTGTCTATATTGTCTATAATTTCACTTCATATTATTTCAATACGTCCCTTCGTTCCCCAATACGTTTTTATTACGTCATATGGCTATTTCACAACTCATTTGTATGTCATGTCAAGTTTTATAACTGTATAGTGCTTTTCACAATGCTTCCTGCTTCATAATCAGCTTTACAGAATATTATGTTTCAAATCCCTCCACTAGCAAGTCATGGGCAATGTGGCGTGGAAAAAAACTATCATTTATATTTAATAGGTAAATTAGCAGCCATCAACTGCCAGCGGCCATAAGGCACAGACGCCATTGCAGACGGGATGCTGTGCTAAAGAAATACAAGAAGGAGGGGAAAAGGTGAAAGTGTGAAACCAGAGTGAGTCCAGAGTAAATTACAGTATAGTCTCACGTGCAGTTAGAAAGAGATATCTTTGCATGAGTTTAAGAGCAGACAGACTGTAACCTAAGATAAGCTGTTAAATTTTTACATGGAAATCTGATCATATTAAAATGGCTACACCAATTATTCATGCTTCAAAAGCAAGTGCATTGTCATCTTACAGTTAATATACTTTAATAGCCCTCATTACAGGTGCACACGCAAACACACACACACACACACACACACACACACACACACACACACACACACACACACACACACACACACACACACACACACACACACACACACACACACACACACACACACCTGTTTTCTGAAAAACTCACACGTTCTCTAAGTGTGTGCTTTGTGTACTGTGCAGCATGTTTGTTTATGCTGTTGCTGGGTTTTTGGGTGTGATATAATGCGTAGTATATCCAGTTTAATTGCATGTACAGTTAATTTAGGCTGTGAAAATATCCTGAGACCGCATCTGTGTACTTCTTTATTTGAGGGAGCAGAAAAGTCTCATGGGTAGTGGTTCAGTGTGTTTGTGTGATTTCTACGTATATGTCTAGTATGTCTCTAGACAAAAAAAAAAAGGAGAGAACTGCCTTTTCTATCCAGTACTCATTCCTCCTCTATCGATCTGCATTGCTGCTGGGGCAATGAACAGTGTTGGGAAACTGTACCTCAGCAAACTGCATGCTACTCTTAATTTAACCCAACAGCGAGGGCCTAGGAAAAAAATATTTAAAATATATATTGGTTCCAGCATATATTCAGGTCAAGTGACCTGGTGTAAAAACACTGGTATCAACTCACCGTAGTTAAAATGGCTGCATGCCGTGAGAAAGCTACTGAGCTTGAGGTTATTTTTGTTTTCTTTCATATTTTCATAGGAGATACAAACTGTAAAATTTAAAGTAAAGGCAAGAAAAACATGAAATTTTAGTCCTATCTTTTGAAGATGGTAAAAAATATTTTTAAATTCCCACCATTTTAAGGGTACAACTACTGTCAAGCCACCCTTCCGAAAAAAGGAGTTATCCATACTACAAGTGGGCAATATCTTTTAAATTACATTAAAGGATAATTGTGATAATTTCACTGTATCATATCTGATAATAAATAGTACTAATTAGATTATATGATTAAGTGCAAAAATAGCAGTATTGATGCTATCCAGCACAAAAGCAGTAAGGATATCA
Source organism: Paracanthobrama guichenoti (assembly GCA_018749465.1). Lineage (NCBI taxonomy): Eukaryota > Metazoa > Chordata > Actinopteri > Cypriniformes > Gobionidae > Paracanthobrama > Paracanthobrama guichenoti. Next base: position 27,684,438 of record CM031948.1, read on the forward strand.
GGGGATAGGCCTAGCATCAAACTTAATAGGCTATATAAAAGCTATATATATATATATATATATATATATATATATATATATATATATATATATATATATATATATATATATATATATATATATATATATATTATATATATATATATTGATTGAATTGGTGGGTCTATTGTGCAGTATTAGTAACCATTTTGTCTTATATTAAACCATACTAGTATCTCTCTTTCCCTCTGTTAAAGTGTGGATGTGTGAGAGAGGTATCAGTGATGTGATGGCTATCAAGAAGGTGATATGAGGCCTCCTTGTACAGCAGCCAAGTAGCTGTTTGAGAGTGTGGATGTTCTGATTGGCTGTTGATTGTTTTGTGGAAGGGGGATGATGTTCTGATTGGCTGTTGAATGTTTTGAGGCAGGGTGCTGATGTTCTGATTGGCTGGGTCCCAGCAGGCACGGCATACACCTGAGACCGAATGTTGAGTGTCTGTGGGCTGCAGCGGGCACAGTGGAAAAATACAGAATCCGACTCTGCCAAGCGTGAATAGGTTCACTAGGAGATGTGCATAAACACGGGCACACAAACACACCAAAATTTGCACTGGGCATGGAACACAAAAATTTATTCAGAATCCATCCAACACCTTTGAAGTATAATATGTCTATGTCCTTGAAAGCAATTAGAGCAATTGCCCCTGTCACCGTTGCATGTTATTTTGATCACACAATGCCCACTTTTTTCTGTCATTTACATGTGCATGTCTGAAAAGAAATTATCATAAGTATTAGCAAGTGAAATGCAGAAAATCTGCCCTGGGCCTGGATAGATAAGAAGGGCCGAAATTTCAGTACCAAAACAAAATCTATATATGTAGTCTCTATTGCACCTAGGATGGAATTGCATGTAATTTTTTAATTTGCAACAATGATAAACTGATTACTGAGATTTACTATGTTGAAATATGAAATATCTACAAGCCTACACACTATATTTACATTTTCTGAAAAAAATATGATTGGTGTTCGCCCAGGCAAAACTGTTAGGGCATTGTGGGTGGTTGCCAGGATGTTGCTATGCAGTAGGTATTCTGATGTTATATTCGATGGTTCTTCGAAGTTTATCTCATTGATATGGTGTTTTGGGTGGTTGCTATTGTGTTCTGAGGTTTTTTTTTTTAGCTCATTGCTGTGTGTTTGCCAAACTCTCAGAAAAAAAGGTACAGTGCTGTCACTGGGGCGGTACCCTAAGGTACAAAAGTGAAAAGGTACATCTTTGTACCTTACTCACCCCTAAATGGTACATTTTAGTACCTTCAAAGGTACATATCAGTACTTTAAGAGTGCGTATTAGTACCTTAAAGGTACATATTAGTACCTTTTCGGTTTTGTACCTTAGGGTACCGCCCCAGTGACAGCAATGTACCTTTTTTTCTGAGAGTGTAGGGTGTTGCTAAGCAGTTGCTATCTGGTCGCTAGGGTTGCTATAATATTCTTTTCCCTAATAACTCAGGCCCCTCTTTCAATGTCTATGTGATATTTTTTGCCCATTTTATCCACTATGCTAAAATTGTTATTACTTTGAAAAGTAATTGCAAAACTCTGCTCAAAGGGCTGCACTATTTTAGGTCTATTGCACAAACAGTGCATATTGCGCACTAAAGTGTAGGGTTAGCGGTAAAGAACAAACTCCAAGTATGAGCAATAATAATAGTGAAGCTTGCATAATTCATCTTTATAACCAATCTGGTTGGAGAAGTAAGAGGTTATTAACGAATCTGGTTGTTGCATACATAAAGATAGATGATGCAACATGTCAGCAATGAAAATAGTAAGATTTTAAGATTTTTAATTTTAAGAATTACCAGCTACTATGTGCAACCTACTAAGAACTTCTTTTCTTAACAATCTTTTTTATATTTTTCATTCAAATCCTGTTCCATCCATCTCCTCACACAATAAATCTGTCACTTATGAATCTCTCGACAATGTCTTCTACACTCAAATTACTTTGAATGTGGCAACAGTAGCCCTTTATGACTGTGTCTGATACTAATAATACATGACCTGTACATCTGTCGTGTGCAGTTATGCAACAGTCATGATTGTCCCAATAAGAAATGACCCACCAGAAGAGACCAAACTAGAAGGATATGAAATTAAAATAAAAAAAAATAGATGAAAAGGTAAATAAGATGAATAGGTATGTGTGATAATACATTTGATACAAGATAAATGGAGACAGGCAAGGCCACAGAGGATGGTCACGGCCCAGCTGGTCAAAAGAAAAGCTGTATCAAAATATAGCAGAGAAAAGAAACTGTAGGCGAGAGATAAACTGCAGCAGAGAGGTCAGCGTGACATAAAAGACAGACTGATTTCTGCAGGGAGTCACGGTTTCAGGACAGAACAGAGAAGATCTCAAGCACAGAGAATAGACCTACCAGTGCTGTGTGTGAGATGGGCAAAACACGTGATCCTTAGAGACCCATGGTGAGAGTGGCTGACCCTCTAGAGGCTGATTTGGCTGTGTTTTGTTGCACATAAACACACATAGATGTGCATGCACAGAATTTTGCTAATAGACGCTTACGTAACTTAATATGCACAAAATGCAATTCAATTTAAGGTAGGGTATAGGCGGTTTTCGAAGAGCCTAGCAATAGCGAGCTAGCTTTGAAAGCATAAGATCCCATCCTCCCTTCAGAGCATCTCCAAAGCCATCCAAAACACATCAACGCATACGGCAGGGAGCAAAGCGTCATGAAAGACGGCGTTAAACTAACATTACAATGACAACTTAAAGAGCACTGACCTGTTACTGTACCACCTGAGTGCTGCAGATTCATTTCGGTGTTGATAGTGTTGTCATTGAAATGCATAAAATCGAGTCACAAAAAAAAAAAAAAAAACTCACAGGTTTCCACACCATAGTAGTTACAACAGTAGTTATGGTGTGAACAGATCTTCAGCTCGTTGTTTTGGTGCAGGAGGAACTGTAAAAAGTGCTGCTTTTTCGGCTGCCGTGCTCAAGCTGATGTCTGTCTAACTCTGCATAGCATGAAATGTGCTGATGACTTGTAATGTCTGCTTGAGTGTAAAATGCATTCGGACCGAATGCAATGATTGGATGAACATTTTATGGTCCTACGCCTTCCCCAGATTCAGCATTTTGATGTTGCTGTATGTCCTGTTATATATTTACAAAAAGTGCCAGGGTGTTCTGCGAAACACGTTGTAGAGGTACAGTGAGATAATGAGATAAATAATAATGCTGCAGTAAATTTAAAGGTAGGGTAGATGGCTGAAAGTCTCTTCACATCTTGATAGCAATCACTAAGTTAAGTGGTCTAAATGTATTTATATGTATATAAATACGTTTATATAAATACATTTAGACCACTTATCAAGATGTGAAGATGTGCAGAGACTTTCAGCCATCTACCCTACCTTTAAATTTACTGCAGCATTATTATTTATCTCATTATCTCACTGTACCTCTACAACGTGTTTCGCAGAACACCCTGGCAGAACACTTTTTGTAAATATAACAGGACATACAGCAACATCAAAATGCTGAATCATTTTTAAAAGAATGTTCCTGTCACACCCTCATCAGCCTCCAGGGCGTTCACCCTCCCACGCCTGGATGTGCTGTGGTGCGAGGACGCGCCTTCCGGGAGGGCGGGGTACTGTCATGTATTGAGTGTTCATGTCTGTTTCTAGGTTGGTTTTCTTGTTCTGTTAATTAGTTCTGTCCCCTAACAGTTTTGCAGCATCCCAATTCGCTTACTTATACTACGCCCTAAAAGTATGTACTCTTTTTGTGAAGAAAAAGTACATACTTTTGAGAGTGTAGAGGAGTAGGGAAACTTTGGGATGTACAACTTCGTCATCATTAAAGGGATAGTTCACCTAAAAATGAAAATGTGTTGTTTATCTGCTTACTCCCAGGGCATTCAAGATATAGATGACTGTTTCTTCAATAGAACATAAATTAAGATTTTCAGCTCCAACCGTTGCAGTCTGTCAGTCGTATAATGCATGTGAATGGTAACAAAATCTATGAGAGTAAAAAAAAAACTGTAAAAAAAAAAATAACTTGCACAGACAAATCCATATTAAACACTGCAGTTGTAACACACATGCTTTAAAACTTTCCACACATGCCAGGATGATGAAACTTTGTGTATTTAGTTGCCATATCAACACTATTTAGAGAAAAATATTGCACCAAAATTAAGAAATCTTTGGAAGATATCACTGAACATACCATAGCAAAAGTAAATTTCTTACTTAAGTTTATTTTTCATCTCAGTTTTTTGTTTATTTAAAATAAGACAAATCTGATATTATTGTAATCTTATATCTGTTGTTTAACAGTTGAGATGGTTCTTTAACGCTGATCTAACAGCAGAAGACACGAGCCGGGGTTTAAATCCCAGTTGCTCAGGTGGGGTGTGTTGTCACACTGTGTGTCACAATGAGCCCCTATTAGAACTACGCTATTATATTCTATACTTTTATTAATTATTTTGAGAAACCATGAGAAAAGGGTGAATAAAGACTGTTGCTAGGGAAAAAGGAAATCACATTAGATTGCACAAATAATGCACTCGGGCTGGGCGTACATGTGGTGTGCGTAACAGAGGCAAAAGTCGTAGTTAATAGTAAATATGTGTTCCCCATACTAAAGCGTTACCAAAAGTATTTTGTAAAGCAAATGTAAATATGTAAATATGCAAATACATTGCTAGAATTAAAAATGTTTTAGCTGCAGCCGCGGCTCATTTTACTGTAGCTTCAGCAGCTCCAGGCACATGAACAAAATCTCATTGGTCGGACAGTTTTCAACGCGCCGCGCCAAACCAAAAAAACAAATGCGAAGCAAAATTATGCTTTTACGGCTGCCGTTTTGCACGTCGGTGTGCACACTCACATTGGCGCCCTTTGTTTAGTCACAAGGCATGACACAATCATCCCGATGTGAACAGGCCTTTAGTTTCTGACATGTTCTGTTGTTGTTGTTGCTGCACAAGCTATTGAAGCTCCGCCCTTTTCTTGAAAGAACAGGCAGGGAGCACCTGCTCATTTGCATTTAAAGGGACATACACAAAAATTGTGTGTTTTTGCTCACCCCAAAAATGTGGTAATTTTAACAGGCTATACACCATAATCTGTGGGGTATTATGAATTACACTGAAGATGATTTTTGACAAAATTATATTCTATGGTAATGGATAGCGTTGTCTTGCATTTCTCTGAACTCGTAACATTCCTGTTCTTATTTTTATTAGCTGCATCATTTTTGAGATAGTGACTAATTTTGTCTATAAATTATATTTTTTGTTTTGATTTAATTTCTTTCAAATTTAACATTGAAGAGAGAGAGAGAGAGAGAGAGAGAGAGAGAGAGAGAGAGAGAGAGAGAGAGAGAGAGAGAGAGAGAGAGAGAGAGATAATTATAATTAAAAAAATTCCCTTTTATCTAAAACTATTCTCTCTCTCTGTGTTTCTGGAGGTTTGAACGTGTATTCTCAAGCCATTACAAGATGGAACACAGTGTACTAGACAAGAGCTTCCCGTGTGAGTAATCAGCACTGCGCATTTCTTCATTTCAAAATGGATGACAAAACCAGGCAAACCATCACGTTGCTCTCAGATTTCAAAACAGACAAGGGGGACAGATTTATTGAGTTGCCGACCAGTGGAAAAGAATTAGAGATAGACAAATAGATAACATAACACACAGAAGAGAAGACTGCCTACGCTCTGTGCCAGAGATGGCCTTTAGTGTGCCAGTCTGTGTTATGTTTAAATATAAACTTGGTGAACCCCCATGAAAGGGCACGCAAAATACAGAGCAGTTTAGCAGTACTGCAGTCATGCTCACACAAAGGGAATAAACCCTGTGATTTATCCAACAGCCCACACAGACATCCAGCCTCCACAACCACACATCACTCACCCATAACCACCTACACATCAAACATCCAACTCAGATGCCACCCACCCCTCTCGTCCCTCCAAGCACACCTGTCTGTTCTTCTCTGTTATCCCTGTCGGCCAGTGAACTCGAGGCATAAGTTGCTCACTTAGTCACTATAAAAAACATTTGTTTTATTGCATTAGTTTACAAATGTTCAGTGTTGGGGAAAGTTACTTTTAAAAGTAATGCATTACAATATTGTGTTACTCCTTAAAAAGTAACTAATTGCATTACTTTTTATGGAAATGTGTTACATTATGTTTGCGTTACTTGGGCTGGGCTCACTTGTTTGTTTTTTAATAACAAAAAACTAAAGCAAAAGTTCTATTTTTAGCAAATATAAAGGCCCTTTCACACCAAAAGTGAAATGAATAAGCCTCAGGCTGAAGGAAGCGCAATTAACTGTATGGTTAATAAAGTGAGATTAAATACATAAAGTATATGTGTAATATTCTGTTAACAGGTTTGCGTAATATTCTTTCATTTCACTGTTTTTATTAATATTGAGGAAAACTGAATCTGTTTTTGTGCAATAAGATGAGTAAATGCATGCTCACATTTAGTCTATAACTACAATAAGCGCACACAATACCTCTACACATTTCTCAGATTTCTCTCAACATGGGGACAGGAGAGGTGTCAGTCAATAAATGGAAAGACAAAGTAACTTGCATTACTTATTTGAAAAAGCATTTCAGATAGGCTATTTTGTTGTAAATTTAAAGTAAGTAATGCATTGTTTTACTATAGTTACTTGAAAAAAAAAGTAATCCGATTACATAACTTGGCTTACTTGTAATGTGTTGGTCATTATATCACCCAGTATAAGTGGTCACCCAAAGAAGTCTGCAATCATTTATACCATGCAAAATGAAACAACAAAGCTTTTGGCACTTTCTGGCTGTCATACAGCCACTAACATGACTACACTCTAAAAAAATGCTGGGTTAAAAACAACCCAAGTTGGGTTGAAAATGGACTAACCCAGCGATTGGGATGTTTTAACCCAGTAAATGGGTTGTTTTAACCCAGCGGTTGGGTTAAATGTTTGCTTAAAACAACCCAATCGCTGGGTTAGTCCATTTTCAACCCAACTTGGGTTGTTTTTAACCCAGCATTTTGTAGAGTGTAGCTGGTTATAAGTCATTACAAAAATATTGTATTTGTATTTTCAAATTTGCGTGCATATGCCACTTAATTTGATATTTTGTTCTCAAAAAATAAGTGTTCTTTAAATATTCAAATACTTTTTGGTGCCAGTGTATATTTAAAAACAGACAGAAGGACAGTGATCTCATTGCATTTTGGCAGAGCAGAGGCAGAGATGATTTCATGCATTGCTAGGATTGTTGAAGGGAAGCAGCATGCATTGTGCATTGATTTCATGCATTGTGATTCTGACATATCGTGTTTGTTTTTCTATGTAGACTGTGATAGTTTAGAGGAGATTATGTCAAAGAGTGGGGGAATAAAGGTAATGTGTAAGAGGGAAGCAGAAATAGAAAGGGACATGCATGGAAACAGTAAACCTCACTTCAACTTAAGTGGGATCCCCCTGAAGTCCCCTCCCCTTTTCATTCAGCAGTCTTTCAGTCTCCCCTTTCATCCCCTCATAGGCGCATGCATGTATCTATGAAAAGAATATAGGTCTCCTGAATGTGTGTGCAAGTTTATGAGGGTGTTTTATAGCCTATAAGAGTCAACAGCAGTTTACATTTTGGCGAATTGGTGGATAATTCATACAGGTTTAGGAGAGATTCAAGATTCAAGAGTTTTATTTGTCACATACACAGTTATATACAGAATATACAACCGGCAGTGAAATGTAAACAGGTCCGCTCCATGGACAGTGCAAATTCACAGTTAAAAACACAAGGAGGAAATTATAATAGAAATAGAATAAAAAAAGTACTATATATATATATATATATATATATATATATATATATATATATATATATATATATATATATATATATATATATATCTGTAGAATTATAAATCAAGTCAAGTAGAAGAAAAAAAGTAAAAAATAAGAATAAAGAAGTGGAATAAAGTAATTGAAGTAGACTGTGCAGTGAGTAAACTGTAGACTTATAAATATGTGGTTAACAAATGTATAAAGAGTATAATGTGCAAACAGGTTTATAACAGGTTGTTACACAGTAACAACGAGAACAGAAAGTGCAATGCAATGTCAGTGTATCGATGTTTATCCTGAAGTGAAGTCACGTGACGTTAAGTGACTGAGTTCAAGAGTCTGATGGCCTGGGGGAAGAAGCTCCTCCTGAGTCTCTCAGTTTTGGCCACCAGGCTTCGGAAGCGCTTACCAGATGGCAGCAGCGTGAAATGAGGGTTTGCAGGGTGATTAGAGTCCTTGATGATCTTAGTAGCTCTACCTTTGCAGCGTTTGGTGTAGACGTCCTGCAGAGACAGGAGAGCTGACCTTGAGAGGACCTTCATACTTATTATTATTATTATTATTATTATTATTATTATTATTTCATATGAAATCACCACCTCAAAAATAGTTATGTTTTCCTGTGAAAAGTCAGTAAGGGTGTGCAAAATACATTCAGTATTATCAGTCGAAATCAGAGATAGAGATATATTGGATATTTAATTGTGCATGCTCAATTTCCCTATTTTTACATTTGTCACATTTGTATCATCTAATGCTCTAATGCATCTAATTCTTTAAATCTTTAAAAACACTGACAATTTATTAACAGTTTAATGTAATTTTTAACAAATAAAAAAATCAGTTTTTCAAACTATAAATTGTATACTGAAATCACTATGATTTATTTTGTTTTTGAAATAATAAAGAAAATTCCTATTTCAAAAAGTAATTATAATTTACAATATTACTTTATTTGATTCCAGACTTTTGAGTATTGTACCTTTCACTGGCTCTCTCTCTTTCTCATTCACTCGTTCACGTCTCTACCATATTTCTTTTCATCTTGTTTATCCTATAGCTAAACACAGGACCTGTTTCCAATCCTCTTAACACTCTTGGCAGCTACGTGCAGGTTCTGTGTGTGTGTGTGTCTGCGCGCGTGTGTGTTTGTGTAATCAGATCTCAATCTTCAGAAAGATCCGACATTAACAGGAGATGAGTGACTCACAGCGGTCAATGAGAACACAAGATCAGATGGATTCCCCATCACACACACACACACACACACACACACACACACACACACACACACACACACACACACACACACACACACACACACACACACACACACACGTCTGGTTTACTGTCTTTGTGGGGACTCTTCATAGATGTAATGGTTTTTATACTGTACAAACTGTATATTCTATCCCCTTACACTAACCCTACCCCTAAACCTACCCATCACAGAAAACTTTCTGCATTTTTACATTTTCAAAAAACATCACTTAGTACGTGTGTGTGTGTGTGTGTGTGTGTGTGTGTGTGTGTGTGTGTGTGTGTGTGTGTGTGTGACAAAGTGTCCCCACAAGGATTGCAATATCCGGAATCCTTGTCCTTGTGGGTACATTTTGTGGGTACACGCACGCACGCACACACACACACACACACACACACACACACACACACACACACACACACACACCGGTATAACCTCATTCACACTGCCAGCAGGTGATTATAATCTCTGGCCAGAATATTATATCATTTTCGCTAAGTGAAAACATTGCACACATTTAGCTTTGAGTTTCTTTAAGCAGTTGTTGATGCATCCTACACAGAGTTATCTAATGTAAATCTTTAGCTTTACTAGAGGGCAGTGATGCAAAATTTGGTTGCATGTGTGTTCTGATTAACTTAATTCAATTGTGGAAAATGTTGACACAGTTTAACTTAATACAAAAAGTTCATTCAGACAAATAATGTTTTGTCCTGCACAATAAATCATTTACTAATTTAATTTAATTTAATTTAATTTAATTTAATTTAATTTGTTATTTTATTTTAAAAACTGAGAATGCACAATTTGCTTCAAATGCTTCTGATATGTTTTGTTTTTCACATTTAAAAACTTACATTTTGCAACTATTTATGTGAAAACTGTTCTTTGTGATATTATCCAGCCCCCTGGTCTCTGATATTAACAGTTCTTGGTTTTAGGGGCCAACATGAGCGCAGCCTTTTCTGAAGTGGAACATGCGGCTCCAGATTGGATACAATCAAAAAGTGAATCATAATGTTCCAATTAAATGTAGGTCACCTCCTATAAAATACTCAAAGTCTCTAATGATTAAGTAGTGACTTTCTTTAGCTATTCAGAAAAGGCAGCTAATTATACATCACATCCTCTTTCCATGAACTGTGCAAAGAAAGTCAGCTTTCAACACCTTCTCCATGACGGCTGCCCTTAGCCTCACGCCCCACATGAGAGCTGAAAAACAGGGGGTTGTGTGTTCCTTGAACTCCCTGGGAATCTGGATTGATGATAGGGAGATCTGTAGGAGGTTAGAGATCATGATCCGTTTCAGTTCACTATGTAAGAGGTTAATTGAGTGTGTATTTCCATGTCGGTGTCAGCGTCAGTTTTCTTGGCAATGATGTCTTCAGTTTAGGGTTACAGCTGACGAGCCATGCTGAAAATGAAACGTTGTTTGACGAATCCATGCACTTGGTTTACTCGCAGCGTATATATGTATGTATGTATGTTAAAATGCCTCTGCTCCTAGGCCATATCTAAACTTGACATAACATTCTAGGGTATCGTTAATGACGTCATTATCAACCTACCAAGTTTGGTGAAGTCATCTGAGCTGTTCAAGACTCATTGGATTGTTTGGAAGGTCTGGACGTCACAGCCAGAATCAAGGCCAGGGTTTAGATACCAGAGGAGAGAGTGTGTGAAGAGAAGTATCCCCACTGCCTGGGTTTTCCCTTTTAGAAGGGGGGAAACCTCTCCTCTTATGCAATGCAGAAGTAAGAAGTCTGTATTACTTTATCACACTGTTGAACATTTAATTCGAATTTTTGTATTTATACTTTTGGATATTTAATTGTGTGATCATTTCCCGTATTTTTATGGGTCAGAGCATCTCTTGTGGGGTGTTCCCGGTCTGCAGTGGTCAGTGTCTATCAAAAGTGCTCCAAGGAAGGAACAGTGGTGAACCGGCGACAGGGTCATGGGTGGCCAAGGCTCATTGATGCACATGGGGAGCGAAGGCTGGCCCATGTGGTCTGATCAAACAGACGAGCTACTGTAGCTCAAATTGCTCAAGAAGTTAATGCTGGTTCTGATAGAAAGGTGTCAGAATACACAGCGCATCGCAATTTGTTGCGTATGGAGCTGCATAGCCACAGACCAGTCAGGGTGCCCATGCTGACCCCTGTCCACTGCCAAAAGCGCCAAAAGTGGCCACGTGAGCATCAGAACTGGACCACGGAACAATGGAAGAAGGTGGCTTGGTCTGATGAATCACTTTTTATTTTATATCACGGGGATGGCTGGGAGCGTGTGTGCCACTTACCTGGGGAGCACATGACACCAGGATGCACTATGGGAAGAAGGCAAGCCGACAGAGGCAGTGTGATGCTTTGGGCAATGTTCTGCTGGGAAACCTTGGGTCCTGCCATCCATGTGGATGTTACTTTGACACGTACCACCTACCTAAGCATTGTTGCAGACCATGTACACCCTTTCATGGAAACGGTATTCCCTGGTGTCTGTGGCCTCTTTCAGCAGGATAATGCACCCTGCCACAAAGCAAAAATGGTTCAGGAATGGTTTGAGGAGCACAACGAGTTTGAGGTGTTGACTTGGCCTCCAAATTCCCCAGATCTCAATCCAATCGAGCATCTGTGGGATGTGCTGAACAAACAAGTCCGATCCATGGAGGCCCCACCTCACAACTTACAGGACTTAAAGGAACTGCTGCTAACATCTTGGTGCCAGATACCACAGCACACCTTCAGGGGTCTAGTGGAGTTCATGCCTCAATTGGTTTCATTAATGTAAATGTAAAGTGTAATCTTTAGAAAATCTAAAAATGAATATACATTTTGAAACTATATAATAATGTAAAAGTTACATATATAACATAATTTTTCATTACTTAAACTCATCAAAATAATTTAAGCAATTTCAACAAGATTTAACTATAGGCAAGAAAATGTTTTTGTTGAAATCACTTGTACAGCCAATCTGATAATACTTTTTTTTTTTTTTTAAGTACAAAATTTAAATATCTGCAATGTATTGATCCTTGGCTATAACATGAAAAATAATGATGAGCTTATCTATATCAGCCAGAATTATAATTTTTGTGGATCCCCAATATTAATCTCATGTTTGGTTCAAATTTCCTGAATGCACTTCTAATGAAGAAACAATATTTTGAAAGAAATATAGATTAATTCAATACTTGAATGTTTAATACTTGAGGTTAGGATTTTATTCAAAATACTTAACCCTAAGAGGAATAGTTAAGGTAATATTTAATGATTCAGTAAGGTCACAACTGTAAAACACATTGACAAGAGCTTTAAAGGGTTGATCTGAAAATAGCATCACTAATGACTTTGTCAATACACAACACTTTTAATCAATAGGAGTTTGGCTGTAGTTAGTAGGTATAGTGCATAAAACCTGGGTCACTGGCACCGGCCCGGTTAGCTCTGAATTATACATGTTAGGATAGGCCAGAGACAAGGTCAGTCTTTGAAAGTGGAACCCAGTAACACTAACCCACCAACACAAGCAGGGAAAATGAGCACACACACTTACACACACACCCACAAAACCCATTTGTAGTGAAGCAATGCATACTAATTGGTTGGATGGATAGACAGACATATAGATAGATAGATAGATAGATAGATAGATAGATAGATAGATAGATAGATAGATAGATAGATAGATGGATGGATGGATGGATGGATGGATGGATGGATGGATGGATGGATGGATGGATGGATGGATGGATGGATGGATGGATGGATGGATGGATGGATGGATGGATGGATGGATGGATGGATGGATGGATGGATGGATGGATGGATAGATAGATAGATAGATAGATAGATAGATAGATAGATAGATAGATAGATAGATAGATAGATAGATAGATAGATAGATAGATAGATAATCTACCAAAAATGGATGCACATATTGATGAAAATAAGTGATGTTATTTCCATCAAGGCGTGCATAATTTTTTGGTCAAGATCTTGTATTGACAATGCAAGAGTCAAGCACTCTGTAAAGTCTCCACCAGCACATCCCAAAGACCTTCAACGAATTTAAGGTTTAGACAATTGTGTGAAAATGATTCTTCAGATTTTCGAAACATGAGAGCCAAGATGACAGTTGTTTAATTTTTTTGTAAACCAATCCAAACCAGTTCAAACTAGAAGAAAACTGATCCTTAGCGATTGTGAAAGAGAGATAGACAATCAACCAAACACGTGTACTTTATTCTCAGCCCGACTATGACAGTAGGAGCAAATCCTTTTTGAACAACTGAATAAAAGCCTGAGTGAAAGTGCTGCAATTACCCTGATGCAAATTGTATTGAACTACCTACTATTCATATAAAGAACAATGAGCGTATCAAATCTGTCACATTTAAATCTACGCTGCATTGATGCATACGGGGTGGATATTAAGACTCTCCAATTAGCTTCATAATGGCCGCATTGAGCTTATCTGCCGAATTAATTACAGGTCTGATGATCTGCCATCTCTAGGAGCCGTGAACATGAGTCGACCGCTTTGTTCCTGTCAGTCCACCTGCAGAAATCCATGAATCAGTGTGCATCACATGGAGATCACATTAGCAGTTTCAGACCTAGTATCTGGAGGAGGAGTAGACTTACATAACACTACTATACAAACACACATTCACACTGCCGCACGTGTTCACAATGTTCCGGGTGAGACGCATACCAGACAGAAAGACAAAACCAGATGTTCTGCGAGACACATCTGGATAATGGAAGGACATTGGGCATGACTGGTTTCGTAGATCTGTTAAGTAAGAATGTTGAATGAAAGGCCTTTATCTTTTAAACTCTTTCTCCTGGAGCCTGGAGGTTGTTAATGTCTGGATCTCACTCAAAACAAGGTCCTTCTGGGCACATCCTACCCATCTAGCTTATCTGAAGAAGAAATCTCTGAACAGCTTTTGTTTATGCAGTAGTGTGTGTGAGACGGTAGCAAGTGCGTATGAGTCTGTGTAAGTGGTTAGGGGGTGATGGCTATTAAGTGTTACTGATTCCAGGAACAGCAGACAGCACGGGGTCTATTGATGCCTGTGACCCTCCTAAAGGTTCATCACACACACTTCTCTAGCCTCAAATTATTTTCTAGAAAATGTTTTGAAAGCACAAAGTATGCAAATACTCTATTATTTAAGTGTCATTAAGATATGAAGCAAAATATAAATAAGAAAAAATACAATACACAATTATACAAAAGTACTTTGTAATGTGAAACTATTACAGCCCTAAATAATAATAAACATCATAATAAAGCAAAAACTGTTCGAAGCAACACTTTGAACAAAAAGCTGAGAAAAGACTTCATCCAGATCGGATTCAGAACGATGATCAAAACATAGATGGAATAGATCACTTCCATCAACACCACCAAAGCTTCACAGTCATATAGCCTACCTCTTCATGAGTTGAAATTTTATTCTGTAACTTTAGGCAGTTTTGATTTATATGCTGTTTAATGTTTAACGATCACGTTATTTTACATGTGCATAAGCAATGCTTGTATTGCTTGTGTCTGTTTCTTTTTGTCTGTGTTTTGATCCAGAGATTCTGTACTCTTTCAGAAGGTGCATAATAGTGAAACAGTGAAAACATGAAATGCTGGAAATTTATGACACAACGCTCCTTTGAGACTGTCTTTGGTACACTGCTGTTTTATGAATAAAATTGGCCTACCCAGCAATGGTGTTGACTGATGATATTGTACATGGTTTGTCTTAAATACCACATAGACTTAATCAACATTAAAAACTTGATTTTCACCACAGGCTGTCTTTATTCACACTTTGAATAATATACCACTGTGCCTCAATCACAATGTCACAATCGGTTGCACAAACATGAGGGAAATGATCTATTTGCAGTGATGTCAATATATTGAACAGAACAACCGTAATATCATGAGGAGAACTGACAAAGAACAGGAAGAAACACAAAGCTTAAATACACAGAACAAAACACGAAATGAACAACGAAATGAACTACAGGTCTAACTGATCATCAAACAATGAATAATCAAGGTAACCAACTGAAAACACAGGAACTGAACTAATCTAGTGATAACCCACCCCAAAGAACAACTGTAACAACCGTCTTGTAACAATCAACAAATTATATCTTTTATTTAGTTCAACTGTATCTTTTCTCAGTCTTTATTTTATTTTTTATTTTTTGTGATGGACTGACCAGTCTGTCAAGGGTGTTTCCCCAGTCTTCTGGCTGAGATGGTGGGATAGACTCCAGCATCCCCACAGGTCAAGCAGTTTGGAGATTTGATTTGATTTGATTAAACATCCTGAAAAAATAGTTCTTCCATGTATAGGCAGCTTTGCATTTTAATATGGAAATGGTGGACTAAAGCCCCAAATGTACAGAGATGCCTTTGCTTTGAGCACCCACACTTCTGTTTCAGTTTACAGGCATGAAAAACCTCCACAAAGGCCTTAAGCTCCACCTGGGCTCCCATACACATATGAACACCCAGAGAGCGTGAATAATCAGCATCCTACTGAAAATCACAGCAGCCACTCCTATATAAATATCCTCCTATATAAATATCTTACCCAGTCAGTTTTGGGAATATCCAGGCAGTAATTCAGGATGGTGAAACAGAGCCATTAATTCCACGTGACCATTATTTCCCAAATAAAATGCCAGTGAGTGAATGGATCTGACATAAAAATGTGAGTGACACACCATTAGGGTCAAGTCATTGTTATGGATATTAAATTGCCTGCTTAAGATAACCATCTGTGTTTTAAAGATTGACTATCTATACTTTTGGATTGACTGGTTCAACCAATGTGATAATGAGTTGCGTAACAGTGGCTGTACTGAATCCCCAAACAGATGGATGGACCAGTGGAGCACATGACCTCCAGTACAAATCAAACTGCGATGTGACCCTATACAAGCAAGTTCTTTAGTGTTTTTATGAAGAGCGATGACGCAGGCTAATGTAAAGGTCAAGCAACTAGGGCGTGAGCCAAGCGTATCTCACAAGAATATCCAATGATTATGACGTTAGTGGTCCGCAGAGAGTCTGTGTGTGTGTGGGTAGTTTATTTTTCACTACGTCTCTCTCCAAGACAATAAGCCTTTTGCTCATCATACAATGGAGTATCATTCACATTCTGTTCTCAAACTCTTGACTTGTCCTCCTACACATTTGGGTGAAAAATGCAAAAAAAAACTAAAAAATGTATTATAGAAATGGTCTGGTTTATACTGGTCATTTATTGATCTTTTTGCTGTGTATTTCCTCTATGATGATGACAAAGAATAACAAAACGTCCAAGTTCCGACTGATCTAAAGTCAAGGGGAAAAATTTCAAAGAAACAGCGGAAACAGCCCTGATTGTCACACAGGAAAGTTATCGCAAGGGCTATCAACTATAAGGTTTCAAAAGTACAAGGTTTCAAAATAGTGAAAAGCATAGTTATATACATGCCTGTGCCTCTAACAGTTCTTTTGTATTGGTTTCAAACACCTAGATTAATTAGATTTAATTTTTTTATTCTGTTTTCTACTGTGCTCTAAACTAAAATTTCCATGTCATGTTTTAGCTTGTGGGTAAACAACATAATAAAAGCACACAGTGAAAAAAATATAATAAAACCATACAGACATATTTTGAAATATTGGAAACTTTGTTGTCAGGACAAGGTTGACAATCTTCACATAAACACATTGTAATAAATGTCATATTCGTGCCCTTCCTGTCTAACAGGAAATATACAGAAACTGAATAGTTATCGAACACTGTATAGTCTTAACAGCATAAATTATAAATTAAATATAGATTAATCCTTATTAAAGTTACAGTTTCCTCTGTTACCTTTGTTCTTTGATTAACATTAATGACAGACAGCATTAGTGGCTTAGCCTAGAAATCTAGACGCACCCTATAGCAGCAGCAAATATAATTTGCATCCAGGGTAGTCTAGCAACTCTCCGTTGGCTTGCGAGCTGGAAAAAACTAATTCTGGTCAAGCCAATCACATTGTATATAGAGTCGGTGGGCGGGCTTAATGATGGCTTAATGATGGATTAATTAACATAATGACAGCAGAGTTGTGACGGTTCCGCGTGCTACTTGAAAACAAAGAAACTGGCGAACAGTGGTCTTTCGAATTGGCTTTGGCCGCGACTCTGGAAGACTTGGAGTTAAGCTTTTCTTTGAGAAAAGAACAAGGAACGGCACTGAAGTCATTCTTAAAAAAGGAAGATGTGTTCGGAGCGGTTCAGAGTTTTGCCGACCGTATACGGCAAAAGTTTAATCTATCAACTAGCTCGGCTTCACCTTCTTCATTGCTCTGATTGGTTGTAGCGCTATCCTATTGAGTGCAGAGGGAATATGAAAGACAACCATTTATTCCGCCCATCGGATTGAGCCCTGCCGATGGTGAGTTCCCAGACCCAACATCTTGATGTGGGTCTGGCTTGTCAGGCTGTTAGTGGCTGTTGTCACTTTAAGATCTGCCACTGACGAACATGACGAAGATCTGACGGCCGCATCTCTTTTAGTTAATTTAAGACATTATTTAACTAATTTAAAACTGCTCTTATGAGGATAATCGACAAAACTGACATTTTGGCATAACTGTGTGTGTGTTATTGTTCAAGCGCAAGGGTCAGTTCAGTAGTAGACCTACATTCACAGACAGTGTGGTCTCTTTTGTCTTGTCGTGTTTGGATGGTGTAAAAGAATTTGCATGAACAAGAGTGTGCTCATATAATGTACTGCTAGCCAAAGGATGACAGAAAAAACGGATGCTGTGTTAATTGCGTTAAATAATTTGAACGCATGCGTTAACGTGCTAATTTTGACAGCACTAAAACACACACACACACACACACACACACACACACACACACACACACACACACACACACACACACACACACACACACACACACACACACACACACACACACACTTTGACTGTCTATGGTGCTATAATTGACAGCTTAACCCAAATTGTGGCAAGTTGTTACCAAAAGTTAAGTGCAGTTTAAATAACTGTATTGTCAAGGTAATTGTGGTAATATTGGTAATAAAACAGCTTTTTTGTAGGAAAAACTTTAAGGTACATGCCTATATACAAAATTAAAAAAATTAACTAGTCACCCCAGTCTCCCCTGTTGTTGTTCCAGAACTAAATGTACCAAGCACATGAAACATCTCCATGTGAATGAATCGTCATTATAGTTCAAACGTGTTTCAGGCATCAGACTTAACTGTAGTGAAAAGGGGAAATGGCGATGTTGGCCGGGTGGTTTACCTCATGTTGGTGTTGCTCCTTACCATTTTCTCTGCACATGTACGGTGTCAAGCCATACGCATGGCTATGCATTCAAAGAGTGGCATAAAAAATAATTTTTCCTTGCTAACATCTCTCTAAGTCTATAATAGTTTCTATTTAAAAAGCAGATCTAATCCCTATTACAGTAATTACTGGTGTTATTTAAAGCATCATGCCTTGAAAAATCTATATAGGCCTACTACTATCGGTAGCCTATATCAATTTGTTATATAATGAATTGAGGAGTGAGATATGGGGAAGTATGGTTATGTTACTGGTTTATAAAAAATAAAAATAAAAAACAGCAAACTGTTAATGTGGTTCACACTGAATTGCTTTGTGAACTTGTATGGTCGCAATGTATGGTTTTTCAAAAAAGGTTGTTAATGAAGGATGGGACAGTGCCCATTGCCAAAGGAATCACCATTTACATTTGGCAGATGCTTTTGTCCAAAGTGACTTACATTGCATTCAAGGTACACTTTTTTACAGTTCTTGCTTTCCCTGGGAATTGAACCCATGACCATGGCATTGCTAGCACCATGCTCTTATTGTTTGAGCTACAGGAATCACCAGCAAACCTAAAACATGTGAGTATATAAGCTTTGTTTATCATTTCTTACACAAAGAAGACATTTACAGAACTCTTAAAGGTACAGCAAATTATAGCATGTTTAATTCCAAGCGTCAGAGAGAAGGTGAAAAATGGTCATGTTATGATGCTAGGCCTAATCCTGATAGATTTACAGTTTTATTTAATGTTTTATTTTTTTGTTATTTTTTTAGACATTTTTCATTTTTAGACATTTTTAATGATGATATTTTTTTTTTTCTGACCTGGTTCATAAAAAAAAAAATAGTTTTAGCTCCCATCAATTTTCTGCTGTTTGGCATTAGTCTGCCTTCCTTCCATGCATTTATTTCTTAGTAGTGACTGCCAGGCTCATAGACTCAGCCAAGTACATCGAGAGAGGGGGAGTAAGGAGAGAACGAGAGAGAAAGAGAATGAAAAGCAGTGTAGAAAAATGTGCCTATATTGGTGCAAGGCATAACAAAATTGAGATGCATCTCCTGCATAATCTCAATGCATAAAATACAAATATTCAATAAAACGAAATGTATATGTTCCAAATTTGTCAATTTGCATAACAATGACACATTTTTCTACCTATGAATTGCTGTCTGCATTCTATTCTAGATTCTGTTCTGTTCTTCTTATTATCATCATACAATTCAAGTTATTTTAATGCAGCTGCTTTGGCAATACTATTTAGGAAAGCGCACTAAAACTGATATTGAGAGAGTGAAACAAAGAAGGAGAGAGGAACATTGTGTGCGTTTCTGTGACTGTTCCACAGTTATGCAAGCCAGAAGTAAAATGTCAAACTTGTCCTGCACACCAGAGGAGCACAGTGAAATAAATCACTGGATCAAAGTGACCGAACGCAGATAAAGTCTATGCTTCACAGCTGATTCATCGAGTTAACAAATTGAATTAGTGAATTAGTCTGTGGAACTGGAAACGCACCAGAAAGACCTTTTATAAAGTTGACAATAAAGGGCATGATGCATGCAAGAGCAGACATAGGCTGCCCCCAGCTGGCTGTATTTATGAGGTGTCATTTTTTACATGTCAAACTTAAAGTTTTTTTTTTTTTTTTTTTTTTTTTTTTTTTACAATCGCTAAGACCAATTTCCCGATGCTTAAGTCAGTTTTTCAAAATTCTTCACACAGTGATTAATAAAGCATCAGTCTGTGTGGGCTAAACTGTGGAAAGCAATTTGTCATGCATTCAATGACTACTTCTTTTCTCACACAAGCGCCCCTAAAACTCTATGTATCTGCAGGCAATTTGCACATTTTGCACATTTACATATTTTTTTCAAACCTGTTAAACTTCCATCCATCCATCCATTATCTTCCGCTTATCCGGGGAGGGGTCGCAGGGGCAACAGTCTAAGCAGAGATGCCCAGACTTCCCTCTCCCTAGACACTTCCTCCAGCTCTTCCGGGGGAACCCAGGCCAGCCGGGAGACATAATCTCTCCAGCGTGTCCTAGGTCTTCCCCGGGGCCTCCTCCCGGTGGAGCGTGCCCGGAACACTTCCTCGGGAAGGCATCCAGGAGGCACCCGAAATAGATGCCTGAGCCACCTCAACTGGCTCCTCTCGATGTGGAGGAGCAATGGCTCTACTCTGAGCTCCTCCCGAGTGACCGAGCTTCTCACCCTATCTCTAAGGGAGCGCCCAGCAACCCTGCGGAGAAAGCTAATTTCGGCCGCCTGTATCCGGGTATCTTGTCCTTTCGGTCATGACCCACAGCTCATGACCATAGGTGAGAGTAGGAACGTAGATTGACCAGTAAATCGAGAACTTTGCCTTACAGCTCAGCTCCTTCTTCACCACGACAGACCGGTACATCGACCGCATTATTGCAGAAGCTACACCGATCCGTCTGTCAGTCTCCCATTCCATCCTTCCCTCACTCGTGAACAAGACCCCAAGATACCTGAACTCCTCCACCTGAGGCAGAAACTCTCCACCAACCTGAAGTGGGCAAGCCATCCTTTTCCGACTGAGAACCATGGCCTCGGATTTGGAGGTGCTGATTCTCATCCCAGCCGCTTCACACTCGGCTGCAAACCGTCCCAGTGCATGCTGAAGGCCCTGGACTGAGGAGGCCAACACAACAATGTCATCCGCAAAAAGCAGCAACGAAATGACGTGGTCTCCGGCCCTTGGCTGCGCCTAGAAATTCTGTCCATAAAAATTATGAACAGAACAGACAAAGGGCAGCCCTGCCGGAGTCCAACATGCACCGGGAACAAGTCTGACTTGCTGCCAGCAATGCGGACCAAGCTCCTGCTCCGGTCATACAGGGACCAAACAGCCCTAAGCAAGGGGCCCCGGACCCCGTACTCCCAGAGCACCCTCCACAGGACACCACGAGAGACACAGTCGAATGCCTTCTCCAAATCCACAAAATACGTGTGGATTGGTTGGGCAAACTCCCATGAACCCTCCAGCACCCTGGAAAGGGTATAGAGCTGGTCCAGTGTTCCCCCGACCAGGACGAAAACTACACTGTTCCTCCTGAATCAGAGGTTCCACTATCGGCCGAATTCTCCTCTCCAGTACCCTGGCATAGACTTTCCAGGGGAGGCTGAGAAGTGTGATCCCCCTGTAGTTGGAACACACTCTCCGGTCCCCCTTCTTGAAAAGAGGGACTGTCAGTCCAGAGGCACTGTCTCCAACCGCCACGCGATGTTGCAGAGGCGTGTCAGCCAAGACAGCCCCCCAACATCCAGAGACTTGAGGTACTCAGGGCGGATCTCATCCACCCCTGGTGCCTTGCCACCGAGGAGCTTTTTAACTACCTTGATGACTTGAACTTGTTAAACTTGAAAAGTTAAAAACCTAATATAATACAAAAATTAATGAGACAGCAATTTGCTACATTTCTACGGTAATAGCATATTGAAATATTCTGAATCTAAAAAAATGAAATAATACAGTATCAAAACAATTATAACTGAACATCTACATCAGTGTTAGTCTTTCAATTTCATTACCATCTCATAAAATAAACATTGTATGCTACACGTTGAGACATGTATTAAGTGCTTTGGTAGTTTTAGTGCATTTTGAATGTGAAATGAACTGCTGTGCCAAGTTTAAAATTGATAAGGGTAACTGTGTGAAGTGAGGTATGTATTGAGAAATGTGTCCGAGCAATTGTAAAAAACTGTAAATGCAAACTGCATATAACTTGTTGAATAGAGACAAGGGATATTAAAAAACTAAAAGTGCAAAAAAATTTTCTTATGACTTTTATTACAATTTAAACTGCACAAAAAGTTATATTTAAAAAATATACTAAATGCGTTGACAAAATTTAGCATAAAATTGGATATAGAGAAAACAATGGATGCTAAAATGACAAAAAGGAACGTTTCTTAACTTTTTTACTCGACTAAATGAACTCCATGCCACAAGACTCTAATTTTGATGTCATGGGCTGTTTAACAACCTGCCTTTCTCTTGTTTTGGAAAGACTTTATGTATCACCCTCTTCCTCGGCAGAGACCTGAGCTGCACCTTTGGACATTCAGAGACAGACAGAGAGAGAATAGCATTCACTCCAGTGTGAATAGCTATGACGCAAATTCCTGACCAATGCAGTTTACTGGGTTCTCCCTTTAACAACAACTCTGTTTCCACCCGTTCTGGCAAATAGACACACACTAAAGAAGTCTGAACAGACCCCGAACAGAGTTTAAACTGACAAAAGGAAGTCTGGATGACCTTTGTGCCTCAACTGGCTGTACAAATGGGCTGTTTAATAACAGGCTGATCTGTTCTCAAATGCTGTAATCAACAGAAAAATAGTTTCTTTGTAACATTACAAATTTCTCTTTTTCTTTGCAATGTCCATGTAACTCATATACGTGCAATGACAACTAATAATAGCATATCTTAATTTGCAGTACATTTTGCAGTGCCACAAAATACTGACATATTGCATGCATGTTGTTGATTAGTATTAAGTCAAGTCACTTTTATTTGCTTTTTACAATACAGATGGTTTCAAGCAGCTTTACAGCGATAACAGGAAAATAATGCAACAAAGTTTGTTTTGACTGTACAGCAGCTCTAAAAGAAAATAGTGTCATTGTTTAGCTTAAGTAAGTTCAGTGTTGATTCATTTCCGTTGTAAAAATAATAAGTTATTAATTAATTTAATTTATCTATACAGCAGCTCTGGAGAAAACAGTGATGTCATCATCCAACTCAGTTCAGTTCTCATACAATGCAGTCAGATCAATAACTTTGTGTCCCACTAACATAAAAAAAATAAAATAATAATAAAAACAATAGGCTGTGTTGTTTAAACAGTAAACAATGGTGTTTCAATAGATCTGCATATCGTGTTGCAAAGCATTTTCAATATACACCGTTCAGGCATAACATTATGACCGGTGAAGTGAATAGCACTGATTATCTCATCACAGCACCTGTTAATGGGTGGGATATATTAGGCAGCAAGTAAACATTTTGTCCTCAGAGGTGATGTGTTAGAAGCAGGAAAAATGGGCAAGCGTAAGGATTTGAGCGAGTTTGACAAGGGCCAAACTGTGATGGCTAAACTGGATCAGAGCATCTCCAAAACTGCAGCTCTTGTGGGGTGTTCCCGGTCTACAGTGGTCAGTATCTATCAAAAGTCATGAGCGGTCATGAGCGGCCAAGGCTCAATGATGCACATGGGGAGTGAAGGCTGGTCCGAATCACAGTGTGGTCCGAAAGTGCTGAAAGTCCCAACAGTGGGCAAGTGAGCATCAGAACTGGACCATGGAGCAATGGAAGAAGGTGGCTTAGTCTGATGAATCACGTTTTCTTGTACATCACATGGATGGCTGAGTGCGTGTGTGTCGCTTACCTGGGGAACACATGGCACCAGGATGCACTATGGGAAGAAGGCAAGCTGACAGAGCCAGTGTGATGCTTTGGACAATGTTCTGCTGGGAAACCTTGGGTCCTGCCATCCATGTGGATGTTACTTTGACATGTACCACCTACCGAAGCATTGTTGCAGACCATGTACACCCTTTCATGGAAACGGTATTCCCTGGTGGCTGTGGCCTCTTTCAGCAGGATAATGCACCCTGCCACAAAGCAAAAATGGTTCAGGAATGCTTTGAGGGGCACAAAAATGAGTTTGAGGTGTTGACTTGGCCTCCAAATTCCCCAGATCTCAATCCAATCGAGCATCTGTGGGATGTGCTGAACAAACAAGTCTGATCCATGGAGACCCCACCTCGCAACTTACAGGACTTAAAGAATCTGCTGCTAACATCTTGGTGCCAGATACCACAGCACACCTTGAGGGGTCTAGTGGAGTCCATGCCTCGACGGGGTCAGGGCTGTTTTGGCAGCAAAAGGGGGACCAACACAATTTTAGGTCATAATGTTATGCCTGATCAGTGTATGAAACGTTGTTTAAATATACAGTTTGTTGGCGCCACCATGTGGATATACTTAAGAATCCTTGACTTTGCAAGGATAGTATCAACATTGAATTTAATTATATAGGAACTAAGGACTTAAAAATACGAGGACTATAAACTGTAACTCATCAAGATGCAAATGTGATAATATAATTTCAGCTAATTACAACACATTTTTGAATTTGCAACAATTACAATAATGATTTGTATCATTGACTAGAGAAAATAACGATAATAAGAAAATAATGATTTATAAAGGATTTATTATTTACAAAATATTTGTATATTTAGACAAAAATTACAAATAAATTCGTATAATAAAATAGGCATAATTATTCATATTTTTTTTCTTATGTAGACAGCAGAATTAGCAAACAAGAACATAAATAGTGAATAGTAACATCTGTAATTAATATATGTCCATAATTCCATAATTACATCATCTGTTACGTCTGTCTTCATGGACTCATGTAACAACATCAGAATATGATACACCCAAAACACAATTACTCATTCTCCCACCCTCCCGAGCTCACACAACAGTTTAATAGTCTGGAACAGCTGTATATTTTTCAGCCTACACAACAACATCTACGTAAAGTGTATGACTGCATGCATGGTGATTGCTGGCTTAAATTTCCATTACATACATTATAATGAATGCTGATGTTTTTTCCTCACACCAGAATAGCCTCGCCTGCATGGGAACTAAATTCCCTGCATTCCGTCAAAAATGTTATTTCTCTAACTAGTCGAGGAAATCCAGATGGCAGTCGTTATCTAGATGTTATTTGCTCTTAAATGCTATTTAGACAAGGAAAGGGGTGTGTAAACCTAATTTCAATCCTTCGGGAGATCTTTAGGTTGAGGGAGAATTGTGCAACATCACTTCCTTATGAGGTGTTCAGGCGTGTTCTGACTGCGGGATTGATCGTATTCTCTGTCTCATGCTAATACCAGAAGTCGAAACTGTCCCGTGCGAAGAAACCAGTTTATCTCTAAGTTTTTTTTCAGGTAGAGACAACTTTTCAAGTAACCACTGTTGTCGTTTTCTGTGTGGAATGGAGTTTGACGTTTGAGTGCGCACGTTCACTCTTCATTGGACTTAAGAGAAAGAGGTAAAAGGCCACAGGTGAGCCTCAGGTAAGTTCACACACTTTTTACAATTACCAATTGTAAACTTTTTGTAACATTCCCGTGGCACACGTAACATTTCAGTTAATATTCCTTTATTTCCTAAATATTTAGACAACTCCTTTACTAAAAACGAAAATCAAAGCTGGTTACGCTCTGACATGTTTGTTTATCGACTGTTTAAAACTGCGCGTAAAGTTGCATATGAATTATTTTTACTCAGAAAAAAATTACAGTTACAGGGAGTTTATGCACGTTCCAATAGCCTACATTACAGAGAAAATTATTCTCTTAAAGCTATATATTGCGTAATTATACAGCCATTTTCCGTCTGCTTCATAGGCGAGTAGGCTACACCTGAAAAAAATTAACCATAGTAACCGTTTCCGCCAAAATACCAAATATGTGAACAATTTATTTAAAACTTATTAATTTATCCATAACACTGGTTTCTAATACCACGTTACCACAATTTAACTAGGCTATATATGGTGTGTAACTGATCAAATGTAAACCTTAAATGCAAGTCTCTTAGGACTTAAGCTGCAGTATGCATACATGTAAATGTAGCCTATTTTAGTGAAAACTGTTACTGTGGTACATTCATTTTGAACACTATGCATATTGTACAAAATTGAGCCCACAAAATTTAAAACAAAACCTTTTTTTTTTTTTTTAAGTAAAATGTGTTGTCAAAAATTCATTGCATTTTAATTTCAAGACTTCAAATCAAAGTTTATTTATTAAATGTAGACTACAATGAAACATGCATGATTTGTGTAATAAGCAATAATACATGCATAAAAGAGTAAGGAGAACATTGTAATACAATATGATATAACTAAAATGCAAGTAACGGTCTATGAATATGCTGATCAGTTTAGTGAGAGCTGCATTTAGTCTTATTGCCAAGTTACTGACAAAATAAAATGGATGGAATGGATGTTGTTCTGGCATAGCGAAGAAAGCATTTTACAGTGATTGTTAATCTCTTTCATCATTTTTCCATTCAAAGGTCCTGATTATATTCATCATGTGTTAATAACAGCAGTGGCACCCCTTCACCTCAGGCTACATAGGACTGTGGAGATGTTCATCAGCCCCAGGACCTTGTTAAAGTGTGTCTGGTTGCAGATACATTTGACCTGTGCCCTAAAAACATGTCCTGCGATCCCACAAACGAACATAAACTTTTCTGTTGCCTACTCTGTCTCTTTTTTCCAAACTACAAAAGCCATACAGAACATAGTTGTTAATGAAGATTTTGATGAAGTTTATGTAGCCTCTCAAAATGTTGTTGAAGCCTTGGACAAAAATCTTACTAAACTGTGGGAATTAAGAACTGGCCCAATTGGCAGTCCAGACTGTCAGACCTGTCACTGTGATATTGAGAGTGAACCAGGAGCATCACTGGACACAGATAACCAAGTTCTTATTTTAGAGCCTCAGGGCCATATTGACTTCCTGTACATCTGTGGGAGCACCCAGTATGGAGTCTGTAACTTACTTGAACTTACTAAAGGCCAAAAACCTTCTAACCCTGAATGTTTTTTCAATGAAAAAGCCAACTCGCACTCAGATTGTCCTGACTGTCTCGCTAGTCCTCTGGGAACAAAGGTCACTGCAGTCGAAGATGGTTTTTCAACTTACTTCTTTACAGCAGCTACCATCAATACCACCATTGCTGGGGATTTCGGCAAGCTCTCTCTTTCCATTCGCCGCCTACTTGCCACAGAAAATGGTTTTGACAACCAAGTGAAGGGTCTGACGGTTCTTCCCCAATTCCAGGATACATTTACCATTGACTACATCTATACGTTTTCCACAGAAGAATATGTGTATTTCTTATCTGTACAGTGGGAGAGCCCAATGAAACCAAACGCCAAGTTGCAGACCCATCTTGGGCGGCTGCCGACCAAGGACAGCGAGGTTTGGATGTACAGGGAGATCGTTCTGGAATGCCGATTTGAGCCCAAACGCAGGAGAAGGAGCTTAAGGGATGTTGTGTACAACTCAGTTCAAGCTGCTCACTTTAGTACAGCTGGAAAGGAGCTGGCTGATGACCTAGGTGTGAAGATGGAAAGCCCAGTTCTGTATGCGGTGTTTGCTGTATCGGATCAAAAGGGGAATCCTATCAGCCAATCTGCCTTGTGCGCATTTCCAATAGACGAAGTGAACAGTGCCATAGAAAAGGGGGTAGAGTCCTGCTGTTCAGGAGGTTCTGAGCAACTCTCACGGGGATTGTGCCATTTACAGTCCTGTGAAATGTGCCCACATGAGGTGAGTTTGTATTTCTCAGTGCAGCTTCTTGCCAATTCACATTAAGTTACTTTGGTCTTGATTATTAAAGTCATCATTTACTCACCCTCATGTTGTTCCAAACCTGTATATGTCTCTTCCTTCTGTTGAACAAAAGACATTTTTAAGAATGCTGGTAACCATACAGTTGATGGTAGCCATTGACTTCCATAGTATTTTTTTCCTATTATAAAAATCAATGGCTACCATCAACAGTCTAGTTATAAACATTCTTCAAAATATCTTCTTTTTAGTTCAACATAAGAAAGAAACTCACACAGGTTTGAAACAACATGAGGGTGAGTATCCCTTTAATAAGTCAGTGTTTCTGGTCCCGCTTTTTAGGTCTCTGGGTGAAATTTTTCAAGGACAGTTGTATGCCCTTGCAGCTACCCAGAGCAACTTAGCAAATGCCTAGCAACACCCTAGCAACCACCTAGCAATGTTCTAGCAACCATGCAGGCACCCTAGAAACTGCCTATCAATACCCTTTAATGCTCTTGGGCAACAACAAACAATTGCCTAGCAACCATCTAGCAATGCCCTAGTAACCCCCAGAACACAATATCAATGCTATAGCAACCACACAGATTACCTTAGCAGTACCCTGGCAACCGCAGGGTTGCAAAAAAAAAATCATGAAAATTGCCTCGCAACCACTAGCATTTGCTTCACAATAATTTAGAAACCCCCAGAACACCCAAGCAACCACCTAGCAATGCCATAGCAACCATCCAGATCACCACTTATGTATGCCCTAGCAACCATACATAAACATCATATCTACCATGCAAACTCTAACAATGATACAGAAATCCCCAGAACACCCTAGCAACCACCTAGCAATGTAGTAGCAACCACCCAGATAACCTTAACAACACCTAACAATGCCATAGCAACCACCCAGAACACCCTAGCAATGATATAGCAGCCATCCAGATTGCCTTAGCAGTGTCCTTGCAACCCCCAAACACCCTAGTATTCACTTACAGTAGCAATGCCCTAGTATCCAGCTGACAATGCCCAAAACATCATAGCAATTTCCTCACAATGCCCTAGCAACCTTCAGAACACCCTAGCAACCACATAGTAATGCCCTAGCAACCATTCAGATCATCCTAGCATTAATTATCAATATGAATGTTTAGTCATTTTAATTTGTCTGCTGTCATTTTCTGCTTTACCTGTACCTCAAGACTTGTCCCCATCTTGTGTTTGGTCAAAGGGTTTATGTAATTGGTCTAGTTTATATTACACAACCTGAACCTTAAAAGGAGTGGACCATAAAATATTTGATGGTTAGTAAAGCCACTTTCAGGAAATGACTCACACAAACATTTGATTTTGGTTTAAACTCAAATGTGAATCTGTACATGCTCAGGGATCTCTGTGAGAGTCAGGCTTTATCAGAAACTCTTATTGCGTGTGGATTGAAAGACTCTGTTGCGTTGTTGAATCCATGAAGTCACTTTGTTTTGTAGATACCAGCCGGCACATGCTTGTACATGAATTAATTTGTCGCTCAATACCTTACTAGTAGACTGAACTTTCTGTGGCAAATGTTTTGTGCTGAGTTTGGCTCTATCTCTCAGAATCTTAAACAGGCGATGAGCCAGATTTGATAAATCAGGCAAAGTATGCAGTGGCAGGATATTCAGTAGTGACGTCAACAGTTTGTTTTTAACCAATAGAAACAGAGATAACAAGGGGTTTGGATGAAATAAAACAGGATTTATGATGCAAATGTCCAGTAGTTATTGTTTTTCTAAGACATTATTCATTATACATTAATACATTTTTATTTTTAAATTTCAATGTTTTTGCCTTCTTGTAATTCCATTATATTTTAATCCATCAATTACTTATAGTGTAGTGTACCAAATAATTTATTATATACATACTAGTAAGTTATTATAAATTATGATGATGATTAAGAAAAATTCTTTCCTTATTTATACACCGTCCCAAAGAGTAATTCTGAAGAATGAGATCACCAGACTCAAGAACTGGTTTCAAAAGCACATTCTGAATAATTTGTCAACAAACAGCTTAGTTACTTCTCTCATGAACTATGAATTTGCCTCCTTGATGGAGGTCAAGATTTTCAGCAAGTAACAATTAAAATTTTGGTTGCACTTTATTTTACAGTATGTGCACTTACGTGAACTTACAGTGTACTTACCTAAGAAAGTACTGGGTAATATAAGATAACTACATGGCTTAAGGTTAGGTTTAGGGGTAAGTTCAGGTTAGTGCCTAGTTATTACCCAGTTATTGCAAATATTATAACAAGTACATGTTATGTACATGGGAAAAAGACTGTAAAATATAGTGCTACCAAAATTTCTCTCACAATTACCATATTACCTTAGAACAATTGTAATATCTTGCATATGTTGTATGGACCACTTTAATGATACTAAGGTGTTTTTACATCCTTTTTAAAGCATGGAAAACATTTCTCCTTTTATGTTCCGTGGGAGCAAGAAAGTCTATAAATATATATGACAACACGTAGTCCTAAATTCATTAATTTCTACAGAAATGCAAATAAAATCCTGACTGGACAGAGTGTTACCACTGACACACTGCACATATCCCACAAAACCTAATTTGGTACAAGGGTTCAAGTTTATGGGCAGGAAATCATTTATTACTGCCAGATGGTGTCTAGAGCCTTCCTTTTACAAGTGTTGTTTCCTTTTCACTGGTTGCTGTTGCTGTGGATGCATTTTCTCTGTCACAATGCCCCCCTTTTTGAAGTCAGCAAAGCGAATCATAACAGAAATGGCACAGGAAATGGAAAATAAGTTAGAATGTTGATTTGAAATAGCTGTTTTTTTCAAACAATACATTGAGCTTGACATATAGGCCTGGTTTCACAGACAGGGCTTAGATTAAGCCAGGATTAGGCCTTAGTTCAATTCGGACATTTAAGTAACTTTTATAAATAAGGACAAGTTGCTTTCAGATCAAACATGCATGTTAGTCTGGGACTAGGCTTAAGCCGTATTTTTGAAACTGGGGGATGGAGTGTTTCTGTGTATGCTATGATTTTTACTTATTTTCTGCTAAGCAACATAACATGAAAACTTTTTGCAGTCACAAAATATATTTATTCATTTTGTTCTATTTTGTCTAGAATCCAGACAATTTGACTTGCGAAGCTCTCCCCACCATGGTGGCAATGCCTTTCTACAGAGTAGACTTCTTCAATGGGAAGATGAACAATGTGCTCTTCACTTCTATTCTGGTGACCACCAATGAGACCAAGACTTTGGCACACATCGGCACAGACCAAGGAAGGCTTTTGCAGGTTAATAGTGCATCACTTTTCATATACTGTGAAAATTGTTTTGCATCTTACTGAAATGTCTTAAAATTTTAATGTGGAAAAGCCTTTTTAGCCTTTTCAGATCCCAGTCTTTCATCTCAGCCACCATAAATACCTGCAACAAGCTGTCTGAGTAATTATTCCCCCTCTGAATCCTCTCCTTAACAGTTTTAAAAAACTTTTCCTCTCAAGGTGGCCAATCTGATCATAGGCCAGGCTTTCGTTGGCTTCATATATTGGATGGTTACTATGAATAACTTTTTTCCTTTTAAGGACAAATGTTATGCATATTTCATATTTGTGTGGCTTCGACTAAGTATCGTTTTTATTAAATGTGTACATAAAAAAGACTTTAAAAAAAAAAATAGTTTACTTTTCAGGTCATTCTGAGCAAATCAGTCCCTGTAGTGTTTGCCAACTACTCTCTTGTGGAAGACATGCAGAGAGTGTCACGAATAGCTGCCATTCGTTCTTCCGAGTCTCTGCTCTTTGTTGTTGGAAACAAGGTATGCATGTTTATTCTGTACAGTTCAAAAGCTTATCAGTAATCGTCAGAGAACTGAAGGTTTAATGTTTAAAATATACCAGTGTACTAGTTTTCATCTGCATTTTTCTGTTTATATCTGTCCAATGTCAAATCTGTCTCTCTTCATCCTATTTACAGCTGATAAATGTGTCTCCCAGAGGTCCAGGCTGTGCACATTTCCTTAACTGTTCAATCTGTTTAGCGGCACCCAAGTTTATGGGATGTAGCTGGTGCGGTGGAGTCTGTTCCCAAAAGTGTGAAGATCAGTGGAGTAGCATTTCCTGCCCTCCTGTTATCACCCAGGTAACGCATTGCCAGTGGAGTATGACGATAATTGGCCAGTAAATGTAAACTTCTGCATTTCATCATGTTTGCATTTGTCATTATATTCTGTGAGTGTGTACTGATAATATCACTGTAGTCATAGGGCAGGGGTGTGTTAACAACCACAGTTCTTCTTGGACTCTCACCTTTGAGCCTCTTGGACTCAACCTGAGCTTCTTACGGCAGCTGCAGTGATGCTATGACTTTAGCAATGACTTTGACTCTTTTACTTAGAAGGTGGGACTATTCCGCCATATTGCGCATTGCAGTTTCATAAGTAATTCAGAAGTAATAGGAGTGAACCGTCTTTCTATATTTATAGTCTTTGACTATATACAACATTTTAGAATAGTAAAGTCATCAAACTGAAATAGCACAAATGGAAGTATGAAAATTATGCAATGATGGAAAATGTTAAATAAAAGCTATCTTGTACAGTAAGGTGCTAAAATGTATGCTGGGCCAATCTGCAGGCTGTTCCTTTGCTCTCCGAAGAATTCATATACTGTACTAATGTTCTGTACTACTATAAGGTTGCAGTCAGTAAGATCTTTTTAACTTTTGAAAGAAATGTATGCTTTTATTAATTAAGGATGCATTAAATTGACCAAAAGTGACAATGAAGACATTTATAACGTTACAAAACATTTCATTTCTACTTTTGAACTTTCTATTATCAAAGAACCCTTAAAAATGTATCACAGTTTTCACAAAAATATTAAGCAGCACAACCGTTTACAACATTGATATTGACATAGAAATGTTTCTTGAGCAGAAATTTTGAAGGATCGTGTGACATTGAAGACTAGTGTAATGACTGCTTTACCATCACTGGAATAAATTACATTTTAAAACATATTAAAGTAAAGTATGTTATTTTAAATTGTAATAAAATTTCACAATATTACTGTTTTTACTGTATTTTTAATCAAATAAATGCAGCCTTGGTGAGCATAAGAGGCAGAAAAGCACAACCTTTGAAAAGGAGTGTACATGGGCGCGATTTATATTTCTCTGTGCAAATGAAAAAGTGACTGATATTGTATTTGTTTAATTAAAAACCAAGTAGACATGTTGTACAGTCAAGTTTTATATTAAGTACGTGGCTGATTCAGATAACATATTTCAGTCCTTTTGTTTATTGTCACATAGTGACTATTATGAGCTTTATGCACAACCCTAAAACAATTTTTTTTGTACTGTTGCTTTTCAGTTTTTACCCAGCACAGTGCCCTCAAATGGTAAGAGTGACCTCACTCTCTGCGGCTGGAACTTCCAGTCAGCTTCTCGACCTGCTATCACTCAAAACTCTCACCAGGTTAAAGTGGGAAACAACAACTGCACTGTTATACCAGAGAAAAGCAGTAGCTCCCAGTAAGTAACACACACATTTTAGTTACCCCACAAAAAGTTTTAACAAATGCATTTTTCTTTCTTTCTACTGAAACAGGAAGCTGTGGTAGGGGTGTATCAAAGCATATATATATATATATATATATATATTTTTTTTTTCTTCAAATAGCCAATACTCAGGTCAAACAAACTTGTGTATAAAATTTAGGAACAGATAAAACATTTATTGCTCATCCGGGTCAACAAAGAACTGTTTTTGTGTGGACAGGAGTACTTAGTACAGACCAGATACAGGTGAGCAAGAATTTCATAAAATGCTCAAATGTAACAGATTACATACAAGAGGCAGTGAAATGCACTGATAAACATGGACTAAAACTTTTAAATTTATCCCAACATGCATACATACATATGTGTTTTATGTTATTTTTGCTTTATTTACTATACTATTATAGTATTTATGAATATTTTGAATTAGATTTTATGGTTATATTTTCAGTTTTTATTCATTTAATTTAAATACATTTTTAGTAATTTATTTTTGGTTTAAGTTTTAGATATTTTGTAATGTGTGTAATTTTTTTATTTTAGTACCTGAATTTAATATTTTTTCACATTTCAAAGTTTTTCATTTATTATTTATATGTTATTTTATTTCACCTTAATTTCAAATAACAAAATGTCATAGTTTACAATCTATTCATGAATGTTATTTTTCATTCTTCTCTCAGGCTGGTGTGTAAGATTGATGGTGATGTGTCAAGCCTAGAGCAAAGTGTTGATATAACATTGGAAGTGAATGAAAAAAGTGTGGGAAGTGGATACTTCATCTTTGGGAGCGCTAGCATAGAAGGCTTCACTTTTGTGGTAAGGACCAAAACATTCTCAATCTTTATTTACTCCATTTTATTATGTTAAGTAATTATGTAGGATTTTGCTGTTTTAGATTGATAAAACTCATATCTTCCATCAGACCCCAGAAATCACAGATATCAATCCGAGCTTTGGACCTAAGATTGGGGGTACCCTGGTCACCCTGTCAGGAAAACATCTGGATGCTGGTGGAAGCAGAACGGTCAGCCTTGGAGACAGAGTTTGCCCTGTTGAAAGGTTATTGTGTCAGGTTATGGAATTCATCGCTTAACAGTTATAAGTCATGGTTTAGAAATATAATAGGGATGCGAGTACTTCATTTTTAACTACTGCTTTCTGAGTATTTTCCTCCTGTTGTTTCTCCACAGCATCTCCAGCAATGGAACTTACATCATTTGCAGGTCTGAAGGTGTTGAGGAGACTTCAGAAGTAGATGTGAAGATTGTAATTGATGAATCAACTATTTCATCCATAAAAACATTTAGCTACATGGTGAATCCTGAGGTGATGGGCGTGAAGCCCAACTGTGGTTTTAAAAGGTGAGTCACAACATTCAGTTTTTCTTTTGTCATCCATTTAATGAGGTCTTTAACAGTAAATGATGTGAAAGGCCATTAAATTGTTCGCTATGTATTTTTTGGGGTGCTGCTACAATGAAGAGGATCAAAAATAACCATCACTGGGCAGAATCTGGACACTGTTTCCCAGGCTGTCATTAACTACAGGGTCAACAACACAAGACCAGTGCAAACCGTAGGACTCATTTGTATTTTGAAGAGCCATGTTTAATAATAGTGAATATGTTTCCACTTATTGGATAATGTACCTCCTTAGGTGTGTGTTGGTCAAAGGAATCCCACCCAGATGGAGTGTACAATCCCAGTATGTGAGGAGTCAACAGGAATCCTCTCTGTGGATTTGGATGGAGCCAAGGAACTCCTGTCTCAGGCTTTTACCTGCCATGCTAATGGGGAACCCATCCCATTTGAAACAGAGGGCCATGTGCTTGAGCTCAGGCCAGGGCAGGACAAAGTCTCATTGCATGTGCGTCTCAGTGCATATATTATATATGTGGTTATATACGTCTTACATAGCCAGACCTTTAACAAAAAATTATACGGTCTGACCTGGCCACGTTTTTACATGTTGTTTTTGTTAAATATTAATATAAAAAATATTTTTTTATATTATACTGTATATAATATGTATTTTATATACATATTTTTAATTAATAATTTGTGTAGTCCCAATTTTGAACCAAAGCTTCATTTATTTGATCAAAAATACAGTAAAAAAAGTTATTGTGTGAAATATTATTACCATTTAAAATAACTGTTTTCTATTTTAGTATATTTTAAAATGTGTTTTGTAAGAATATTGGGGGTTAACTATAATAGACTGACAAGAAATGAAAACAACACAATAAATTATTTTTTAAATTAAAATGATGACTAAAACTGTGTAAAAATGAACGCTGGTTCTAAGTCATAATTGCATTTACAATATCAATCAAATTATTAGACTGCCAAATTTGTTGTATTATAATCTAATCAATTGCTTGTTTTTATTCCAGCACAAAAAACTGACCCTGGTGTCCGGTTGCATGGAAATCAAAATGACAATTAATGGAGTGGATTGCAAGACTACAGTTCTGGACAATGAGATCACCTGCCGAATCCCCAAAAATCTGACAATCCCTAGCCAGGGGGCGCCAGTCAAGGTCTGTAGTCTATTGAATTCAGATTTGATATGTTTAAACTGGCTCTGCATTTCATTCATGATGCACTGTTCTTCCACTTTGTTTTTCTCAGGTGTTCGTGAATGGAGAAGAATATGACATTGGAGTGGTAGTTGCTACAAAGAGCAATTTTATTTTGGCCATGGTGCTGGGCATCATAGCTGCAGTTGGCGTGGGGGCAGCTCTGGCCTACGTAGCCATGGCACATGAGCGCAAGAGAAAGAAAGGTAAGGATAACTTTTTGGTCCCAAGAACAGGGCGAAAGGCCATTTACTGTATGAAAAATTTATGTCAAATTTGGTGAATATGAATGTAAAAAGCAAACATTTTGTTTGGTTGGCAGCTGCACTTGCTCAGGTTCGATTATCCATGCATTCATCTCGCACAGCAGTGGAGAATTATGACAGATCACCTGATGGTGACTACAGAAGAGGTGAGAAAACCTGTGAAAACAATGAGACTGGCAATACAATATGCCTATAATTTAAGCAGTATATATCATCTTTATAAAGAGCATCCATCCACCTCAGTGAACATCATTTGTGTCCTATAGGTCTGTCAGTTCCTCCATTCCAAGGCTCGAGCACAACGATGGACTCTGCAGCAACTCCTTTGATGCCATCTCAGACGATCTCTATGTCTGTTCTCCGGCCAGATCTATTGGAGGAGGTGAAGAATGTTTTGATCCCACCTAAGAAGGTCAAAATCCAGCATGACCAAATCATTGGCAAAGGTACATTTCATAAGGCTGGTTCATCTGGTTTTGGTACATTTTTTCCCATCTTTCTCTTATTTAATAGTACATCCTCATCTCAAACCTCCATACTCACCGTAAATCTTTCTCAGGTCATTTTGGAACAGTGTATCATGGATATCTTATTGATAGTGATGACAAAGAGATTCACTGTGCTGTCAAGTCACTCAACAGTAAGTAAATTAACACTTTTAGATAGAGGTGCACCAATATTAAAATTGTGGCTGAAAAAATAAGATTAAAAATATTTTATGTTAGGCGCTATAACTGAATAATCTGAAAATTAAAAATAAACCAGTAGAGTAATATCTATCATTTAAAATTTTAAAAGTGCATTATAATTCAGGCATTATAATATACAGAGTAAAAAAGAAACAAATGTTATTAAAGAGTAACTTTAAGTGTGTTAGTTATCAATTATTAACCATTTTATATCTCACATTGACCAATATCAATAAATTCAAAAATCTTTTGATATCAGCTGATAATAATCAGCTTTGTTGTACAAATAAATTATGCATGCCTAGGTTTAAAGTATTTTAGTAAGCTTATAAAAATACATATTAACTGTTCAAAAGACAAAGTGAAATTACAGTATTTTACATTACAGTTTACATTACAACATGCAACATGCCTGGCTATTATAGAAAAGACAACTGTAAATGTGCATTTCTTATTCTTTCTTGAAAGGGATCACTGATCTGGAGGAGGTGGAGCAGTTTTTAAGAGAAGGAATCATTATGAAGGCTTTCCACCACCCCCATGTCCTGTCTCTCCTGGGCATTGTGCTTCCCAGTGATGAGCTTCCCCTGGTGATCCTGCCATACATGAAACATGGAGACCTCCGGCATTTCATCCGCTCTGCACAGAGGGTAAGCACATTCATTTCCTACTACAAATCAACGTCTGTAACAACATACCGTATCTTAACCCTGAATCATAGGTTGATGATTTAAACCCAGCTCGTCCCTAACCCATCTTAAGCCTAACTTTAACCCTAAAATACGATTGGTCAATAGGAATGTTGCTCCAGAACCAACATGGATGTTTATCCAGAAACATTTTAATGTTACACTGAAAAATGCCTTCTAAAAATATATCCTTCATGTTCAGAGTCCCACAGTAAAGGACCTGATCGGCTTTGGGCTTCAAGTTGCCAAAGGAATGGAGTATCTTGCAAACAAGAAATTTGTGCACAGAGACCTTGCTGCACGCAACTGCATGTAAGTAACCGCAACCTTATTTATCATAATGTATCTAGTAAAGTATATACACACCAAACTGTAATTAACAGCCTTTTTTGTTGTTCTGCCAAAGTACAAGTATGGACAAATACGTTTCTGTTTATAATCAAACTGCTTTTCCTAGGCTGGATGAGTCCTTTACAGTGAAGGTGGCTGACTTTGGCATGGCGCGAGATGTCTATGATAAGGAATACTACAGCGTCCAGGACAGCAAAAGAGCAAAGCTGCCAGTCAAATGGATGGCTTTAGAAAGTCTGCAGACACAAAAATTCACCACTAAATCAGATGTGGTAAATTTAAACGTGGAAATGTTTTTAAAATTACATGAATAATTGGGTTAATCAGAGTAAAACTAATAATGCTTATGTAAATGTATCAAATGGAGGAATTTGTATTTCAGCAAGTAGGTATGACGTAGGTATGACTTATATACAAATGTATGTATTTTATTTCCTCTAGTGGTCTTTTGGAGTGTTGATGTGGGAGATGATGACAAGAGGGGCCAGTCCATATCCTGATGTGGACCCTTATGACATTACATCATATCTGATGCAAGGCCGTCGACTGCCACAGCCACAATTCTGCTTTGATTCCCTGTATGATTTTATGTGTATTTATGATTTTATGCGTTCATTTTATGTGGAATCAAAAATGTTTTTGAGAGTCACTGTTCACAACTTGTTGATGTCAGACAGCCACAAAACTGCCCACATTTACATGTCAACAACACCAATTTTGCATTCAGAAAATCACCCAATCATTTGATGAGAAAGCAGGATAAATATTATTAATCTTAAACACCAGAAGACCTAATGTTAAGAGTAAAATGTCAAAAAGTAGTAATAAAAAGTAAATTATTATATACTTTGTTATACAATGATTAAATACTATACAGGTGCTGGTCATATAATTAGAATATCATTAAAAAGTTTATTTATTACGTCTGTGCGTAGTGGTTCTTGAAGCACTGACTGAAGTCAGCAGTCTTCCCCATGATTGTGTAGCCTACAGAACTAGACTGAGAGTCCATTTAAAGGCCTTTGCAGGTGTTTTGAGTTCATCAGCTGATGAGAGTGTGGCACCAGGTGTCTTTAATATTCAACCTCTTCACAATACTCTAATTTTCTGAGATACTGAATTTGGGATTTTCCTTAGTTGTCGGTTATAATCATCAAAATTAAAAGAAATACACATATGAAATATATCAGTCTGTGTGTAATGAATGAATATAATATACAAGTTTCACTTTTGAATGGAATTAGTGAAATAAATCAACTTTTTGATGATATTCTAATTATATGACTAGCACCTGTATAGTATGAATTACATACTATAAATTATTATATATTTTTTTTTTTTTTTTTTTTGTTAATATCTGTTGCAACACAAAAATAAATGTGTATATATATATATATATATATATATATATATATATATATAATTTTGGATTATGTACTTTTTTTTTTATTGTAGGTGGTCCATCCTGATGCAGTGCTGGCATCCTGAGCCTGAGAAGAGACCAGGTTTCCCTACACTCGTGCAAGCTATTCAAGAGATCCACTCCAACCTAGAAGGGGAGCATTACATCAACCTCCAGATCACATATGTGAATCTAGACCAGCCCCGGCCCTACTCCTCACTCTCCCCGGCCCCTCCAGCGCACTCGGACCACTCTTCTTCCACCTGACCCTGGTCCCAAATGAAGTCTGAGCTACCTTCATCCTGTGGATTCAACAGCTCATATAGTCCTGTGAAGTTTGAGAACCAGAGAGCATGCACTGAAGATTATCTTCTGTATTTGGAGAATCCCAATGTGTGTCCAGCCAAAGACAATGCACATTGTTTTTGTGAACTGGTTGCACACCCGAATTGGTGTCTTGTCTTTGGGATTTTAACAATCTCTGGGAAAGTGCACGTTTTAAATGAATGCAAGTCTTTTGTTGTGTTATGTTGATTGTCAGGTTTTTTATACTTTTTTAAAGCACATGGAATTGTTTCTTACTCTTGAATCAACTGATTAATCTGTTATTGCCCTTACTTTACAGTGTAACACTGTTCTATCCAGATGCAATGTGATAAGATTCCATCAACAAGCCATATTTATGTCCACACTGCAAGTAAAAATGATCAATATACATGAGCAATATGATTACTTGAAATATGGTTCCATCACTTTCATTCTACTACTTTTTTGTGTATATTTTGTTCAGTGTAAATAAAGAATTCAAACAGTAATGTTGTTGACATTAAATTACAAACTATTTTAAAATTCTTTAATAACTATTATAAATTCAGTTTATTATAAATTCAGACAAAAGTTGTACAAAATTATTTTGTCATTCTTTGAGAATATAGGCTACCCAACTAACAGGGAATGTTCTTTTTTCCTTTTTCAGTAACAATGTTCATTCTGAGTTAAAGAGACCAGATTTCTGAAATGGAAACCGGGGACATTTCCTATTTGAGTGGTCAAAATATCACTAAATATCTCATTTGTTATTATCTATTAATTAAAAAACAGGACAATATATTTTTGAATGTTTTTTTTTGTTGTTGTTGTTATTGTGGGCTCCCTATATTATTATTAACATTAATAATTATTATGATTTAGATTTATTACGATTTTTGGTCTGGATTTAATACAGTTCACAGCACCATAAAAAAACCCCAAAAAGCAACAGCACACAAACAATGAAAACAGTTAATAGTAACCATTGTAAGTCACAAGCCATTCAAAACAATATTATAATGTGACTTAAACACACATTACAAAAATAAAACATAAATATATATGATGAATAAAACCATTTAACAAATATAATTGTATGTAATGCTTTCATTTTCACAAATTTATACTGTATAAATTAGCCTACTTTTTTTACTTCAAATGTTTTGTTACGTTTGTGCTTGAAAATAACTCTTTAATTGGTCTTGTTATTTAGCATTTTAAGCTTATTTTAAGCATTTGTATGTGTATTCTGCACATGTATGTTAGTGTAATTGTTTAGGTTTTTTATAGTTCAGATGTGTGGTAGTCACTGCGTTGTGACTGCAGAACTTTTGGGGACAAAACAATCCCGCACCCTGCTGAGGCTCTGTTATAAAGCACATCCAAACAGTATTACTTTAATTTAGCATGACTAGCTAGTATGTTACTCTCAGTTGCTCTTCATGAAGTAGTGGCGGCGCGCGCGCGACCAAGTAGAGTCAGCGTATCTCACAGCGCCATCTGCTGGTGAAAATAATCACTACGCGATTGCTCCTATAATCAGCAGCTGGTGTATGTTGGTTGGGCGCTTTTTTGCAGAGCATCTGCTGGTTGTTTTGAACGAGCTGTAAAATGGGGACATTTCCGGGGACAGAACACCAGAAACCGGAACTGTCCCCGGAAAACGGGGACGTCTGGTCACCCTAGTTATCAGGGGCCGTATTCACAAAACACCTTAAGGCTAAAAGTAGCTCCTAACATACTGATTTAGCAGAAACTCTTAAAAATAATGAGTGTGTCAGTCCTAAATTTAGGACTCCTACATTTTTGCCCTAAGAGTAGCCTATTTCACAAAGCATTTTAGCGCTAAAACTAGCTCCTAAATCTGTGAAACGTTAGGAGTAGTCAAGAGGACTCCCAAGTCACTAAGACCAAATCACAAACAATCATAATGGCTGTAGCAGACCTTTCTACGAGGCTGACTCCAGCTCCTTATTCGCCGATCTATCCGTTCCGCCTTAAAAATGTTTTTTAAAGGAACAGTAGTAAAAATAAATGCACAAATATAAAACAGTAAAAATATATGCTCCTGTTAAATGGTCTTTATTAAAGGTGTACCCTACGTGGCAAATTCAACCGGTACTTTTGTATTTAATCTTTATTTCTTACTAAATGTCTTGTCATAAAATGAATTTATCCATACCTCTACGTTGTGTGTGTTTTTTTCTCGGCTAAGCCAAGACTGAGGAGTCGGGGTGGTGGAGGGATGGGTCGAGGTAACTAGGTGAGTCGGCTGTGTATAATGTACATACTCGGGCTGATTAGATAGTGCTTCTCCCGAACTTTATTTAGAAAACATAATTTGTCGCTTGAATTCTGCAATCTCTCGAGATGTAAGAGGCTGACAATTAGCTGAACATATTTAATTAGTGACACTTTTTAAAATTTTTATTTGAATATAGTAACATGATACCTCATTCTACAACATTTCTTTCATTAAATATTTGACATCATCCATTAGCTTAAGACTTCTCTAAAGTTGGTCTCAGCAGCTTTGGGAATAGGTTAGAGAAAACTCTTAACTAAGAACTTTTACTGCTGTTTAGGAGAACTCTTAGTGCTTAGATAAAATGTTTTGTGAATACGGCCCCTGGTCTTTAGTAATGCTGTCAAAACGTTAGCACAAAAAAATTATTTATACATTGTTCATGGAACGTTTTTTTTTTTTTTTTTTTTTAAATGTTTTAGTTGGATGTTTGTCTAACATTTAAAAAAACAAAAATACAAAATATGACTTGATTCAGAAGTAGTATCCATAATGTTTGAAGAATAAAATGTAATGTCCCTTAACGTTCACCTAACATAACCAATAAAAAACTGGACGTTTTGAACGTTCAGAGAACATTCAGAAATTAAACGTTTACATAACTTACCCTGTTGAAAAAAACAAAAACAGCATATGCTGGTTAGGTATGTTTTGAAGCATGTCAGCTGGTTTGAGCTGGTTCATGTTGGTCCTTAGCTGGTCATGAGCTGGTTTAAGCTAGTCAAGTGTAGGTCCTAAGAAACTAGCACCAGCTTGTAAACACCTTAGGACCAGCATAAACCAGCTCAAACCAGCTGCCATGTTTCAAAACATACCTAACCAGCTGTTTTTTTCAACAGGGTAATGGGAACATTTGTGAAATGTATACATATTTTTGTTAGCAGGGTAGGCCTATAGGTTAACTGCAAGCTAAAATGTGATTAAAATTGTGGAAAACTTGATTATTTACTCAATTTAAATGAAGAAAGCTAGCTCTTTAATCTTTAACGAAATTGCTGGTTCTACTAAAAATATCAGGTTGTACACGCTATTGAAAAATGTTAACCAATATGCAAATAGCTACTAAGCTACATTGTTTTTAGCAAGGTAACGGCTAATAGCTCAGTTTCCTGCAGTAGCTGTAACAAATGTTCTGATATTAAATTTGTCTATAGTGATTTAGGGCATACTTGGAGGGATTCACTTTCCTCAACACTGGAGGTCAGTATATACCTACTGTAGTTTATTTTCCAACTATAAGGTTAGTATCGCTAGCATCAGTAGTTTGTGTTGATGTTTGTCCTCTAGTGGACTGCAGTGAGTCATAGTTGTCACATTGGGAAGAAACGCAACACTTAAATGCCAGTGTCATGAAATGCTGAGTCATTCTGTCTAACTGCTTGCCTTGATCTCTTTAAAATCCATTTAAATTTAAATCATATTATAGAACGTTATTCACAAGTGAGAATTAATGTCAACATGAAATGAAAATTGACTCTGGTGGACTTTATAAGTGCATTGTTTTAGGCTACTGTTGTCAGTCATGCTTTCTAAAGTCTTGACGTTAATGCAGTGATTTAGAGCTGAGATTTTGTTATTAAATAATAGCAACAATAGGTACAAATTAAAAATAGATTAACTATATGCATTACCATTGAGATACAGTGTAAACTTGACTTTCAGCCTCCTTCCATGTCTGGCTCAGTTCTGTTATGAAACACCTTCTTCTCAAGATCCAGCAACCTCTGATGTTTTTTTGTTTTTTTTTCATTGACTGTTTCACTCATAAATACATAATGTTGCAAAGTAAAATGGGTAGCAAATGCCATTCCATATTCCAACAAACAGAAACGCATTATTTCAAGCACAGTTCAGCTTTCTCAACAGGAAAATGACATGATGCAGGTATTGAAACATACACCTACACTCTCAGAAAAAAAAGGTACAGTGCTGCCACTGGGGCGGTACCCTAAGGTACAAAAGTGAAAAGGTACATCTTTGTACCTTACTCACCCCTAAATGGTACATATTAGTACTTTAAGAGTGTGTATTAGTACCTTAAATGTGCATATTAGTACCTCTTCGGTTTTGTACCTTAGGGTACCGCCCCAGTGACAGCAATGTACCTTTTTTTCTGACAGTGTATATACCTCTATAACTTCCCAGAAACAGTTTGATTGCATAGCTACCAGCAACTGTCCTTCATCTCAACTCACTTTGAAGACACGTGTATTTAACTGTCATTGTTTCCATCACTCAGCCTTTGTTAGAGACCAAGCAGAGTTTGAGCAGAACATAGCAAGTTTGGGAGAAAAAGAGAGAGAAGGGCTGGAACTGAATGATGGAGGTTTGCTACTGTTCAATGTGGAGGGATTCTGGAGCAGTCACGCATGACAGAGCTACATGTACTCTAGGCTCTCCAGAATGCTTTAGACATTAATGTTTCTTTAACCATTAATCCAGTTTACATGGGTGATTTGAGATTAGCAATAGCCTATTTTCAAAAGCACTACTCATTTTTC
Source organism: Paracanthobrama guichenoti (assembly GCA_018749465.1). Classification (NCBI taxonomy): domain Eukaryota; kingdom Metazoa; phylum Chordata; class Actinopteri; order Cypriniformes; family Gobionidae; genus Paracanthobrama; species Paracanthobrama guichenoti. The sequence continues at coordinate 27,729,068 of CM031948.1, forward strand.
TACCCAAAACTTGGTGTGTATCATAGTGTGTGTTCTACATGACTGCTTTATTAAGAGAATTGTGCTATTGCTTTTCTAAGCAGTCAAACCTAAAAAATAAAAATAAAAACTCTTTGTGGTTTCATGTCTCCTTAATTGGTGTGCTTTTATTTTGAAGTTTAGTGTCTTGTCTTGTCTGTTCATAATTCCTCCATTGATTGTTCAGGTGTTGTTGGGCTGAATCCGAAATCTCCCCCTAAACCCTCATTCACTATTCCCTACGTTAGTCCACTAATAAAGTTCACTTGAAGGAGTGAATGAAACGAATACGTGAAGTCGGACAGCCGTTGTGTGTACATCGGCTGTACACGTTATTACGGTGCAATGTGGGATTGAATGAGTGCACTCGAACATGTCCACTATGGTTTCGGACACCACTACAAATGACTGTTCCCTCAAATAATACCCTATTTGAGGGTACAGGGACGATTTCAGATTCAGCCTTGGTCTTTGCTTATACATACCCAGTGTTCAAAACCTGGCAAAAAAATCAAAGGTATACAGAGTTAGGATAAATATGTGCTACATTGACTTGTTAGGTTATCAGTCACAATCTTATAAATGAATAAATAACTACAGTAGATTAGAAGATTCCATGAAAATATAATTCAGTGGAGTACAGGTGTCTCTAGAAAGCTTTCAGATGACAGATACATCAGATGTCAGAGCCACAATAGGTGTTGTGCCAAACATTTTATTGAATTGGCTTATTTTTTATTATTATTTATTACCCAATAATGTTGCAGATCCTACAGTTTGTTCCTTACAAATTCATATTAGTCATTAGTTCATATTAGATATGATACAGCTAGGGTCACTAAATCTGAGAAGTCAACATAATAAAGTGACTCATGTGATGTCAGCTCATAAAGCATATTGCTCTGATAGAGATATACTTAAAGATACAGAAAGGGCCCTGAATCTGACAGGTCAAACTTTTAGATACTGATTCGTTACCCCTTTTACTCTAAGTCTAAGTTCATCAAACTCATTCAGGTGATGTAAAAAAAATCTTATTTTTCTTATAGGATTATTCTTGTTATTATTCCAGCACCTGTCATCTATTGGACACTGTGTTCTTCCTCAGCAGCTTTAAAGCTTATCTGTACGTGTACAGTGTGTTTGTACTTTGCGAAATGTGCTACACACATACATTCACAAAAATAAAAAAGGACAACAGCCACTGTACTGTTTTTTTAAATCTTTATTAAATAACAACTTTTTATATATATATATATATATATATATATATATATATATATATATATATATATATATATATATATATATATATATATATATATATAGATAGATAGTATTTTTTTAATTTTTAATTTTTTGTATGTATGTATGTGCATTTTGTACTCAGTGACCCATTTTTGTGTTGGTTTTGATGTTTGTTTTGGATCATTGTCCTGATGGAAGATCAACCACGGCCCATAATAAGATCTCTAGCAGAGGCCGTCAGGTTTAGATTTTTTATCTGTTGGTATTTGCTAGAATCCATGATACCATGTATCTGAACAAGATGTCCAGGACCTCCAGCAAAAAATAGACCCACAAAATTAAAGATCCAGCTGTATTTTTAACCGTGGGCATGGGGTACTTTTTATCCCTGTTTGCACCAAACCCATCTGGTGGGTTTGCTGCCAAAAAGCTCTTTTTTTGTTTGTTTCATCTGACCACAGAACCAGGTCCCTATTGAAGTTCCAGTCATGTCTGACAACTGAATATGCTGGAGTTTGTTTTTGGATGAGCAAGAAGGATTTTTCTTGAAACCCTCCCAAACAACATGTGGTGATGTGGTGCTGTTTGATAATTTGTTTCTTAGGCTTTCTGACCACAAGACTCAACTAATCTCTGCAATTCTCCAGCTGTGATCCTTGGACAGTCTTTGGCCACTCAAACTCTCCATGCATTAGAACGATATAGACACACATCCTTCAAATTTCGGGCAGATTTGTAACATCTTTTATTTCAATGAAAGCTTAGAATTTTGTGAAACAAAAGGCCAAAAGGATAAACAATGCAGATTTATTTTCACAGCTGCCATTTGCTCATATTTATCAATTGTTATACTGTATTCTTGGTTAGATTTTGGTTAGATATATGTGTCTTGACTATCCAAGCTACCTAAAAGTCACGATTTTGTGCATTTGTGCTTCTTTACACTAACATCTTGTTTTCTGTATTCAGTTTGAAGTTTAGCCTTGAGTCAATGTGTTTCCAGCAAATAGAACTGCAGTGTATTCTCCCATCCTCCCGCCACTGCTCCTCTGCATTGTCGCAAAACATCTAGAGAGATTATGTAAAGTCTCTCTGAGGTCACAAAGGTACTGATAGGTATTCACATGAATGCTGTTGGATTGAATATGTCTGTAGATAGGAATTAATTGAAAAATGGTTACCATGCTATGAAAAGCATTTTTCCCTACAGACCCAAGGCTACATGCAGCATTGGAGCGATTGCTAAGGTAAGCCATTTTGATCTCTCCAGATCACACTGAGAGTGACAGAATGTTCTGTTATGACAGAAAGTTTGAGGTCTTTTGTAAATGTTGCACCTCTTATCTAAACAAAATAAGAAAATTATTTTACTTTAGCATATTCTATTCGCAAAGAAATATTTCTTCCAAATGTTTTTTTTCTTTTTTTAATGCAATATAGGTATTGCTGGATATCTGGCAATTAGTTTTGTTGTTGAAGCTTGAACATCTGAGAGTTACGCTAGAGGAAGATGTTACAAAGAGAGCTCATACATTTCAGGACATTTAAACCTATATATATATACGTAACTGAATGAATATAATCTTGTTTAAAGGCACAATATGTAAGATTTTTTTTAAATATCCAAAAACCACTAGAACAATGTGGCTATATATTTTGTTGACTTGTGTACTTACATTATCCCAAACATTTCCAAGAATGTTTAAATCCAGAGAAATAAGCTATTTTAACCAAGACACGGATCGTGTCCGTGTCGCCTATCAATGACATCAGACCTGAGTTACCAACGATTTACATTTTATTTGGTAGAAACCATGGAAACACCAAAGACGCTTTAATATATTGTGTTTTATTAGAGAGGTGAGCAGCTGTTTGGATACATTCATCAACAGAAACTAATCATTGTTATATAGCTCAACACAGTTAGTCTTATTGTTTAAATCTTGTTTTCTTGATTTACCACGACTACCATGTTTTACCATGCCTGATATCGATCTAGTTTACTGCAGTGTGAACAAGTGTCTCATAGTAGCCGCAGAGCGAACACACAGAGTAGCATTATAACATAACTTTCAACACACTCAAATAATGTATCTAATATGATAAAACAGCGCTGCATATGCATGAAAAAGAAACCAGAAATCCTGGCATCATCAAGCTACGCCTTTGTTTTGAATAAGCGATTGCTAGCGGTGAAAATTACATATTGTGGCTTTAATTGTGTCTTTATTTATTTAGTGGTATTATTTGGGGGAATTTTTTTTTTTTTTTTTTTTTCAGGCCATTAGCTATACATTTCCTCCAGATATTTGATGCAGACTAGCCTACTTCAGGTCTTATTAAGCCAAATTGTTCTAATGGACTCATATTATGAGAAATAAAATGTTCCTTGATCCTTTGAGATAAAAGAGCTTGATGTGCTGTAAAACAAGTCTTAAGCTAAAGAAGCAAAATGATCCCTTGTTGTCGGAGTTTATTGATGTTATCAAAGGATCTTGACAAAAATTTTTTTTAAAGATTTTTTTGTTATTCCCCAAGATGCACATGTATATACCTTTTACAGAGAAAATAGCTTGGCTGCTAATGAATGGACTTTTAATTTGAATTTAATGGAAAGTAGTCATGAAAAACTAAAGTATAAAACTTTAGTTAAAACTTCACTTGAAAATTCATAGCAATTATGCTGACCTTTGGGGTTGATGAGTTGCGACACGGCCAGCACTTCACTTTCCTCATATTGCTTGTGCAGCTCAATTTACATTCCTGGGTATGAAATATGCATCAACTCGCTTCATCTATAATATATAAAAGCACATACTCACATGCTCTGCATCTGTAGCCATTTACTTTTCAGCGTATGTATGCAGCTATATATATGTATCTATGCAGCCCCATACGCAAAAAACTGCGATGCACTGTGTATTTTGACACCTTTCTATCAGAACCAGCATTAACTTCTTGAGCAATTTGAGTTAGACCTTCACTCCCCACATGCATCAATGAGCCTTGGCCACCCATGACCCAGTCGGAACATCTCACAAGAGCTGCAGTTTTGGAGATGCTCTGACCCAGTCATCTAGCCATCACAATTTGGTCCTTGTCAAACTCGCTCAAATCCTTACGCTTGCCCATTTTTCCTGCTTCTAACACATCAACTTTGAGGACAAAATGTTCACTTGCTGCCTAATATATCCCAGCCACTAACAGGTGCCGTGATGAAGAGATAATCAGTGTTATTCACTTCACCTGTCATATACATGATTGGTGTATATGTTGCTTAAATATTTTTTCTTCAGAATACACTGCTACCTTTGAATGGCCTTCAGTAGACAAAAATGTTATTCCCTGGATCCAAAAAAAATAAATAAAAAAAAGTGCTATAAAATCTCACTGAAGCCTCCCCTTTTCTTTTGTTTCTTCTCTATATTACTGCAGCTATTCCACAAGAATGAAATACTAAGACAAAAGTGACTTTGACAGTGTATCTCTCTCTCCTTCTCTTCTGCCTTATTCTGTCTTTTGCTCTTTCCATTTGCTCTGTTTATAAAATCTCTTCAGCAGAGTTTTTGCGCCCCAGGCTCTTGGTTTTTTTTTGCTCAAAGCTGGTATATTGCAGAGTTCTATGCAATACACCTGAGTTAAGCTTAGGAGACAGCTGTGTTTTTCTATTTCTTCTTGACAGAGGTAGTCATAGAAACCCTTTACTCTTACTTTGGAGGGCTGTTTCTAGCAGTTGTGAAAACTCTATGTGAATCGTCATTATTAATGCAACTTGATTTACCATCTGCAACTCCCAATACAACAGACCAAAGGATCCCCCAACCCGATTCAGCCCACAAAAGTGCATTCATTCTTTTGATTAGAGTGTGTGTGACTTAACGTCGCTCTTAGGCTTTACCTCAAGGCCGTTGTTGTTGATGCTTAGTTTCTTGTTTATTCGCCCATGAATCAGCTTGATTTTGCTAAGCTCATTCTGCACCACTTCATTGTGCTCTTTTGGCTATACATTTTATTGGATTTGCGGTGGGATTTGCGTATGATAATATACATGCATCTATTTTGTCAGTTTATCAACAGAGTAATGGCTTCCAGAAGGCATTTTGGATAAAAAGAATACTAACAGTGCTATTTTTAGTGAATCCATGCAGTCATTGTTTTGTGTGACAAAGAGGGAGAGAAAAAGCAGGCAGTGATATATGATCTTTCCGGGCGTTGTGCAAAGATGAAGGCAAAGGTCAAACCTAAACCTAAAATTACAATTATGCAAAAATGTTTTCAGCTGCCATCTTACTAAAGGTCAATCTGCCTCCAAATATTTCAATGAGAGAATATTAATAGTTTATATAACCATATACTTGCCTTTTAAATGTAAAGAAAGCCATTTAAAAGGACTTTCAATTAACATTTTGAGCAATTACATGACAAAATTGTACTTATTGTACTTTTTTATTTCTTGTTTTGTGCTTTATGTTTTCAAAAGTCTGTCTTTTTATATCTTGTCATAAACTGCATGCTGAGACAAGCAATCAAAATGAGACATGCAGCTAAACAAATAACAGATAGCAAGGCCCAGCATGTTTTAAATTAATCAATTTGTATTTCTTGCAACTTTGCATATCCAAAATAATAGATATCTGGCTAAGTACATGAACTGTTGCTGGGATATCTGTTTGCCCAATTCCTGTTAACAAAGCTAGCATGCTAAGTTTGCTGGTCTGTAATTTTATGTTTTTTAATTAACTTCATTTGGGGGGTTTTCTCAGCAAATATTAATATATTAGCATATTTTGCATTTAATTCTATTACAATTTTAAACTGATGAAGTGAACAAACGTTATTTTGATTATCTTTAATCAAAATAACATACCTTCCCTCTAGCAGCATCTTCTCTTCTCTGGAGCAAACCACAACCATCCAATCATAGCCTGGATGCCAGCCGAACTTAGCCCTGCCCACAACATTTGAGGTTGGGAAGTTCAGTCTGGACTTGATCCGTTGTGGAGTAACTATGCCTGAACAGGAGCTGTTCAGACCAATCAAATTGTCAGGGCGGGCTTTATATGATGATTGACAGATGATCAACAGTAACGTAATCAGCCACGAGAGTGTTTAGGTTGAATTCGTTCTAATCCTAAACGGAGAACTTGTTTGTATATGCATTCACATTGATCGTGTTGGTAAGTACTTCGTATATCCTTAAATTCTTTTAACAACACCGGCAAAGATCATTTACACTCATCTTCTTCTTCCAGCGTGCGTGCAGTTGAGTTCTGTTGACAACTATGCGTCGTTCATGAACGATTCGTTCTTTTTTAACTAATCTTTAATATGACTCGGGAACAACGAGTTGTCTCAGAGAGCGATTCATTCACTTTGTGTTGACCGTGCATGCACTACAGGCCATCGGTTCTGTACAGGATCTTCTGCATTCAGCCTATGGGGCTGTGAGTCTGTGAACGAATGACTCGACCCCGAAGACTCAAGAGGTGAACTAATCAGTTCTTCTTTCGGGACTGCATGCATTGCATATGGGGCTGTCACGGCCCGGATCAGACACTGATGATGGAACTAACGACTCAAACCCGAAGACAGGGAGGTGTACTAATCTTTCCAGGGAACAGACGTGATTAAATGTGAAGTGACAACAGACAGAACGACTCAGATTCGGAGGTGAGGTTAACTACAGACTGCATAGCCTGAAGACCCAGCTAAGCAATTAATGAATCATTTCTTTCTTAAAGTTTGGCCTTGGCTGCATTAGCTTATAAATCATTTTTTATTCCAAATGTGATCAACGTTTGCTAGAAGTACTAGATGTGTTGGGGAATTTAACGTGACATTTTAATTATATTCTGCTGAAATGAATTAAATGACTTAATTTGTTCATTTTGCTGAACGAGATTAAAAGATCCAAGTCCATAAAATGGTCCAAACTTCCCACTATGCATCCCTATGCTTCCCACTATGCATCGCTCAACATACATCACTTACTCTGTTGCTCTGATTGGTTGTAGTTCTATCCAATTGAGTGCAGAGACACTTTCTTTTCTGGTTCGGTTGAAACACGCCCAATAATCACAGCCCAAAGGAGCAGTATCAGACTCATATTCTGACTAGAATTGAGTATGATGACGTCAGGCTAATCCAATCAATTCCTGATGGACAAATTCAAGCGTACCACACGAGACCTTAAAATTGAAGCCAAAGCGTCTCGATCGCCACCAGGTGACTTTGTCTTCTTCTTGATTTTTATGGCGGTTGGCATACAGCTTCAAGTTGCATTACTGCCACCTGCTGGTTAGGAGGGTGGCTCAAGATCGCAACATACCTTTTCAAATACCTCCTATACACCTATATTCTTTTATCTAGATCATTCTTTTCAGATATAGCATTAAAAATCATTCCTCATACGAGTTCTTTTGCAATATGTTTGTCGAGTCAAACTTCATCTTAATTCAAAAAAAAAAAAAAATATATATATATATATATATTCTCCTTTTATTTTTGTACTTTGGACATTTCAATATAACATGTTCCACAGTCTCTTCTTGATTACAAGATTCACATCTTATTCAAGGTACTGTTAAGTGCTGTAAGTCTACACTAAAAATGCTGGGTTAAAAACAACCCAAGTTGGGTTGAAAATGGACAAACCCAGCAATTGGGTTGTTTTAACCCAGTAAAAGGCTTGTTTTAACCCAGCGGTTTTGTTAAATGTTTGCTTAAAACAACCCAATTGCTGGGTTTGTCCATTTTCAACCCAACTTGGGTTGTTTTTAACCCAGCATTTTTTAGAGTGTAGATATAATTGATTCTTCCTTTCTATTTCTCTTTGTTATTCTACCTTTACCGACATTTCTTTGGATATTATAAAGGCATCTTCCTGTTCTTTCTTCTTCCCATTGTTTCTGCCATCTATTTTTCACTTGTTTAATTAAAAACTTCATCTCAGTATAACTTACTATAATTTACTTTCATGTCTATATCTGATTTCCCTGTGGCTTCCTTAGCACATTCGTCTGCCAATTCATTTCCTTTCACTCCTATATGAGCTGGTATCCAACAGAAAGATACCTTTAAACCCATCATCTGAATCCTATATAATGTCTGAAGGATCTCAACCAGTGCATCAGATCTGCTCTCGGTATGACCACTTTGTATTGTCATTAAAGCTGAACTTGAGTCAGAACATATAAGTCCCATCAATGATCTAACCCATTGTAGTGCAAATAATATTGCAGTCATTTCTCCAGTGTTTACTGATAGATTGTCTGATATTCTTTTGTTAACTTTGACATTGAAATCTATTACTGTGAATGCCACGCCTACTCTATTTTCTATATCTTTTGATCTGAATAAATCAAGACATAACTAAAATAATTACTTTGAATATACATCTGTACCATTCGAGCATTGTCTATCCCCCTGGTCCTTGTCTCTTTTTCCTAACAGTGACATGTCCACATTGGGCTGTGGTAACAACCATTGGGGAATTACAGACCATGGAACTGTTGAACTAATGGGCATCTCATTTATTTCCATTTCTTTCATCACTTTAGGTATCACCCATCCGAAACTTGATTTCAAACTTTTCTTTTTTCCAACATCGTTTTAAAACATCTTTTGCTGGATGATCTGTATTATGTCCTTGTATACTGACCCAAGAATTCAATGAAAATTGCATTCTCCTAAATTCTAAGGCCGTTTAAATCTGTACAGGAGAATCTCTTAACTATATCACGTTTGCACTGTTAGTGAAGATGAAGGCATTCGTTAGTGTACAGAAACTGAGTTGCAATGATGAGATCAACATATCTGTGATCGGCTACAATGATCATCACTGCAATCTTTCATGACACAATCTAAATCAGAAGGATTTAGGAAAGGAAGTTTTCAGCTCTGAAACTTACAGGATATTACAGGATATATTATATAAAAGTTTTATATATCCCTAACCGATTCTGTGGGAGTGTGGGTGGGGCCTTGACAGCACGGCTCCACTGCAGACTCGAGATGTCAGCACCATATTGGGAGACTGGCGGCTTCACCTACTACAATGGACGAGAGTGAAGGTGTGTAATTTTTTACAATCTATGGACAAAACCAAGTACCGCCCTTAATTAGTCTTGTTTGAGAAGTTGTTTCACTCTGATATACTTTGCAATTGTAAAGAAAATACTATCGCAACTTCCGTGTCATGCTGACTTTAGCATGAAATGTAACTTCTTATAATAAAGATGTAACATATTTGAGTGCAAAAGGCTGATCAGAGCTTGATTAGGTTGATCTGTATTATATATATATATATATATATATATATATACACTCACCTAAAGGATTATTAGGAACACCTGTTCAATTTCTCATTAATGCAATTATCGAATCAACCAATCACATGGCAGTTGCTTCAATGCATTTAGGAGTGTGGTCCTGGTCAAGACAATTTCCTGAACTCCAAACTGAATGTCAGAATGGGAAAGAAAGGTGATTTAAGCAATTTTGAGCATGGCATGGTTGTTGGTGCCAGACGGGCCGGTCTGAGTATTTCACAATCTGCTCAGTTACTGGGATTTTCACGCACAACCATTTCTAGGGTTTACAAAGAATGGTGTGAAAAGGGAAAAACATCCAGTATGCGGCAGTCCTGTGGGCGAAAATGCCTTGTTGATGCTAGAGGTCAGAGGAGAATGGGCCGACTGATTCAAGCTGATAGAAGAGCAACTTTGACTTAAATAACCACTCATTACAACCGAGGTATGCAGCAAAGCATTTGTGAAACCACAACACGCACAGCCTTGAGGCGGATGGGCTACAACAGCAGAAGACCCCACCGGGTACCACTCATCTCCACTACAAATAGGAAAAAGAGGCTACAATTTGCACGAGCTCACCAAAATTGGACAGTTGAAGACTGGACAAATGTTGCCTGGTCTGATGAGTCTCGATTTCTGTTGAGACATTCAGATGGTAGAGTCAGAATTTGGCGTAAACAGAATGAGAACATGGATCCATCATGCCTTGTTACCACTGTGCAGGCTGGTGGTGGTGGTGTAATGGTGTGGGGGATGTTTTCTTGGCACACTTTAGGCCCCTTAGTGCCAGTTGGGCATCGTTTAAATGCCACGGCCTACCTGAGCATTGTTTCTGACCATGTCCATCCCTTTATGACCACCATGTACCCATTCTCTGATGGCTACTTCCAGCAGGATAATGCACCATGTCAAAAAGCTCAAATCATTTCAAATTGGTTTCTTGAGCATGACAATGAGTTCACTGTACTAAAATGGCCCCCACAGTCACCAGATCTCAACCCAATTGAGCATCTTTGGGATGTGGTAGAACGGGAGCTTCATGCCCTGGATGTGCATCCCACAAATCTCCATCAACTGCAAGATGCTATCCTATCAATATGGGCCAACATTTCTAAAGAATGCTGTCAGCACCTTGTTGAATCAGTGCCACTTAGAATTAAGGCAGTTCTGAAGCCGAAAGGGGGTCAAACACAGTATTAGTATGATGTTCCTAATAATCCTTTAGGTGAGTGTATATATATATATATATATATATATATATATATATATATATATATATATATATATATATATATATATATATATATATACACTCACCTAAAGGATTATTAGGAACACCTGTTAAATTTCTCATTAATGCAATTATCTAATCAACCAATCACATGGCAGTTGCTTCAATGCATTTAGGGGTGTGGTCCTGGTCAAGACAATCTCCTGAACTCTAAACTGAATGTCAGAATGGGAAAGAAAGGTGATTAAAGCAATTTTGAGCGTGGCATGGTTGTTGGTGCCAGAGGGTTGTCTGCTCAGTTACTGGGATTTTCACACACGACCATTTCTAGGGTTTAGAAAGAATGGTGTGAAAAGGGAAAAACATCCAGTATGCGGCAGTCCTGTGAGCGAAAATGCCTTGTTGATGCTAGAGGTCAGAGGAGAATGGGCCGACTGATTCAAGCTGATAGAAGAGCAACTTTGACTGAAATAACCACTCGTTACAACCAAGGTATGCAGCAAAGCATTTGTGAAGCCACAACATGCACAACCTTGAGGCGGATGGGCTACAACAGCAGAAGACCCCACCGGGTACCACTCATCTCCACTACAAAAAGGAAAAAGAGGCTACAATTTGCACGAGCTCACCAAAATTGGACCGTTGAAGACTGGAAAAATGTTGCCTGGTCTGATGAGTCTCGATTTCTGTTGAGACATTCAGATGGTAGAGTCAGAATTTGGCGTAAACAGAATGAGAACATGGATCCATCATGCCTTGTTACCACTGTGCAGGCTGGTGGTGGTGGTGGTGGTGTAATGGTGTGGGGGATGTTTTCTTGGCACACTTTAGGCCCCTTAGTGCCAATTGGGCATCGTTTAAATGCCAAGGCCTACCTGAGCATTGTTTCTGACCATGTCCATCCCTTTATGACCACCATGTACCCATTCTCTGATGGCTACTTCCAGCAGGATAATGCACCGTGTCACAAAGCTTGAATCATTTCAAATTGGTTTCTTGAACATGACAATGAGTTCACTGTACTAAAATAGCCCCCACAGTCACCAGATCACAACCCAATAGAGCATCTTTGGGATGTGGTGGAACGGGAGCTTCGTGCCCTGGATGTGCATCCCACAAATGTCCATCAACTGCAAGATGCTATCCTATCAATATAGGCCAACATTTCTAAAGAATGCTTTCAGCACCTTGTTGAATCAATGCCACGTAGAATTAAGGCAGTTCTGAAGGCGAAAGGGGTCAAACACAGTATTAGTATGGTGTTCCTAATAATCCTTTAGGTGAGTGAGTGTATATATATATATATATATATATATATATATATATATATATATATATATATATATATATATATATATATATATATATATATATATATATATATTCTTAAAGGGATAGTTCACCCAAAAATGAAAATTCATGAAAATCATCATTTACTCACCCTCATATCATCCAAACCTTAATGAATTTCTTTTTTTCGCCCCAGTAACATAAACAAGATTTTTTTCAAGACAGAGAAATGTTTTTCCATATTCTGGAAGTCAGTGGTCACCAAAAACATTCTTCCAAATATTATCTTTTGAGTACCACAGAGAAAGGAAGTCATACAGGTTTGGAATGTCTTTTAAGGTTGATGAGAACATACTGCTCAACGCATTCTGTGTTTGTTGTTCATTGGCCTTGACTCCTTTAGAAACCCATAGCTGGGATTTCCGTTGAGCACAAACACGTCTAAGACTTGCACAGTGTGTGCATCATCCACACTCTCGGTGTGCACTGTATATGATGTAGAATTTTTCCAAATTAGTGTAAACTAATGTAGATGATGGGGCCTCTTGTCAAATATATTCTTGCACAATGTATTAAAACCTATTGTTTAATAGCGAACTTTCATTTCTTGAAGTCATCTTGTGCAAGGAGAACATTAAAGTGCCATGAACAATATCCAGTAGGCTACACTTTTTGTACCGTAAGTTGATTCTATATGTAAAGTTTACAGCCTGAGTCATAGTTTAACCTCGAAAACCTCAAAATACAGTACTGATGGATGATCAGGGCAGAGCAAATGGTTACACACACACACACACACACACACACACACACACACACACACACACACACACACACACACACACACACAACACTCATCTTCCAAGGACCCTGATTTGGTTTCTGTGCTTATCACCATGGCAACCTAGCTTTGACGCTGAATATGTTGGATGGCCAACAGAATTCTTTAGAAAATCACGTTGCTGTATCAATTGATTTCAAATTTGTGCAGAAAAACATATATTTGCTCTATTGTGAGTTTGTGCTGAGGAGAAGTGAACCGTCAACGCTAGGAATCATAATGCCAGCTAACTCTCAACACTAACTAGAACAGACAAATCACAAGGTAACCGTGTAGACAAACCAAAATATGCTATATTACATTCAAACACATCTAAAGCTAGATATTTTGTGTTAGTATTCAACAGAAAAGAAGTGCTCTTTAGTGGCCTTTTGAGCAGGTTTGAGAGGGTCTGGTGTGAAGGTTTGTGCTTGCGCTGTAAGAAACAACATTATTAAACATTTACAGTCTGCAGACAGATCAGCTACATTTCACAGAAAGGACAGAAGCACTTGAAACCGAAAAATCTCTCAGTGTCCGTCAATTGTCAGTCAGTGAGCAAGTCCTCCATTCATTCCTTCCCCTCGATGCAGCTCATGTGCACTTAGGACGCAATTCAGCTGGCCTTTCTGATTGGCTCTCCACAATCAAAGAGCCATGTCTGAAAATGCATCAATAAAGTTATATCATCAGAAAAATGTGTCTGATTTTATATCTGAAATCGTAAAATGACCATCTGAAGTTGTTCACAGATCATTCTGGTCTAACTAAGTGTCAGATACGCATCAAAACATTTATGCAATGTTAATGTTAACATTCAGTCGATGAAAGATGTCTTCATCTGTGATGGAGAATGTGCCACTTTTCATGGCACTGGACGTAACTGGGGCATCTGTGTTGTGGTAACCATGACAACATGAGAGTTTGTCATCTACAGTGGCAAAGCTCTGAGGGGATTGAGCTCATGATTCTGAGTCTGTACCACACACCCGCCCACACAAACACACACATATGTGCACATGCAACATACTACAGTTCTAGTTTAAGCCATGGTACAAGCATCTGATTCTTATGAGCTGTTCAGAAAGGTTGCAAGTTCGAATCTCACCACATGCACTTTAGAGGGCCTTTTTCAAGAAGACTCTCCCTAAAATAAGTGTCACTTTGGATTAATCTGTCTGCTAAATAACTACTTGACTGTTTATCTTTAGGTAAAAAGTCAACTTTTTTGTTGATTGTATACTCAAATATGCAAAATATTGCATGGTGGCAGCATAAAATATCAGTTTACTCTTTACTATTCTCATTCTACTACTCTCTGTCAGGCCTCTAATTCTTCACCACTTCATTGCAAATGTGTCTCCCTCCCAAAAGATTTTTATTCACAAAACTGTGATAGAGACAGTTTGTTCCCAGCAAGCTGAGGCTTGTTAGTTTATACGTTTCGCTCTCTCCTCAGCGCTCTGTCATGATGCTTGTAGAAAACGAGACCAGACAATCGTTGTCAAGGTAACCAATCATCTTTAAAGAACTCATAATGCAAATAGCATTTGAAAACTAGGGTCAATGATGTCGGAGTTAGCCGAGACCCTTTTCTAAAAATATTTTGGAAAGAAAAACATGCTTCGCCTCTTTCTGATTCTGAACGTTCTATTTATAGAGGCCACACAAATATTGGTTTGGTGTGAATTAAATGTTCAGGATCCTGAAACATAATATAAAATCTGATTTTTAAACTGTAGCCTACATATCTAAGTAAGAATGTTATTGATCCTTGAATCTTGAATCTCTTGACATCTTGAATTTTATATTCTGTATATTTACAGTTTTCTGCCCAATAACATCAGGCAAAGGAAATTAGCCTTTTGGCTGAATCTTCATCTGAATCTTCACTGTCCCCTTTTAAAGGGACAGACAGACAGAAAAAAAAATCATGTCTAAACATAAGATTTATTTTAATTAATAAAAATAATTAATAAACTTAATGTGATTCATATTTGTAAGTCATACATAAATGAATGTTAAAAAGTTAAGATTTATATAATAGTACCATGTTAAATTAACACTGCCTAGTACTCATGTGTGTGCACACTACTGAGTTAAAATACAATTGAAGCAGTGTTGAAGTTAATGAGATAATTAAGTGACGATTGAGCATTAATGATGAACACCTGATGATAATGAGCAGAATCACTGAAGGAAAGAGAAACACAAGAACTACAACTGACTTCAGCAACAGCCATAAGCCCTATTCGGACGGTAATTGTTTCTCATGTGGAAGTCCATAAAAAATAAATTTGCATGCCACCTCAGTGATAAAACTTGTGCATTTGGATGGCAATTTATTCATGGTGGAGGAGCGAGTTTTGTGATCCTGTGCATCTGGGAACACTGCTGATGTGGTTAGTCGAATGATTGTCTGCTGTAAAAATGTCATATGCTTGGAATAATAAGAATAAAATCATATTTAATTTAATAATTGGAAATTAATAATTATTTAAATCTCCTGTTTAAAAAAAAGAAGATGTCATTTTAAAAATGTGGAAATGAGCGGAAATAAGTTAATACAATACTGCAAATTATAATATTAATTACTGCCGTAATAACGGCTCATTTCAAATGTTTACGTGTTTTTCTTCTCTTTCTCTTTTGAGCCGTGATGAAAGATTATTCTTGTAAATACTTTCCAGCATTTCAGTAATAAAAGTGTAGGCTAGATCTTTAAAATGCATCCAAATTACAGTGAAGCACAACAATACAAAAAGGATATAAACAGTTAGTTTTGAAGCAATCTCTTCTTGAAAACTAAATTAAATTACCACATGATGCTAATGCTCTGGATATAGAGGTAATGTATTATTCATTTTGTAGTATTCATAATAATAGCCATGTGATTCTACAGCACGAGCGGTTGTGGTAATCTAATAATATGCAAGATTTAAAAAAATAATTAGTGTAAAAAAGGTTTTAATCTACAGCATTATAGACATCAAGTGTCAGTGTATGAATCTCAACAATGGTGACAATCCAAAAAAAAAAAATTCAGATAAATATCAACTCTGAACATAAAACAAGCTACTAAAACGTCACAACAAAAACAGCAAAAGTAAAAGCAATTAAGAAAATTAGTAAATTCAGATGCATAATTTATTCATGCTGCAATGCATGCTGGGACACATGGGGGAGTTTTGATTGGTGGTACCCAGCATGCACTGCAGCATGAAGCTTTTTTATAGTTGAGATTCATACATTGATTCTTGATGTCTGTGTGTGTAAAACTTACAGCATTTCTCATGCTGTAGAATCACATGGCCGCTATTATGAATAAAACAAAATGAATAATGTATTACCTCTATAACCAGAGTATTAGACTCTGAATGAGATCAGTGACTCAGGCCACTGCATGATGATTATGTCATCATAAATAAATAGCCAACGTCACCTGATAACATTTTCTCTTGGTTTCCTTTGCCATAACAAATGTGCTTCATAAACACACACTTCAAGCAGCCAGGGAAAAATTTAAGCTAAAAAGTAAAGGGTCAAGAGCCCAAATAAAGCAAACACTGATCACCATCATGGTGACTTCAAATGAAACTATTATTTTCATTAAAACAGAAATGACAAAAATAAAATCAGTCTGGTTAGTAATGTGTGAAGCTGGTAGTGCTGCGATTCAAAATCCTGCTGTGTGAAATGTGTTCTGACTGAAAAATACATTGGTGATGACCTACAGCCAATGAGAGAGCAAGATACAGGGCAGCGGGAGGTACAGGGAAGAGTTATAGACCAGAATATCAGTATTTTAATAGATATATTTACAATTATATCAAACAGAAACAAAGCACAAACATTTGCTTGACCAGCCACACAATGCAAAATTATTTACCTCAAACTCTCTTTGCAGAACACAATCATTGCTCCCTAGTGTCTCCTCAACCATTTCCTCAGCCATAATCTTTTTTTCCTTTTTGCTGCAAATCAGCGCACAGACAACTTGGATCACAAACTTTCAGTCAAAATTTCAAAATTGCTCGGTCTGACGCACGCATGATCTTGCGTTGTTTACATGTCACATCTCACGTGTGTTTGGTTGTGAAACGTAGTTTGCGCACCAGAGAGAGTTGTTGGTGACTCTTCCTATTGTAAATTCATGCAGTGTGAAACCTCCTGTCGCCGATCCATCGTGCAGTGTGAACACAACAGTGACTGAATGATACCCCAGATAGTCATGTAGTGTGAAAAGAGCAGTGATCCGACCAGTTTGAAAATCGTGCAGTCTGAACTCGCCATAAGGGTGTGGCTGAAGTTAGTTGTAGTTCTTGTGTTTCTCTTTCCTTCAATTATTCTGCACATTATCATCAGGTGTTCATCAGTAATGCTCAATCGTCACTTAATTCTCATTAACATCAACACTACTTCAGTGGTACTTTAACTCAGTAGTGTGCACACACATGAACACTAGGAAGTGTTAATTTAACATGGGTGTTTTTCTGTGTACTTTTACATAAATCTAAACTCTTTCGTTTACGTAACTGGCATTTATGAATCACAATCAATTTATTAATACAATTATATAAATCTTACCTGTTTCATTTATGTATGATTTACAAATATGAATCACATTTAGTTTTGTTGTTATGTTAAAATTATGTAATCCAAATGCATGGAAAATGTATATGCAATTCAAATACATAAATCTTAGTTTAGACATTTTTTTTTTTTTTTGTGGGTTTTGCTGGGAAAATATTAATGTGATCATGAATAGGAAGTGTGATAACTTACAATGCAGACTATTCAATCTACACAAATCTTATAACCTCAAAACCTCAAACTAACCTTTTAAGCAACTTCCTTCCATTCGAAGTTTGTCATTTCACCAGGCTGACATTCACTTTTTTACACTGTCACACTGTGCAAAGTGACAGTCCAGATGATTTAATTAAACAAATGTCATAATTAGCAAAGTGGGTCAGAGAGAGAGAGAGAGAGAGAGCGAGAACATCAGGTCAAAAAAAGAAAGAACAGGCAACTACAAGTTATATTTGTATAATCATATAGGATAAGCTTTTTAAAAAGAGTGGGTTGGAATCCTTAAATATTAAGCTATTTAATTTTTGGTGTGAATGTGTCTCTCTGTCTTCCTTATTCATACACACACATACATACCAACACAAGGCCGTCTGTGAGGATGGCGTCACTAATGAAACAACTTTGGTGCGCCACATCAGAGTCCACCCACGTTATTGGAATATGGCGCAGGTGTCCAGCCCCCAACAGGCTATACGAACCAGCTGACTCACGAACACTCTCTCATATAATCAATTATACCCAGAGGTAAAGGATTATAAATATTTAGCAATCCACAATCTTTCAAGTTACCAAACCTGAGCACTCACCTGTCAGAGACTTCCAGCAATTCTCATGAGGTAAAAGCTATGTGATCAGTTTAATGCATCCTTGCTGAATAAAAGTATTAGTTTCGTTAAAAAAATAGTTTTAAATAAATTAGTATTTCGGTTCAGCAAGGAAACACAAAAGTGACAGGACGCCTTGAAAATGTAGTTAAAATAAATGCTTTCTATTCCTCAAAGAATCCTGAAAACAATGTATAGTTTCCATGATTATTACTGTTTTATAATTTTGATTAAGAGACTTCTTTCAAAGATATATAAAAATACAAAATAAAAGCATTTTCACTATTTTTTGACACCATGGTATTATTTACAAACAATTTAAACAAAATATGCAAATATGAACATATGAAATTTAAGTGTCAAAACTGAAATCTACATATTCAATTACAATAACTGGAAAAACAGCAGAGATATGCAAACATTAATCGCAAACTCAGTAGAAGCTGGTACTTAAACATTATTAAAACTTCTGAAAGCATCGGAAACAGTTATAATGACACTAGTGATTATTTTGCCATATAACAGGTATGACTGAAGGCTTACTGTTTTTACATTTCACTGCCGGTTGTATATTCTGTATATAACTGTGTATGTGACAAATAAAACTCTTGAATCTTGAATCTGTTTTTAATGGTTTAACAACTAAGAACTATAAGAAAACCAAGCAACATTAACACACTATTTATAATAATAGTAAGTTATGTGTGAGAAGAGATACAATCATACTAAGCCAAAAGAGCAGTAACAGATGCCACACACACCACAATTACACCCATGCAGTCACAAAGCTTAATTTTAGATAGGCCTACATGCCTTTTTGCAGAAATAACTGTAATTGCAGGAGGCGTTGTTGAAGAAAAAAAAAAAAGGAGTACTTTGCAGCTGTTTCTTTTTGCACTTGGGTCATTCCTGTTATGTGGTACATTTGGAACTCTGTGACTCTTTAAATATGATTATTATTGTGTTGCATTAAAGAAAGCTTTTCTATAAAAGCACACGATTTTCAGAAATATGCTCTGGTCAATCTCAGGCCCTTAAACTTAATATATAGGTATAGCTTGATTTATCTACACAATAGCAAGAAAGTGAAGTGGATAGAAACATGCTTTCTTTAAGGATTTTTTCCTTTGTTTGACAGGACAGTAACAGTAAGAGAGAGAGGGTGTAATTATGCCCCAGATTAGACTCAAACAGTTTAGATTTCTTTATAAATTGCTTCAACCAAAGTAGTAAAATAATTTAAAATGTGTGCCCTTTTAAAAAAAGCTTTTATTCTAACCTTTTAAAGCATATTTCATCCAATATATTAAGACATGCATAAACAGAGACATGTACTGCATAGCAGTGGGAGCTTTTCACTCTTATGCTTTAACCCGCAACTGTTTTCGACCATTTTACCTTTTGGAGGACCTGTGAGTTCTCACAACAAACCAATACCTGTATGAACGTTACAATATTTTGATACAAAACGATTGTATCCCCAGACACTGATGAATTAATACTTTATAGTTGTGTTAAACCAACCGTTTCAGCTGCAGCACCTCTACCTGAGAGAGAGAGAGAGAGAGAGAGAGAGAGAGAGAGAGAGAGAGAGAGAGAGAGAGAGAGAGAGAGAGAGAGCGCGCGCTTCAAGAGCAGGTTTCTGGGTTGGCAGCAAAGCGCGCGAATAGAGCGTGGCACGCGGAATATTGGACAAAATAACCGCGAACTCAAACATCAGGAGACTCTCCAGGGGAAGCGATCAAGAACGCCGCCCTTCATAAACCTATTCCACCGAAACGCTCAAATTATCCGGTAAGTCTTCGTGGTTACATTAATGAAACCTATAAGGTTGTCGTTGAATGCCTAGTTGTTTCCCCTTACTGATTTTACCCAACGCTTTCGTAGTATAATGTGTCAGACTGGGTCGCTATTTTTCTTTCCTGCAGCAAATTCACCTGGCCGTGCCACCACCTGTAACTAAAACTAGCGGATGGCACAAACTCTCTCAGCAACTTTAAGAGGCTCCGCGGGCAGTCATGATGCTCGTATTTGCATGCATTTGCAGTTTGAGCTTCCGTCCGGTGAATTTGGTAAATAATACGTCAAAAGTATGCTCGCATCAAACGCGCAAGTTGACACTGCAGTTTCTTTCGTTCGTTATTTCTTGACAGACAAAGTTCTGTAATTCATCAGTTCATGTAGATTAATCCCACCACTAGTGCATTTAGGCTAAGTGAGTTTGAACCTTTCTGCTAGATGACAAAAGTGCAATTTTGTAATGTGCAAAAGTGGAATTCTGTGTGGTGAACATTGTGATATGTAATTTGTTAAATGCTTACAGGCAATAGACGTTGTGTATGGATGCTGCTCACTCTCTTGTGGTTAATAAATTAGAAATGTTGTTTCTTTGCAGTCCATGACACCACATTGCCCAATGCTGCAATAACATTTTGAGGGTTTCGTTTCAGCGTATATGTGTTTTTGTTCTATATATCTCAAAGTCCCGTATTTATGCTCAGATTAAAGTGGTTAATAAATGTACTATTTATACCCAAATTGTGTCAATTAGTGTAAAGTACAAAGAGTACTGCTGTTACAACATAGCACACTACTTTTTACTTTATTGTGATCAAACTGACTTCATTCATTATAAAGATGGGATCATCATAACATTGACTTCATTCATAAATGTGAACAAATATGAGACATTTTAATATAAACCAAATGCATAACTTAGTAAAACTAAAAACAGGCCGTGTGTGTGTGGTGTGTAACCAATATGCTATTTTGTCTGGTCTTGTGTTGTCTTGGAGTAAAAAAAATCATTGTGTGTCCACTGTCCAGTAGACATACAATGGAAGGTGTTGCAACCCTCCCCATCTGGTCAAGGATGATCTTTTTTTTTTTTTTTTTAAACGTGCAAAGCTTTTGTGGATGTTATATGTTAAATTAAAGGTAACTTGCTTATTCATATGATACTAGTTCTGTAATTTAACATCCATTAACATGATTACATATTGTCAACATTTTATGTTTATCATAAATCCTTTTATGTTTTTGTGTGGTAATGAAGCTTAACTTGTATTTAACCTAGGATATTTCTTTTAAACACTTCCGGCCTGTAATTTAGTGCAGTATTGCTTGAGTGGCAATTATTTCTTATGTAACAGTCAATGATTGTTGCACTAGTTTGCAACACATTTTAGTTGTTTAGTTGTTGCATTATGTTATTTTTTTTTTAGAAAAAGAGGAGAAAAATAGTATTAATCATTTTGAATATAAAATTCTGTCAGTTTGTGTTGCATGTCCAGCTCTTAATTTGTTGTCTGACATAATTTTATCTGTATATATCCATCTGCTCAAAGGAGCCCATCTGCTAGATTTGATGATGTTATGGCATCAATAGATAGAATAGCAGAACTGACCTTGCTCTTTGTGGCTCCCGTAGAAGACAAGCACAAAGAAGCCCGGACACTGTGTTTGTGTCAGTGTCTGTACAGTATGTGTGTGTGAATGCAACCCACGGGCTAAAACACCACCCACCACCTCTGTTCAAAACACCATCCTGTTCTTCAGAGCTCTTAGCAGGGCCGTCATCCCTTTATATAACATAACACCTGGCCCACCTCCACCCCCAGCCAACACCCGCACTGCACCAAAGGTGATGAACAAGAGCACCACCCTCCCCCTCCCCACTGCAGTTTTCCCAAAACTGAATCAAAACAATACACTTCTCTATAATGGCGAGCCACTGGCCACAGTAGTCCGAATTAAAAAAAAAAAAATTCTAATCTTTCTATCTTTTCTCAACAGCCTGTTGATCAGTGTTTCAGACGGAGGTTGCCAAAAAATAGAACCAAACCAAAAATAAGGCAATGACTAGGTCTTTTCAATGTGCTCTTTTCCTCCATTCAAGTGCCTGTTGCAGGAATATTAGTACTCAGAGTTTTGGTTTTTTCGGACTAATGTTTTTTTTACATAACCTTACATAAACTTGAAAAGTTTGAGGCCAGAATGTTTTTTTGTTTGTTTGTTTTTTTAAATATAAATAAATAGTTTTATTTATTGAGGATGTGTAAAATTGATCAAAGGTGACAGAAAATACATTTATAATGTTACTAAATATTCACATGTCAAATAAATGGCATTCTTTTGAACTTTTCATCCTAAAAAAATACATTTTCTAAAATTATATTTGATAATAATAAGAATGTTTCTTGCGCACCAAATCAGCATATTACAGTTTTTGTCAGTTGCTTTGGTACATTTTTGAAACTTCATTAAGATTTGTATTTCTCAAAACAATTCATACAAACAGCGCCACACAATGAATTACCTGCAATCCTTAGTTCATCTCTCAAAAGTAAGTAGCCTATTTACATCAATGAACATACACTACTTTGCCAAAAGTTTTGGGACGTCTGTCTTTACATGCACATGAACTTTAATGACATCCCATTCTCAATCAGTAGGGTTTAATATGGAGTTGTCCCACCCTTTGCAGCTATAACAGCTTCAGCTCTTCTGGGAAGGCTTTCCACAAGGCTTAGGAGTGTGTTTCTGGGAATTTTTGATCATTCTTCTAGAAGCGCATTTGTGAGGTCAGGCACTGATGTTGGACGAGAAGACCTGGCTCGCAGTCTCCTCTCTAATTCATCCCAAAGGTTCTATCGGGTTGAGGTCAGGACTCTGTGCAGGCCAGTCAAGTTCCTCCACACCAAACTCCCTCATCCAAGTCTTTATGGACATTGCTTTGTGCACTGGTGTGCAGTCATGTTGGAACAGGAAGAGGCCATCCCCAAACTGTTCCCACAAAGTTGGAGCATGAAATTGTCCAAAATGTCTTGGTATGCTGAAGCATTAAGAGTTCCTTTCACTGGAACTAAGGGGCCAAGCCCAACCCCTGAAAAGCAACCCCACACCATAATCCCCCCTCCACCAAACTTTACACTTGGCACAATTCAGTCAACTCAGACTTGTCCATCCGTTTGCCAGACAGAGAAACTTGATTCGTCACTCCAGAGAACATGTCTCCACTGTTCTAGAGTCCAGTGGCGGTGTGCTTTACACCACTGCATCTGACGCTTTTCATTGCACTTGGTGATGTAAGGCTTGGATGCAACTGCTCAGCCATGGAAACCCATTCCATGAAGCTCTCTACGCACTGTTCTTGAGCTAATACCACTAACAGTTGATCATTAATTATTTAGTAGTGAGGAAACTTCAAGAATGGACTTATTGCACTGGTGGCAACCTATTAAAGTACCACTCTTGAATTCACTGAGCTCCTGAGAGCGACCCATTCTTTCACAGATGTTTGTAGAAGCGTCTGCATGCCTAGGTGCTTGATTTTATACACCTGTGGCCATGGAAGTGATTGGAACACCTGAATTCAATGATTTGGAGGGGTGTCCCAATACTTTTGGCAATATAGTGTATCAGTGCCATCAGAATAACAGTTCCTTGTGTCATTGTTCCCAAACAAGATAGTTAAAATGCTTAGTCATGTTGTCAATATAACAGTGTATTCTGTCAGTATTTTCAGATGTAAACTCCGGCTACGATTTTGATGACAATGATTGAAAATTCACAAGCCTGTACTCTATCTGTACGGCATATATACATTTTACATTTCAACAGTCCCAAATACTGGCCCTTATTTCATCAGAAACATGTCTATAATCTTGGCCTCTTCTACCTCTTCCACTGTTTTGCCTCCGTACCCTTCCACCACACATTCTTACTCTTCTTCTTCCACGCTGTTGACCCTGTTTGTTTACTTGTTGTTCTTCCATTATTAGAAATTGTAACTGTGTTGTCTGTCTATATATGCTTGCCAAATGAAGGTTCATGAGATGCGTATCAGAGAACTTTTTTCGATAACTGGTTGTTCATTGGTTGATCTAGCCCTTTACATTTCCCTTCATTATTGAAATTCAAAACTCTCCTCCACGATTCATCAATTCAGGACACATTTACACACATACACAACAACAAAAGTCTAATAGAAATGTATAGAAAATACACATTGCATTATGACAGTTTAACCATTTTGCATTTAATGACTTATGTTTCCAAAAATGACTGAATAACATCTTTGCTGATGTTCTGAGAACATTATTAAAGTCCAGATAACATAGGACGTTCTATTAACTTCAATGCAAGGAACTAATGCCTGCTCAATGAGAACCAGTATAATGCATTTTGATAAACATGACATAAGCAACTGATAATGTAGCAATTGTACATAATCAATTGCATGACTGTACCAAAGCATTTGCAATTAGTTCAAAACAATGAGAAATTGCTTATGATGTGCACAAGTGACTTGATGATGTGGAGGTTGAACAAGTAGTTTTGAGAATATCAGTTGTGATCTGAGAAAAACTGTAATGAATCATGCTACACTGAGGACCAAAGAGAAATTGCCATTAAAATAATACATTTTAAAATATATCAGATTTGAAAACTGTTAATTTAAATTGTAATAATTTTTCACAATATTACTGTTTTACAGTATTTTTATCAAATAAATGTAACCTTGGTGAGCATAAGAAAACATAATTGTGAATGGAGAACTTAGAAAAAACTACAAACAGATAGATAGATAGATAGATAGCTTTCACAAAGCATTACATATGACTATATCATGCCAGTCTCACTATATTGCCATAGCTGAGATGTTTGATGCAAGATCTCATCCGAAATTATTATTTTCATAAGTTTTTTTTTCTGTAAAATAATATGAATAAAAACTCCAGTTGACACCAAATTAACTAAAGTATGCTTGCATCCTGGAGCTGCTTTTAAGGATATAAAATAAGAGGACGAGGACGAGTATCATGTGTCTGTCTATGTGTGTGAATGAGAGAAGAGAGATTGGAGTAAAAAATTACAGAAGAAAAATAGCAGGACTAAATCTACAGTTTCTGAGTTTTATGGGGGCCCATAAAACTCAGCATCACACATGACACATGCCCTCATGACCTACATTCATGCCCCCAAGAGTGTCTCAATCTGTCCTGTCTCCTGACGGAAAAGACTGATTTCAAAACTGATAACTTTATGAATATGAGATGCAATGAACTGTGTTTGTCAATTTTACATTTACATGTTATTTTATATGAAAACTACATCTAAAATACAATAACTTTCACTTCTCTGGTTAAGGACAGTATTACTCCACTAGCATCTGAAAGTGACTGTTGACTGTCTGTCCAATGGCAGATATAAATGGCAATTTAAAATGGAGATGTTAATTAATATTTCACCTGACTCATTTCACATAGTCATTTTCCATTACCATCTGGAGATGCATTAGTCCATGCAGGTCTAATGGAGCTGGACTTATGGACATGGTTAGTGGATTTGTTGGAGTCATTAGTTTCATACAAGTTCAAGGGATATTAAAGCACCACAGCTGCGTAATATTTCCAGTAACAGAAGATAATGGTTCTCTTAGAAAGTCTATTTATTTTAGTTTAAACATTAGCTTGAGTCCAGTTTAATGGGGTTTCATTGATCACAATATCTTTCTTTTTTAATTTAGTGTTGGTCTTCATTCTGTCGAGAAGATTGAGGGTCTTTGTCTTTGTAAGCTGGGTTTCATATTGTTTTTTTTAATTTAGATTTTAGATTTAATTGCGTCTCTTTTTTTGGTTTAGCTGTTACTGTTATTTGAAAACAATGGTTTGGGTTAGCAGTGAGAATATGGAAGCCCAATGTTGTAATGTGGAATGCTCGGAGGGGTATGTTTTATTATATTACCAGCATTCAGGAAATATTGCTTGCTGCTAACATACCCATCACTGATTCCCAAAACTATTTCCAACTCCGCAAGAGAGCAGTCTGATGTAAGACTTCCAAGTTAAAGCTTGAGAATTTGAGACTTCTCTTGAGAAGTGTTGTGGTTCTCTCACTGCAAGCTAATACTTGAAAAGCAGCCATGGAATAAAATAGAGCAACATCTTTGCTTTTATAGTCTGTTGGAATCCAGAAGCTATTGCCTTTTCCCTCCTTTTTTGTTGCCTGGGAAACGGTGTTATCATGAGGCGGGTGCTTGTTGTTAAGTGATCCACCCTCAATGTTTTTCGGTGGAAGCATGCCCAGAACAGGCAGGAAATGAAGTTAACTGAGCAGCACTCATTGTTCAGTGCAGTGGCATCACACATTTTTCTGCAGTCTGTGAAAAATAATTTCTGAAAGTTATGGGTTAAAAAGGTCAAATAGCATTGTCTTCCTAGTACTGACGTCACAAAACAAAACCTTTTTATTTTCCAACTTCTCCACTTCAGCTACCTGTAATATAGAGATAATTTTTCACGACCCATTCAATTCCTGATGAATAACCATTTTATTTATTTATTTATTTAGTTGGTTACTTAGTCAGTATTTGCCCTGACATTTAAAGAATTATTTAGAGGAAGTGTTGCACTGCTCATTGCTTCAACTAATAGTTGCATTATCTTTAGTCTCAGCCTCAGACGTCACACCCACGGACTGTTGGCTGAACATCTGATGCATATGGCACACAAAATGGGAAACACTTTGGGAGTTTCAAAGTCGTAATGTGATTGGATGAATTCTCCAGGATTTCTGGGAGACGTGTGCGTTGCATTCTTTAACAGTCCACTTGGAAACAAAGCCGTTGTGTCGCCAAACCTCCTTATGGAAGAAGAAATCCATTGTGTTTACAACTGTGACAATGAGCGCTTATCAGGATCAACTAAACACTGTTTTTTCAAAAGTATGTGAAGTTCACAGCACCATTGCTGCGTTAAACTTGCATGACGTTCTTAAATTGAATTGCACGCTGGTCTGTTGTTGTGGGACATCAACTTTACTTTTTTAACGCCCCTAAACATGACGCTGAAGAAAACAAATTAAGATTGGTTGCTTTACATGTCTGTCTGACGTCCTCTGGGGTGGTCCATGACCAATGAAAGCTGCTATGGAGTCCAGACCTACCGTCAGTCTGAAGTTATGGCTACGCAAGACTACATTATCTTTATCTTTAAATGAATATTTGATGAGAAGCAATTTATGACAGCAAATTTGGCCTTAAAGGGTTGGTTCACCGAAAAATATAAATTGTCCTTAATTACTCACACTCATGTTGTACATAGAGCACTCAAATTTGGTAAACGGAAGCTCAAGCATGCTTCCTTTCCGCAAGAGCCAATGAGGTTTGTTCTCACGCATCAAGCAAGTATGGTTGAGCTCTCGTATACCATATTTAGTGCTTGCGTATGTTCACTGATCAATGTTTATATGTGAATAAAAGCCTAAATTAAATCTTTTCAAAGTTATCATGTCTCTTCAGAAGACTTAAACAATTAATATTTTGAACTGTCACAGATTTTGGTGAATTGACTTTCAATGGAGGGACAGAAATCTCTGAGATTTCACAAAAAATATCTTCATTTGTGTCTTGAAGATTATTGGAAGTCTTAAGAGTTTGGAACAACATGATAGTGAGATTTTTGGAAGAACTATCCCTAAGTGTTTTGTCTTCTGCACATAAAAAGCAAAGGCAAAATGAAGAAACCCAACACTGAAACTAAAAAAATGGCTTCAAATATTTTTGATTGATTTGATATCATTCACACTCTGTTGTCTCTGAATCTGAGCACAGTTGATCCAAACCAGGGCTCGACAATAAGGACTGCCTGATGGCCCGGGGCTAGCGTGAAAGACACTGGGGCCAGTTGACGGAACTGTCACTTGCCCGCTCGAGCCAGTGCTGCATCTTCACTGAAGTTGATAATTTTTGCATTTGTAAGCCTTGCCTATTTAAATATTCAAGCGCACATAGACGAGAAAGTGCCCGCATCTCTCAGTTTGGTTCTCGCGCGACGCAGCAACACTAGCGCACCCACACGTCTCACAGCGTGCAAATATTCATACAAAATGATGTCGAGTATCATCGTAAACATAGTCGGTTATGTCTTTTAAATTAACGTAAACATGAAATATGCCAGTCATCGCCAGTGTTTTTGTCATTTTCACGAGTTTCATGGCCCACAGAATATCTTGTATAAATATGCAATATATCAAAACAAACAGACACTCTGCTTTATGCTAGCTTCATGCTTAATTTTTTTTATCAACACTTGAATGTGGGTAAGTTTCATGAAAAAAATCTACATTTTGAGAAAAAAGTGGAGAAAAATCTAGTTTTTGTCGAAGACTACATACAGATGAGATTCTGAACGATGATCAAAACACATATGGAGTAGATCAAGTACATCAAGACCTATAGCTCATCCTGGGTCGACATTTCATTCAGTAACATTAGGCTGTTTAGATTTATATGCTGTTTATTGCTGATGATTGCACTATTTTTCATGTGCATCTGCTTATATGAGATCACTCGTTTCTGTTTCTTCTTCGCCTGTGTTTTGATCAGGAGATTCTGTACTCGTTCAGGAGATGCGTAAATAGCGCCCCCTACCATATAACAAGAAAACAAGGAAATTCAGAAAATATCGTCAATGGCAGGGAAGCGTTTTCTCATTTTATACAGTCTATGGTTTTCTCATAAAATACGAGATAACAAAAGACAGAAAATCACTCACTGCTCTTGACTGAATAACTTTAATAAGGGTGAAGAATACAGTGAAGAATACAGTGAAGAATATGCAGTGATATTTTACATTTGATTACTATTTCTGTACCTGAAAATCTACTTTAGACCTACATGAAAAACCTGAAAAGAACTGTTTTTCAATTGTATGTTTGTTCTGTTGTATTTATTTTTGCTGTTGCTCGTAATTCTATTATTTGTTCTTATTTCATTATGGACTGTCTTTAACAATATTTAAAATGTATATGAGTTAGGCTTTTTGGAGTCAACCTTATTTATTAAGGATACATGGATCAAAAACAACAAAAACAATAACTAGGCCTATTTTATTTTATTACTTTTTTTGTGGTGGGGCCAGTAAAAATTTTGGCAGGGCAAGTAAAAATTTGAACCGAGAAAAAATCTAGAAAAAAATCCTTAGCATTGAGCCCTGCAAACCCATCTGTCACAGGACAGATCTTAATCTAAGAGACTTGATTTTGATAATAATAATACGTTTTATTTATAAAACGCTTTCCCAAGTTCAAGATTGCTGTACAAGGAGATAATACATAAGCACAGCATCAAACATAAGTATGCATTATATATATATATATACAGTAACTAAACAGAGGAAGGCTTGAAATACTGTAAGAAAAGATTGTAATTAGTTGTGATTTGAATGAGGATATAGCAGAAGTGTCACAAAGAGTTAGTGGAAGAGAATTCCAGAGTTTGAATGATCAACCACCCATTGAAGACGAAAATGAGATACAGTAAGCAGTTTTAAGTCAGATGACTGGAGAGAGCGAGAGGTAAATAAATTGCAGCAGTTCAGATAAATAATCGGGAGCAAGTCCGTGAAGACATTTAAAAGTTAACAAAATAATTTTATTAACTGTGGACAAAAACAGGTAACCAATGTAGATTATAGAGCAAAGGGGTAATGTGATTTCTTGATTTGATTGATGACTGGCAGCAGAATTTTGAACATATTGTAATCTAGTGATTCCTTTAGTGGGCAGCCCAATAAGAAGCAAGTTATAGTAGTCAAGATGAGAGGTTATCAAAGCATGAATTAGAGTTTCAGTGTCTTTAGTGCTGAGAACAGGTCGCAGTCTGGCAATATTGCGACGGTAGTAGAATGCAGTCTTGGTAAATTATATGAGATTGAGATGGAATTAATATAGCCCCATCAATAGATAAATTCAGTTCAGACTTTTTTAAAAGGGATGGTGGGCCAAAAACAATAACCTCAGTTTTATCATTATTAACTTTTAGGAAGTTGCTATGTAACCAGATTTTAATGTTCAATAAGTCCAGAGGTAGAGCAGAGGCGGCTCGAGCTGAGCTGTAAATTTGCAAGTCATCGGCATAACAATGATAGCTGAGACCTTGACTATGGATAATGTGACCAAGTGGTAACAAATGAATATTGAACAAAAGTGGTCCAAGAACAGAGCCTTGAGGGTCACCCTGAGAGAAAGAACATGAAGAAGATTTGAAGTTATGGACAGTAATAAAAAATTGCCCATCAGTGCGATATGATATAAACCAAGACAAAGCACTACCTGTCATGCCGATAGCTGATAGCCGAGAGGTAAGTATGTGATGAGATACAGTGTCAAAGGCAGCTGTTAAGTGAAGCATGACGAGAACAGTAAGACAGCCTGAGACAGCAGATATTAGGAGGCCATTACTAGTTTTTACCAATGCTGTTTCAGTGCTGTGGCCTGGTCAAAAACCAGATTGATAGAGATCAAGAAGATTGTTAGCAGAGAGATTGTAGCTGCGAGGGAACTACTTTTTCATTTTGGTCATAACTCAGTTGTGACAAAACACGTAGTAACTGCACTTCGTCATTGCACGGCAGAATGGTACAGTTGGGATTTATTAAACACTCTCAAAAGTCACCTCCCACACCGGCCAAGGACACAAATCTAAAAGTTTTGGTCATATTCCTGGCATACTTTAGGGAGAGATTGTCGTGAGTCCTTAAATGCAGAATTGTTTGCTTGTGTTGTGCAGTGCTGAACAATGACCACTCCTCTTGAATCCACCAGCCCAACTACTGCTGGCTGTACTCTAAAGCAGCCGCACTGTACTGTACCACTGCATTTATGTATGACAGTAACCAAGGCAACAAACAACATAAGGAACAGAATGGACAGATTAGCCGACTGGGTGTGAAGCGAATCCACGGTTCTTAATACGCACAGAATTCCTCCAATTAGCCATTCCTCAGAGAGACCACACAAGTGTTTTTGGGAAGGGAAGGTTCTGACTGCAGCAGCTTGTGGCGTTGTGGAGGTATTAGACAGGTAAGATAAGATGCACTGCCCTCTTTGAAGGTTGTATTGTGCTCTTTGATGTTGTCCGTTGAGTCTCGAGAATGTTTTCACTCACACTCCATATGACCGTTTACACTACAAAAAGTACAGTTGTACGTTTTAGTATGGATAAAATGTGTAGTTGTTGTGTAATGAGTTCCACCATTTGTGTCAGAATTCTCCTTGGTGTAACATCAGAGGGAGTTTTTTTTTTTTTGTTGTGCGTGTGTGTCTTGGTGCAGTACTAAGCCATCTGGCACCTACTGTTTCACCACAGCTTGATAAGATTCACCCTTTGAAGAGACCTAAGGATCCTGCTGTCTGCTAGGCCTGTGGTGTCCATCTACAGACCTCTATCACCAGAAATCTGCTGTGTTGCATTATTTAAGTCATACGTAAGATATGGCATGTTTTTGACCAAACATGAGGAATTCAGTTCTGTGGAGTTTGATTTTATATTTATCTTCCAAGATTATTAGTGTACGTTATATTAACAATGTACTTGGCAGAAAACATGGATTTACACTTCTAAATTTGGTCAGTTCAAAGTTGCACCTTCCTCAGATAATTTGCTTTAAACAATATTTACGCACCTTCTGGTCTCATTTTGTTCTATTGTGGAACACAGGAAGAGATTTTATCAAAATATATATTGATGATGATATATATATATATATGTGTGTGTGTGTGTGTGTGTGTGTGCGCGCTAATTAGTTTATCTATTTGCTGTTTTTCCTACAGTAAATTAGCAAGAAAATTATGCATATTTGGGATCTTTGACATTGTAATCAGAAGGTTTTTGCTTGGATCAGAAAGTTGCATTTTTGTAGTTTTACTTTAAGTCTTTGTGGAAGAAGTAATAATAAAAGAAAATGAATGAAAAGTACAATAACTGATTTTCCATCTCACTGGACTATGGAGGAATGACAGTTCAAGACATGAACTAAAACCTTTCTGTTCTACCAGAGTTCTACCAAGGTTATTTTCCGCTCTTTTGAAACACTTAAAATATTTAATTTAATACTTCTTAAATCATTTTGTCAAGCTCTCAGAAATGAAAAAAAAAAAAAAAAGGAAAGACTGCACGTTATGAATCTGGCTATATTTTATTTCACAATATCATTAGAATAGCATTTAAAGGCCTATGTCTGACTTTGTTAGATGCTTTTCATGTTTGTTTTTAATAAAGTATTTCTAAAGCTATTTTAAAACGGTAAAACATCCTACACAGATTTATGTGTTTAATAAATAGTTTTGTAGGTCATTCAAATGAATGTAATCAATAATTTTCTTTTAGACTCAGATGCAGCTTTTAGGTTGTAGTTTAATCTTTCTTGAGGTTTCTGGATGCCTCTGGCTATAAACATGACAAATTTGGGCTTGATTAAAAGTTAATACATTTTTTGCCTCCCAACAGTTTTGTGCGTTGAAAGGGAAGAGTGTAGAAATGTGTCGTGCATGTAAGCCTGATTGTACATTATCCCAGTTTGAGTACATTTTTTAATGATTTAAAGGAATTTAAATCAAACCCTACACAACTACCACCTTGAAACTTCATAAAGTTCATAAAGAGATTGTAAAACTAATCCATATGAATCAAGCAGTTTAGTCCACATTTTCTGAAGAGACACAATCGCTTTAACTGATTTAATTTAATTTAATTTAATTTAATTTAGGCTTTTATTCACATTTAAACTTTGATCAGAGGACATAAACAGAAGCTCAACCGAACCTGCTTGACGTGCGAGAATGAACCTCATTGGTTCTCACATCAAGCGAACATGCTTGAGCTTCCGTTTATCATAACTAATGTGTGCATTGAGGAATGTTTATATGTGAATAAAAAGCATAAATTCAATCTGTTCATCATATAAAGCAATTGTGTCTCTTCAGACAAATTTAACTAAACCGTTCCATTAACATGGATTAGTCTAAGGGCCTGTTTACACCTGGTCACTTCATGCGTTTTCTCTGATCGGATAGCTATGCGATCGTGAAAAGACCAGGTGTAAATACCCTGCGAAACGCATTCAAGACGGATTTAAATCCGATCTCTCAAACCACTTCAGGAGGTGGTCTGGGCCGCATTCCAGAGTCTAAATGAAACTAGTTGTTGTAACCACATATGTAAATTTTACTTCTCCCAAAAATGCTAAAAAATAAATGTGTGAGCATGTTATAGGCTATATATGTAATTTTTATAGCCAGATATACAGCACTACTGCAGCACGCATTGCCGCGGACGAGCCTCTTCATCAAGCCTACTGCAAATAAAACTGAAAGTAAAATCTTAGTGTTGCTGCACTCTCTTCTATTGCGGTGTTTACATTTTGAAATTAGCTGGTGATTAATACAATGCAGCTCATGTCTGTTGTTTTCCGTGACATGAACTCCATTAAATCTGCATATAGCACGGGAAATGGAGATCGTATTTATATCCGTGTTGTGGAGACACATTTAAGTGACCAAGTGTAAATGAAATAGTTTTGATAAATCAAGTAGCTGTCTGATCTGTAAAAATGCATGAAGTGACCAGGTGTAAACAGGCCCAAAGTGGTAGTTGCGTAGCTGTCTATGGAAGGACAGAGAGCTCTCAGATTTCATCAAAAAGATCTTCATTTGTGTTCCGAAGATGAATGAAAATCTTATGGGTTTGGAACGACATGAGGGTGAGTAATTAATGAATTTTCATTTTTGGGTGAACTATCCCTTTAACTTATATTAAAGCTTCCACTAAGAAAAGTCAATTACTGTTTAAAAAGTGTTTATGTAATGCCCATGATCACGCACACTCACCCTTTGAGGGGCAGTTCCTTTGTTTTTAATCAAGCCTCAGCTTTCATGGCCAAGAGTACATTTACAACACACAGTTTAATGCTATGATTGTGCCAAATGAGAGACAAAACAACATGATGCACCATCAATTAGATTACTAAGTACACATTTCTAAAAATAAACTCATCCATATGAATGTTTTGATAAATAATGTCTGTCTCCATTTGTTGACTCACAGCTAATTGACGTTATGTCTTCATTTGTTTGATTGCTGCAAGAGAGCATGTTTTTAGGTAAGAGGAGAATAAAACACTTGCTATGGCCGATGGAGGCTTGATGGCCAATTTAGAGTATTAAATGCTCAAATGGCACTTTGCTAACTGAACATAATGGAATTACAGGACAAATTGTAACTGGTTTATTATAAGACATTTACATATATATATTTCTCTGTACAAAATGTAAATCTGATGTCTATTTTGCTATTCCTTGTCATTTGGTGTATGGCTTGATTTAAAGCTGCTCAGAAGACATTTTTATTGCTAAAATGTTGCACTTGAGTTCTCAGTGATGCTCTTTAGATAATTTTTAATTGTTTTGAAAACCACTAGAACAATGTTATTTTGTTGACTTGTGTACTTAAATTATCCCACATTTTCACAAGAATGTTTAAATCCAGAGAAATAAGCCATTTTAACCAGGATTGTATCTCTGCATCACCTATCAATGACATCTTACCTGCATTACCCTTGATTTCCGATTTCTCGATTTCATGTAGAAACCATGGAAACAGCAAAGACACTTTAATGTATGTGTTTTATTATACAGGTGAGCAACTGTTTGGATACATTCATCGACAGAAAACTAATCATTCTTATATAGCTCAACGCAGTTAGTCTTATTGTTTAAATCTTGTTTTCTTGATTTACCGTGAGTGCCATGTTTTACCATGCCTAATATTGATCTAGCTTACTGCAGTGTGCAACAAGTGTTGCACGCACAGAGAAGCATTATAACATAACTTAACACACTCAAATGTATCTAATGTGATAAAATAGCGCTGTGTTACCCCACATACACATGAGTGGAAAAAGCAGAAGCGCTCGTCTGCGGTATAATAAAAGCTCTGCAAAATCAAGGCGTCATCAAGCTACGTCTTTGTTTTGAATAAGCAACCTCTAGCGGTGAAAAATTACATATTGTGGCTTTAACTAATGTACACTCACCTAAAGGATTATTAGGAACACCATACTAATACAGTGTTTGACCCCCTTTCGCCTTCAGAACTGCCTTAATTCTACATGGCATTGATTCAACAAGGTGCTGAAAGCATTCTTTAGAAATGTTGGCCCATATTGATAGGATAGCATCTTGCAGTTGATGGAGATTTGTGGAATGCACATCCAGGGCACAAAGCTCCCGTTCCACCACATCCCAAAGATGCTCTATTGGGTTGAGATCTGGTGACTGTGGGGGCCATTTTAGCACAGTGAACTCATTGTCATGTTCAAGAGACCAATTTGAAATGATTCGAGCTTTGTGACATGGTGCATTATCCTGCTGGAAGTAGCCATCAGAGAATGGGTACATGGTGGTCATAAAGGGATGGACATGGTCAGAAACAATACTCAGGTAGGCCGTGGCATTTAAACGATGCCCAATTGGCACTAAGGGGCCTAAAGTGTCCCAAGAAAACATCCCTCACACCATTACACCACCACCACCAGCCTGCACAGTGGTAACGAGGCATGATGGATCCATGTTTTCAATCTGTTTACGCCAAATTCTGACTCTACCATCTGAATGTCTCAACAGAAATCGAGACTCATCAGACCAGGCAACATTTTTCCAGTCTTCAACTATCCAATTTTGGTGAGCTTGTGCAAATTGTAGCCTCTTTTTCCTATTTGTAGTGGAGATGAGTGGTACCCGGTGGGGTCTTCTGCTGTTGTAGCCCATCCGCCTCAAGGTTGTGCATGTTGTGGCTTCACAAATGCTTTGCTGCATACCTCTGTTGTAACGAGTGGTTATTTCAGTCAAAGTTGCTGTTCTATCAGCTTGAATCAGTCGGCCCATTCTCCTCTGACCTCTAGCATCAACAAGGCATTTTCGCCCACAGGACTGCTGCATACTGGATGTTTTTCCCTTTTCACACCATTCTTTGTAAATCCTAGAAATGGTTGTGCGTGAAAATCCCAGTAACTGAGCAGATTGTGAAATACTCAGACCAACCTGTCTGTCACCAACAACCATGCCACGCTCAAAATTGCTTAAATCACCTTTCTTTCCCATTCTGACATTCAGTTTGGAGTTCAGGAGATTGTCTTGACCAGGACCACACCCCTAAATGCATTGAAGCAACTGCCATGTGATTGGTTGATTAGATAATTGCATTAATGAGAAATTGAACAGGTGTTCCTAATAATCCTTTAGATGAGTGTAGTTAACTAATGTTAATAAACCTTATTGTAAAGTGTTACTGAAATCTCTGACTTTTGATGTCCTGGC
Organism: Paracanthobrama guichenoti; assembly: GCA_018749465.1. Classification (NCBI taxonomy): domain Eukaryota; kingdom Metazoa; phylum Chordata; class Actinopteri; order Cypriniformes; family Gobionidae; genus Paracanthobrama; species Paracanthobrama guichenoti. The sequence goes on from CM031948.1 coordinate 27,765,563, forward strand.
AAATCTTGTTGAGCTCTCTTTCGAATCTCTCGAGTAGATGCATGTGTCAACGTTCTTTGTCTCAAGAGAAATATCTGAGACACACAATACAAAAGTCTCCATTTGCTTCCCATTTATTCTCATTGCTGTCTCTAGGACAGATTTCATCTGTGTTTTATAATGAGTACTTTCAGCTGACTGGTAAAACAGTGCCAGTTTCAGTTTAACTGGTAAACTCATGACAGCACACAAATTAATCCAAACATCATTATTTGTTTGAACAGTGCTGGTCCTGAAACAATTCCAAAATCGTATTTGATGTTAAGCTCAAAAGGCAGTTAGAACACTATATAGCTTTGCAGCATGTCTTATAGAAAAGGCTGAGTGACAGCAAATGTAAACACGGCTGGCAGCTCTGCAAGAGAGAGAGAGACAAACAATGCCCAAGGCTTCAAACTGAATGTTCAGCTTTACAGAGCACAGACAGCTTTCACGTCGAAGAGACACATGCACGTACATAAATACTGAGGCTGGATTGCATAATTTATCAGAAACAAGGTAAAAGGGTCATATTGTGTCTATTGTTTTCTAACACATGAATGCAAAAGACAAAGATGACCCCTAATCCTCAAAAGATTTAGAGGAATGCATTTGTAGTATCTCCTTGCTGGTTGGGGCTTGAGTATCTCTTCAGCTAGAAACATTTAAAGGAGTTTTACTTTTACAAATGTGCTCACCAGAAATGTACTTCAAAATGGGAATTAATTTCCCTGGTGTCCTCGCATCTGCCCTTTTCCTAACTTCTGCTGCCAAAGAAAAAGTGCAGCTGCCACTGAGACAGTACAGTCCAAATTATCCCTTTGTGTTTATTGTGCTACCTAATGGAAATTCCATAAGACTTTGATAGCTCTATATATTTTTGTTTCACCTAAGACAGTTTAGATAAGGGTGATGTTTGACCCTGTAAAGCCTGGGACATTATATAATTTTGAGCCACAATATAAAATAAAGTTTGAATATGCATTTTTGAGTATCATATTTGATACAGCACTTTTTTGGCTCCATATGATATAGTGAGAATATGGAGGTCATACTGGAGGAAGAAAAAAACCCCCTCAGTTTTTATTCAGAAATCCCAAACTGAGCAAAAGTATGCAGTTTGGTGCAGTTGCTGATATTTATATGGCCAAAAAGTAAGATGAAATTCGAATAGCTTCTAATTGTAAATCAATGAGAACGCTTATAGTGGTATAGCAGACTACCTGCATATAATGCATATAAATATCAGATGTCACTCTATATCTCCCCTAATATATCTTAGTAAGATGTGCTTAGTTTTTTTAATCAAAGCTCTGTAATTTTTATAGTGAGGGCAAAACTTATGATGTGATGCAATGCAATACAATGATGAGTGAGAGATGTATGAATAAACATCCCTTAACCCTTAAACGTATACCGTGAGTTAGACATCAGCCTTAGTATTCCGCAGTCATTTCATTATAAACAATATAACAAGAAAAAATTGTAAAAGAATGTCTTTTTCTAATGAAATTTTTTTTTTTTTTTGACAAATGAACAACAATTGAATCTCAGATGACTCCAATTACAGTTGAAATTACAGACGATATTAAGTTGATATAATGATCATCATTATGTCAACAGAAATCTACAAAATAATGTTTGCAACTTAAAAGGTTTAATTAAAACAATAAATAATATTTTTAATTCTTGCATTGATTTAAGTTGTGGTAACAGGTAAACACTTTTTAGAGTGTACTGTATGCAATGAAATATTACACTGTCGCTTGATGGTGAATCTGATGAAGGAGCTGTAAGCAATCAAAATATTGATTTTGAAGATGTTCAAAACGATAGTTTTGAGAATCTCGTTGAGATCGTGAATATGAGCCAGATGCTGAATGTACTGGGAAATGAGCTCTGATGATGACAGTGAAGATGGTAAAAATATCTGCTCAAATTGAACCCTTCCAAGTTCCAATTGGTAATGAAATGTGCTTTATTTTATTCTTTTGTAATCATTATTAAATGATCAGGAGAGTTTTATACTATTGTGGAATCCACAATGTTAGATATATATCCGAGTTGCTAAAAAAACGAATATAATGATTGGCGAAACATTCATGCTAAGATGTATCATATTTGATACTCACATCTTAATTGCTTATGCAAAACGTTAACATTATTACTAAATACACTGAACTGAACTGTCTTTTAAAGCACCTCTCTCCCCTCATTACCATGCATATATTGGCCTTGCAAAGCCAGTGTCTCCTGCAATCATTGGGGCCAAGGGGAGATTAATTAGAGACCTTAGTGCTCCTCTGACGGGCAAAGCAAACAGCCTCTCTCTCAGCCTGTAATTTATGTAATGCCTCCTTTACTGTGGATATCAGGAATGGCCTTCTTTTTTGGTTGATACTCCGTTGCTTGGTGGTAATGATGCTTCAGTCTGCTCTCCTGCCTTTTCTGGACTATTCTGGGAGAGTGGAGGAGAGAAAATAGGATGTTTTTGTACTGTAACATCAAACAAAGAGTTTCAGAGTAAGTTCAAGCCCAGCAGAGTTCAGAGGCGTGTAGTGCATGTGAACTATTGTGCAGGTTTTTGTCTTGGTTCTTTGTTAATATTGAAAGCCTGAAGGCTTTCGAGACAAAATCCTGTCACATTATCCGGTGGAGCTTCAGTGTGATTGAGGACTGTCATGGTGTTTGGCAAATTGTTGGGTCAGACCCGAGTAGCGGTGCAATTGTACTGCCAGCCTGATGCGTAATTGCTTGTTTGTGTGAGTCCTTTTTGTCGTTTGTTTCAGTATGTTATACTGCAATAGATAATAGCTGTCCTCCCAGCTCTCAAAACAGTAAAGTGACATTTTTAGAAGAGTCACCACAGTTTGGAGAGTCTCTTCAGAGAAGATTAAACTAACGGAGTATCACATGATGTGCAGCATAAGGGGAATTTAACACTGGTAGGGGACTTTTGGGCTCTGCGTGTGATGCATTTAGATTTGAGCACTTTGTTCTTCTTTGGTTGTTTCACTAGTTCACTGGTTAATTTTAATGCAAAACGCTGTAGGGTTTATTACCCAAGGAATAAAACCCCAGGAAAAAAAGTGCACATTAAAGCAAGTACTAACACAGAGAAAATGCTAAGCTATCATGCGCTCTAGTGATGATCACACACACACACACACACACACACACACACACATACACACACAATGAAACAGAAAAATCAAACAACAGAAACAACTATCATTGTACCAGATCATAAAAAAAGAAAAAGCTATCTTTGCAATGTTTCTTCAAAATATAACTTGCTCGAAAGTTTCACTCAGACGTAGGGTACAACGGGGCTAAAGGCTCCATGGGGTAAAAGATTCAAGATTCAAGAGTTTTATTTGTCACATACACAGTTATATACAGAATATACAACCGGCAGTGAAATGTAAACAGGTCCGCTCCATGGACAGTGCAAATTCACAGTTAAAAACACAAGGAAGAAATTATAATAGAAATAGGATATAAAAAAAAGTACTCTCTCTATATATATATATATGTCTATATCTGTAGAATTATAAATAATCAAGTCAAAGAAAAAAAAGGTAACAAATAAGGATAAAGTGGAATAAAATAATTGAAGTAGACTTTGCAGTGAGTAAACTGTAGACTTATAAATATGTGGTTAACAAATGTATAAAGAGTATAATGTGCAAACAGGTTTATGACAGGTTGTTACACAGTAACAACGAGAACAGAAAGTGCAGTGCAATGTCAGTGTATCGATGTTTATCCTGACGTGAAGTCACGTGATGTTAAGTGACTGAGTTCAGGAGTCTGATGGCCTGGGGGAAGAAGCTCCTCCTGAGTCTCTCAGTTTTGGCCATCAGGGCTTGGAAGCGCTTACCAGATGGTAGCAGCGTGAAATGAGGGTTTGCAGGGTGATTAGAGTCCTTGATAATCTTGGTAGCTCTACCTTTGCAGCGTTTGGTGTAGACGTCCTGCAGAGACGGGAGAGCTGACCCTGAGATACGCTCGGATAAGCGCACTACTCTTTGCAGGGCTTTGCGGTCATGACTGGTGCTGTTCCCATACCACGCTGTGATGCACTGAGTTAAAACACTTTCTATCGCCCCTAAATAGAAAGTTTTCAGGATAGCTGGTGAAACCCTGAATTTCCTCAGCTGGCGCAGGTGGTACAGTCTTTGCCTGGCTTTTTCACCTGTGTCTGAATGTGAGCAGTCCAGGTCAGGTCCTCGGAGATGTTTACTCCCAGGTACTTGAAGCTGCTCACTCTCTCTACTGGTGACCCGCTGATCATGAGGGGAGTATGTCCGTTGCTGTCTCTTCCTGAAGTCCACAATCATTTCTTTGGTCTTGCCAACATTCAGAGAGAGACAGTTGTCCTGGCACCATGATGTTAGATGCTCCACCTCGTCCAAGTATGCCGTCTCATTGTTGTTGGAAATGAGGCCCAGGACAACAGTATCATCAGCAAATTTGATGATAGAGGTGGAGCTGTGTGTGGACAAACAGTCATGCGTGTAGAGAGAGTAGAGCAGGGGCTCAGGACACAGCCCTGTGGAGCTCCCACACTCAGGGTGATGGAGGTGGAGGTGGACTGGCCTATTCTCACCACCTGAGGCCTGCCAGTGAGGAAGTCCTCAATCCAGTGGCAGAGAGAAGGATTCAGGCCGAGATCCAGGAGTTTGGAGGTTAGCTTGGTGGGAACTATGGTGTTAAAGGCTGAGCTATAGTCAATAAATAGCAGTCTTACGTAGTTCCCACTTTTGCTGTCGATGTGAGTGAGGGAGGAGTGGAGGACATGGCATCTTCAGTCGATCTATTGGGACGATAGGCAAACTGAAGAGGGTCCAAAGTGTCAGGAATGAAGGCGCAAATGGTGTTTTTAATGAGTCTCTCAAAGACCTTCATGACTATAGACGTGAGAGCCACTGGACGATAGTCATTTAGGCAAGAGGGTTTACTGTTCTTAGGGACAGGGATGATGGTGGATTTTTTGAAGGAGGTGGGGACCACAGATGTAGCGAGGGACTCATTAAAGATAGATGTAAACAACCCGGCGAGCTGATCAGCACAGGACCGCAGAACACGACCTGAAATACCATCCGGCCCAGCAGCTTTCCTGACGTCCACACGCTTGAGTGCTCTCCGAACTTCATCCTCCGAGACAGAGATCACGTGGTTGTTGCTGCTCTGAGTAATTTCCTCTAACGCGCCACTTGGCGGGAGTCGCGTTACGCGGTTACAGTCAAAGCGAGCATAGAAAGAGTTTAACTCGTTCACGAGCAACGGATCAGCGTTCACCTCTGCAGAGGATTTAGATCCAAAGGAGCAGATGGACCTCAGACCTTGCCACATGCGCCGCGAGTCGTTGAGTTGGAAATGAGACTCCACTCGGTCTTTATAACGGAGTTTTGCGGCTTTAACTGCTCGTCTGAGAGCATAGCAGGACGATCTGTATTCATTCATATTCCCTGAATGGAGACCGGCGTTGTAAGCGGCAGTGCGTGTGTTCACTGCAGCGTGGATTGAATTGTCCACCCACGGTTTCTGATTTGAGAAGGACGTTATTGTTATTGTTTGCGTGGCTTGCTCTGTAAGCGTGTTGATGAAGCAAAGCGCCACGCCTGTGAACTTGCTTACGTCAGCTGAACTTCGCCGAACATGTCCCAATCCACATCGCCCAGAGCTGCCTGTAGCGCGGTCTCTGAGTGGGGTGACCAACGCTTAACTTCCCGCCTCACCGGGTTCCTGGAGGAGCTTTTGTTTGTATTCGGGAGTGAGGAAAATGGCGGCATGATCCGATTTGCCAAGCGCTGGAAGTGACCGCGCTTTATAGGCGTTCTTAAGCGAGAGTAGCAGTGATCCAGTGTGTTTGCTCCTCGTGTGGGGCAGGAGGCGTGCTGGTGAAAGTTTGGCAGGACTTTCTTTAGGTTTGCTTTGTTAAAATCGCCCGCGACAATGAATGCCGCGTCGGGATGTTGGTTTATGACGCCGCTGGCAACATCATGAAGGCCAGATAAAGCCAGCGCTGTGTCTGCCTGCGGTGGGATGCGGGCGGTCGCGACAACCGCAGAAAACTCCCTAGGCAGATAGAATGGGCGGCAGATGATTGTTAAATGTTCCAGATGAGGTGAGCAGGACCGCGAGAGAATGGTGATGTTCCTGGGATCGCACCATTTCTTGTTGATCATGAAACACACACCACCGCCTTTGGATTTACCGGCCTCGGCTGTTCTGTCCATCGAAAAACAGAGAAGTTCTCCGGCGGCGTCACAGCTGTGTCCGGGACGCGGGCGTGAGCCATGTTTCAGACAAACAATAGATATTACAGTCTCTCATGTCCCGTTGAAAACTTATCCTGGCTCTAAGATCGTCCATCTTATTATCCAAGGATTGAACATTTGCTAGAAGAATGCTCGGGAGAGGAGGTCTGAATGCCCTTTTCCTCAGTCTATTACGGATACCAGCGCGTTTCCCACGGTGTTTCTTTGTTCTACGCCGCTGGCTCTGGCCATTGTTCAACTCGGCGTTCGAAGAATCTCAGATGGCCACAGAGGATCGGCGAAAGTGTCCTGAAACAGTCCAGTGTAGAGGTAACCAATGTCCAAAAGAGTTTTGCTGTCGTAGTAGATCAATGCAGATGATAAGTTTGTAAAAACTGAGAGTAAAAGAAAGTAAAATAGTAAATAAAAGCACAGTCTTCGCGGAGCGACCTGAACGGCGACCAAACACAGCGGCGCCATTTTGTATTTACAAGGCTCCTTTGATTTGATTTTCTTCTAAACCACTAGATGGCACACAAACTTGCCTCAGCACTTTCCAAAACATCCGCTTTTCAAGATGCACGTGGAAATTTGTCTGATCTTTGACGTGATTACAGGCATCAGCGCAAAGTTGATTCTGCGCTCATTTGATCTGATATTTGATGTTTTTTAAAATTTTGTAGATTTAAGTAGCAAATAAGAATCGCTAAAATGATTGGATATATTTTGAAACAGAGGTCTTGTTAATGTTTGTCAGTTTTGTTCAAGGTAATTAAAGCAACAGTTTTTAAATAACGGAAGAATATGTAAAAGTATGGTATTTGGGGTAAAAGGCACCCCTGCTGTCCATAAAGGCTCCATATTTAACATGATCATAAACAATGGCTGACTTTAACACTTGTTGACATGCCATGGTTAGATTCAGATTGTAAGTATCATATATTAAGTTGGGTGTCCACCTTATCTCTAGATAATCACCATATTTATAATGAAACCATCAGATTTAAAAATGATGTAATCATATCATATAATAAAATATAATGTATTGTCACTACTGTAAATCTATATTAAATTATTATAGGATCTCCTTCAATGCTTTCAGAATCTTTACTTTTTAAATTATTTTGTTTCTATATTTTTCAGATATATATTAAAATTTTAATGACAGCATATTTACTGATCAAAAATTAATTCTTTTATTCATTAAAATAAACAGAAAATAGTTCAAACTTTGCTAAACATATTATTTTAGTATTTGTATATACTGTGTGCCTTTTGCCCCATGCTGGTGAGCCTTTTACCCCATGTGTGGGGTAAAAGGCCCCCCTCTACACCCCATATATTTTTAAGATTTTTAAATAAAAGAAACCACTTTTATGATTTATATTCACACAAAATCTGTTGCTCCATAAATGTTAAATACAAACATTTATATTTTTCTGTATATCATACATTATAGGAGTAGTGAAAAGCACATTTTTCTTAATGTGTGCCTTTAGCCCCAGTGTACCCCATACATTAGCATAATACAGAAGTAAAATGGGTTGTGAATGTCGTTCACTGATTTTCAATCAGCTTTATATTGTTACAATGTATATAAATGAACAGATTTCCCCAATTAGGCCTATTTGTCAGCAAAAGTCTGCCGGATGATTTGACAGCTTCAGGGCTCAAACTTTCAGACAATCAAACTTTTTTCGTATTCCCGCCTATGGACAGTCGGTTTAGCAGAGAGTTGGTGACTAAATCCTAAGTGGATTATGGGTTTTTAAGTTTTTGGCATACGGGAACCCTACAGCCCTTTTCTTTGTTTTCACTAGTCATGTAGCACTGATTGTTTTGTTTTTTGCATTTCTGCATAGACAGCCAAGTTTTATTAAAAGCTCATTTTGCCAGCAGTGAATGCCACCTTTAAAGACATTGTTTACCTAAAAATTAACATTTGATGGGACCCAGTATCACTCATCATTTGGTATCCTAATGCACATAAATTAAGACTAACTATCTGATGTCGCTTCAGTCTTAAAGCTTGCTCTCAGATCTGTCATAAATAAGCATGATTACTGCATGTTCAAAGAATCTGAATTTGTTAGCGCTACTTCCTGCTGCAAGTGGAAATTGTCACTTTTGGAATAAATTGTAGGCATTACTCATGTGTGGTTATGAGTGCTGTCTGCCAAATATCTCTCTCCCCCTCTTTCTCACTGACTTTTTTCTTGTTCTCAGATAAATGAGAATTTATTCCTCCTCTTTGAGTTCTGGCTTAGACAGAGAGAAATGCGCAGGGTCGCGGAGCTCACACGCAGCTCAATGAAAGAAAAAAAGAAACAACTGCGTGCGTTTTAATTGTCAATGAATGAATGTGGAGCGGCATCTCAAGGCTTCACAGCAAAAACTCTCTTCATAATTTATTTAATTCACACCATCATCAACACATCAGCGGCTTTTCAAAACATGCACAATTAAAATGTGCACTCAAAGGGTGGATAGAAGACAAAATCTCTAATCATCAACGATATTGTGCATCGAGAGACTGATAATTTGCTTGGTAATGTTGAACATGTAACAGGAGGATTAGACTGATGCAGCAGTGTTGATTTGTGTGCCTCTACAACATTATTATTGCTGTGACAGTCATTTCAGGTTTTTGCTATATTGCTGTACATATATGACACCGTTCAAACATTTGTGGTCATTAATAAGTCATGAGTCTCTTATGCTCACTGCTGCATTTATTTGATCAAAAATACAGTAAAACAGTAATATTGTGTAATTGTTCAAATTGTTTTCTATTCAAATATATTTTAAAATGTAATTTATTCCTGTGATGGCAAAGCTGAACTTTTCACAGTGATCCTTCAGAAATGCAGCTTCAAAAGTGCAGCTTAATATTTTTGTGGGAACTGTGATGCATTCTTTTCAGGATTCTTTGATGAATATTTGAAGAATATTTAGTTGAAATGGAAAATTTTAGTCATGTAAAAGTATTTACTGTCACTTTTGATCAATTGTTATTGCATCATTGCTGAATGAAAGTATTAATTTCTTTAAAAAAATGTGTCAGCAGAGTGTGTACACAACCACCCTATAATGATAAAAGTCCACCTACTCCTTTTTAAAAAAAAAAAAATTAAATCCCCATAAATCATAAGCAGTGTCTCAGAATAAGCTGTTTGCAGTTTCTATGCAATGTGACATCACATATGATTAGGCCCCACCCACGACTGCTGATGGACTCTGCCCTATTAGCATCGACCCCGCCCTGAATGAGCTATACACAGTCCACCATGTTTATCTCAGCAGCATTCAAGTAATAAATGCTCATTAAAGCTACTAAAGTTATTCAGTCAAGAGCAGTGAGTGATTTTCTGTTTTTCTTTTGTTATTTGGTTCATATTAACAGCATATACAGTAGTAGGTACTCTATATTAAACTGCTTTACTTTAATACACAGATCTAATATAGCCTACACATGTGATTTCTTTCCCTGCTGTTTACGTTCACAGGTATAACTGATTGTGTTTATGGGAACTTTATTTGACATAACCTTGTGTGTATTTGACAGTTTAAGTACAGTAAGACGTGAAAGAGAGCTTAGTTTAATACTCATGTTGCGTGCTGTCTGACATCCAGCTTTCTTGTGCGCGTGCTTCGGATGTGTGCTCTCAGAAAACCACATATATCAGAAGTTTAGACTGATATAACTTTAAAACGCATGCAGATAATATGTTTTCATGATGAAGAAGAACTGTAATGTCACGTGAGCATGACAGTGATAGAGATGATAATCAAAACCAAAAAGATGTTTGAGTTTTTGGCAGAGTATCCAAGGGTTGAGCTGTACAGGCTCCGCCCTCTTCTGGAATGGGGGTGGGGAGTAGCAGCTCATTTGCATTTAAAGATACATGCACGAAAACAGCATGTTTTTCCGTCCAAACAAAAATGGGCATTTGCAACATGGTATAATAAACAATCTGTGAGGTATTTAGATCTGAAACTTAACAGACATTCACTCCACATTCTGGGGACACCTGAGACTTATAATACATCTTGAAAAAAGGGGCATAATAGGTCCCCTTTAAAAAGCACCTAAGCATAAGTGCTGTTCATTCAATGCTATTATATAATTGCAATGTTGTCTTGAGGTACATACAATACAAATTTTTAAAATGATTAGTGTTTGCCCATTCAAAACTCACCACTACGATGCTAGTGTGTTCTAGCACATGTGCTGTAAATCTCCTCAATACACTGGATGGTTTGAAATCATTCATGCCTTTTGAAAAAACATGATTTTGTGTTTGTTTTCCAGGGCAGGAGCAGCCATGCCATTTGGCTGTTTGACTCTGGGAGAGAAGAAGGACTACAACAGTCCTTCAGAGGTCACCGATAAGTATGACCTGGGACAGGTAGTGAAATCGTGAGTACATATCTATGGTTTGGTTCATGGTAATCTTTCTGTGCAAAATGTACGCTTGTGAAAATGCTCCTTTTTTGCACTTATCTAATTAAATGAAGTTTTTTCTTTATTACAAATTCTGTTTTTACATTTCCAAAAACTCTTTCCAGGTTTAAATTAGATTTTGAATCCCAGATTTTCAATGTTGACTCACTGCACTGTTTATTGTCTGTGTTACCAGGGAGGAGTTTTGTGAAATCTTCAGGGCGAAGGACAAGAACACACTGAAAATGTATACATGTAAAAAGTTCCTGAAGAAAGACGGGAGAAAAGTACGGAAAGCAGCCAAAAACGAGATCCTCATCTTGAAAATGTACGTTTTCAGTGCAGGTTATTTACATGTTCCACATTTTTGTGAAGAAAGGTGCTTGCAGATGGTGCTCAGCGCTGAAATTTGTTTAACAAGAGTAGCAGAATGCAGTCGACTCTTTACCATGCAAATGATTTTATTTTTGTAGATAGTCATGATTTCCTTTCAGTTTCTAGCCTGCTTCCTTTCACAGTGTCACAGTTTCTCTCTTGCTTTCTCTCTGTCTCTCCCCGCAGGGTGAAGCATCATAACATCCTCCAGCTGGTAGATGTCTTTGAGACAAGAAAAGAGTACTTCCTCTTTCTGGAGCTGTAAGTGCTTTGGGATTTTTGTGTGTTCATGAGTGAGAAAAAGAAAATACAAGAATGCGAATTAATACTATTTGCTTCCATTGTGTTTAGATTTTAAAGAAATACTTGAACCAAACTGAAAATTATTTTATTATTCACTCACCCTCATGTTGTTCCAAACCCATGTTACTTTCTTTCTTCTGTGGAACACACACACACACACACACACACACACACACACACACACACACACACACACACACTGATTTCCATGTTTTATGGGGACTTCCCATAGATGTAATGATTTTTATACTGTACAAACTGTATGTTCTATCCCTCTACACTAAACCTACCCATCACAGAAAACTTTCTACATTTTTGATTTTCAAATCCCCATAAGGGCAAAATATATACACACTGAAAGGATACGGAAAGTGATATACGGAATATAGAATAATGGAATATCAAGGAGTATTTACCCAATAGAAACTTAAGTAGGGACTGGGGTTTTTAAGCTGCAAATGGCTGAAATGTTGACAATTTTCATTTTTTTAAGTAAAAATGCATTTGTCTTTTTGTAACTTGATCATTTTTATCTATAAACCAAAAAGTGGACATCTTTGTGCAATCACCCTATACATTGCAAGCACAAATTTGAATATTACATGTGAATATTTGGTTTTGCTTTACTTCAGGGCCACAGGAAGGGAGGTGTTCGACTGGATCTTAGACCAAGGCTACTACTCAGAACGAGACACGAGCAATGTGATTCGGCAGGTGCTTGAGGCTGTGGCTTACCTGCACTCTCTCCACATCGTTCACAGAAACCTAAAGGTGACTTGGGGCTTTACTTCCATCTAATGGTCACCACATGGTATTGCACCGGAATGCAATCTCAGACTTGTGTCAGGAGACAGATGTTGAACAGACACCTTAAAGAGTTAATTTACACCAAAAGGAAAATTCTATTATCATTGACATGTCTTCCATCTCTTGTTTTTTAATACAATCCGAATAATTCTTACAAAAGGTTTTGCAATGTGAAGTTCTTGAGTTTTAATACAATGTATTGCTTTTACTACTATATCTCGCCTCGTTAGCTGGAAAATCTGGTCTACTACAACCGTCTGAAGAACTCCAAGATTGTAATCAGTGACTTTCACCTGGCCAAACTGGAAAATGGTCTCATCAAAGAGCCATGTGGCACACCAGAGTACCTTGGTAAGGAAAACGTGCCAGAGTTTTCAGATGTAACTGCACCCTATATTATGAATTATGGTTATTAATAAATATATTGATTAATTATAATATATTAGGTTCAATGATGTAACACTAATCAATTTAAGTTACAAAATTTTTTTATTTTTGTGTAAAATATATATTTTTGACAATTATTAAAATTTGTATTCAAGGTCTCAGGAAGTTATATAAATACTTGTACTTGGTTTACACCACTTTTTAGCTATTACATCATAAATGTTTTGCAAAAATGTATTTTGAATACATGTCCAAAAACTGGCGTTTTGAACTGTATTTTAAAATAAAGTTCACCTTTTAATCATGTCAGATATATTTATTTGTCACATTATCATAATTCAGGCTTTTTCCTTCTATCTTATAGCTCCAGAGGTGGTTGGCAGACAGAGATATGGCAGACCAGTGGACTGCTGGGCCATCGGGGTGATCATGTACATCCTGTGAGTTCATGCGTCATCATCTATGCATTTGATTCACTGTGTAAGACAAGTCTAACATGTTAAATTCATTGCGCTCTTGAATGAGATCTTTGTTTATTAGTAGACCCCATAGATATCTGTTTTGGAGTCACTTGCCTCACTTGTCCTTGGAGTCATTCATGAGTTCATCAGCATGTACATTCCATTTCCTGTAGTCACATTACGTGTTTAGATGATCATTGCCACTCTGTAAGTGCACTTCATTTTCTGTATCTTATTCTCTTTCTAATATCTCCTATCATATCATGTTATAGTCCTAATTATCTTCTTGCCCTAGGAAATTTTAACACTCTGGTCATATTATCATTTTCAACAGGCTGTCAGGAAACCCACCTTTTTATGATGAGACAGATGACGACGAATATGATAATCATGATAAGAACTTGTTCCGGAAAATTCTGTCTGGAGACTACGAGTTTGACTCACCCTATTGGGATGACATCTCAGATTCAGGTACAATACTCTATGGAATGAATCTATGTGATTCTGATCATAACACAAATTCAACTTAACTATCTGAATTGCAGCAAAAAGCCTAGTTGCATGTTTAATGGATGTAGACCAGGACCAAAGACTGACTGCACAGGAAGCCATCAACCATGAGTGGTAAGGAGTCTTTTCCAGTGTCCTTTATAATTAATCTTTAAAAAAACAACTGCTGAGCAATTTTTGTGTTTGATGTTTAGGATATCTGGAAACGCTGCCTCAGACAAGAACATCAAAGATGGCGTTTGTGCTCAGATCGAGAAAAACTTTGCTAAAGCTAAATGGAAGGTAATATGATCTATTTATGTGTAGTCGTTGCATTGAGATACATTACCGTTCAAAAGTTTGGGGTCAGTAAGATTTTGTTTTAAGAAATTAATGCTTTTTATTCAGCAAGCACTAAATTGATTATACAGGTGCTGGTCATATAATTAGAATATCATCAAAAAGTTGATTTATTTCACTAATTCCATTTACAAGTGAAACTTGTATATTATATTCATTCATTACACACAGACTGATATATTTCAAATGTTTATTTCTTTTAATTTTGATTATTATAACTGACAGCTAAGGAAAATCCCAAATTCAGTATCTCAGAAAATTAGAATATTACTTAAGACCAATACAAAGAAAGGATTTTTAGAAATCTTGGCCAACTGAAAAGTATGAACATGAAAAGTATGAGCATGTACAGCACTCGATACTTAGTTGGGGCTCCTTTTGCCTGAATTACTGCAGCAATGCGGCGTGGCATGGAGTCGATCAGTCTGTGGCACTGCTCAGGTGTTATGAGAGTCCAGGTTGCTCTGATAGTGGCCTTCAGCTCTTCTGCATTGTTGGGTCTGGCATAGCGCATCTTCCTCTTCACAATACCCCATAGATTTTCTATGAGGTTAAGGTCAGGCGAGTTTGCTGGCCAATTAAGAACAGGGATACCATGGTCCTTAAACCAGGTACTGGTTGCTTTGGCACTGTGTGCAGGTGCCAAGTCCTGTTGGAAAATGAAATCTGCATCTCCATAAAGTTGGTCAGCAGCAGGAAGCATGAAGTGCTCTAAAACTTCCTGGCATACGGCTGCGTTGACCTTGGACCTCAGAAAACACAGTGGACCAACACTAGAAGATGACATGGCACCCCAAACCATCACTGACTATGGAAACTTTACACTGGACCTCAAGCAACGTGGATTGTGTGCCTCTCCTCTCTTCCTCCAGACTCTGGGACCCTGATTTCCAAAGGAAATGCAAAATTTACTTTCATCAGAGAACATAACTTTAGAGCACTCAGCAGCAGTCCAGTCCTTTTTGTCTTTAGCCCAGGCGAGACGCTTCTGACGCTGTCTGTTGTTCAAGAGTGGCTTGACACAAGGAATGCGACGGCTGAAACCCATGTCTTGCATACGTCTGTGCGTAGTGGTTCTTGAAGCACTGACTCCAGCTGCAGTCCACTCTTTGTGAATCTCCCCCACATTTTTGAATGGGTTTTATTTCACAATCCTCTCCAGGGTGCGGTTATCCCTATTGCTTGTACACTTTTTTTCTACCACATCTTTCCTTCCCTTGGCCTCTCTATTAATGTGCTTGGACACAGAGCTCTGTGAACAGCCAGCCTCTTTTGCAATGACCTTTTGTGTCTTGCTCTCCTTGTGCAAGGTGTCAATGGTCGTCTTTTGGACAACTGTCAAGTCAGCAGTCTTCCCCATGATTGTGTAGCCTACAGAACTAGACTGAGAGAGCATTTAAAGGCCTTTGCAGGTGTTTTGAGTTCATTAGCTGATTAGAGTGTGGCACCAGGTGTCTTCAATATTCAACCTCTTAACAATATTCTAATTTTCTGAGATACTGAATTTGGGATTTTCCTTAGTTGTCAGTTATAATCATCAAAATGAAAAGAAATAAACATATGAAATATATCAGTCTGTGTGTAATGAATGAATATAATATACAAGTTTCACTTTTTGAATGGAATTAGTGAAATAAATCAACTTTTTGATGATATTCTAATTATATGACCAGCACCTGTAAAAGACAGTAAAGGCATTTATAATGTTACAAAGGATTTCTATTTAAAATAAATGCTGTTCTTTTGAACTTGCCATCAACGGAGTGTCTAGTTACACTAAGTGCAAATAGCCTGCCTTGTTGGCAAATGCTATTTGCACTAACTCCACCCACTGATGTCTGGTTGGGCCAGACAAAAGGACTGGTTGGGCCAGACACTGGTTTATGTATAGTAGCAGTAGTATAGGGGTGAAGCATTTTGACATAAGTTTATTGACGTAAATATATTTATTTGATGAGTTTTGACGTAAAACGACCCAATGTTCAAATCCACCTTTTGCAGAACTTGCTCGAATCCCTTTTCCATCACATATCAGATCAAAAAGGAATTTATTTTCAATAAAAATTAAGAAAATATTCTAAAAGTGGAAATAAAGTGTCTAATGTGTGTTTATCGGTTAGGGAGGGCTTTATTGTCCCAATCAGGCGGCATTCATTTAATAATTTTAACAAATATAATCATTTACACTTAATTTTTATTTTATTTGTTATTATTGCATAATGTTTAATGTACAACAACACTGAGGTGCAAATAGTATCTGCCACTATTTACAAGTATAAATATCATCTAACTAGTGTAAATAGCAGATCACTAAAATATGCTAATATTTTCACTTAGTGTAAATATAATCTATTGCTATTTGTATTTAGTGTAAATAGCATCTATCGCTAAGAAAATGTACTATTTTCAATTAGTGTAAATAGCATCTATCTCTATTTACACTTAGCGTAAATAGCTACTGCCTAATCAGAATAGAATCCTAAAAACAAAATTTTAAAGCAGCACAGCCTTTTTTAAATTTTTTTATAATAATATGAACTGTTTCTTGAGCAGAATATTAGAATGGTTTCTGAAGGATCATGTGACACTGAAGACTGGAGTAATGATGCTGAAAATTCAGCTTTGCCATCACAGGAATAAATTACATTTTAAAATATATTTAAATATTTTACAGCATTACTGTTTTAAAGTATTATTAATCAGCCTGGATTAGCATAAAAGACTTCTTTTAAAAACTCACTGACACAAAACTTCTGGACAGTAGTGTATACACCAAAATTCAATGGGTTTACTTACTAAAAAGTCATTTTAATTTATTAATAATTAAGTTAAAACATGTATTAAAACATCATTATTATTGTTGTTATTCAGAAAGCTGTTCGTGTGACCACCATGATGAAGAGACTCAGGGCTCCAGATCAGAGTGACTCTGGAGCCTCTAGTCCTGCACTGGGAGCCTCAGGAGGACCTGCTACCCCCA
The DNA here is from genome assembly GCA_018749465.1 of Paracanthobrama guichenoti. Taxonomy (NCBI): domain Eukaryota; kingdom Metazoa; phylum Chordata; class Actinopteri; order Cypriniformes; family Gobionidae; genus Paracanthobrama; species Paracanthobrama guichenoti. The sequence goes on from CM031948.1 coordinate 27,782,453, forward strand.
GCACCACCCCTGTTCCCCTGGCTGCCACACCAGTGCCTCCCCAAGATCACCCCGTGGCCCAGGGGCAGGAGGCATCAGCTCCAACACGGTGTAATGGAGAGATGTTGACATCCCAGCAGCGTTAGTGGGGAGATTTGGGAGGAATAGAATGGCTAATTACATTCAGAGAAATATAGTGACAAATAGAGCAGCACCATATTGCAATCTAATGGTGGAGCAAAGTTCAATTGTGCTTAGAAGCTTGATCGCCATTTTACATTTTCATTTGTGCAAAATGCTGTAATCTACGAAGACTTTAAAATGTAAATCCCAGACCCATAGTAGTCTATATGTATTTTCTTAAATAGTTTTATCAGAGAAATATTGTGTGTTACTGCTCAAATAATACACAGTGATTTAATTCAGAATTTGCCATTGTTAATTCAAACCAGTTCAAAAATGTATCTTTCAAACCTTTGCTGCCATTACCGTTTATTTATTTGGTTATTAGTTTTACTAAGTTTATGTGTTAAGTTCTGTTTATGTGGTTCAAGTATTTTCAGCTTTATTTGTTACCTGAAACTTGCAAGTGGAAAACTATATTTTCTAGACCTTTGTTTTTCCCACATTGCAAGTCTTGGACCAGTTGTTTTTTAAATACAACTGAATGAGATTAATCTTAAAGCCATTATAAAAGATGATAATTCACTTAAACACAAACAAAATTAATATTATGCTTTTAAAACAACTTCAGCTCTGCGCCCCACCCGTGGGTCCAATATTGCATTATCATTCAATTATTGAAAATATGCTGCAGAGCTGAACCCCCAAAAACAAGTTGGACTTTGATGTAGACTTTCATATAGACCTTCTCCAATTGTCTGTTTAATGCAGAAAAGCACAGCTGCTGAATTCATATCAATATTTTGTCATAATATTGGCTAACTAGCAACTAAAACTGCTGCTGTACTTCATTAATGTACAAATCATTGTTATTATCAATACTATCATATCAATATAATATTATTTGGTGTTTTTGTACTGCTGTATGTTTCTTTTTCTTTCGCTGTACAATCGAACAAGAAATTATGTAGCTCTTTTTATTCAATCTGCCCATATATCTGTATTCTGAAGAACACTGCATTTTCTATAGAATGCAACTGGTCTCATTGAGGCCTAAGGGTTTCCAGAACATTAATGTGCAGTACAAATGAAGCAATATGAATATTGCTGTAATACTGTGAAACTGCTATACAGGTTCCTGCCATATTTCATACAGGTAGCCAAGCAATTTGCTCTTGATGGTCGTTTGCGTACCCGACATGATCTTATAGCTGTATATTATGTCCAGTTAATGTATTCTGCCAAACCCAGACTTTATTTTTACTGTCCATGTGGAGAGAGATTAAACAAAATGTCTTTAAACTGCAAATCCCACTGTAGCTACTGCCCATTATGGCCTATTTATTTGTTTAATGTTGTTAGTTTTAAATAATTGTCTTTAGCATGACCTCATGGTGATCACAATCACGTTTATTTTTATGCATTTGCTAAATATACTCCTTATTGTATATAGCTTCACTGAGTTTTATCTGTTAGTATTATCTCAGTAATGTAAAAGGTACTGTAAGGACGTACATTTTTGTTTGACCTCTATGTGCATTAGTTTGACCTCAAATGAAAATCGGAACAAATTTTCTCCTGTTTGTTTTCCTCTTTAGGATGCACTGAATGCAGGCTCTGTAAACATTGAAATATATTTTCTGAGAAAAGTTTTCGTAATAGAAGACAGAGCAGAAAAATAAGTGATCGTACAAAATCAAATTTAAATATGTGTGATTCATCATTTTCATGTATCAGCTCAGCCTAAAGTATCTGTCACTGTTTATTTGTGGCTTCTGTATTTTGTTACTCGATATGCAGAATAAATGTTTTTGGACAGTGTAAGTATCTATGGTGCTTTTTATTTCTGATCTAGTACTAAGTTTAAACAAATCATTTTGCATATAAAACCTTTCTTGTGTCCTCATATGGCAATTTCAATATTGTGTAGCTGCTGTTGAGAATGTATTCGCTTCAGCATATGAAAGTAGTAAAAATCCATATTACATTATAATCCTTTGAATTATAATACATTTATAATACTTTCTGGTAACACTTTACAATGTTAACTAATGAACCTTATTATCTAATAATTGTACTTTTAAAGCATTTATTTATCTTTGTTAATGTTAATTTCAACATTTACTAATGCTAATGCATTATTAAACTCTTGTTAACATTAGTTAATGCACTATGAACAAATCATGAACAGCTGGATTTCTATTAACTAACGTTAACAAAGATTAATGCTGAACGGTTAGTTCATGTTAACTAATGCATTAACTAATGTTAACTAATGCAACCTTATTGTAAAGTACTACCTACTTTTTGACAGACAGACTGATATCCATTACATTTGCAAATTAACTGCTTTCATAGGGTAACTAACCTTTTATTTATTTTTACATTATTTTTGAATATTATTTTTGTTTTTTAAAACGTCAATTCCCATAAGCCCTCATTCACCGGAAACGAAGTATGTAACGTTACTCGAGTCTTCCGTCGCTTTTTGTCGGGAAACCAAGAAAGGACCCTGCGAAAAGAATACCTCAAGCTAGGTGAGATGTCTTAAAATAGTTTTACAAACGTTAAAGAGAAGACGTTTCCATTGTTAGTTGTAGCTTCTTGTAAAATAAAAATGGATTAAAAAACGTTGTTTAATTCGTCCATATCTTCGTGAAATGAGGAAAATGTCTTAGCTTTCAAGCAAAAGTTAGCACGTTAGCCTTCTTTTATGAGGGCGGGATTGTGAGATGAATAAAGCAATACACTGCCTTCTTGTTAATAAATATTTGAGTTCTCAAAATAGTAGTTTGACATGATGCTCATGTGTATTACTCAGACAGGGATGTATGTGACATCTAGCTTGACTTCATCGCCTTAACTTACTAGCCAGACGTATTGTGTTAGCATGAGGGTTTGACAACATACTTGTTTTCAGTCTGAGATTCAATCCTAAATTCCCAATCCTGAAAATGTATATTAAAACGACTTTCATAAGACCTCGTCGTGTTGCTGTGCAAATATCACATTTCCCTTCCAGAACGTGTAACGTTAATGGTGGATGAAATGCGTTATGGTATTAATGACAGAATTTCATCATTTTCGTTTTCCAGGTGCTTATGTATTGAATGGCAATAGGTTAAATGACAAATGAATTGATCTTTAATGATCAGGTCCTTTATTTTCCCAGTGAAACGACGTTCTTCACGCGAAACTCGTGCTAAAGGGAAAGTTTCAAGGAGAGGAACACCACAATGTGGAACGGTTCAAGACCTGGGCCACGAGGAGGAATGCCCTTTCGGTAAGAGATCTTAAAGGGTTACTTCACTCCAAAATTAAAATTCTGTCATTATTTACCCACCCTTGTGTGGTTCCAAACCCGTAAGACTTTCGTTTATCTTTGGAACACAAATGAAGATCTTTTTGATGAAATCGGGGCGCTTTCTGTCCCTCCATTGACAGCTACGCAACAACCACTTCAAAAAGTTCATAAAGAGAAAAACTAATCCATATGAATCAAGCGGTTTAGTCCAAATTTTCCGAAGAGACACAGCTCTTGATTTCATCAAAAAGATTTGATGATGGTAGTCCTATGGGTTTGGAACAACATGTTGGTGAGTAATTAATGACAGAATTTTCATTTTTGGGTGAACTAACCCTTTAAATGAAGTACACATCATCAGGTGTCTCACACAGAGCATGTCATCAATTGTTGTGTTCCTATTGGAACTCAATTATAGTGCAGTCGTACTCATTTTAGGTTGGACATGCAACGTAAAATTTCTGTTAGAACTTTGTCTAAAATTACTCAAATTTATCATACCTGCAATTAATTGCTGTCAGTGGACATTAAAAAATGAGACCTTGCAGATTTTGCCACATGATGGGAGGAATATTTTATGAAATATGTCTTAGACTGCATACTCATGGCCAAAGTGTTCTAGGCTGCAGAGAGAATGGATCTACAAATAAATGCTTATACACATACACAGCTCTGGAAAAAATTAAGAGACCACTTAACATTGATTTCTCTTTTCTTTTTTTTTTTTTTATATATATATATATATATATATATATATATATATATATATATATATATATATATATATATATATATATATATATATATATATATATATATACTTTTTTTAAAAATTTTTATAATGTAGAGTGGTCCCAAAACATATTTGAACTTTTAAGTCTCAATTACTATGGTCAGTAATTGACCCTTCATAAACATTACAGGGTCCCGAGGGTCCTAAGTCTTTTAATTTTGCTTTATCAAATGCAAGGTCTTAAAATAGCTTATTTATATATTAAATGGTATTTTAAAAAAGTCTTCAGAGGACAGACCATTTATAATTAATTTTCTTAAATGGTTTAAAGGTTGAAAAGTGAGGTTTATTATTTAATAAAACTTTTTTTATTGTATGTATTGTTTACATCGTTTTGCAGTCATTTTACTGTTAAGATGGTAATCATATAAATATTAAATCTGATATTAATTTTATTTGTGCATGTCTTAAAAAGCCTTACATTTTATTTAAAAACTGCAGATACCCTGTGTTGAAGAGGACAAAGTATCAAACCAATTAGCCTTTATTTTCAAGAAATATATTTCAAGCACTTTTTTTTTTTAAAAATTAAAAAAAAATTTTTTAAGCAAAACATCTTACATAAAGACGCCAATTAGGTTTTATTGGAAAATGTACATTGTTAATATGATGAATTACATCTTTGTAAATTTGAGGAGGTCAATGTATGTTTTGTTAAAGTAAAAGATTGCAAGGTTGCACTAATGCATCTGATTTTTTTTCGCAGTGGGGAGCCTCGTGGAATGTTTGAAGGCAGAGATGGGCCGATGCCAGACTTCAGAGGTCGAGACGGCATGAATATGGACAGGTCACCAATGGATATGCGGCGGTTCGACTGCCCACCCGATATGAGAGGACGAGACATGGGTCTTCATGACCGAGGAAGAGAGCCTTCCCGAGACTTTTTCAGGCCTGGAGATGAAATGGACATGAATTTTCGAAGGCGCTTTGAAATGGATCAGAGAAACAACCTTCAGAACTCACCAGGCTTTATGGGGCAATCCAGGCTACCAATGGATATGGGCGGCAGAGACATGCAAGGTGGTAATATGAGGGGTCTGGATGATGGATTCATGAATATGAGGGAGAGATTCCAAATGGATATGCCTGGGCTTCCCCCCATTGACATTAGGAGGAGACTTGCTATGGTGGCTATGGGTGGAAATGGAGATATTGGTGACATGAGAGACAGGGAGAGGTCACGAATGGGTGGCATTGATGGTTTCAGCATGGACATGCCACCCAGAGACAGACCGATGATGGATTTTGACAGACGAGGTGTCACTCCTCCTCTTAATCCAAGAGGAAGGTTTGAATCCGATATGGATCTGAGAAACCGCATGGGATCCTCAAGTGATTTTAGGGACCAGCCTCCTCCGATGTTTCGAGACAATGACGGTGTTCCCATGGATATCAGAGGAAGACCTGATTTGCCTTTGAGTCGTGGTGGCCCAGAAGCCATGATCCGAGCTGATGAGTTGACCCTCAGGGACAGAGAATTCCCTGAGCCGATCGACAGCCCCATGGGGTTCAGAGGGAGAGAAAGCGAATCTCTTTCAGACGAGTGGCGCAGCCACGGCATAAGAGACAGAGACTCTCTTCCACCTATGATGGGCAGAACGCCGCCACTTTTCCAGAGAGAGGTGCAAGATAAGTTCTTTAACCGTGGAAAAGATGGAGACCTTGGAGAGCGGTCCCAGTTCAAGGACAGAGACCGAGACAGGCAGTCTGGGTTTCTGGGAAAAGATGGCACAGGCTTTAATCGACCAGAAAGAGACTCCAAACTCCAAAACTGGGACAAAAATATTCCTAGTGATTTCCCAGGCAGAGATCCAACTCAGAAGCCCTCTCTTCTTCCAATGGACCCCCCTCTAAATGTCCAAAGTAGAGAAGGTGATAAACCCTGGCCAAGTGACCGAGATGAAAAGCCTGACAGAACTGCACCAGTAGGAAGTAGACCTCCATATTTTCAAGACAAGAACCCGCCGAATCAAGAGCTTCATTTCACAAGCGATCGTGTGCCTTTTAAGGGATCCAGTGACATGGCTTCAGATCAGGGACCTCAGAAAGAAAGCTTGGTGTCCGGGCCAAAGGAAACCCAGAGTAATAGAGGTGAGCGACAGGATCAGGATTATAGGGACATTGATTACCGCACCAGCTCAGGGCGCAAATACGACTACAATCTTGGGGATCTTCAAGGACCTGAGAAAGAAGTGAAGGAATCCAAACTGGGTCCAGCTCAAAGACCAGACGACTCTGGTTCTCAGGTTAGATTTTGATTTTGTTTAATGGGAAGCATGGAAATCTTTATTTCTATTCCAACTACACATTCTTTCTGACTTGAATTAAGTATATACATGGGCTATTTAAAAAAAATAAATGTGTGTGTGTGTGTGTGTGTGTGTTTTAAAATAATCACCTTATTTTTTTCATCCCCATGGGGGGTAATTCGTATTAATTGCGTACTTAATCTTTTATGCACTTTTATTAATCTTTTAAAACTTAATGTAGATTCAGACGCGTTAGTATTACAGACTGACATGTAAATCATCTGAATATTTAAACTGCTGTGAATTTTAAAACAAAGGACCAGGATTACAGGAGTGCAGGTGTCCAGGAAAAAGTCTCAAAAACCATTTCCATCTCTGGAATTCCTAAAACTGCCACAATGCAACAGGTGAGCAAAATTGTATTATTCAGATGTTGATCATTTTCATGCTTTTAGAAAAGATTTAAAAAAGAACACTACACAAATTACTGGAATGATTGTCAAATGAAGTATTTTTGTCTCTGAATCTGACTAGCATTCTTTACATTTACTTACTTTTATTTACTAATATTTCTTTTTATTTTATAGATTTTGGATGCTTTTGCAGTTCGTGATGGTGTGCCAATGCAAGGCATGAAAATAAAGGACGTCGTGCCAGGTGAGATTTTGTTCGCTGTAAACATTGCTGACTGATTCGCAACCACATTTCGCTATTCGCTCTCCGAATCTTACGCTCACTGTCTCTTTTACATCGATTGTACTTTCTACATTTGAGTCGGTTTTGCTTTCTAAAGAAATGCTCATCAGTATTCCGAACATGCTACAGGATCTCTTGTTGTCCCCTTTCCCCATGTTCTTGTGCGGGAGGTTGAATTTTCTCTGAGCAGCTTCCATCTTTAAGGTGGCATGCATTTGGAGGGAATTTGGAATTTCTTAAACACGGATCCCTTTATAAACAAGTCATTAACTGTCGAAATGCAAATACCAACCAGCCCTACTTTGTGATGATCCCAACCATCCCTATGAAGTGTTGCTGCAAAATACTCTTCTCTGGGTTCGTTTGACAAAGGTTTCAGTGGTTTTTGAATATGCCAGAATAGTTTCCTTTCTCCACAAAAGACTGTATCCAATATACCAATATGCTTTTCAGTGTTCCCTGCAAAACCTGAACATATAAGGGAATAAACATTTTTGGAAATGAATCAAAATAATTATAAAATCATTAAATTCTGTAGTCAACATACTTTTACAACTAAGTTCTAAATTAGTTCTTCAGCTAGAAGAATCTTCTATCTCTGTAAAATGCTTTTAAAAGTTCTTATCCCGACATCATAAATTACTACAGAAGTTATAGATTTTGTTTTTACTGCATTTAATTACAGAATTATCTTTCATTTTTCAAAGCATCTATAAACTTGCAGTGATGTTAATGTGACATCTTGTGCAGCCATGGCATCCCTGGAACTTCAATTCATTTTATTAATAATTTATCTAATAAATCAGTATTCCATGTGATCCCATACACTTGCTTCATTATACTTTTTTATTTTTATTGTTCAAACTGTTGCAAGTTTGTTGCTGTTACATGTGGGTCTTTTGTGATGTGTTTTAGGTGTAATGTGATTAGACATATATTAGCAACTCTCAGTTTTAGTTACTGTAGTGTTAGATTAAGCTCTTTATTACACTTTGGTTCTCTTTTAACCATTACTACTATTTTGATTCATTTATTTATGTTTTATAAATGTATATCTTGGCCTCTGAAGTGTCTCTGAATTGAGGCTGCTCTGTTTCGTTGTCACTGACTTGCTAATGAAATAAAATGTGCCAAAACAGGCAAAAGACATCTTGTATGAATTCGCTTTATGACATGTCTCGTGAAACGAACCACTGCTTTTTTTCTCTTGAAAATTCTCCTATTTACCTGCATTAACTAACGCAAACCCATCTGTATTTCAAATGCTGTTCCCAGGTTACAGCTACGATACGGCCTATGTGGAGTTTTTAAACCTCGAGGATGCTGTCCACTTCATGGAGTCCAACAAGGTGGCCCATCCTCGTCCTCATCCAACGGCTCTGTCTGCTAACAGGAAGAAGGCTTGGGCCTGGGGAGGGGGAGGTGGCTGGGCTCTGGGTGGGAATGGGGTAGATGGGAGACTTTCAAGGAAAGACCTTTCCCACTCATTAATCATGACCAATTAAAACACGCCTCTTAGTTTGCAACATTAGTTTTCAGACATAGCAAATGAGCGTAGTGTAAAGGAATCCAATATTCTTTGATTGCCACATGCGTATTAGCTGAGTAATTGTTTTCGACCTCTTACACAGATGATGATATAGAATAGTTACATGGCATACTGAGTTTGGAATTGGATTTGCATCTGTGCAACAAGTTGTGCAGCAACCATTTCTTCAACTCTTAGGTGGTAGTACACCAGACCATTGATATTTCTTTCATCGTTTTGAACCGTATGATATTTTATTTCCTTCATTTGTCCAACTTGTCATGGTCTTATGATCACTTTTTACTTGCTCCCTCTGGCACATTCTGAAGTGGTAATGAAGCAAAACTAAGCATTCTTCTTTAGCCTCCTGTATTTTCTTAATTCCAATGATTCAACATTGGATTTTCAAGATTTCTGTGTTGACTGAAATGCTTTATGTAGCTTCCTTTTGTAGATTGTCGTTTTTTGCTGGCTTAAAAGGAAAGTCGTAGTTGCTGATTTCTCCTTTTTACATTTCTGATGAATAGGTTGTTCTACGATTGTAGGTGAAGCTTTATGCCGCTATGCACACATACTTGTCAACACTTATCTTTCATCCGTATGGAGTTATGGACTTCCAGAACTGTGCTCTTTGGTTCTGCTTTTAGCCCAAAGTCTTTTATTCATCTTTGCCTGGATTGTGATATTATCATCTTGAGTTTGGGCGTCTTATTTCTTCCAGCACAACAAACTTGTTCTTTCCATTCCTGCTTACTCCAGCTTGACTGACTTCATGGTGGTGTGTCTGGATGTATAGAGATCCATGCTGATGTTTGTTTGGACATTTCAGACTTGGAAAATGTAGATTTACGCATTTCTAATCAAACTTGTACTGTAAATATAAAGGGCGAGTACAACAACTTTAAAGTTTGCTTGGGTTTGTGTTGAGAGCTATTTGGCAGTTGTGCTGAAACTTGAATTCCCTGTGAGTTGTTCTGGTTGTATCAGCATATTATTTCTCCAATTTTTGTTAAATGTCTGCCAAAGTACCTTTCAGAAAAGAATTTTGCTCAGGGTTCTTGTTTCTCCTGAAACTGCAAACAATTTCTCTGCTGGCCAGCTAGCAGGATAACTTTAAAGTAAATGAAATAAATCTTTTTGTATTTGATGCACTTAAAAAAAAAATCTACAACGAATCACTGCGACAGTGGTCCAGCAAGACGGTGGGTAAGATGATAAAACGCTGATCACATAACACCGTTAGGTCACTTACCTAGAATTTTAGGTTGAAAAAACAACGGAAGAGCTTTTAAAGATCAAATTTTTTAAAATTGATTTTAATTAATTAATTTTTTTTTTTTTTTTTTTTTAAACATTTGTCCATAAACAATCTTTGATCAGGTATGAACTGGTGACAGTAGAGCGTAGCGGTACTTTTCCTGATGTGCCAGTCAATTTATGGACTGTCTTTTGAAGCCCTATTTATAAACCGCATAAATGTATGCGATTTAAAATGTGAAAGGTTGATGGCCTAGCTTATATAGAATGTCACTGCTGTTTTGCGCCATTTTCTCCCTCTCTTTAAAAGTGTTCAATTCTGTGGCTGTCCAACCCATTATTAAAGTGAACTGTGTCCTAGTGGTCAGCTTTTGCCAAGCTGCTCCCCTGCTATCTGTTTGCACAGTCTTCTTACTTGCAAGAAGCCAAACTTTTGTCTTTATTCGTCCTGTTACGGATGATTCTAGTATATACTTTGACATTTACTAGTAATATTCTTTCATTTGTAATTTCAGGTTAGCAATCACAATAAGGTGATAGTACACAAACCATATATAACACCACAAAGAATTTACTTAATTGTTTCACATTGTAATGTCTGTAAAAAATAAAAAAAAAAGGCAGATGGGAAAAACTACAGTATAAAGTTTAGTCCAAACCTGGGCATAAGCAAAGCCCAGATCAGACCTGCCTGTTTTTATGGCCTCAAATGGGTTTGCTGGGCATTTATGGAAATACCTTTCTTTTTTTAAGTTGGGTTGGTTTTTTGGGAAGATGTCAATCAATTAGCATTAAAAGACTTTATTCCTGTTTTCTAGGGATCTGTTAAGGTTGGTGACAAGACTGCTCTGCTCAAATATATCCAACCTGACAAAAATGTGAAAGAACAGGTGAGTTTCCTTTTTAGTAAAGCTTTGGATTGATATGGTAGAGATTTGTATTAGTTTTAACTATGATGCAACTTATCCATTAATGTAATTGAAATGTAATTATTAAATGTAATAATTGTCATTTTGGATTGCAGTTTCATGAACCACCAGCTAAAGCTGCTCCAGCCAGCGATGACGGTTTATTACCAAATCCAGTCTTACCACTGAGTATAAAGGAGGAAACTGGTGCCGAACCTGTGCAGGATCCCGCCTCTCAAGGTGTGTGGCAGAGAAGCTCCAATTTGACTCCGGAAGCATGGCAACAGCAAGTGGACCAGCAGCTACAACAGCAAGAGGTGGAACAACAGACAGAGGAATGGACCAATCAGAGAGCATCACGGCAAAATTTACAACATTCTGATCCAATCTTCAAGGAGAGCAAGAGTAAGTGATGTCAACTATGAATGCCATTTTCTAAAAGCAAAAGAAAAAATTAATAAAAGGTGGCAGATTGTTCTAAAGTTTCATGTCTTATTTTTAGCAATGATTATTAAGAACATTTTGCCCACCACCACCGTGGAGACAATATTGCAAGCCCTCGATCCATTTGCGTACCTGGATGAGCGCAATGTACGTCTGGTTAAAGGGAAGTCACCTGGATCCAAATGCTTCTGCTTTGTCGATATGGACTCGCATGAGGTATATTATTTCTTCATACAATATTATTCTAAATATAATATAATATCTCAAAAAGGTCAACGGTGTTGGTTGGTCCATTAGAAACTATACCACTCATTTTTATATACAGCATGTGACACGATTGGTGGAGCTGCTCACCAAACCCCGCCCTATCATGATTGATGGAGTCCGAGTTTATGCTGAGGTTGCCAAGCCTTTAAAAAACCAGAAGTAAGTCTCATCTTTGCTGGATTAAATCATAAGAGAATAAATTTCTATGTGAACTGTTCTTATTTGAACTTGGAAGCCTTTTAAGATAACTCGTCCTTTCACTGCAGCTATAGGAGGGACAATGAGAAGTCAAACACTTCTCTCCTGGGTTTCCCGCCAGATGTTATGATGGTAGGTCATTTCTATGCATAAGTTGTGAACAAAAGCATGATCAGACAGCTAGACATTGTTTTATAAGTTTGAGCTTTCTCAACTTGTCTGAACTTGACACAACATTTTAAAAACAGCACCCATTGTGTGAGATGCTGAAAAACATCAAAAATATATCAGACGGTCAGAGTTCACTTCTATCTAGTGCAAAAATAGCCTAGTGTAAACTGCCCCTCGTCACATCAGATATCTTGTATTAAAGTTTCCATATGTAATTTTTCTGTTTCTAGCAACAACATCAGTATCAGCAGCCACAGCAGCAATATTATCCTCCGCCTTCTCATGCAGCTATGGGTGTTGCACCTGCTGTGCAAGGTATATGGTCCTTTTTTTTTTTTTTTTTTTTCATGATTATGGTTTTGAAATTGATTGTAGAATAGTATATTTAGGTATGTGTTCTATGGGACTTCCCGCAGGTGAACCCATGGGAGCGGATGCCACATTGTCTTCAGCTGCAATGCAGAGTTCAAGCTTTACACAGGTGATTTTTCTTTTTCTACTAGCACAAATAAACATTTTCAAGACAGGGCGGCCAATTTAAGCCAGGAGAGATTGGTTTTTGGACTGCAACTGACTCTCAGGCTGTGCGCAGGGTGTGATGTATTCTGAGACGACAGCAATGGTGCAGTCAGTCCAGACAGCTGAGCGACAGACTGCAGCTTTATCTGATGCTGCTCTCCCTGGAGCTGCGGATTCCACTGACAACTTCAGCTACGGTATGGCACTGTTCAGTTTAAAGGTTAACAGGTTTGTGGAGCGCTTGGAAACACTTTGTTTGCCAGTTTGCTTTTTGGTACTCTTGTTAATAAAATGTTTATTGTGCTATCTTATGTTATCTTTTATATTTAAGCCTTTTAACAATAATAATTATATAATGCTATATGTATATTGTTTGGCTTAAAGGATAGTTCACCCAGAAATGAAAATTGTCATTTAATTACCCTCATGTGGTTCCAAACCCTTAAGACTTTCGTTCATATTCAGAACACAAATGAAGATCTTTTTAATAAAATCTGAGCTAGTTCTGTACTCTCCATTGACAAACTATGCAACTACCACTTTGACGCTTCAAAAAGTTCATAAAGAGATCGTAAAACTAATCCATATGAATCGAGAGGTTTAGTCTAAATTTTCTAAAGAGGCTTGATCGCTTTATATGATGAACAGATTGAATTTAGGCTTTTATTCACACATAAACTGATCAGCGAGCATAAAAAGAGAAGCTCAACCAAACTTGATGCACGAGAACACACCATGCAGAAGCTCAAAACGTGCAGCATAACACATGAGAATGAACCTCATTGGTTCTAGCATGCTTGAGCTTCCGTTTATCATAACTGTTTGTTGATGAGTGTTTATATGTGAATAAAAGCATAAATTACATCTGTTCAGCATATAAAGCAATTGTGTCTAAACCACTCAATTCATATGGATTAGTTTTACAATCTCTTTATGAACCTTTTGAAGCATCAAAGTGGTAGTTGTAGCTGTCAGTGGAGGGACAGAAATCACGCAAATTTTATTAAAAATATATTTTATTTGTGTTCCAAAGATAAACGAAAGTCTTTAGGGGTTGGAACCACATGAGGGTAATTAATGACAGAATTTTCATTTTGGGGTGAGCTAACCCTTTAAGCCAAATAACATACAAAACGATGTGGACAAGAAAATGTTTTGTTTATATGTACCAATAAAGTAATACATTGGTATTATTTTTATTCATAATAATAAAATATTGCAAAAGAAGAATAACAATAATTTATTAATAACACTTCATTTTATCTTTTTGTTTTATCTTATCAATATTCTTAAATATATTTTACAAAACATTTGAATACATAAATGCTAACTGGGCCTTTTTTGAGTGATGACTTGAATGTAGTTAAATCAGAGTTTTGAATTGATTCATAAATCAGACAGCTTGAACCTAAATGAATTGAACATGTTTTCTACTTAATTTTAAATCTGAAATGCTATTAAAGCATCTGTCTTGACACTGTCAAATGTACATGACAGGCTGGAACTAATGTTGTGGTCTTTTAAGAAACTTGATGCGTAATAAGGCACAGTAAATTATAATATTTACAGTATTCACTTGCCCTAGTTGAAGATAATTTTTGATCTTGTCTGATAATTGTGCTCCTGTTACTGCAGGATCTGAGGCTCCGGATTTGTCAGCCTTTCTTTACGATGCTACATCAGGCTTCTACTATGACCCTCAGACTACCCTGTACTATGATCCCAACTCAAGGGTAAGTACAGAAAATGGACCTTTGATTCTCCTGATGAATAAAATATGTATGTACAATGACTATTGTAATGTTTATTTTTGCTTCTGTAGTATTTCTACGATGCTCAGAATCAGCAGTACCTGTACTGGGACAGTGCCACAAAAACCTACATCCCAGTCCAGAGCTCTTCCACTGATGTTCACGAGCCACCCCCTGAAGTTGGTGTTCCTGTAGCAACTGTTGCTGAGGTCATAGCCACGCCCATCACTGAGGAGGAAGTGAAGGTGGTCCCGGAGGTGGCTCCAGAGTCTGTGGCAGAGGTGCAGTCGGAAGAGGAACCTTCAACACGTGCAGAAAAGAAAGAGAAGGAAAAGGAGGAAAAGCCCAGAAGTTTAGCAGCTTTTAAGGTATTAACATCATTTTTATTGCATCACAAAAATAGAATGACAAAAATACTGTGTTAGATCTGTGAGGTAATTTTGGATCTGATCATCAGATAATGAAAGACATGGAGCGATGGGCAAAAATCCAGAACAGACAGAAGGAAAGTGTACGAGCTCCTTCACCTCTCCTCAAGTGTGGAGATGACCAAAGGCCTTCAAAGGCTGCTGATGCAGCCTTCGCCATCTTTGAAAGAAAGGTTGGATAACTGTCCATAAAAATGAGTTTTGATATTGGAAACATGCGTTTCTTGGCACAAACTTGTGATTTTGATATGAATACTGTAAATCAGATTTTCACTTTGTAGATGTTAAAACAGACAAAAAAATAAATTTACTTGCCTCAAAGGAAGGAACCTGGGCCATATTGAGAGACCAGAATTACTTTTTTTGACTTGGGCCTCTAAGCAGCCATCCAGAATACCCTAGCAGTGGGGTGGGGGTGTCATATAAAGTAGTCCTCTTGTAAGAAGACACATTTCTAGCTCTGACCGATTTTAAATCATAATTTTGGCCATACCATTGACATTACCTGCCGTTGAATTAAATGCGCTATAAAACCTCAGTCATAAATGTGCATTTATTGCATGGAAACTCAATGTAAGTGTTTAGTATCCCTGTGCAGAGTTAAGTTGAGTGACTTTTGCTCTCTTTAATGCTGTCAAATTGAATTTACAAAGCAACTGAGAATGTGCTCCAAATAATGATTAACTTTCACTTAAACTGATTGGGTTGCATGTGCCATGTTCTATTTTTATCTGTCAGCAAAATATTGTATCGCATAGTATTTTTAGTCTTATAGGGTGTTGTGGGTTGCAATGTCCCATAAATTATTTCATTGGACTGCATTTGAAATCTACTTTCCAGTCCTTACTCGTGTCATTCCCCTCATCTGTTTTCACTGGCATGCTTTTATTATCCCATTTTTCTTCTAATTCCTATTAGCATCCTCGTTGATAAAGAATGGAAATGCTATAGGCCAGACACATTTTAAATGTTGGTTAACTGTCTGATTCCACCCCTTTAGTCATTGGTTTATAACAGCCTAATAAACTTAATAATAAAATCTTTTTTTTCCCATACTGTTTCCTTATTCATATAGGTCACTGGTGCAGATGAATT
Organism: Paracanthobrama guichenoti; assembly: GCA_018749465.1. Taxonomy (NCBI): domain Eukaryota; kingdom Metazoa; phylum Chordata; class Actinopteri; order Cypriniformes; family Gobionidae; genus Paracanthobrama; species Paracanthobrama guichenoti. Next base: position 27,798,163 of record CM031948.1, read on the forward strand.
ATTCAAGAAGCCTCTTGCTCCTCCAAAGCAAAAAGAGGAAAAATCATCGAAGGTGAGAGTTTACAGTCTTTAGTATCAACAACACACGCATACACACACACACAAACAAAGTTCATGGATTCAGTTTTCCCAAACAGCTAAAAGAGCACACATTACCTTGACCCTGATTGATGAAGGATATTTGATAACCCACACTAAAGCAGATTTACAGCGAGTGTCATTGTAGATCAAAGCCTCTCCCTCTGTGTGTTGGCAGCGGCCCATGGGCTCTCTTGGAATGTTGGCGGCTGATTATGGGGCAGGCAGCGACGAAGAGGAAGAAGAGAAACACGAGAAGCAGGAAGCTGCACGACCCGCAAAGAGCCAGCCGCAGGCGGACGAGAAGGAGGACAGGTTGACAGACTGGAAGAAGATGGCGTGTCTTCTGTGCAGAAGGCAGTTCCCTAATAAAGATGCTTTGATACGCCATCAGCAGCTCTCAGACCTGCATAAGGTACTAAATCTCTGACTAAAACTTGTATGGTCTTTGAGGACTTTTGACATAATGCAAGGTCTCACAAATCGATTATTAAAATTGTGTAGAGAAGAATTGCTATTGCATATTATTGTATGTATTATTATATTAGGGAACACTTTATAGGTGTCTTTAACTACTTTGTGATTACATCCAAAATAAGTACAGTGTACTTATTGTGTTGTTGATGTATTGCGAAACACTTGTGCTGCTATTCAGGTGGGATTTGGGTCAGGGTTGGTGGTATGGGTAGGTTTATGGGTGGGTTAAAAGGGAAAGGTTAACAGTGTAATTATTAGGGGTGTTGAAAGTAGAGGTCGACCAATAGTGGATTTTACCGATAACTAGGTTGGACCGTATTTGCCGATAACCGATTAACCAACCGATAGTTTTTAAAATGGATACTGGATAAGTTTTGTTTATAAATAAATAAAACCATACCACTAAGTAAAACAGTGCTGAAACCATGAAAATGTGCTAAATGAAATGTAAATGTGAATATATTAAAATGAGAAGTTATAACAGAACTAATTCTACAGAAAATTATTTCAACATTTAAAATATTATAAATAAATGTTTCTTTAGCTATAACATAGAAACATGTAGCCTACATTTTATAGGTAACACTTTGCAAGTCCCATTTGTTAACATGGATGTATTAGCTAGCTTACATGAACGATATGCATTATGCAATACACATTTTACAGCATGTATTAATATTTGAGCAATACGATTGTACCTTGATGATTCATGTTGTGCATTAATGATTTGATTAACAGATCAAAATAAAAATTAAAACTCAATTTAAAAATGTATACAATACTTCTACAGCATTTATTAACCTTAATGTTACAAATGGAATTTTATTGTAAAGTGTTACTATTTTGTATAAATCCAAACAGACATTCTTTTTAGAACACTTGACGATTATCTAATCAAAATATGTATTGAAATCAAATGCGTTTCTGATTTGTTTATATTTCTGTCGGCTGCATGACGATACAGTTTGCTTTCTCACATCACTAGCTGTTAAATGGTTTTAACTGCTTAAGGTACTGCTAATGTTAGCGTCCTCTCAGTCTCGATGACAAAGTACATACATACTGCTGTTCTTTCCCTGCTAATGCAGCATCTAGTCAACAAATTAATTACTTTATAATGATTTGGCAACATGTACTGAAGTGTTCTGTATTCATACCGTTTCGCTGTCTGTGTTTTAAACGTGCATCTGATGTGTCAGTGCTTTGCAATGTGTGCTTTCCGTGCAGCCTCACGTTTTGATGTAAACAACTTCAGTGATAGTTTTTATTTAGCCTCTAGAGGCCGCACTCGTGCTATATAATGCCAGCAGACCCTTCTCAACGCTCGTACTGTGTAATGACAGCGCACCCTTCTCAGCAGCTCCAGCAACAGACGTAACCCGGAAAAACTATCGGTATGGATTTTTGCTGATAACCGATTGTTCCACCAATCAGCTATTGGTGCCGATTAATCTGCAAAACCGATGAATCGGTCGACCTCTAGTTGAAAATAATTATTGCATCGCGATGTGGATGTGACTATTCTGCATTGATGCAGTAATAGACCGTATATCGATTATATATAGTTTCTCTGACATCATTCGTCACATACACACTTCTCGAGCTAGCATAAAATGGTGGAAGGCGAAACACAAAAGTGAGTAATAAAAACGCACCCACTATTTTAACATTTACTGCGTGCGTGCATACAAGTGTGTGGGTGTGCGTGTGAGCGTGTATGTGTGTGCACGGCTACATGCGTGTGTGGATGAGGCTGCGTGCGTGTAAGCATTATTGTAACTTAAGTACACCAGAGTTTCATGCGCTTTTAGTATTTACTAGTGTTTGTTAGTTTTAAATGATCCTGTCATCTGCTGTGTTCAGACTTAAGTTGTTGTTTGATGTTTGCTACATCCAGGAAGTGTACTTTCTTGGAGCAGATAAAATAAAAGGGTAGCTCATATATCTGACTGATTGTATTCATTGGCAAAAATATAGCCATGTGCAGTAATATTGAAAATTGAGGCTGCAACGCATCACAATGCATTGTGATATCAAATCAAATTAAATCGTTGACATGAATCATAATCGAATTGAATTGTGAGACCAGTGACGATTCACAACCCTAGTAATTATAGCTGTAATTATGGAAACTAGTTACAGATGTAATTAGATGCAGGTAATTAGAATAATACAATGTAAAAACGTGTATGCACATAGGTGCATTGTATTAAATTATCAATTTAAATGTTTTATATAGTAGTTAAAGACACCTAATATAAAGTGGGACCTTAAAAAATGTTTGTGGATGAGATTTTGACCACTTTGTTTTTGTCTGTATTTTAGCAAAATATGGAGATTCACCTAAAAATCAAAAGGTCGAAGAGAGAACTTGAGGCTCTTGAAAACCAGGAAAAAGAGGTATCATTTTCCCTTTGTCAATTCTGTACATCTGAATCATTTGTCATTAGTAGATTATTTATCATTTCAGGTCTGCATGGACTTATAGTAAATAAATCAATATATTTCATGATTACAAGTATATTTTCCATTGTTTTCTTGCAGTATTCTGAAATGAAATGATTCACTCTCATTTTGAACCTATGTCCTTTAGATGAAAATGAAAGAGTCGAACGGTTCACCTGAAGCAAAAAGAAGAAAGCCGCAAAACACATGGGCCGGCAGTTCAAGGTTTTAATATTTTATTTTATTAATTTTTTTGTATCCGAAGACATTTCATTTAAACTTGGCATTGATATGGACACTCATACCTGAATTGTGACGTGTAACATGGTGGTGTTGTTGCAGGGACACTCATAAAGGCTCTGAGAGACCAGGCTTGGGTTTAGAAACTGTTGAGGTGAGTGTCTATTCAGCTACAGGATGTTTTGAGCTGTGGCAGTTGAGGGTCATCGATTTCATCTGCTCTCTCTCTCTCTCTCTTGTTTCTTACCAAAGCGGAAGAAAAAGGAACCCGTCGTCTGGAATCATGCCACTTACAAGCAGGCAGTTCGGAAGGCCATGTTTGCACGTTTCAATGAGCTAGACTGACAGTTGTGAATGCACACAAAAGAATTTGTGAATATATATATATATATATACACACACACACACACACATTGCTGTGTGGTCTGTTGGCAGCTCGTTCCAGGCTTTACTCTGAACTGAAACAAAATTTCTGGAGAAGCTTATTGTGACTGACCCCTCATTTTGTGGAAATGGTGATGTGTGCCTGTGTAAAATGATTTATTTCCTAGCAGCCAAATGTACTCTTATGTTTAATCATTTTTTTGTAGCTCTATTCTTCAGGGCTTTTTTAAAATATTTTCTCATTTGATAATATTGTACCATGTTTTTCCCCTTTTTTATGTAGTAAATTTAAGTAGTATTTCATTTGTAAAATGAAATATTTGAATTAAGGAGCTTAAACATTACTGTAGTTTGTCATTGAGTCAATAAACTGCCTCAATGTGACTGGAAATAAGAGTTTGTCTGTTGTCTTTATATACTGATTTTTATTTTTGCATAAATATGTCTTTTTACTGCTTGTGGCGGTCTCAAAAGTGTCAGGAGTCACTAAAAGAGGATAGAGCCAGTTTCCTACACTCTCCTCCAGGTGGCAGTACATAACTATTGTCAACAGTTCAATTTCACATTAAGCCGCACCTCAGAAATGTCTAATGCTGAAAGAATGAATCTACACATGCAGTCTTGCATTTCATCGATACTTCATTAAGCCTTCCCCCTTGGCTTTATTTTCCATTTTCTTGTGGTTCCTTTGTAGAAGAGTGCCTCAAGTTAAACTTGAAAGTGATGCATTGACAGTAACCGTGCTTTAGTTCACTGCGTGCACAGGCAGAGATTAGATTTCAAAGTTCTACAGCCTTCACCGAACCTTTTAGTGCTTCGTTATAAAATGTTGAAATCATCTAGTTTGTTAGAGCCAATAACCTCAGTGCAACATGTTTTAAGGATCATATTCAGAGGTTCCTGGAGATCTATCTTCCTGCAAAGTTCAGCTCCAACCCTGATCAAACACAACTGAACCAGGTAATTAAGATCTTTAGGAGGACTTAATAATTACAGACAGGTGTGTTTGATCAGGGTTGGATCTGAACTCTGCAGGAACAGGATTGGGCACCCCTGACCTAATTTAAATACATTTAAGTGCACAACATGTACTTTTGAAGCATATGTTTGGATGAGGTACTATAGAAGTCAGCAGAAAGTAATACATCAGCAGAACCTGCAATAAAGATCCCTCACCCTGACATTCAATGAGTGTTTGATCCTTTTCTTGCTGGACAAATAGTCTGTCCACTGAGTCTGAGCTTGTTGAAAGAGAGGAATGTGGACTGTTTGTTTTGGTCAATCATGCTTGAATGATTGATCAGGCGTATAGGACCATAAAAAAAAGAATAATACACCCCCAAAAGGTTTCTTTTACACTTCCACCTCCCTTTTCAGTCGCAGATAAAAGCTGATAATACTTGTGTTAGGATAATATATGGACACCGCGTCCAGATCTCCACAGAGCAAATTTTAGTACTCTGTTTTTTATCAGACTCTGCTTTGATGTGTAAATGGCTCTTGCCTGTAGTCATGGTATAATGTAGAGCATGTCAAAGGTCGGCTTGCTTTCCTTCCTCCTCATGGTTGTTGTCATCTGTAATTGCTTTTTAATTAGTCATTCTTTAAAGGAGAGCTTGCAAATGTCCGTTTCAGCCAGCTTCTTTTGAAGGGGAGAACTTTTGTCGTATTGAATCTTCTCCGGGTTTGTTCCCATACATACTTCTCTGCCTGTTTCTGTGTCTATGGTTTAAAGAAGTCCAGAAACTGTCCCAGGGTGAGACTTTTAAGATTATCCTTTAGTTCACGGTGTGACATGTTACAGCTAAAATAAGACAGAAATGTGCAATGCCCTCAAATTTTACGACAGTCATTTCTAAATGTTTGTTTCTAATTTTCCACCTGGGGAATGCTTTCTTTTTTTCCATGTCTGACATTTGGATCCTGTTGATTGTAAAACAAATGTGTTCCAAATGTTTGGATGAGCATCTATCAGCAAAGTCAAACAACAATGCATCGTGTTGGCTTCACGGTTTGACCTTCTTCCCTCTTTATTTGCCAAAGGTCTGCGATATGGCTTAAGGGAGTTCCAGTCCTACCAGAATTTCTGCATGAACAAGAAAAGATTCTCCTCTGTATCTAAGACTTTGCAGTCCTCCGTATTTTTGTAATCCATCATTGTATTCTCGCTCGTCTTCTTGCACCTTAGTGGGCCAGATGTCAGCAACACCATGCTCATTACTGCAGAGCGCATCAAATTACCTTTGGCCTTCAGATGAGTCCAGACCATTAGAGTGGATATACAGACGGGCCGGTGAAGATGAATGTGGGGGTCTGGGGTTTTGTACCCACTGCACGTGCGGCTCGAGTCCTCCGAGGCAGCAGGACTGACTGGAAAGCGTGCGGGGGGCCTCATTATCTCCAGCCAAAGCTTCTTCTTGCACATAGAGCGGGAGCTGCATGGGGTCTCTGACCAGCCTTGAGATGGCCCTCAGAAAATACACAACACGGTCAGAGTGCAGGGCTGAACCAACAATACAAGAGGAAGCAATTATTTTAGCATTTTAATTAAAGCTGTAATTAATCTGTTTAGAGCTAGGATTTCATTTCTACATAATGTGGTTGTTTTGGGATGTGTGTGTGTTCTGGTTGTGGTTGTTTTTTTAGTTTTTTTTTTTTTTTTTACTAAGGCACATTTTATTATTTCCTATTCTCAAATTTCTGCTATAGACCATCTTGATGTGCAAACTGATCTGTATATTACATTTAATTTCTATATATAAGTATAAAAATATATTCATATTAATTCCCCATCAGATGGGTGCCAGATTCATTGCACCGTTTCCTCAATGAAATTCAAAGAAAAACTAAATTTAATAAGTAGACTACTGTGCAAATGTTTACATTCACTTGTGATTTCCAGGGGACCGCAAGTTTATTTTGCTGAAAATGATCCCACCACATTGTGTAATCATAATTATATCAGCACGATCTAACAACATTAAACCACCAGGACCCTTAAGTTAAGTTGAAACTGAGTTGTTAAAATGGCTATAGTTGCAATAATTTCCATCTGAAGAAAGAGTGTAAAATTACCAGAAACAAACTCTAGTCTAAGCATCCAAGTATGCATGTTTGAAATACACGGGAATATCAGAGCTTCGTCTGCAATCTTGCAGGCCTACTTTAATAATATGTACTAAATTTGAATTCAAACTTCTGTATCGATGATGAAGTATGTTGGGTATGTAGCCTGCATACTCAACATGCCCAGCTTTCACCTGTGCTTTAAAAATGTTGTTTGTGATGCTGTGTCCTTCCTAGTCCAGGCCTTCTGAGGCTTAGGTTATGCTGCCTTCATGTGCTATCGGATTTGTACATGGAATTGTTGAGTTTCCTAGGTAAAAATTGCACATGAACGTCATCTGATGTCGTGTTTACCATAATAATGTTGATACCCAAATTCCCAAAGAATGTTCCTAATAAACAGGCAAGAATCAGTGCCGAGCCCACACTAAACTTTGTGAAGGATCCCCTGTCAGTGCATTCGTAAAAAAGAAAAGAAAAGAAAGTTCCATAAACGTAATAATTACAATGGTTTTCAGTATGCAAGGTGCACTGGCAGTTTTCTATCATGGAATTAAAACATCAAGGAAACAAACTGCAAGTTATGAAAAACGTGTATAAGGAAACCCGTTAAAACATGTTAAATTGGCAGTAAGAACAATTAAGTTACATATAACAGCTGAATTGGCTTTCTAAAGGTGCAATTTTCTAACGAAATTACAGCATGATAAATAAAAAAAGCACACATATGTATATATTGTGTATATACACTCACCTAAAGGATTATTAGGAGCACCATACTAATACTGTGTTTGACCCCCTTTCGCCTTCAGAACTGCCTTAATTCTACATGGCATTGATTCAACAAGGTGCTGAAAGCATTCTTTAGAAATGTTGGCAAATATTGATAGGATAGCATCTTGCAGTTGATGGAGATTTGTGGGATGCACATCCAGGGCACGCAGCTCCGTTCCACCACATCCCAAAGATGCTCTATTGGGTTGAGATCTGGTGACTGTGGGGGCCATTTTAGTACAGTGAACTCATTGTCATGTTCAAGAAACCAATTTGAAATGATTCAAGCTTTGTGACATGGTGCATTATCCTGCTGGAAGTAGCCATCAGAGAATGGGTACATGGTGGTCATAAAGGGATGGACATAGTCAGAAACAATGCTCAGGTAGGCCGTGGCATTTAAACGATGCCCAATTGGCACTAAGGGGCCTAAAGTGTGCCAAGAAAACATCCCCCACACCATTACACCACCACCACCAGCCTGCACAGTGGTAACAAGGCATGATGGATCCATGTTCTTATTCTGTTTACGCCAAATTCTGACTCTACCATCTGAATGTCTCAACAGAAATCGAGACTCATCAGACCAGGCAACATTTTTCCAGTCTTCAACTGTCCAATTTTGGTGAGCTCGTGCAAATTGTAGCCTCTTTTTCCTATTTGTAGTGGAGATGAGTGGTACCCGGTGGGGTCTTCTGCTGGTGTAGCCCATCCGCCTCAAGGTTGTGCGTGTTGTGGCTTCACAAATGCTTTGCTGCATACCTCGGTTGTAACGAGTGGTTATTTCAGTCAAAGTTGCTCTTCTATCAGCTTGAATCAGTTGGCCCATTCTCTGATCTCTAGCATCAACAAGGCATTTTCGCCCACAGGACTGCCGCATACTGGATGTTTTTCCCTTTTCACACCATTCTTTGTAAACCCTAGAAAAGGTTGTGCGTGAAAATCCCAGTAACTGAGCAGATTGTGAAATACTCAGACTGGCCTGTCTGGCACCAACAACCATGCCATGCTCAAAATTGCTTAAATCACCTTTCTTTCCCATTCTGACATTCAGTTTGGATTTCAGGAGATTGTCTTGACCAGGACCACACCCCTAAATGCATTGAAGCAACTGCCATGTGATGGGTTGATTAGATAATTGCATTAATGAGAAATTGAACAGGTGTTCCTAATAATCCTTTAGGTGAGTGTATATATATATATATATATATATATATATATATATATATATATATATATATATATATATATATATATACACACATATATATATATATATACACACACACACACACATATATATATATATATATATATACACACACACACACACATATATATATATATATATATATATATATATATATATATATATATATATAAAATCCAAACAGGCAGAGTCGTCTGACAAAAAGAGAATGCGACAGCTCGTAATAAAACAAGAATCAACATTGGCTTTTCAGAGATATGCAAGAGCTGAGGGATTTGAAATGTTGTAAAAGTGACGCAGAGATGGTGTTTTTATAACTCAACAGGTGAGTAAGGTATTTTATTGAACAGATAAATTGCCATATGTAGCTCTATAACAGAGCTCATTGTAAAGCAGTAATGTTATTACCTATTGTGAAGGGTGATTTCATTATGGTTGTTGTAGTGTTGTGCTGGAAATAATTTTTCAAGGAAGTGCCGAGTCGATTAATGGGTATAATAAATCTATTCATCTTAAGCTTTTCATCTAAACTGCTTAACGTTATATCTCTGAAGCCTAGTAGTGAATGTTTTATGAGTAGTAGGATAACCACATTCATCCGCACTGTCAAGCAGAGCCGAAACACAACCAAAACAATGTTCTTCCGCAAAATGCATGCAGTTTTGCATAGTATACACTTTAAAAAAAAATAAAACTCCTTTAAGCAGTGTATGTTTTCAGAATCTGTTTTTTTATGAATATTTTCATTATTTTTAAAATGAACATTTGAATGAAAACTATTTATTTTATCAAAACTTACTGAAGTGTTTGTAATACTTGGGGGGCCTTTTGCTCCATGCATATTATTCAGATATAGGGTGTGTTTCAGAGAGGTTTCATATAGTATACATTTGTATGTGAAGCTGTAAATAAAATATCGTATGAAATTAAAATAGGATGGCTTATCGTTTGGCTGGTCCTGAATTAAAGCGATGTATTTCAGTGCTCATATCTTTTTTTCCCTGACCTTAAAGGGGGCTTGTAATTCAAATCCTTTCACCAAGCCATTTGCTTGTACAGTTGGAAAAACCTCAAAAAACATGATTAAGAAATGGATCAAGTATTTGGCCAATTGGCAAGCAGCGTTCTGCTCTGCTCTGCTACATAACTTATAGCTTATTTCTTTTGAACGTATTTATTGTCTTTTTCCAGTTGTCATCAGCTGGTTTTATTGCAGTCATCATGAGGACTTGCAATAGTTTCTGACTCCCTCATAAATCTGAATATTTGCAGTTATTGCCCTAGCTTTGTTCTCGTGGTCCATTTTCTGTAACTGTCAGCTTCATTTAGTCGTAAATACAGCAGTTTGCATTCTCTATGTAACGTAGGACTGCTTATTTGGCATATGCTGGTACATTTTTCCCTCAGATGTATATATCTCAATTCTAAGTTTATTAATGAAACACTTTGACTCCATATGTCACTGTCAGACAAGGTGCAAACGATAGGCAGTGATGGTTCAGTAATTTGTTTGTTAAACGATGCTGTGAAGAGCAAATCATTTTCACTGTTGACACGTCTGTCCTTTTCCCAACCGCACACTGGCTTTATTTCCACATTCATTCTGAGGTTCTTTGTCTTAAAGACAGCCAGTGTCAGTATCCACATTTATCTCATCAGCAAGTATAGTGTTGTCCAACATTTCAAGACTGATAAATGCTAACAAACCAAAGTAACTTTCGTTGTGGGCCCTGGCTGTTAACATCGGCCTTTCAGCAAGTGAAGCATGTCTTTAACCTTGTTTAGCCTTTTGGAATCAAGTGAAATCTTCTCTGACAGGAGATTAATGGCACCATCTCTCTAGTTTTTACTAGCACCATCAGGGAGGAGTGAGAGGCAAAAATGAAGGGGAGGAAAGGAGAGAATGAAGGTCTGCAGTCTGTCATCATGCCATCCTGGGATGAGTTTGGGTGAAAGGGCTCCGCAAAAACATTATGAGAGATGTATGGATTTTATGCTCTTTTGTTCTCCCCCTCTATCTGTTTGCTCTCAGTAATCTGTCATTGTGTCATTTACTGGGGGTAGAGATGTCTGTCCCGCTGGCCTACAGAGATATATTGGGGAAATGAAAGGTTGTTGCTCACTCCCTTGGACATTTAATTCTTGTTTTGTCCATTTGCCCCTTTACTCTCAATCTCTGCACCATCTAACGCTCTTATTTAATTTATTCATTTATTTTATTTGATTCAATTTCTTTGTTCCTTAAACCTTCTGCCCAGACCAAAACTCCATAAGAAATCTCTATTTAATAGGCAAATGTTTACTCCAGTTTATGGACACGTTTCTTTTGCTGAAAATGATCCTACAAACTCATAAAACATCTTAAACCAGTGTAAGTTGGTTTGCTGGTCTCCAAGTCTTTTGGATGGTTTTATAGGTGTTTTGGTGGTTCTAGAGACCATATTAAGCCAGCTAAAACCAGCAAACCAGTTTAGGCTGGTTTAAAATATTAGTTTTTCTGCAGGAATTAGTTTTTGTTTTGTTTTCAGCATACAGTCCTAATTATATCAGCAAGATTATACTATATCTACTCAGTGGTTTTGTTTATGGTCCAAGATCTTATAATAACAAACCAAGAGAGTACTATTATTTTTAATTATTATTGTTGAAAAAAAAAAAAAAAAAAGCAACATGAAATAGGCTGGAAAATTGACCTTTTAGTTTTACATTGTCTTTATAGTTTAGTGTTTGGTTTATAAATGTCTTTGGAAACTTGATGGTTTCCTATTTTTAGCAGACAGTAATTAATTGCATGAAACACATTGTAGTCTGTGTAAACCATATTTTTCCTTGTTGCATATATTTATGTTGCATAGATTTGTTCTTTGGTTTTTAAGGATGAGGGCATGTCACACAACCTCTCCATGTTGGCATTGACCTGAGGAATTTAACTAGCTCCTAGCAACCACATAGCAACAAGTTACAGAAAACAAACAAAAAAAAAACAATCAGAGCACCTTAGCAGTTGGACCCTGGCTTGCATGGGCAAGCACCACTTAAAGTTTTTCAGGAAATGTAACAGCATCTAGCTGTTAGATGGAAGCTGTCCCACACGTTAGCTTATATGTATTGGTTTGTATATATTCTGGACTCTGTGGGAGGAAAGAGGTGGTAATGCCCCGGAGGTTAAGCCCAGATGGTAGCATTTCTTCCACAGCCCCAAACAGCTGCTCAATCGTTTTGCAATTCTGCGGTGTGACGACTGACTAATGGCAAAGGCCCATCAGTGTGTGCACACACGTGAGTGTGCGTATGTGAGACTGAATGATGGCTGGGACTTGGGGGGGCTCCCACTGTTACATTTAAAGGTAATACCTAACCACACCGGGCCCCTAAATGTGCAGCGAATCAAGGTAGTGTTGAAAAGGGCTTACAACACTCGCCCGCTAAACTAAAGCAACGTCCCGTAATTAGCTTCAGACCATTGCCTAAACTTAACATATCAGAAACCAGACCACGGCATGCTTGAACATAGACTGGTTAAACATTCAGTCCCTAGTGGTCAGCTTTAAAGGAAATGTGCTACATTGCCTCAACCTACCCGGTGGTTAAGTATCAGGGATATCTGCTTAGCTACTGAGAGGAATATTCAGAGTTTAATACAATAGGCTCAACTGACAGCATTTATGGCATAATGTTGATGAATTCCCATTTTTCCCCTAAGTTTTAAAAGCAGAAAAGTGAAGCTTTTAATTGTATAAAAGCACTCACTTCATTCATTCTTCTGTTAAAATTATGTATTATATGAGCTGTAAAGTTGTTTCCGCAAGTTTTACAGTAATAATTTTAAGGTTTTAGCTATATTGTACACAGGAACGGTTATATTGTGTACATATTGTGGCTCTACTTTTGAAACCATGAGTTTTTTTAATGTTTATGAATTTGCCCCATTACCCAGACAAATAGATAGATAGATAGATAGATAGATAGATAGATAGATAGATAGATAGATAGATAGATAGATAGATAGATAGACAGACAGACAGACAGACAGACAGACAGACAGACAGACAGACAGATAGATAGATAGATAGATAGATAGATAGACAGACAGACAGACAGACAGACAGACAGACAGACACAGAAGATAGACAGACAGACAGAAGATAGACAGACAGACAGACATATAGACAGACATATACACTCACCTAAAGGATTATTAGGAACACCATACTAATACTGTGTTTGACCCCCTTTCGCCTTCAGAACTGCCTTAATTCTATGTGGCATTGATTCAACAAGGTGCTGAAAGCATTCTTTAGAAATGTTGGCCCATATTGATAGGACAGCATCTTGCAGTTGATGGAGATTTGTGGGATGCACATCCAGGGCACGAAGCTCCCGTTCCACCACATCCCAAAAATGCTCTATTGGGTTGAGATCTGGTGACTGTGGGGGCCATTTTAGTACAGTGAACTCATTGTCATGTTCAAGAAACCAATTTGAAATGATTTGAGCTTTGTGACATGGTGCATTATCCTGCTGGAAGTAGCCATCAGAGAATGGGTACATGGTGGTCATAAAGGGATGGACATGGTCAGAAACAATGCTCAGGTAGGCCGTGGCATTTAAGCGATGCCCAATTGGCACTAAGGGGCCTAAAGTGTGCCAAGAAAACATCCCCCACACCATTACACCACCACCACCAGCCTGCACAGTGGTAACAAGGCATGATGGATCCATGTTCTCATTCTGTTTACGCCAAATTCTGACTCTACCATCTGAATGTCTCAACAGAAATCGAGACTCATCAGACCAGGCAACATTTTTCCAGTCTTCAACTGTCCAATTTTGGTGAGCTTGTGCAAATTGTAGCCTCTTTTTCCTATTTGTAGTGGAGATGAGTGGTACCCGGTGGGGTCTTCTGCTGTTGTAGCCCATCCGCCTCAAGGTTGTGCGTGTTGTGGCTTCGCAAATGCTTTGCTGCATACCTCGGTTGTAACGAGTGGTTATTTCAGTCAAAGTTGCTCTTCTATCAGCTTGAATCAGTCGGCCCATTCTCCTCTGACCTCTAGCATCAACAAGACATTTTCGCTCACAGGACTGCCGCATACTGGATGTTTTTCCCTTTTCACACCATTCTTTGTAAACCCTAGAAATGGTTGTGCGTGAAAATCCCAGTAATTGAGCAGATTGTGAAATACTCAGACCGGCCCGTCTGGCACCAACAACCATGCCACGCTCAAAATTGCTTAAATCACCTTTCTTTCCCATTCTGACATTCAGTTTAGAGTTCAGGAGATTGTCTTGACCAGGACCACACCCCTAAATGCATTGAAGCAACTGCTATGTGATTGGTTGATTAGATAATTGCATTAATGAGAAATTGAACAGGTGTTCCTAATAATCCTTTAGGTGAGTGTAGATAGATAGATAGATAGATAGATAGATAGATAGATAGATAGATAGATAGATAGATAGATAGATAGATAGATAGATAGATAGATAGATAGATAGATAGATAGATAGATAGATAGACAGACAGACAGACAGACAGACAGACAGACATATAGACAGACATATAGATAGATAGATAGATAGATAGATAGATAGACAGACAGACAGACAGACAGACAGACAGACAGACAGACATATAGATAGATAGATAGATAGATAGATAGATAGATAGATAGATAGATAGATAGATAGATAGATAGATAGATAGATAGATAGACAGACAGACAGACAGACAGACAGACAGAAGATAGACATATAGACAGATAGATAGATAGATAGATAGATAGACAGACAGACAGACAGACAGACAGACAGACAGACAGACAGACAGACAGACAGACATATAGATAGATAGATAGATAGACAGACAGACAGACAGACAGACAGACAGACAGACAGAAGATAGACAGACAGACAGACAGAAGATAGACAGACAGACAGACATATAGACAGACATATAGATAGATAGATAGATAGATAGATAGATAGATAGATAGATAGATAGATAGATAGATAGATAGACAGACATATAGATAGACAGACAGACAGACAGACAGACAGACAGACAGACAGAAGATAGACATATAGACAGACATATAGACAGATAGATAGATAGATAGATAGATAGATAGATAGATAGATAGATAGATAGATAGATAGATAGATAGATAGATAGATAGATAGATAGATAGACAGACAGACAGACAGACAGAAGATAGACATATAGACAGACAGATAGATAGATAGATAGATAGATAGATAGATAGACAGACAGACAGACAGACAGACAGACAGACAGACAGACAGACAGACAGACAGACATATAGACAGATAGATAGACAGACAGACAGACAGACAGACAGACAGACAGAAGAGAAGACAGACATACAGACAGACAGATAGATAGATAGATAGACAGACAGACAGACAGACAGACAGACAGACAGATAGACATATAGACAGATAGATAGATAGATAGATAGATAGATAGATAGATAGATAGATAGATAGACAGACAGACAGACAGACAGACAGACATATAGACAGACATATAGATAGATAGATAGATAGATAGACAGACAGACAGACAGACAGAAGATAGACATATAGACAGACAGATAGATAGACATACAGATAGATAGATAGATAGATAGATAGATAGATAGATAGATAGATAGATAGATAGATAGATAGATAGATAGATAGATAGATAGATAGACAGACAGACAGACAGACAGAAGATAGACATATAGACAGACAGATAGATAGATAGATAGACAGACAGACAGAGACAGACAGACAGACAGACAGACATATAGACAGACATATAGATAGATAGATAGATAGATAGATAGATAGATAGATAGATAGATAGACAGACAGACAGACAGACAGACAGACAGACAGACAGACAGACAGACAGACAGACACATATAGACAGATAGATAGATAGATAGATAGATAGATAGATAGATAGATAGATAGATAGATAGATAGATAGATAGATAGATAGATAGATAGACAGACAGACAGACAGATAGATAGATAGATAGATAGATAGATAGATAGATAGATAGATAGATAGATAGATAGATAGATAGATAGATAGATAGATAGATAGATAGACAGACAGACAGACAGACAGACAGACAGATAGATAGATAGATAGATAGATAGATAGATAGATAGATAGATAGATAGATAGATAGATAGATAGATAGATAGATAGATAGATAGATAGATAGATAGACAGACAGACAGACAGACATATAGATAGATAGATAGAGATAGATAGATAGATAGATAGATAGATAGATAGATAGATAGATAGATAGATAGATAGATAGATAGATAGATAGATAGATAGATAGATAGATAGATAGATAGATAGATACTTGTGAAAGTTGCTTCATCAAGTTTAGTTTAGTTTTCCTAAGACTTCAAATTTTTCAGCATTAAACAAAAAAATGTAGGGGTTTGATAATGATATTTTTCTGTGTGTGTTCATTTTTCTTGGCAGAGGAGAGAGAACTATTTTAGCTTCGATATTAGGATCATTCTGTTTTATTACTTCACCACACTGAATATTTTTTCTGCTGGTGTGAACATGATATAGTTATTCTAACCTTTCATACAAAACGCCTCAAGCTGGAACATTCTCTTCCTTTCTCAGACTGCTTTGTTTTGAGAGAACCTTCCTTTTCTAGCAATGAATAGCAAACAGTCCATTAATAGGTTTGCCTTCAAAATGGTTCTTTGGCACGAATAAAAACACGAGGGCTCTCCTGGATTTGAGAGTTAGCAATTTTGCTTTATTGTACACTATTTGTGTTGATTTAATGCATTATTTTAAGATTTGTTGGTAAATTATACAAATATAGCCTCAAAGTGCTTTAAACCCATGCATATTATTATATAATAATATTACTTTTCTGTTTTCTGTACCTTCAAAATTCCTTGCCATGGTGTTTTTCAGCAAAAAATATATTATTAAGGATTTGTTCTCTAAGCTGTATTCCTTATGGAGGTTAAAGGTTCAAAGGGTTTTCACTACATACAAACATTAACGTTTTATTTCGAGTTTCTACAAATACATTAGTACTTCTTAAATGTCTCTGAAGGTGCAATGAATTACAGTCCTGGCTAAAAGTTAACATTATTCCTTGGGATTCAAAGGTCAACTTTCAGACAGCTCCCAGTCCCTTAAATTTTTTTGTAGTTGGAAAAGTGCATTAGATAGCTGATTTATATATATATATATATATATATATATATATATATATATATATATATATATATATATATGTATTAAATATCTTGGAAATGTAGTGTAATATTGTAGGTTTCAGGTTTGGAAACAAAGGCAATTAAAAACATATCACAGTGTTCTGTAAGGCAAACAATATTAAATGACACAAATGGAGGCTGACATGCATGCAATGCGAGGTGTCCATGGTGCCATGTATAAATGAATGAATAAATTGCCAATTGCGACATACTGCTGTGAGATCTAAAGTTAAAGCCTATTTATTTTCATAAAGTACATGCATGTTCTCTCATCTCATATTTCTTATTTTCTTAATTGTTGTCATAGTGAGAGGCTGTTAAAAGCCTATTATAGCATCTCAGCTTCTCTCCTGGGGTTGAAAGGCCAGCATACAATTTTAGCATAAGAATGCCGACCCTTACGCATGCCATTAGAGTGGTGTACAGTAACCATTACCCTCCATTTTAGATGACAGCAGAGAAAGGCCCCTATAGAGAGGATTCAAAGACCACCATGTTTACCGTCATTAGGCTTCGTAGCTCCACTTGCTTATATATTTATAAAATACTGAACAGCCTGAGGGCTAAACATTCAAACTATTCTGGGACGGAGTTTCCCATGTAAGTGATCTCGACACACAAGGACACTTTGATTATGAGCTTTTCTTGGTAGGAGATAATCTGTTATTTTGGTCATTTTATATCTTAATAGCGCTTGATTCCTTTCCTTTACAGTGCTTGAGTACTCCCTTATCCCTGCAGGATCTGTTTGTACGTTTTCTTAATGGACTCCGCTCTCAAATGCATTTAACATGCAGTCAGGCGATTGTTTATGTTAAGTTTGGTGTCAGGTTGCACTACTTTGAGACGCATTGTGGGTCCACCTTGGCCGAAGGGAAAGCATACGCTCTACATCCTCTCCGGTTTAGATGAAAAACGTAGTATAACACTGAGATGGCTTGCTAATTTTGGCATGTCTTCGTTGCCCTAGAAATGAATGCAATGGTTGCCACTCACGCATTAGGTCAATGTTCAAAGTTCAAAGGAGGTCAGTGGGTTCTCTTGGCCAGAGAAGAGACATTTTTTTTGGAAAAGAACATTTTTAGATATCTAACATGTGTAATCATTTATTTGCTGGAATGGATCAGGTAGCTAGTTTCTTTGTAGTGCGTATAAGACATTTGATCTTTCCTTGACACTTATAGACTATCTATTTTAATAAAAATGAGCCATGTTTTTTGATTATCATCATGTTCCTCTTTCATGTGCTGTATCTTTCATGTCATCCATCTACAATTTACTGCTGTTCACCTTTACTATGCAAAAAAAAAAAAAAAAAAAAAACTGGCAGTTGTTTAGAAAATCACAGTATTAATCATTGTAAATGGGGCATGATAACAGCAATTAAAGCCACGCACAACACCCTTGCTAAGACTTTCTTTAAGCTTCATACATACTTTTTGTAATCTGTGCCAACTTTGGAAAAAGCCTCACTGAAAGGACATACTGTAAACCACACGATAGACATGAGACCGTAAGACTTTTGTTTGGAGGGAATTATTTCACCTGAAAGGAATTGTGCAGGATGACTGCCGGAATAATAGCCCTGGGCTTTGAGGAAGAATAGAGAATAGGCTTCCCTCTTTACAGCTGGAAAGTGATGTTGCCTTTCTTTTGTATATTAAATAGCTCTTTTGCAAAAGAATGAAAGGAATGTTGAATTGTTTTTCTGTGTATTTCCGGTGTATTGTTGCCATAGCAATTGTAACAGCAATCACGAGCCAACAAAGATGGATGCATTTCTCCTTCCAGTGTTTTTGATAGATAGACATACAGACAGAAATACAAATTTGATAAAGAAAAGGTAAAGGTTAGATCTAAAAGATATATATTTTAACATAGAATAAGCTTCCTGCAGTAATGTTCATAATTCATGAGTTTCGCTCTATAACTGCCATCTCATCTCATTAGGTAAACACTACTAAATGAATGACACTTCTCACATTATGACCTGTCAGAGTTTTGTGTAATGACAGGCAGCCTTGACAAACAGTAAATATCTCATTTCCTCTTTCCTAATTATGTTTGATGAGTGTTTGTACCCGAAAGGTCAAACCGCCAAAATAGAAGCAAGTCTTAATTATTTGTAATTTATTGGAGAGTCGTATAATTGATGTTGGAGATTAGTTTGTTCTCAGTTTAAAAGTGTAAAAGTGACTCACGGGTGTAAACAGAGGCATTTGTTGAGCTTGTGCATAAAAAAATGGTCTTATGAGGGCATTAGGCGCTTAACAGTAACAGATGCTCCCAAAAGACAAATAAGAATCGAAAAGGCAATTTCATTTTGAACATTTTTAGGTTGTTCATCACATGTTGCTATCATTAACTTTCATTAAATTTTGTTATCATTAAATTCTGTTACTCAACATCAATATTTTTTTTTGTCTAATATCTTTTTTGTACATTTATCTTGTGTTACTGGGGAATTTTTATTTTTAATTTTTTTTAGTTAAAGGGTTCACCCAAAAATGAAAATTTGCCCATGATTTACTCACCCTCAAGTCATCCTAGGTGTATATGACATTCTTCTTTCAGACGAATACAGTCGGAGTTATATTAAAAATGTCCTGGCTCTTCCAAGCTTTATAAATGGCAGTGAATGTTGTTCTGTTTTTGTGCATCTATCCATCATATAACTGCTCACACGTCTCGGGGGTTAATAAAGACCTTCTGAAGCGAAAGCGAAGTGTTTGTGTAAGAAACATATCCGTATTTAAAACTTTATGAAAGTAAATTATCTAGCTACCACCAGATCTAAATAAAAAACAAAACACG
This sequence comes from Paracanthobrama guichenoti, assembly GCA_018749465.1. Lineage (NCBI taxonomy): Eukaryota > Metazoa > Chordata > Actinopteri > Cypriniformes > Gobionidae > Paracanthobrama > Paracanthobrama guichenoti. Next base: position 27,817,934 of record CM031948.1, read on the forward strand.
TAACTGGTGTGCTATGTCGTCAGACGTAGCGTAAGCATTTTTAAGCAACTTGAAGCACTACACTTTTTCTGTAAGTTGAATACGGAAGGTGATCTGGTGGAAGCTAGATAATTTACTTTATAAAGATTTTAATATGGGTATTTTTCTTACACAAACGCATCACTTCACTTCAGAAGGCCTTTATTAACCCCCCGGAGCCGTGTGGAGCAGTTATATGATGGATAGATGCACTTTTATGGACTTCAAAACTACACAACCATTCACTGCCATTATAAAGCTTTGAAGAGCGAGGACATTTTTAATATAACTATGATTTTATTTGTCTCAAAGAATAATGTCATATACATCTAGGATGACTTGAGGGTGAATAAATCATGGGCTGTTTTTCATTTTTGGGTGAACTATCCCTTTAAATAGATACCTTTTGTTCTTTGAATACTGCATAGTGTACATAGAATTATTTTAAGTATGTAAATACTTGAGATATTTTGATTAACGGTACACTATAATATTTTTATGTTCAAAATGATCTTCAATCCTTCTTCCAAAACGTGTTTTTGTCTTACCCTGATTCACTATGGTAAGCCTATTATAAGCGTTTGTAATTTAGACCTGTGGGGATGGTTTTCACTGGAAATTGTGTACATACGTCACTTGCCTGTGCGTGTCTCATCATTTCCGTAAATAGAGATAAGTTGCTCTGGCTACTTTGACGTGTTTATGGGGAGTGGCATAATTAGTTGTCACAATGAGTGAGAAAGGTTGACATGGAGCAGCTAAAGCTTCAACTTCCGGAGAATCACCCATTTTAAAAAAATGTGTAACTTTTTGTCAAGTTCACTTTTTGTCTGTTGATCTACTGATGACGTGCAAATTAAAGAACACAGACGCAGCCGAATCATTTCCATAATGACCAACGCAGTCTACCAAGAGCAACGCCTGGTTTAAGACATGCTTTTTTGGGGCGGTAAATAATGGCGCAAATACCAGTAAATTGACAAGTGCAAACCTTAGTAAATCACCTTGCGTGATTCATTTAAATACTCTCCTCCCGTAAATTTTGCATCTGAGAGGGAAACTCCTGCAAATGCATAACCAGTAAGGCCAGCCGCAAAAATAACTGTCCGCCTTTTCAGCGCTACTTTTTCACTGCATGTCTTTAGTAAATCCTGACAGTTTAACGGCAAAAGAGGGCCAGCTATTAGTAAATCTGGCCCTATATCACTTAAACCTAATAGTGAATGTTGTAATCATATTCATCCGTACAGTCATGCAGAGCGATGCACAACCAAAACAATGTTCTGCCGCAAAATGCATGCAGTTTTGTTTTTAACAAAAAGGTAACAAGAGTTGAACCGAGTCAACTAGCTGATGAACTGAAGTGTACCTCCCCCTTGTGTGAGCTCTAAAATCTGTAGACACACTTGTGAATGGATAACAATTTCAGTTTATTTTCATCTTCAATTTTGTTCATTTAGCAAATTTTTTAAATGTAGAAAATATATTATAAAATTATTTTATATCAGCATTTTTGTTCACATCTCATTTTCTGTCATTAATGGAAATAATGCATTTATTCTCTACTCTACATTCTAGTGGCTAGTATGCTCCTCAGGTGGGCTTCTCTGTTAAAAGCAACCCAGCATTCAGACTGTCTCAAAGAAGCTTTCACAGTGTTTGAATGCCTCTGAAAGAGTGGTTTGTCTGACTGAACTGAAAGTGGTGCTGACCACACCTGGACCTGTGCGAATAATGCAAAAGACAATAAATCAGATGAGGACAAACGCTCTCCGTTCATGTGTGCGTGTGTGTTCTGGACTGTGGGAATGGGAGTGTGTGTGTCATGAGCGTGATGGATCAGGGAAGGGAGGTGTGGTTGGGGTCAAAAGAGGGTAATGACCCCACTTTTCCTGCTCGGGCTCTGACCTCCCAGCGAGTGCTGGAAACCTGAACTGGGCATTGTCGTCAAACAGTGAGAGTAAGTGGCCTCTGGAGGCCACCCTGACTGACTGCCACACGTTTGACTTTCACACTGGAGATCTGTCCTCAGTGTCAAGTATGGTGCCGTTGGTCCGACATGTAATTGATGCTGTGGTGTTAAACGTGGCTTTAGGGTTAAACTTCACACCATATTGCATGTCAGTTTCACAAACTGCTTGCATTGACCTTTTGATCAAGCCAATCACTTGCACTGTCCTGAACTATATGTCACTTTCTGACTGGAGCAGTTCAGTGGATCCACATGTCAAATTTATCACACTGATGTTTTTATAATGTCAGTATGTCACATATCAAAGGTTTATAATAGGCCTACAGGAATTATACATCAGTTAGTTCAGCACTTTACATCTGTACGCCAGTAGGTGGCAGCAATTGACTTGAGCGAGTCATTAAATCATTCAGTAAGCTGATTTTATTTTTTTGAGCGAGTCATTGAATCATTCACTGAAAGGATTTGAAACAACTAGACTGGCTGCTTTCCGAAATCTCATACTCTCTTGAGTAGAGACTTATTTTGAATAAGTAATTAATTCACGCCTGCTAAAAAGTATGTTCTATGTAGTATGGATGTAATCTGGATGCACTACATTTGCCATGCTGCCATTATCATGTGACCTACCAGCATCAGTTGTGTCGATTCACGTGGCCTCATGGGATAGTAAAATGTCCATCGCATGCACTCTTCAGAATCTCGTCAGAAGGTTATCCAGGTACTTTTTGTCTACACTTTTATGAATACTGTGAATTCAGACACACTTCTTTTGTCACGTTATTTCTCACCAACTATATAGGGAAGTATGCATTTTTGATGAATCAGCCAGATTCATTCAGGAACAAAACAAGTGACCGAACGAGTCATTGAGTCATTAACTCAAACGATTCAATCAGGAATGACACACCACTACTGTGTGTTGCCCGGATATGGAATAAAAATAGACAAAGATATTGGTAATGCTGTATCCAAAATGTAAGCTTTTCAATATTAACTTCTTGTTTGAATTGTTCTATAAAAATAATATGAGATAGTGAATCTAAAATGAACAAAAATAGCAAGCCATAGTGTGTCTGAAATATCAGTTACTATTAACATCTTGTCTATGGAACTGTCATATGGACTTTTTAAATTACAGGATAAAGAAATAATTGCTCCCCTTATGCCATCCTTATCCATGCTATATATTGCCTTTTGTTTGGCATTTGGGAACTAGCTGCTAGTGCTATGACAACGAAAACCAAATAAACTGTCAGCTATTTGCAGAAAACAGTAGCTCAGCTCATGATGATGGAGATTGAAGTATCCTGTATCGGGTTTGCTGTGGATTGTTAGCGGATCGGATAAACCTTCCCTAATGTCGACCCACTTGTGTTCATGGATAATTATCCGCAGTTCTCTGAGCTTGATGGATTGATTTGGTTGTTCGGATTTTGTTACATAACCGTTTCTCACCTACTGTTTTTCTGAGCACAGGTTGCGAGACTGCCCAGCTGCCCCAGTATAAATCTCCCACAGAAATCTGATCTGGCATTAGCAGGGGCAGCACAAAACTGTGGGCCTATGCATGCAGGCATCTTTATAGTTTCTAAACATCGTTGACACCTTCATTATGTAATCCATGCTTTCAGCAGGTAACTTACTATTTTCTAATATCAAACATTACATTATAACATTATAAGACTTATTGTGTAATATAGTACTATAATGTGTGTGTGTGTGTGTGTGTGTGTGTGTGTGTGTGTGTGTGTATGTATGTATGTATGTGTGTCTTTGCATATTAAAGTAAGTTTGCATTGATATTAATACTGTGTGTGTGTTTGTGTGTGTATATGTATCTATATATATATCTATATATACACACACACACACACACACATATTGAAGTCAATTATTAATATTATTATTAGAAGTAGTAGTAGAGTTAATTTTATTATTATTATTAATATCACAGCAAACTCACTTTAATATTCTACAATAGTAATATACATCTATATTTACATAATACTATTATATTACACAAAAAAAAAAAAAAAAATATATATATAGTTGTCTTATGTATATTTAGTAGTAGAGTGTGTGATATATTTTATATATATATATATATATATATATATATATATATATATATATATATATATATATATATATATATATATATATATATATATATATATATATATATATATATAATGTATGTCATCTTTTTCATCATGACTGTCTGTTGTTATACACCCCCAAAAAAAAAATTATTAGTGCCTCCACTTTTAAATATATGAATCTTATCAGCGGTAATCTGCATGAATAAGTGTGTTCTGAAATGGGCGCCACAAATTGCTCTGCACTTCACAGCAATTTTTGTGTCAACTGTCATTGTTTCACATGAACGCCGTTGAGGGTACTAATTACGATTATCACCCTTCATGATGTAGGAATTTGCTTGAATTCCTTTCCTTTTGTTTCTGAAAAGAGTGATGTAGGTTACAGGCAGGGTCAGTACTGTCATCAGGATAGTTGCTTGATAGCCAGCTCGAGTATGTAAATATTATAATGTATAGAAATCCTTGACACAGTTCAGAGTGTCCTTTTACACTGTTGCCTCTAAAAGTACTTTAGTTACTATAGCAAACATATAATTGTTTTTTGTTGAAGACATCTTGAATGGAACATATTGCACCAAATTCTTTCAAGCTTATATGCAGAAATTTGACAGTAGAGGAGAATGTACACAGTATAAGGTTTCTTTGTATGTGGAATCTCGCCAAGCACAATATTAATCCAGACCATCGCGAGGTGAGACATTAAATATACATGCACTCATGCACCTCTGTTTTTGTTCTTTCAGTGAGTGTGATGGGTACTTCAAAGGGTTATTATAAATGTACTGCTTTATTTCTTCCAACAAATTAAGTTAACACAATATATAGCCGGTTTTATTTATACAGTGCTTTCACAATACACATTGTTCCAAAGCAACTTTAAACTTGGAGGCTACCAGTGAGAAAAACTCCCTAGATGTACATATTAAATAAATGTCCACAAGGCAAATATAATATTTAAGGGGCCAAGCGCTGTCAAATGCTGTCAGGCTTGTCAATTATGGTTTTGCAGACTTTTATACTTATATATATATAATATACACCAATCAGGCATAACATTATGAAACTAATCAGGTGAAATTAATCTCACTGATTAGCTCATGTTAGTGGGTGGGATATTTTAGGTAGCAAGTGAACATTTTGTCCTCAAAGTAGTTGTGTTAGAAGCAGGAAAAATGGGCAAGTGTAAAGATTTGAGCGAGTTTGACAAGGACCAAATTGTGATGGCTAGATGACTGGGTCAGAGCATCTCCAAAACTACAACTCTTGTGGGGTGTTCTCGGTCTGCAGTGGTCAGTATCTATCAAAAGTGGTCCAAGGAAGGAACAGTGGTGAACCAGTGACAGGCTCATTGATGCACGTGGGGAGCGAAGGCTGGCCCGTGTGTTCCAACCAAACAGAAAAGCTATACTGTAGCTCAAATTGCTCAAGAAGTTAATGCTGGTTCTGATAGAAAGGTGTCAGAATACAATATGCGTATGGAGCTGCATAGCCACAGACCAGTCAAGGTGCCCATGCTGACCCCTGTCCACCGCCGAAAGCACCAACAGTGGTGAGCATCAGAACTGGACCAAGGAGCAATGGAAGAAGGTGGCCTGGTCTGATGAATCACTTTTTCATTTACATCACGTGGATGGCCGTGTGCGTGTGTGTCACTTACCTGGGGAGCACATGGCACCAGGATGCACTATGGGAAGAAGGCAAGCCGGTGGAGGCAGTGTGATGCTTTGGGCAATGTTCTGCTGGGAAACCTTGGGTCCTGCCATCCATGTGGATGTTACTTTGACACATACCACCTACCTAAGCATTGTTGCAGACCATGTACACCCTTTCATGGAAACGGTATTCCCTGGTGGCTGTGGCCTCTTTCAGCAAGATAATGCACCCTGCCACAAAGCAAAAATGGTTCAGGAATGGTTTGAGGAGCACAACCATGAGACCAACACAGTATTAGTCATAATGTTATGCCTGATCGGTGTATGTTTATTTTTATTACATATGGTGTATGTTTATTTTATATTTTTATTTATTATTTATTTGTATATTATCTTTATTTTGTTCATTTATTTTATAGCTTTCAATGTTTTTACATTGTTTTAACTCATCAAAATAAGTTAAGCAGTTTTAAACTTTTCAAGTTATACAAGATTCAACTAATTTTTAAGTCAGTTTAATGTAATTTAAGTGGAAATTACTTAAACATCCAAGTTGATTGTACTAAAAAATTCAAGGCAGCAACTTTAAACATTTTTTTTTTTTTTTTTTTTTTTTACAGTGAATGTAAGTTTCTACATCCTTCTAAAACAATGCTTCCAAGAAATGTTTGATATAAAACCAAAAACTAAATTGATGTGGGTGCTAGGTGAAAGTATATGAAAGAAGTAGGTGAAAGAAGCACAAATATAAAAATCATGCACATATATTAGATTTATAATGCCATCTAACTAACACAATACAAGCAAACAATAAAACATTAATGCAGTATAACTTCGATGCAGGCAGTGAACAGTGTCTCTCATTGTCTTGTGTGTATCTGGCATGCATGTGTGTCCAAGGCTGCTAATATTCAAAATGTAAATTATGGTCAGATTCTGCTCAGACAATCCAATGCCAGATAGACATTGCAGCTCAATAAATATCCACAGCCTCCTCTTGTGTAAAAACAGTAGAGCCTGCTGTCATTCTGTGCCAGACAGTTTCTTCTTTTTTTCCCCCCTGACAGACAGTTGGAAGTGATTGCATTTTGCATTAATGCCTCATTACTCACAGGTGTGTGTATGTACGACGATGTGTGTGTGTGTGTGTGTGTGTGTGTGTGTGCGCGCGCACGCTCATGCTCTGTCTGTCCGTCTGTTGGCGGCTCATTAGTGTTCTCATTGACAGATGCGATAGGGCTTTTAATGTATTCCACCCACTCTGTCACCACCCAAGGTCAACTACTGGGCAGTATAAGACGCTGAGACTTGACAGAAGGCTGTAACAGACATACATAGACAAACACACACAAAACCTGCTCTCAGTGTCTGTGTGTGGAGCCCCGGCAGCTTAGTTTCCTTTGAAAAACATCTAAATGACAAGGAATGTTCACAGGCTTTTGTAAAGTAATTGTGCTAAATTGATTTTAATTTGTTTAAAATATCTATTTTTCCTATAAAAATTAATGTTGATACTGATGATCCAGGCTCAATCCTGCTGATTCTTGTTAGGCCATAAAGGTCCAGGTGATTGTAAAGGAGCACACTTGCATAAATCTGATATATATATATATATATATATATATATATATATATATATATATATATATATATATATATATATATATATATATATATATATATATATATATATATATATATATATATATATATATATATATATATATATATATTTTTTTTTTTTTTTTTTAAGAATTGTGTTAAAGACATTGGAGGAGGCCAATAATTGTAATTAACATAATTAATTTAATCACAATTGGTCCAAGAAGGTTTACTGACTGTAAGAACTGCAGCATTATTAGATCATTAAGAACATCCAGGCATGTTTTTAAAGACAATATTATATGTACAGTACAGGGATAACAAACAATCATTATGGCTAAATCTCTGAAATGTATTTTCAGATGAAACTGTCTGGCTGAACATTATCCTTCTTATTATATAGCTTTAAATTAAATAAATGGATATGAAATATTATTTGTGTATATTATATTATATTGATTATTATATTAGTTACATTATATTATATAATATTGTTTATATTGCATTGTATTAATTACACTCACCTAAAGGATTATTAGGAACACCTGTTCAATTTCTCATTAATGCAATTATCTAAACAACCAATCACATGGCAGTTGCTTCAATGCATTTAGGGGTGTGGTCCTGGTCAAGACAATCTCCTGAACTCCAAACTGAATGTCAGAATGGGAAAGAAAGGTGATTTAAGCAATTTTGAGCGTGGCATGGTTGTTGGTGCCAGACGGGCCGGTCTGAGTATTTCACAATCTGCTCAGTTACTGGAATTTTCACGCACAACCATTTCTAGGGTTTACAAAGAATGGTGTGAAAAGGAAAAACATCCAGTATACGGCAGTCCTGTGGGTAAAAATGCCTTGTTGATGCTAGAGGTCAGAGGAGAATGGGCCGACTGATTCAAGCTGATAGAAGAGCAACTTTGACTGAAATAACCACTCGTTACAACCGAGGTATGCAGCAAAGCATTTGTGAAGCCACAACACGCACAACCTTGAGGCGGATGGGCTACAACAGCAGAAGACCCCACCGGGTACCACTCATCTCCACTACAAATAGGAAAAAGAGGCTACAATTTGCACGAGCTCACCAAAATTGGACAGTTGAAGACTGGAAAAATGTTGCCTGGTCTGATGAGTCTCGATTTCTGTTGAGACATTCAGATGGTAGAGTCGTAAACAGATTGAGAACATGGATCCATCATGCCTTTTACCACTGTGCAGGCTGGTGGTGGTGGTGTAATGGTGTGGGGGATGTTTTCTTGGCACACTTTAGGCCCCTTAGTGCCAATTGGGCATCGTTTAAATGCCACGGCCTACCTGAGCATTGTTTCTGACCATGTCCATCCCTTTATGACCACCATGCACCCATTCTCTGATGGCTACTTCCAGCAGGATAATGCACTATGTCACAAAGATCGAATCATTTCAAATTGGTTTCTTGAACATGACAATGAGTTCACTGTACTAAAAATGGCCCCACAGTCACCAGATCTCAACCCAATAGAGCATCTTTTGGATGTGGTGGAACAGAGCTTCCGTGCCCTGGATGTGCATCCCACAAATCTCCATCAACTGCAAGATGCTATCCTATCAATATGGGCCAACATTTCTAAAGAATGCTTTCAGCACCTTGTTGAATCAATGCCATGTAGAATTAAGGCAGTTCTGAAGGCGAAAGGGGGTCAAACACAGTATTAGTATGGTGTTCCTAATAATCCTTTAGGTGAGTGTATATTGATTATATCATATTTAGTGTTGTCAAATTGATTAATCGCGATTTAATCGCATCTAACATATTTATGTTATATTAATCTATTTGACAGCACTTGTTATATTAATTATATTATAGCAAAGAACCTCTTCTTTTAAAGTTTGTTTTACTTAGAAGCTGATCACCAGTGTCTTATACTGAATAATATATGGTAAAGACATATAATGTATTCCATGCATTGTAGGCCAAACAGTAATCACAAGAATTACATTTAAAGGGTTGTGGATACAGTGTGAACTTATTTTCTATTGAGATGCCAAAACAGCTTCTGATTCTGTGATGCAGCCTGTCAAGGCATGGGAACATGACTATTTATGACAGCTTTTCTTTAGCTAAGGTTTGTCCTGGTCATTACCTCCCAAAAAAGAAAGACATTCAAAGTGCATGTGGAATACAGATGTCTTTGTGTGAAACACTGTCACGATGGGACCCTTGTTATGCCTGTGCAATTTGCAGCCTGAGGCAGAATACGCCACAAAGTCATTCCTGGTTTTCCTGTTGTGTGAAGGCACACGGTCTGTGAAGAATGTTCATTGAAATTAGGTCTGATGCTGAGGGACCTGTCTGAGTAAGATGTTCATTAATGCAGTATATTGTTTGTCTTTAGATATTAGCTTTTGTGTTGTAGCAGACAAAGCCATTAAAATATACTCTATAATACCATCACTGATAAAGAGACTGACCTAAAGATGCCTATCTCAGTTGGGTACCCTCATTAGACTGAACTCCTGCCATAGTTTCAAGCTGATGTGATTGCATTCTTCCATTTTTAGAGGTTTTCATTGGGAGACAAACAGTGTGTACAGTGACTGAACATGCTGAGCATCTCTCTCATAATGCTCTCAGTAATCTCAATAATACACTAAGCAGCTCAAGCCATCGTTGCTAGTTCTAAAGTGACATTTTAGAATTAGTAACAGAGGCTTGTGCACATCTGTTTAACCATCAACAGCAGCTTTGAATCCATGGTGTAAGAAAGAAATTCTACACACAAGAGTGTCTTTTAAGACTCTATTTCTTATTTATTTACATATGTGTTCCTTCGATATCACATTGATCTACACCGATCAGGCATAATATTATGACCACCTTCCTAACATTGTGTTGGTCCACCTTTTGCTGCCAAAACAGCCCTGACCCATCGAGGCATGGACTCCACTAGACCCCTGAAGGTGTGCTGTGGTATCTGGCACCAAGATGTTAGCAGCAGATCCTTTAAGTCCTGTAAGTTGTGAGGTGGGGCCTCCATGGATTGGACTTGTTTGTTCAGCACATCCCACAGATGCTCGATTGTATTGAGATCTGGGGAATTCAGAGGCCAAGTCAACACCTCGAACTCGTTTTTGTGCCCCTCAAACTATTCTTGAACCATTTTGCTTTGTGGCAGGGTGCATTATCCTGCTGAAAGAGGCCACAGCCACCAGGGAATAGCTTTTCCATGAAAGGGTGACCATGGTCTGCAACAATCCTTAGGTAGGTGGTACGTGTCAAAGTAACATCCACATTGATGACAGGACCCAAGGTTTCCCAGCAGAACATTGCCCAAAGCATCACACTGCCTCCGCCGGCTTGCCTTCTTCCCATAGTGCATCCTGGTACCATGTGTTCCCCAGGTAAGCGACGCATACACATCTGGCCATCCACGTGATGTAAAAGAAAACGTGATTCATCAGACCAGGCCACCTTCTTCCATTGCTCCGTGGTCCAGTTCTGATGCTCATGTTCCCACTGTTGGCGCTTTTGGCGGTGGACAGGGGTCAGCATGCGTACCCTGACTGGACTGCGGCTATACAGCCCCATACGCAACAAACTGTGTATTCTGACACCTTTCTATCAGAACCAGCATTAACTTCTTGAGCAATCTGAGCTACAGTATCTTGTCTGTTTGATCAGACCACATGGGCCAGCCTTCACTCCACGTGTATCAATGAGCCTTGGCCGCCCATGACCCTGTCGCCAGTTGTGACACCCCACAAGAGCTGCAGTTTTGGAGATGCTCTGATCCAGTTTAGCCATCACAATTTGGCCCGTGTCAAACTCGCTTAAATCCTTAAGCTTGCCCATTTTTCCTGCTTCTAATACATCAACTTTAAGGACAAAATGTTCACTTCTGCTTTTGAGACTATTAGGGTCTTTTTCTCATGAGAAAAATCTGAGAATCAAGAGACTTCAAGAAAACCTAATCTTGTTGTCTAGGAGAAACAATCGAGATACTAAAGACTTTTTTTATGATAGGGGAGAGCGGGGTATGTTGTCACACTTTTCACTCTGTCTAACATTTACTGAGCACCATATATCACAATGGTATAAATGTCATACCAAATGAAAGAAGGAAGTCTTCTTATTTCCATATCTTATCTCATTAAGGAGTTGTAGACTGTTGAATAGAGAGTGTGCACCTGTGACAATTTGCCCCATCGGTGGGTAAATTGTCACACTGCGTAGGGTAAGTTGTCACACTAGATTATCTAAAAATAAGAACACAACTACTTAATTGTGAATATTCTAGTTCAAACCAGAACTAGAAATATAAACTATTATGCCTAGGAATTTGAAAAAAAAAAAAAAAAAAAAAACATTAAGTCCAAACAATACACATCTGAATCAAAATACATTAAGTGGCAAGACCACTTCACTTTGAACTTTAAACTCAAATGTTCTCTGGCTTGCACATAGATCCATGATAACTGAATGGAATGCTGCAGATAACTCGCTTAAATTAACATCTGACTAATCAGACTCATCTTCAGAGTCACAATTCTGGCACATAAATTGCCTGGCCTGAGGTGCAAGCATCATGGGCCCATTTGTTGCATTTTACACATTTTACCCAGGTCTCCTTTGGACGACTGTTTGAAAATGGCTCCACACAGACGAGGCAGAAGCACTCTTCATCATCTGATGATGACTCTTGTATGATTTTTTATACTTTTACCTGCCTGACTGCCTTTAACATTATGTCAGGTGGTATACTGCCATGCTCTCGTTCATTGATAATTCCTTCCTTCCTTCCTTCCTTCCTTCCTTCCTTCCTTCCTTCCTTCCTTCCTTCCTTCCTTCCTTCCTTCCTTCCTTCCTTCCTTCCTTCCTTCCTTCCTTCCTTCCTTCCTTCCTCCTTCCTTCCTTCCTTCCTTCCTTCCTTCCTTCCTTCCTTCGTGACGACTTGTCCCAAAGTTACTGAGACAACTTGCCCCAAACCGACATGTGCTATATCTCAAGGTTAGCTCAACATAGCACTTCAGCTAAAGTATCAAAAGACATGTTATTGTCTCCTCTATTTTGTGCAAAATAATATTTTTAACATTCATATCTAACAAAGTTGTATTGCATAAAATGTAAAGTGCAATTCTTTTACTTTTTCAGCAGAAAAATAAGAACACTGTGCTAACCTCAGATTAGAGCGATCTTGACCACATGTGAACAGGAGGTTGACTATAGAAGAAGAAGTCACACAAAGTGGCTATTTGATTTTTGAGATAGAGCCTCTAGTGTTATAGTTATGAACAGTGTGACAACTTACCCCGCTCTCCCCTACTCATTCCCCATACTCAAGTTTTTTCCCATTTGATGCCTAATGAGGCTGAGGGTGGTGCCTTTTTCATTATATATATCCCCCCTTAAATACACTAGTTTTTACTGGCTAAATTGCTTTCCCAATAAAGAGTCAATTATCTGCTGTAGTGAGTGTGGTAGAGGAAGAGATATCAGAATGGAATGGAGCTGAATCTTAATCAAACTGTTCAAATATTAGCCATGTCTCCATCACCCCCAACGCAGTCTACCAGCTGACAGTCTTTCCGTCACTCTCACTACACACCTGACCTTACATCCCCCTACAGCACATTGTGTTCATATCATATCAACTAATTTATGGTGGATTGTTATAGCTTCATTGTCATAAAAAAATGTGATACTGGTATAAGAAACATTCAAAAACAGTAATGCAGAATACATTTAGTCATAGAGCTAAATTACAAAGACAGACCTGTATGGAGACTTGACTTTCCAGGAAATCAGTCTTCAAACATGTCTGAACGGTTTCCCATAACGGAGTGAAGCTTAGTCTAGAATTAAAATAAAATTTATTCAACAAGTTTATACTTGGGAGAAATTGAAAAGTGAATTGCTCCAAAGATAACAATAAGCAATGCACAAATAATCATACAGGGTGTATTATTGCCTTCAAGATTCAGTTTCAGTGTGCTTCTCTCTTTTTTTGGTGAAATATTACATGGAAATCGTTCCAGAGAAACCTATTTAGATCTGTCTTTAGGTTTAAAGGCATGTTCGAATTTTCAGTGAATAATGATTTGTGTTTTGGTCTGTTCATCACACACAGCTAGTATGGTTTCAGAAGATAAATATAGATTTGTATTGTTTACTTTTATGATGCCTTTATGCTGCTTTTGAGGCCAGTCCTCATTCCATTTTGACAGATTCCACTGACAAATTCAGCTTGTGTATTTTAGTGCAGGTTTGGAACAATGTGAGGGTGAGTAAATAATGACAGATTCTTTATTTATTTATGGATAAACTATTGCTTTTAGCAAACGATTTAAAAGGTCCTTTGATTTTTCTTGTGTACAGAATCCATTTTGTTGCTCTAGCCCCTGTGCTCAGCCCTCTATGTAAATGATTTAGAAAATATGATCAGGAAAATTTCATATAATTCAGCCCATAAAAATGAGGATTCAGGACATGAGGACAAGCCTAGAGGCCAAATATGGAGGAAATGAAAGTAGTAAAAGTCTGACCTTGAAACAAGCTCTACCTTCCTCCACCTCATATGTTTTTGTAAGAGAATTCAGATGGTTCTGTGGGCAAAGACTTCTCTGAAGGGCATGCCAGAGTAATGTGTATTGCTGTGCGAGGTGAATTCTGGCTAGCACAGACAAATATTCACACTGGGGGTTCGCAAAGTCAGCCGTAACAGCTTGCAGCCATTGGGAGGTGTACAATGGCCATTGTATTGAAAAAAGGTGTCTGTTGTCTGTCAAACTCTTTGTGATTCGGTCCAGATCATGTTCTTTTGGCTTGTGGCTACCAATGTGTTCATAGATTCCACAGCTTCTTTAGATTTAGTAAGTCACGAACATGAAAATATCTCAAATTACAATGTCTGGTCCAAGACTTTTAGGACCATAAAATCAATCTTGGAGCCTTTAGGATATTTAAGATAAGGATGTAAGGGTCCAAATAGTTTAAGTCCTGCATTTAAAAGTTTGGGTTCAGTAATATTTGTTTGAAAGTAATTGATATTTTTTGTTTCAAAAGATTTCTTTTTTTTCTTTTCTTTTAATAGCTTTTCTTCAAACTGTAATAAACTTTAACACTTCAAGTAGCACAACCAACCAACAATAATAATAAGAAATGTTTCTTGAGCACCAAATCAGCATATTAGAATGATTTCTTTAAGATCATGTGACACTGAAGACTGGGCTGCTGAAAATGGAGCTTTGCCACTAGAATAAAGTTAAAATTTAATTATATTAAAATAGAAAAAAATTATTTTAAATTGTAATAATATTACACAGAAATTACAATATTATTAATATTGTTTTACTGTATTTTTGGTGAAATAAATGCAATCTGAACAGACTTTTCTTTCAAAAAACATTAAAAAGAAATCTCCTTTACAGCATATGAACATTTGCTGTACATATACTCTTCATATTTATTTGATATTTATATTTATATTATTCTGTAAATATGTTGCAGTTATTACAGCTGTAATTTTGTTTCTAGCTGTTGTATATCTATGAGTACTGAAAGCTTTGTTAATAAGCCAAATTTCCGTCAGCCAATCTGGACATTGGGGGGGTGACATGTCTAAAATCAGTCCATTTTTTGGACATGATGGACATGCATGCAAATTTATTTACAATACATCTGCACAAAACACCAGCTAAGCCAACCCAAAACAAGGCTGGGATTGATTCTCTTAGAAGAATGGTAAAGTCAATATGACAGGGAAAACATCTGGCTTCTCTTTTTGTTCTCTTCCCGGTCCCATGTGATTTGTCTATCAGTGTTGCAAAATTTTACGACCTTCCAAAAGTATCCACCACCTCTGCCCTGTCATATTAAAGAAAATTGTGAAGTAAAATTGAGAATACGTTCCCCATGGAGTGTCATTCAAGTAGTTTCTCTCGCTTGGCCTTCTTCCTTCCTGACGTGTTCTCTGGCTCTCCAGCTGTGGTGGCTCTTTACAGTTCGGCTACTTTGTTCTGCTGCTGCAGCAAAAAAAAAAAAAACCAAAAAACCTGGAGCTTTAGGAAGTCACATGTCTGTGCATTGTTTGCACAGTATGCTAGAGGGCAGCTGTGAGGCTGTTATTAGCCATTGTTGTTGGCCTGCAGGGTACAGAGGTGTTCATTTCTGCATATACACCAGTGATTCCCAACCAGGGATATGTGTACTTAAGTCCTTAATTATGTAATTACATTTTATTAAATGTCCCATTTAGATTTTATTTATAAATAAATGTGTTAATCCTTCTCAATAATGCTTCTTTTATTGATGCACAATACTTGATACTGTATATTTATTTGTATGTTTCCCCCCCGTTTTTAAATTTAGAATTCTCTTTGCCACCATGTAATGCTCACTTAAAGTCTTTAAAAACATGAATAATTTAATAACACAGTAAAATGTAAAAATGAACATTGGACAGTTGCCCATTATAATGAGAGGCTACTCACTGCAGAGCAAGTGGGTGGGGCTTACAACTAGCTCCTTTAGTGAGGAGGAGCTAGACTTAAGCCCCACCCATTTGGAATGCAATTTTGGGCCTAATGGGTGGAGCTAGAATATCCAACCACACCCTAACCATACCCACAACTCTATCCCTCTACCCCATTAGATCTCCAGAGAGGTGGAGCTGGATGCCATTTGACTCTGCAGTGAGTACCACTTGATTATAATCAGTGATGTTGTCTACACTGGATGCAGTGCGGCGCGAAACAACAAATCCCTGACAGTAAACTGATGCCTCGTTCTATTTGTGATGTACTCCAAGCACTCGTGATACTTCTCCTAGGAAGGACACATGGATTTGCAACGGTCGCTTTGGCGCATCCAGTGTAGACAGCTTCTAGCTGTTGCGGCATGGAAAAATGTTTTTATCACTGTATATAATACTATAAAATAATATAATTAAATTTAACTGATAGCATTATTTTTTTTTCAAGATTTCTATAAATATTGCAATATATAATTATTTTTTTCTTTTGACCACGATAACGTGTAGTGAGAAATCTGATATTGTGACAGCCCTATACTGTACATTATAATGTACCATTTTAAATGATTGATTTGAGTTTTTATTGTACTATATTGTGTTTATTTAGACCAAAAATAGACAGTAGAATAGTATAGAATATCAGTATTGGCTATATCGGCAGTATCAGGAGAGTCAGACTGGTAACTCGAAGGTTACGGGTTCGATTCTCAATACCATCAGGAAATGACTGAGGTGATGACTGTTGAATATGATTGGCTAACAAAAGTTCTAAGGTGTGCAATTATTTTCAGGGAAAAGCATGGATAAAGTAGTTTCAGGCAGGTCTTTACAGCATTACAGTTCCATATTACTTCGCCAAATGATTTCAGTTATTTTAAATGTCTTTTCAGCGTACAACAACAAAATAACCAAAACCCACAGTGACACTGACCAAGCAAAGAAATATAATAAACAATAGGATAAAACCAATAAATTATTTCCATGTTTTTTCCACAAAATTATATTTAATTATGTACAAAGCACACATACTCCAATGGCTCAAGCCTCTGTTACTAGCTCTAAAATAACAATCATATTGACTCCGGGCCGTCAATTATTCCTTACTTAAGGGACTACTTGCTGAAAACTTTGAAGTGTTGAATGTTTTTACTTTAATAGTGTGCTATCAAATGAGCGTGAGTAAATAATGACAGATTTTTTTCATTTTTACGTGAACTGTTCCTTTAAGTGTGGCATTGTATGTTTTCTCAAGGCTCTCATTTTCTTTATCCACTAATGACAGAACAGTGGGTTATTGTCTGTTTTTCCCTCCCTTAGCCATGAAGTGTCAACAAACTACTTCCAAGCAGCCATTAAAAGGCATTGGCGCCTTTATAAATAATTCAACCACTTGACTGGATGCTAAATGAATGGAGATGATACGGACAGAAGGTTTTGGTTTCCAGGGAGTCCTTGAGGAGGAGGGAGTGTTTGGAGGGTTAAAATCACCTCCTCAAAACAACACCCACCCCAACACAGACAAAGAGAGAGGTTTAACTCCAGCCGAGCTGATCTTCCCTCCTCTTTCTCTTCCTCTTCCTCAGACTTGGTGAGAAATTGCAGAGGTTTTCCTGCTCTTTTCTCTCCTAAAACAAAAAGTGGCATTTCTGTGAATCAAAGCCACCCCTCAGGAGTCTGTCTTAGGTCCACCCCGGAATGCCACCATGGAGTTTGAGGGCTTGCCGGGGCCCAGGGTGGACAGTAGGTGGAACGGTTCCAGGTTTTGTTCTCATTTGTCAATAGCCTTGGACTGAAGTTCTGTTCAGTAGGGAAATGAAGAGAAATGACTTGTTGCCAACCGGAAAAAGTATTGTCAACAAGACAGAGAATAGATGGATGAAGTAAGCGACAAGGGAGTCTTGTAGCATCTACTGAAGAATCTATCATATGACGTTGATGGATTTTAGTGAATAAATGAAGCAGATACAGAACAATCATCTCAGTTCATTGGTTGCTAATCGAGAAGATGACTCCTTTCAAGTGTGTGAGAATGTTATCCCCATGGCTTTGATCAATGTGATGGGAAAAGTATTTGAGAGAATGTGTTTTTGGTATGATAAGTTGCCCTAAAGAACCAGTTTAACATTTCAGATGCCAGCATAAATGCTAACTATATAATCCACTAAACATCTACTATATACTCCTGGGTCAGAATTATCTGAGGAACATAGATGATAGTAAATAACATCATTAACCTTTTCATTTTGGGAATGTTTTCCCTTGATTAGCAACCGAATAAGGTTGTTGTTGCAGTTGAGTGATAAATGGATGTTAACATCCTCTTGAGGTACTTGTCCTACTGTGATGTTAAACTAGTGGATAGTAAGGTTTCATACATCCACATGTCCCACGTAACTTTTAGACCATACAAGCAGGGGAAAAAAACCTTCTGAGATTCATTATTTTATTTTGTTTATGCTAATGGATCTTGTTTTCGTGTTTAGACTAGGGTTGTGGGCTATTCAATTTGAAAATGGAGAATGCATTTTAAATTCCAAATCAGTTTGAATAGAACCAAACAGGATGCAGAATTGCAGTTTGAATCGGAATGTAAGGATATATACAATTAAAATTAATTGAAATTGCTGTATGTAATAGCTGTTGTTTTTTTTGAAAGTTTTGAAAAAGATTAAAAGCCAGGACAGTGACTAGCTAGCTAGACAGATACACTGTAAAAAATATTTAAAAAGTAAGTTACCTGGTTGCCTTAATTTCATTGAGTTCATTGAAATTAAAAATTTGAGTTAATACAATGAACATTTTTGAGAATTGGCATCACCCTTTATTCAAATAGTATTAAAAGATTTTGTAAGCATATTGCGTAATTGTGTGTTATTTGTTATAATGCAGTGAAATATGCCAAAACATTTTTTTTATTTATGTGGTTCAGATACAATAATATTTTGAGTTTATATTTATTAAACCCATTTACTTCATTGTATTAACTCAATTTTTAATTTCAATGAACTCAAAATTTTAAGGCAACCAGGTTACTTACTTTTTAAGTTAAACCAACAATATTTTTTACAGTGTACATTTAATAAATTAACTTTTGTGGGCCAGAAGAACACTTAATTTCCCAGAATTCCTACATTCTTTTAAATTAATTCCAGAGTATTTCCCTAGTTTTAAAATGGATTTTGACACGTTTGATTGGCTGTTGATGCAGTCGGTTGGCAGAGGCTTCTGCTTGGTCTAAAAGCTTCCACTTTACATCACCAACAAACATATTTTCTTAGCTGTGCAATTAAGCCCTTAAAATATAATGACTGTTGTAAATATTTCTTTGGTTGCTACTCAATTATATTTTGAGTACTTTGGAATTGGTACAAAAAAGAAAGACCAAAACATGCTGTCTGAGAAGTTCCACCCTACAGTAAAATATGTCTTCCAACCTTGTTTACAAGCAACAGAAAAACAGCTTGGAAACTAAGAAGTGAATTTGTCTGCCTTCTCTTGTCAGTAAACGTGGTAAACTGAGAGCTTTTACATAAATATCGCCCCTCCTGGACTAATGAAAGCCTGAAGCAAATGGATACATGGTTGAATGAGCCACAGTGAGGTTGTCTCAGGAGTGTGTGTGTGCAACACCCAGCTGTTGTTATTTCTGTATCATTTCAATTGCAGCAGCTGTCAGGGGAACTTAGGGCTGTTAAAATCTAAATGAGCACAGGAGCCAAGATCTCTCCTCCTGACTGACGGGTCACAGACCTGGGAGAGGAAGAGAAAGCAGAGTGTGCTGGAGGGGAAACACTTTGCTTGGATGGAAAGAATAGAGAAAAGGAAGTGTATGCATGGTGATGGCTTAAATCAAATAAACTGAATGTCTACAAATAATTTCAGCTATAATGTCCTCTAGCTTTGAAAAAAAAAAAAAATATATATATATATATATTTCTTAGAAAATCTATCTTTATTTACCTCTTAATGTCTCTAAAAGAGACATTTCACATGCAAACACGATGTTTTAATTTTGTCATGTTGCTAAACTGTGAAGGGTTTTTGTCACATTAGTTTTCTGGATTGTTTATAGGTGGTTTCCAGTCAAAAGAGACCATGTTATGTCTATAAGATGCTGGACCCTTGGACTTCCTTTTCTTTATAACATTTGGGCACTAATGTTGCAAAAAGCCAAATACACCTTCATTATTTAGGCAATCAAAACTGGCTAAAAAGGTTAATTGCCGTTGTGACGCTCTACCGGAGCAACACCTCGTTTATCCGTTTGCTTGATCTGTTCATTACTGGGGAAAGTTGGTCACCTGGGTGAGGGCCAGGTGGGGGCCATCGATTTTTCCATCATCTTCTCCTCTCCTTCTGCCTCAGATGGCAGGCTTCAATCTGAACCTTGCATTAGTCTCATCTTCTCCGTTCTATGTGCAATCGATTGCTCCACAGCTTTGTGATGATAAATTCATGGCATGCTGGAGGACTTACTTTCTCTAACTCACTACTCGACAGTGGAGGTTGTTGCTGTTACAAAGAAGAAAAAATTGATTGCGGGTCTCCTTGGATTCTGTAAACTTTAAATAATTGATGTGGGTTTTCATGTTTGAATGAACATATCGCTGATGAAAGCGAGGAAGGATATTGTACAGCACTTGATGTGTTCACAAAAACCCAACCTTGTGCAAGCACCATATAGTGTACATTTTTTTGCTACTCTCTATACCCAAATATCGCTATTTTTTGCATTATTATATTTGAATAAATTTACTTTTAAATCGATTTTCTGAGTATCTGACTAAAATGTTCTGAAATTGTGTCCTCTTTTGTCTAAGGTCACCATCACAGTGTTATTTTAGTAGCATTTATATACTATTATAGTATTTATTAATATTTTCATTTCTATATTTTTAGTTCAAATTTTAATGTCATTTTAAGCAATTTGTTATGTGCTTTGAAATGTATGTTTTATTTGTGTGTGTGTGTGTGTGTGTGTGTGTGTGTGTGTGTGTGTGTGTGTGTGTGTGTGTGTGTGTGTGTGTGTGTGTGTGTGTGTGTTTATATATATTTATGCCATTGTCTGTCTGAATATTCGATTCTGATTGGCTGGAAGGTGTGCATTAAAATTGTTTAATGCACAGGTAGTTCCAAGTCAGTTGAATCACTGTTCAATATTAAGGCGCTGTTTTCATTGAAGACGGCTACATAGGCCTACGTAACTTGCATACAGAGAGCTGAGATTGCCCTGCGCACACATAACATTCAGGAGCGCAGAAACGTTATCAACGCTGTTTGAAAAACTGCTCTTTGAACAACTTTATCAATCTAGTCATCAACACTGCCCCGCAACTTTTAGCAATAAAATAGCTTTGCTACTGGATCATTACATTATATTTCTCAGCACCGATGGGGTTACACGCTATTTTTAAGTAATAAACGCACATCTTCGTTGTTAAAAGAGACACTGAACAGACGCGCGAGGTAGGAATCTCTCTCTCTCGATAATTAATTTTAGTGCATTAAACGGTTATATATATATATATATATATATATATATATATATATATATATATATATATATATATATATATATATATATATATAAAAAATTTATTTCTCAATTAACAATTTTTATTTTTTATTTTCTCTCCGATTCCTTGTCACATGTTAATGCCTCATTTTTGCTGCAAATTAATATGAAAGTAGTTACTGTAATCTGAATGTGTAGCCACGTTTCCATTACAGATTTACACAAAACTTTTGTGATGAAAAAAAACTATAGCGAAATGACGGCGTTTCCATTAACCGGTGATATGCTACTAAAACTTTTTTTCCTCTCGCGATAAGTCATTCCGAAAATGATGCCACGTATGTTGGTAGGTTTATGTATATCCCATCCACCGCACTAGCCATTATTTTTAATGGAAGGAGACGTAGCTGTGTTATCCAAGCATTAATGGCAAGGACAGCGCACTTGAGCAGCATGTGTTTCTGGGTGTTTCTCCTTCATATCTGCTTCAAGGTCTTCATGATCATATGTGGCATTTCTTTGTTTTCTAGAATCCAGTATTCCTGTAATTCTATTATCTTTTATGAGTTTAATAAAGAGCTCTGTCTCATCTTCCGTCCAAACATACCGCGTCATCTGTAAAGAATGACCGACTTTAACATACGCCAGGTGACCTGTAAATCCTGTTTCCATTGCAGTTTTGCGAACATGTCCTTTTTCGAATTGCCTGAAAAAACAAAAAAATGTGCTTTTTTGCAAAATTGACACGTTTCAATTGGGCATAATTTCAATTTGCGCAATTTGAAGGGTAATGGAAACGTGGCTGTCATTCTGTATTTGTCCTATTGGTCCTATTTGAATCAGCTGACTTTTACTTCTCTTTTTTTCAATTATTAGTCATTTAGGTGTAGAAGAATCCCAGAAAAACACTTTGCTACAGTAGCTAATGGGCTTTGTGTGAGCAAAAAGTTTGTATCAGATCTGAGCAGGACAGTCTGAGCAGGACAGTAAGCAGGACAGTCTGAGCAGGACAGTAAGTACCTTTCAAGTTCAGTTTGACTGTAGTTCAATTTGAACTGTAAACATACTCAGTGGCTTCAAACGTGGTCAAGGAGTTGGCAGGACTAATAACTCACTCACTGGAAGTCAGTCCTCATTCTCTCTGTCTGTCCAGGAAGATGGGCAGCAGGTTCTTCTGGTTGTCTCATTAGCACTGCGATGTCAGGTTGTCGGTTGGAGCAGTGACTTTTGTTTGCATATTGGTGAGTGGAGGCCACCTTGAAGGAGGAAGAAAGCGGTGAATCTGTTCCTCTTAGGTCCATGGATTGGAGGGGTGCTGGGTGTTAAGATCCTCACCGGGGTCAGCGGTCCTTTGGACAAGGATAGAGTGTCCACACAGCATGCCAGAGTTTATTTAGTACCAGGCAACAAGTTGTGATGAAACCTGAGCCTCTTGCAGATGGTGAGCCGACTTCCCTATCCCTTTTCAAAGCTGATCTGTCAGATAAGGACTGACTCGAGCATCCTAATACAGCTACAGGATGTGTTCCACAATGCCTAAATGAACTTCCTCAATGGAAGCTGAACCCTTAGCTGCTAAATGAGGACTGCATGCCATTTCTGCTTAGAATGGCTTCAGATTGATGAAGAACACTGGCTATGTGTTTTTTAATGACCGTCATTTGGGATTAGAGACCTACACTTTTAACAAACCCAACTTTTTAAAGGTGCTTTCCCACAATATTCAGTTCCTTTTCTTTCCCTACATTTTCAAACAGGGACTCTCTTTTCTCCTCCACTCTTGTACCCCTCGACCCAGCCTATATGCAGAAGATCAAGTTTCTCCGGCCCTGGAGCTAAGTCCATCTGACGACAGACCCGTTGGCAGTCTTGTTTGATGCTGAAAGTGGATCCCAGTGCCGCTCTATGAGCTCTGCATAGCAGGAATGTGTAGGAAAAAGGGATGAGCATGTTGTGGTGTCTCTCTGATGCCCTTCATGAGTAACTTGAGAAGGCGTATGTGTTCGAAATGTCTAGGGGGCTGCCATCTCTTTCTATTACACTCTTTTTTCTATCTATCTCAAAGAGGTCTGGAATACCTGAAGAAAGCTATCTATTAGCATTCCCATTCATCTCAATGGCAGTTTCTTGGATGTACATGATTTGAAATCTGTCATCTTGGCTCAAGGGACCACAGAACTTTTTGAACCAATCACCTGAGCTGTATAAATTATGTGACAAATCATTCTGGAACCGTTGGACAATTACGTCACGTATTGCTCATTGGCTGAGGGCTGATAGTGGCTATTTTAAGCTGTTGTAATACATGTAGCCTACTATAAATGTTAGCGATGTATATACTTATAATCAGTTTTATTCTATCAGAATGCACAGCTTATTTTGAATAGAGAAAGATGCTTTTAAAACCATATGGTGTAATTTTGACATCTATTATCGGTGGCTAACAGATTCATGCTAAGCTAACCTGACAAACCTTTGAACCTTATTCTGCCCCTCATCAGTATACTAAGTTTTGATTTGTGCTGCTAATTTAGATGACTGTCTTAGATTATAAATTGTTTTGGTCTCATTAGTTATCATAGCTCTTGATGAGAACAAGAGAGATCCACTTGACTTTTAATCTTTTGTTGCGATAGCATCTCAGTACTGATACTTCTTGTTATAGCCCGCATTTAAGTAGAGAAATCTTTCCTCATTTGGATGATGAAGAGGAAACTTGCTCTCCGATGGTTTGCAGACTGTGTTTATGAAGCATTTCAAAGAGACAGTTGAGAGCTAGCACACTTAAGGGAAAATCACAAAACCCAGAGCATATCAATCTCTTTTTATTTTTTTAGACTTAACCTTGGCACTAAATTCACTAGCCGAAAGAAAAAACTGTTTATTTTCCTAGCAGTATAACTAAATAGAGCTTGCAGTCACCATTGATTGAATATGACATTTCTTTATTCTACAACATTTTGAGTGTTTATGCAAATAACACCACATATTTGATTGGTTCTCAGACATGATCCAGAGACAATAGGACTCCACTATGAATGTTTCATTGTTTAAATAAATTGCTGAATAATTGCATTTATTTACTTATTTGTGTTACATGTTGTGTTCCCCTGTCACATGTTCCTTTGTTCTGTTTTCCCGCCACTCCTGCGTTTCCATGGTTACCCTCATTATGAGTTCATTTGTCCCAGCTGTGTCCTGTTAATTAGTCTAGTCATCACCTTGTTTCCCGTGTATTTAAGCCCTCTGTGTGCCCTTAGTGTTTGTCGGTTCTCGTTCATGGTTGTTGGTGGTTTCCCTGTCTGTTTCCCGAGTTTGTGATTAAAGTTCCGAGTTCCGAGTTCCAAGTTCCAAGTTCCAAGTTCCAAGTTCCGAGTTCTCCTTCGCCTTCGTGAGTTTGTTCCACACCAAAACCGTAACAATTTGTTAATGGTAATAAATATTTAATGTTAACAAATATATTGTGTCGTGGTCGTTCGTAATACGTTATTGTTCATTTATGCAACTTGAAATGTTAGTATTTGTTGAAATAATTAACATTTTAACAAGATAAATACTAATTAATATTCATTGTTATTTCATGTTAGTCATTACAAACTAATGTTAATGTACAGAACTTTATTGTAAAGTAACACCAACTTTTATTTATTTCAGGGTTTAAATGCTATTTTGAATTACAAACTTTGGACACCACAGTAAATATAATAATGAAAAAGCACAGAAAAGTAAATTATATAAAACAACTGGCACATTAAACCATTTGGCCAGATTTTCCACAGTCAAAAATCTCCCAAAGCACAGCCAGATGTATAGAACTCCATGAGCACAGATAGCATGATGTTATCGAATCTGTGTGAGTGAGCCAATCACGCTTAGGCGAGATGGGAGGATAACTTATGGCGTGCCTCTTTTCCAACTTCTCTCTTCGTAACAATATCAGCCTGATGTAATCAAAACATAGTTATCCTCTGCTGCCTGTTGACTGCTTTGAAAAAGCAACAATAACAGACATCTACTCACGCAATGCAGGGCAGCACACACAAACCGGGAAAGATATCGATCCCTTCTGGTAATTCCACCATATTGTTTTCATTTTAGGGTAAATCATGTGTCCTGCACACTTTGATGTTTGTATTTCCCATTTGTGGGTGTAATAAATTGAGCAAAGATATCCTCTACAATTTAATGTGCTATTGACTTATGATTTTAAGTTTTTAATTTTAACTTATCCAAGTTTGATAGAATCACCCAGAATGTTCACACAGTGGGTTGTTTATGTGTTTTAGGCAGTGTCAGCATGAACATAAGTCAGGCAAACATAGCTACTGTAGATGTTATGCTATACGTACTGTACATGGCATTGCTATGGCGTCTATGCGTGCCATCAAAAAATGTTAAGTCAAATACCCACATCACTCTTGAGGAACAAAGGCGTTCCTTGCCGATTATCTTTATGGCGTGCAGCAGTAGTGAGAGTGGCTCTTAGACATTGAGACCATCCCTTCGCTTTGTTTTAGACAAAGTGTCTGCATTTGTTTGAGTCTGAAAGATTAAGAAGATGGCTGAAGATGATGCAGGTAAAAGTATGTGTTAACACGCCGATAAAATATACCACAAATGCAAGCCATGTTTAACATCGTGAGTGAGCTCTTTAGTGTTTCACTTGTTCAGGGTAATAATTGCAATGTAATAATATATTAATAATAATATAGTAATAAACACAAATATATAAAAAATATATATATATATATATATTATATAATTGACCTCAGCTAGCCTATTACTTGAAGCAAAATTTTGTTGTTCTGTCCTTTTAAATGTCGGTGTTAAAAGAGCATGTCTGGCTGTTTATTGAAGCTGATTGCTGTAGCTTATATCCAGCTTATGAGATATGTGGTCTTCCTTCATTTTTAATTTGCAGCTGCTGTTCAAATAGTAACTTGGTAAATTTGTTTGCAATCAAATATTCAACATCTCTACTCTCCATAATTAAGGTAGTTAGTGCATTATCAGCTGTAGCAGTTCAAACTAATATCACATAATTCATATATAATTTATGATGATTGGTTGATATACCAAGGGAGGCTAGCTTCCTCTGCTATGTATTTTTTTTTCTCAACTCTAACCGAAAGTGAAGTACTCGATGATTGGCAATTTTTTTTAAGTCTCTGGCTATGGATTTTGCCTCCCCTTCTCTATCCCCTCAGACTCGTCTTAGCACAGTTTTTCGAACCAATTACATAGACAGATTTGGTACATTTGGGGAAGAGCAGCGGTGGTTGTTACAGTGGTGAAATTACAAACAAGAAATACACATTCTGAGACATGAAATGAATAACTGGGATTTTATTAACATTACATTGTCCGTCTCCCATTTTCACCTCAAAATTTTGAGTAGGTTTTGCTTTCCTTGCCTCCCCTGACGAGTTACCACTGGTGGCACAGTAGATTAAAGACAGCATATACTGGATGAAATCGGAAATTATTACACAATTCTTTGAGAAAGAACTTTGAGAAAGATCTGACCAATCTAATTACTAAGAAGCTGTGTTTAAAAAATGGCATTATAATAGCTTATGACATTTCCCAACACATTTACGTTATATGGACACGAAAACCATTTCGATAATATCTTCCACACTACTTTGATGGCTTTCCACTATATATTTGAACATAACTGCTGTGATTTGCTCCCATTCGGACACTGTGAGGTCAGGCAATGATGTTGGGTGGTGTGGCCTGGCTCTGAGTTTAAGTTTCAATTCCTCTCATCTGTATTCACTGGGGTTCAGTTCTGGACTTTGTGTTGGCCAGTCCACACCAGGCTTGGTAAACCACTTTTTATGGACCTTGCTTTGTGCACAAGGACATTGTTATGGTGGAACAAAACTGTTGCCACAAAGTTGGAAGCACACAATTGCCTAGAATAGTATTGTATGAGGTTGCATTTTAATATGTTTTGCAACCCGGCCAGTTGTTATTCTGCGGAAGTACACACAACGAGTGTGTATTTTGGTGATAACTCTCACACTCACTGTGCTGTTTGCTTGTTGCATTTCTTGTCAAAGTAAATGTATGCAGTACTATAGAAGAGCTATAGCTAGGCTGATTTTAGGCTGTTTACTTTTTCCTGCAGGGAAGGGGATGAGAGGGCCAAGGTTCAAGAGTCACAGCTCGCTACTGACTTATATATGTACCCTAAATCACGGTCTTTCAGCTCTGGCCCCCTTAGGTCCACTTTCCTGCAGAGTTAAGCTCCAATCTTAATCAAACACACCTTAATAAGCTAATCGGAGGCTGTATCCAAAATCATGTACTCTTGAGTAGGTACTTATTTTGAATTCCCACTCCTGTGGCCTCATGGGATGCTGAAGTATCCATCATATGCACACTTCAGAATCTCGCTGAAAGTAGTAGGTTATCTGGGTACTTTTTGCCTACTCTTTTATGAATACTGTAAATTCGGACATACTTCTTTTGTCACATACTGTTTTTCGCCTACTATATAGTAGGGAAGTATGGCATTTCTGATGGAGGATTATAAGACCTTGAGTTTGTTCAGGTTAGTTTTGAGACAGATGAGTTTGTTCAGGGTTGGAGCTAAACTCTGCAAGATATTGGACCAGATTTGAGAAACCCACAATGATGATAATAGTCACAAAATATTCTTATTTCATATGTAAAAATACAATAATGGACAAATTCTGAAGAAATTGTTAGTGGTTCCTGCTTGCCCATGCAAGACTCTATGCTAGGGCAGTGTTTCCCAACCCAGTTCCTGGAGGCACACCAATAGTACACATTTGGATGTTTCCCTTTGTTACGGATTTGGTGTGGAACAAACTCACGAAGGCGAACTCGGAACTTTACTCAAACTCGGGAAACAGACAGGGAAAACACCAACAAACGTGAACGAGAACCGACAAACACTAAGGGGGAGGCGGAGCCAGACGAAACCGAAGGTGTAGGCAGGACGACGACTGACCAAGGCGGAGCCGGAGAGACAAGGGAGCCCGGAGAAGCCGTATGGCCGAAGGTGTCCGGTGGAGCCGAGGGAGGGAGGAGCCAAGGCTTAGCCGAAGTGTCGACAGGCCGTGGTGGAGTGCAGGGTGAGGAGACTGGCAGTGACGACAGGGGATCATCTGTGTAGGGCGGAACTGCTGGACAGAAGACCCAAGGCGAGACGACACTGCATGTGGGAGGAGCAGAGGGGATGAAGGACAGCAGTGTAGGCAGGAATGAGGAACTGGCTGACTGAGGAGGTGGGAGAGGGAGGCTGGGTGGGAGTTTTGAAGACTCAGGAAAAACATGGGACGCTGGAGAGACAGGGAATACAGGAAGCACTGGAGATACAGGGAGCACTGGAGACACAGGGGGACTGGGGATAGCCTCTCCAAAAAAGTCAATAAAATCCTCCTTGAAAATGTCTTGTAGTTCCTCGAGGTAACCGCCAGAGGCCCCCGTTACTTCCACCGCGGCTGGGTGGTGGACGGGGCTCCCTTCCCAGCCCTCAAGCTCCACGAGTAATCCCTCCCCGACGCACAATGTTGCCGGCTCACGCACCTGGTCAGACCCTCGCTGTGGTCCGGGCTCCGGGGCGATGACTCCTCTCAACCTCTGCCTGGGTTTGAGCTCGTCGATCGCGGCAGGCCGGTCTCCACGGTCTGTGGTGGGCACAGGCAACTCCCTCGTGCCGGTCGTGGTGGGTGGTGGATGGCTGGTCTCTGGCAGTGGTGGAGTGGTACTGGTCACGCTGTCCTCCTCAGTGTGGCCAATGGTAAAGGGCGAGTTGTTAATGACCAGTACCCACTCCACGAAGGCGACGAAATCCTCCTTTGGGCTGACCGCTGGAACGCATGCCTTCGACCACTCACTCAGGTCCGCATAGTAAAACCCACAGAGTGAGCATTCAGGGAAGTGCGTCTGCCAACAAACGTGAACGAGAACTGACCAACACTAAGGGCACACAGAGGTCTTAAATACACGGGAAACAAGGTGATGACTAGACTAATTAACAGGACACAGCTGGGACAAATGAACTCATAATGAGGGTGACCATGGAAACGCAGGAGTGGCGGGAAAACAGAACAAAGGAACATGTGACAGGAGAACACAACATGTAACACCCTTATGACCCATTCATGACCCATTCATTTTTGGAGTCTCTACTAATGAGCTGACAAGTTTGTCACAATCGCAGAATCCTTCCAGGGCACTGAAATGTTCACTCCCTAAAAAGTACCACAATGCACTGTGAAAACCAGGGGGCATCACTGCTCACTATGCTCCCTTAACGGAAGTTCTGAAGCGTGAAACATAAATCACGTGAGCCAACTCACTACACATAACGACACGTGATATGTTTTTAAAAATACAAAACATTATTTTTCAACTAACATTTATAATTTATTTACGGCTGAAATGTTGTACGTATATGTAACAAGCAAAGTATTTATCATCTGCTTTAAATAACATTACAAGTAATGTCAGAAAGGTATCAGCTCTGCTGTTGTTTATAAATGGCAGTAATGATGTTGTACAATGAGGACATTGTCACATCACCGGAAATAAAGTAATCAGTGTGTAGTGAGCCAGCATCTTTTACTGTCCTTACCAGTGACGAATTTGTGAACACAATATACTTATTCACAAGCTCGGGAGTTAGGGAACTGATTGAGACGCACCCTTAGTTTGCCTCCAGGAACAGGGTTGGGAAACACTGCTTGGATGTTGTATTTGTTAGGTGGTTCCTAGGTTGTTCTAGGTGGTTGCTAGGGTTTTCTTGTTGGTTTCTTGTGCTTGCTAACTGGCTCAAGTCAAAAGATCTAGATTAAGTCTAGATACATCTCAGATCCCTCCAAGGTCAGAAAATCAAGGTCAAAAATTTTAAAGCAGGATGTTAAATAAAGTAGAACCACCCATTTCATAAACAAAATACACTGTATGTCCATAGCACAAATAATAAAGGTATGGGATGAGCTACACGCCAAAATGTAATAAGTGTTTTCATCCCTGAGAAGTAGTTAAATCTGCAGGAATGGAAAAAGGTGATGGACGGAGAGACAGAAAGAGAAACTGACAGACTGAGATGGATAAAGGACCTGATGAGCTGCTGATTGGTTTCTACTCTCAGTGATACCCAATCAGA
This sequence comes from Paracanthobrama guichenoti, assembly GCA_018749465.1. Taxonomy (NCBI): domain Eukaryota; kingdom Metazoa; phylum Chordata; class Actinopteri; order Cypriniformes; family Gobionidae; genus Paracanthobrama; species Paracanthobrama guichenoti. The sequence goes on from CM031948.1 coordinate 27,848,455, forward strand.
CCCCTCTAATCACACAGCACACGTCCTTCCTGGCAGCAGGGGACCGCGGGGAGACCTTCACCGCGGCGAACACGCTGTCTGCTCCCATCTACCACCTACGCTTCACTTGCTTGTTATTTGATGTGAAATGGAATTAAAGCTGGGCCGTATACCCCCAAACAGTAATTATCACTGAATTTCCCCTGTGACATCCCTCAGTTCGCACACTTTTATTCCCTTATCAACACAAGGTGAGAGACATTCTGACAGCCAAGGTCAATACAAACATGCCATCAGTGACCCGGAGAAGACACTGCATAAACTAACGCGGTTTAAACACAAAGAGAATGAGATACTTGGGTGATGTATGTATTTATTTTTCTACATAGGTATTTGGAACGTGTCAAAACATTTTGGGCTGCTCTGTCAGATTTTTTTGGGACACTGACATGCTGACAGTTTAAGCAAACATTCCACAATCAAATTGAGACGGTGTGGCTACGTTTTGTGTGGAGAAATGCATATAGTGTAACGTTCTGTTTTTCTAGGGTACAGCACAAATTTTCTGCTTGTCATATTTTTGGATTATTAGCCTGCAATCATCCATTATAACATAATATCATATAATAGATGTTTTTTAGGTTAATAACCTATAATTCTCTATTTTAGTTTTAATTTATGTGCTTAATGCATTGCGAAACAAACCGAATGTGCCCACAGTCAAACATACTTTGGGGAAATTGGCAATTGGAAATAAGGTTTGGTTGGTGGACAGCAGCCAGTTTGTTTTCCTTCCTTTAAAACTTCATTCACACACACAATTTGGGCATTTGTAATGCAGCAAGAAACATACAGATGATTTTCAATACTTCTTTTTTGAAACAGGACGTTATTGTTGAAGTCAGATTTACCGCCTGTCGTGTATAAGGCCGTGATTTGATTAAAAAGTAATATCTGAATCTTCACTCATGGGGCTGAAAGCAAGAGTATTATCTTGTCATTGACAGGATTAGTCTTGATGGAGAATGGCTGTACATGCAATAACGGATCTATCTATCTTCTACAGTATCCCTCTGCTTGTGTTTCTCTGTGTGGGGGAAGATGATGGGGGTTACAAATAACTTGTGTAAATGTTATAGTAACATTTGTCTTTCACTTGCTCTATCAGACTGTTCCGATTTCTCGTGTTTTTTAGGAACTGAGCATTATGTTCTTGACATGTTACAGTTGTTTTTAGCATGCACCATCCTGGAATTTGTTTTATGTTTTATTTTTATTTTTTATTTTTTGGTCTCATTTTGCCTGAATATCAAAAGTAAGTAATAAGAAATTATTATAAGTACTTTAATGCATCCAGCCATTTTACTTTGTGTAATTCTCATTTTTATATTATTACTGTTGTAGTGTTTTTTAAACTGTATTTTAGGGTAAAAAAATACTGTATTGTTTTATTTAAATCAGCATAAATTCACGTCAGTACAACAAATGACAACATTATATATAAATACTTTAATTTACCTTATTTTCTTGTTACAGAAATGTGAGAGGTCTGTTTTCACGTCAGTGTAATGATGAATTCGGGTTGGGAGGTGCTTAGTCTCGGCCTCAGACGTCATGATGCATATGGCACACTTATCTGGAAACACTTCAGTTTTAAAGTCGTCATCTGATTGGTTGAATTCTACAGGATGCCCGCGAGACATGTGTTACGTTATTTAACGGTCTGCCTGTAAACAAATGCCGTGGCACCAAACTCTCGTGGAAGAAGAACGCTGTCGTGTGTTTACAGCTGTGACGATGAGCTTACCAGGATCAACTAAACGCTGGATTTTCAAAAGTATGTGAAGTTCACGGCTCCATTGTTGCAGTAAACTTGCACAACATTCTAGAATTAATAATTTATAGATGCACGCCAGTCTGTTATTGCAGGGACATCGACTTTACATTTTCACGCCCCTAAACATGACGCTAAACAAAACAAACTGATTTGTTACATGTCAGTCAAACGTCCTCTTGGTCGGTCCTTGACCAATGAAAGCTGCAAAAAGGTCCAGACCTTCTGCCACCAGTCTGAAGGTCTGGCTACGTGAGACTAGGATGTGCTGTGAAAAATGTAACGTACTTGAAAAGTCACAATTCAAACAATATTAATGGCAATCCTATTTAATTTAATTTTATAATGTGGTATGACCTAGGCATAATCATGCCCACAGGTTTTGTGAGATTCAACAATCTGCTGAATACTTGAAAGCAAAAATGTGAAATCGATGTGGTAAAAAAAATAATATTGTGTGGGCACAAATATCTCATGACTTACATTATCTTTTATTTAGGAGGAAAAGCGTTTTAAACTTTTAAACATAGGTCATTAGATACAGGTGAGATTCCTGTAGTGATTTTAATGGTGTGCTGCTTAACTCTCAGGAGTGACGGAGCCTCTCGAAGGATGTCAGCTCAGCAGGACGTGCCATGGAAGAGACTCTCGCGATTAATCACTTCCCTTTGGATGTGCTGTTTTGCTGAAACCCATTTCCTTTGGCCCTAAAAATCAGTATGAGGAGCCAGTTTAAAGCCCACTGGGGAGGAAGGACAAACTTTGAGCTGTTGCTTTTGGCCCCTCAGGTTTATGTGGCTAGTAAAATCTACTGAGAAAGTGGCACCATTCATTTAGATGAATAAAAAGCTAAGTCTAAATGTAGAATGTGCTATTATAGCTCTTCAACTTTTATGAAAGTGTCAGTCCATTTTAGAAAACTGCTACCACCCTCTGGATATGGAAACTAGCATTTTGGACTACAACTAAAGCTCATCAAATTCAGTCAGCTTGTATCTAGTTTGTTTACATGATCCATCAGTACTGTGAATGTGTCTAAGGGCTCTAACTCATGACCCTCACATTGCCCTCTGGGGTTTCAGATTGGTCTGGACGTTTGTTTAAGAATTCCATTTAACCCTGCAGCAAACAATCTTGTTCCGCTGTGAAAGGTGATGTCAGTTGTGATCAGTGGATGTCTACCTTGTCTTCCCTAGAGAGCAACAAATCCCATTCTATCTGCAAACTTCTCTCATTGTTTCTCTCTCTCCTCTTGGTAGGTACAGCAAGAATCCAAACTTGAGACCTTACGCAAACAAGCATCGGAGGCCAATGCAATCACAACCGAAGGCAGTGCAGTGTCAAAGATCAGCAGAAACATGTGAGACCCATTTGGTGGAAAATAAGATTTTAGATGGGAAGGCGTGAAGATTGTACTGATTATCAGCACAAAGAGACTGAGGTACTGACTTTAAGGTTGGTGTTAGGTATATGGTGGAGTAAATGCTTGAATGTAGAAAGTGTCATAGTTTGCATTTTAAGAACATGATACATTTTAGGCGAATGCATGTGATGCGAGAATACATTCAGGTCATGTTTCACCACAAAATCAAAATATTTTTTTTTATAAATAAATAATAATAATAATAATACAATTATGAATGTTATTTTTGTGTGAAAATTTAAGCCTAATATTAGAACTATTATAATTTTGTTTTTGTATTTTAGGCCTCGAGATCATATGTTGAGGGAACAATAGGCCTATATTTTTCTCGTGGCCATGACTTCTTTATGTTAAGGGAACGACATCTATTTCTCATGGCCATGAGTTAAATGCGTCAACAATCTGCGTGACCATAGCAACCTGGAATTATCAAAATGACGTATAAGGTTGGAATTAAGAAGTAATAATATTAATCTATATTATAACCTACACTGTCAGAAAAAAAAAAGGGTACAAAAGCTGTCACTGGGACGGTACCCTTCAAAAAGGTTATAATATGAACCTTGAGTTTATTCCTCAAGACTTATCACATTAATATGTAATATCTTGTGAACATAACAAAACTAAGCATTCCACCTCCCAGTCATCTTAGAGATATACACTCACCTAAAGGATTATTAGGAAACACCTGTTCAATTTCTCATTAATGCAATTATCTAATCAACCAAACACATGGCAGTTGCTTCAATGCATTTAGGGGTGTGGTCCTGGTCAAGACAATCTCCTGAACTCCAAACTGAATGTCAGAATGGGAAAGAAAGGTGATTTAAGCAATTTTGAGCGTGGCATGGTTGTTGGTGCCAGACGGGCCGGTCTGAGTATTTCACAATCTGCTCAGTTACTGGGATTTTCACGTACAACCATTTCTAGGGTTTACAAAGAATGTTGTGAAAAGGGAAAAACATCCAGTATGCGGCAGTCCTGTGGGCGAAAATGCCTTGTTGATGCTAGAGGTCAGAGGAGAATGGGCCGACTGATTCAAACTGATAGAACAGCAACTTTGACTGAAATAACCACTCGTTACAACCAAGGTATGCAGCAAAGCATTTGTGAAGCCACAACACACACAACCTTGAGGCGGATGGGCTACAACAGCAGAAGACCCCACCGGGTACCACTCATCTCCACTACAAATAGGAAAAAGAGGCTACAATTTGCACAAGCTCACCAAAATTGGACAGTTGAAGACTGGAAAAATGTTGCCTGGTCTGATGAGTCTCGATTTCTGTTGAGACAGTCAGAATTTGGTGTAAACAGAATGAGAACATAGATCCATCATGCCTTGTTACCACTGTGCAGGCTGCTGCTGGTGGTGTAATGGTGTGGGGGATGTTTTCTTGGCACACTTTAGGCCCCTTAGTGCCAATTGGGCATCGTTTAAATGCCACGGCCTACCTGAGCATTGTTTCTGACCATGTCCATCCCTTTATGACCACCATGTACCCATTCTCTGATGGTTACTTCCAGCAGGATAATGCACCATGTCACAAAGCTCGAATCATTTCAAATTGGTTTCTTGAACATGACAATGAGTTCACTGTACTAAAATGGCCCCCACAGTCACCAGATCTCAACCCAATAGAGAATCTTTGGGATGTGGTGGAACGGGAGCTTTGTGCCCTGGATGTGCATTCCACAAATCTCCATCAACTGCAAGATGCTATCCTATCAATATGGGCCAACATTTCTAAAGAATGCTTTCAGCACCTTGTTGAATCAATGCCACGTAGAATTAAGGCAGTTCTGAAGGCGAAAGGGGGTCAAACACAGTATTAGTATGGTGTTCCTAATAATCCTTTAGGTGAGTGTATGTAATATAATAATATTTTATATTGATTTTTTTCTAACTAAATGTTAAATACATGAGGTAGTGAAGAACTAACAATGAAAAACACCATTCAGTGCCTTCCTCTATGAAGTTGTACTGTGTTATGTCGTTAGCTCATAGGAATTTCAAAGAGTTTAGCTATGGGCATAAACATTGAGCACATCTTTGAGATTCCCATAAACAGATTATTTTTGGCTGTACTTGACTTTTGACTCCTCTGCTCTGGATGTGCCTCAAACGGCATAGCAAGATAGAAGTTGCGGTCAAGTGCTGTGAAGTTGTCACTCTTTTGAAGACTGGTGGACATGAACTGTAAGACTGCAGAGGTCAATGAAATCAAATCTTCATGAGTGAGAGTCACTAAAGTGACATCAAAGAGAATCGAAACAGCATGTCTAGCTGTCTAGTATGAAAGATGTGGCCGCTTTTCCCGCCACAGAAGTGTACGGTTTCCATGTGTTAACATGCAAATAAAGATAACAAATACACGACACTTGATTATGCATCACTGATTATCTTGAATTAAGTTACATGGCCTAGCTTATGACGAGATGGCATAACTAAAGTCAAGACGAGGTTCTTTGGGAATCACAGATATATGATCTATGTCTCTGGGTGTGTGCATGTCATGAGAAAAGTCAGTGAAGTTGATTGATTCTGACCGAGGTCCCGTTGCGACATGATGTCTTCTCCCACACATGTGCTTGGGATTTAAAAGCACTTAAACCCGTGTTTCCCTCCAAGTGTAAGGCAATGATCATATTTCTGTCTCATCTCTGCCGTCTCATCGAATCAGTCTCACTTTATACTCTTCAACCTTACCAATGGGGAACAAACTCCACCAACAAAAGATGCACTTTTAAGCAGAAACCATTCCCTTAAGGTTGAAACCAAACCCTGTTTTCTCATTAATCCTTCCGGGGTCACGCATCAACTTGAGCAACCATGGAAACACAAACCAGACACTATGATTGACAGTGCAGGGGCAAAGATCAGGGGGCACATCCTTTGTGGTCAGTGGAAGCCATTGACAGACCTCCGCTCTACTAACATTTGCTAGCCGATGTAGTTTGGTGAAAGGAAGTTCTCCATATGGTGGAGGAAATGAGTGGACAACCAAGTGACTATGAAAAGGAAGCTCGTTTGCTGCTAGCTTTCAAATCATATGGTGTGTTTAGTCTGTATAGAATAACATCCAGCATTTAGAAGCATGAGCATCAGCCTCAAATATTTTGGCAGATGTGGTCTAATGCTATATTTTGGAAAGAACTCTTAATTCACTACTAAAGTATCTCAATACTTTATTGGGGTCTTTGTCTGATGATCCGAAATGTCTGAGCGATATTCCTCAATTTAAAGAAATACAATGAAAGTGAATTGAAATAGAGGCTATCCAGCTTTAAACAAAATGCATCATAAAATAATTAAAATAATAACAATTACCCAGATTACCCATATATTACCCAGTAATATATTCTGTCGACAGACATAGACTACTACATTACATCTTTGTGTGACACCTCAGGTCAATAACTTTGTAAATTTGATGTGACCAATTCTGTGTTATGTGATTGATCGTAACATGGGACACTTGAACATTTTGAAGGGTAAATGACATATAAAAACAACAGCAGAGGATTTTTCATTCATCACACAAAGCTATGACTTCAGAAGACTTTAAATATATTTACATGTATTTTATGAAACCTTTTAGTTATTATGGAGCTTGACAACCTGGATCCCCATTCAGTATCATCAAAGAGTGGCCTGTTCAGTCTTTATAATTTCTCCTTTTGTGTTTAACAGAAAAAACATCATACAGGTTTCTAACAACATGAAGATGAGTAAATAATCAAACAATTTGCATTTTAGGTGAACTAAAATGACAGTTCAGTTTTGTAGTCCCGGTTTTGTACAGGTTTAGTACAACAGGAGGGAGAAACGAAACATAAAATGGCTTTTTCTTCTTTTTTATTAAACAGTAGTTTACTGAGCAAATTGTGTCTGTCTTTAAATAAATTAAAATCTCTACTAATGCTGTAAACTATATATAAAGAGCACTTACTTGCACATTACTAATATTACAGGTTACAATTAACAACAGAGCCCAAACTGTAACTTCTAAATCTAATCATAAAGTTATGTTTCTACTCCAATTCTGTTAAAATATATTTGTTTACATAGTGGCCATCATAACTTGTTTTCAAGACAGATTTATTTAAACATACATTAAACAAATACATTAAATAATCAAGACAGGTTAAGTAAAATATAATGAATATATAGGCTAACAAGCTGTGGACACTGAATGATTTGCCAGAGGTAAATGTTGCTATGTGACATATTGTTTCCACGGTTGAAACACTGATTGAGCGTTTATACAAGATACGCTTCAGTAAATTGTACTATATCTTTCAACATACCTTCAGATGTTCATTCATGTTTATTCTGTAACTAGTAATAAAGAGGAAGAGATGATTGCGTTCATTCGCACTGCCGAGGTGCCTGTACAGAGATCTGTCACACCACATCAAAGAGCGTCAAAACAGCATTTATTGTTTTAATTTTGTGATAAAATGGACCAAATTTGAGAGTTGAGAGAAGGAACGAAACACAGAGCTTGTTGCGATTATTGGGCTACAACTCTGTATTCGTCAGTACACCGAACAGAAAGACACATACTGAAAATTATCTGTACGAATATGTGTACCGCTACACTCTTATTATGTATTCTTAAAAACTGCAGTTAGAATTAGCATTCCTTTTTCACCTATCATATTCTGTTTTTCCAGAAAGGGACATTGAGGCAGAGGTCTGAGGCTCGTAGAGGCAAAAATCCAAAGAAAACCGAGCCCAGTGAGAAAGAAAAGGTGATAAAGGGTTTGAGCGCAATAGGAAACCCATCAAAATAACAGTACTGAGGATGGCAGGTGAGAATTTTGTGATGACACAGGCCTGTTGCTCTCAAATTCTCAAGTTTCAGTATTATTTGAGACTGACTGACATGCCCATTGTTTCCCAGATGGTAAATACCTTCACCTTCAACAAGAATGTACTCTGGAGCATTGATGAATCCAGGAACTTGGATGACTGAGGGTTGGAATAGCTTGACAGTTTGCCAACCCTTAAAGTTTACATGAACTCTCTACATGCACAAAATCAGGTCCATCTTGTCCACACTTTTTTTACTTGCAATATTCTAAATCACTTCAAGTGAAGTTTCAAGTTAATTCAGTGAAGTTGCGTAGCATTCTGTGTGTGAGTGTGTATGTGTGTTAGAAGAAACACATGTGGCCTATAGAGCACACATGATCCTTGGAGGAAGGTGAGGAGACGTTTTGAATAGTTCCTGACCAGATGGATGTTCTTAGGGTCATCTGGACATGTGAGAGTTGATGGACCATGAATCCTCTTGTGCCAAACATTCGGAAGTTTATTCAGCAAGATTGGGACCATTATGCAAGCTCACATTTTTCTCCAGATTGAGTCAGATCGAGCTGAAAATAATGTTGTAGAGATCTTTGTAAATTGGCCTCAGAGGACATCATTGCAAACATTGTTATTCATGTTGTTTCAGCGGTGGTGTGAAATAGATATAAATATAGCAGACAGATTGCTATGTTCTGACTGTCAAGCATTTTGCTTTAGTTCTATTCCAATCATTCATTTCTCCCTTGCTATCCTACGCTTTTGACTGATAGTTATTTAGACGGGAGACATTTCTAACAAGTTGGTCATAGCAGCAAATTATTGCCCACATATGAGACTTTTATTTTTTTAATCTTTTATATATTAGTAGCAGATCCAGAACAATCATCAACTGTCCAAGCAATTTTTGCAATATGATCCGCAAGGCCACTGCTGGGTGACAGTGATTGGACAACGGCCTGAGTGTGAAAGTTTTCTGCGAGTCAGGACTGTGATTATCTTTATTTTTAGGGGTGTTCTGGCATCATAACTGGCCAAGGCTGCTGTACTTACGGTTGGAGACATTTCAGGGCTACACAGATCCAATTTTAGAGGACATTCAATACCTGACTGTCTTTCCAATGACTTCTGGGAAAGACTCTTTGAATTTATAGTGATTTTCAGCTTCTTATTTAAAACAGGCCAAACTATGATGCAATTCCTCACTGATATTTGAATAAATTGTACAAACCTGATTCCAAAAAAGTTGGGACACTGTACAAATTGTACATAAAAACAGAATGCAATGATGTGGAAGTTTCAAATTTCAATATTTTATTCAGAATACAACATAGATGACATCAAATGTTTAAACTGAGAAAATGTATCATTTTAATGGAAAAATAAGTTGATTTTAAATTTCATGGCATCAACACATCTCAAAAAAGTTGTGACAAGGCCATGTTTCTCACTGTGTGGCATCCCCTCTTCTTTTTATAACAGTCTGCAAACGTCTGGGGACTGAGGAGACAAGTTGCTCAAGTTTAGGAATAGGAATGTTGTCCCATTCTTGTCTAATACAGGCTTCTAGTTGCTCAACTGTCTTAGGTCTTCTTTGTCGCATCTTCCTCTTTATGATGCTCTAAATGTTTTCTATGGGTGAAAGATCTGGACTGCAGGCTGGCCATTTCAGTACCCGGATCCTTCTTCTACGCAGCCATGATGTTGTAATTGATGCAGTATGTGGTCTGGCATTGTTATGTTGGAAAATGCAAGGTCTTCCCTGAAAGAGACGAAGTCTGGATGGGAGCATATGTTGTTCTAGAACTTGGATATACCTTTCAGCATTGATGGTGCCTTTCCAGATGTGTAAGCTGCCCATGCCACACATACTCATGCAGCCCCATACCATCAGAGATGCAGGCTTCTGAACTGAGCGCTGATAAGAGCGCTTTTCCTCTTTAGTCCGGATGACATGGCGTCCCAGTTTTCCAAAAAGAACTTCAAATTTTGATTCGTCTGACCACAGAACAGTTTTCCACTTTGCCACAGTCCATTTTAAATGAGCCTTGGCCCAGAGAAAACGCCTGCACTTCTGGATCATGTTTAGATATGGTTTCTTTTTTGGCCTATAGAGTTTTAGCCGGCAACGGCGAATGGCATGGTGGATTGTGTTCACCGACAATGTTTTCTGGAAGTATTCCTGAGCCCATGTTGTGATTTCCATTACAGTAGCATTCCTGTATGCGATGCAGTGCCGTCTAAGGGCCCGAAGATCACGGGCATCCAGTATGGTTTTCCGGCCTTGACCCTTACGCACAGAGATTGTTCCAGATTCTCTGAATCTTTGGATGATATTATGCACTGTAGATGATGATAACTTCAAACTCTCTGCAATTTTTCTCTGAGAAACTCCTTTCTGATATTGCTGCACTATTTTTGGCCGCAGCATTGGGGGAATTGGTGATCCTCTGCCCATCTTGACTTCTGAGAGACACTGCCACTCTGAGAGGCTCTTTTTATACCCAATCATGTTGTCATTTGACCTAATAAGTTGCAAATTGGTCCTCCAGCTGTTCCTTATATGTACATTTAACTTTTCGGCCTCTTATTGCTACCTGTCTCAACTTTTTTGGAATGTGTAGCTCTCATGAAATCCAAAATGAGCCAATATTTGGCATGACATTTCAAAATGTCTCACTTTCAACATTTGATATGTTATCTATATTCTATTGTGAATAAAATATAAGTTTATGAGATTTGTAAATTATTGCATTCCTTTTTTATTTAAAATTTGTACAATGTCCCAACTTTTTCGGAATCGGGTTTGTACTATGGAAGTCAATGGCTACTGTCAACTGTCTGGTTACCAGTATTATTTAAAATTTCTTCTTGTGTTCAGAAGAGGAAAGAAATGTATACATGTTTGGAACAACTTGAAGGCAAGTAAATGACAGAATTAAAATTACCATCACTTTAACAACTACCTTACTAACTATTAATAAGCAGTAATAAGGAGTTTATTGAGGCAAAAGTGATAGTTCATAGTGAGAGTTAGACCCTAATCTAAAGTGTGAGTTTTCTATAGTTTTCTATATTACTTAAGCTATATTTTAAGTCTTTTGAAGCCATATGATTGTGTGAAGAATAGATTAAATTTAAGATGTTATTCACACAAGTCATACAGGTTTCAAATGACATGAGGGTGAGTAAATGAAAAAAGTGGGTAAATTATTAATTTGCATATGGATATTAAATTATTTTTATTATTAAAAGAATTAATAGTTGGATCTTAATGTTTCTATATTACTAATTACTTCACCGTGTGCTATATTAATAATAAACCTAAGACATTAACAATGCAATGCAGGAGTCTTTTAGAATTGAGGTCTTGAATGGGTCCCATTAACCAGTATTTACTCTTCACCCATCATGCACTATTCATTAAAATACTCATCCCTCTGTCTCTATGGTAACACAATTCTCTGAGATGCTGCTTAGAGAGTGTGAGATGGAGTGTGTTTGTATATGTGTATTTCTTTGTGTGTGTGTTAATTGTACTTGCGCTCATTTTCTGATTGTCTATGACAGATTATCACAGATGGAACATGTTGGACGTCACCTTAAGAAAGCCTGAAGCATTTCCTTTACCATAGCACTCACTCTTAGCTGTTTCCCTGAATAATTCATCACATACAGGTGAGACTTGCCCTTCTCTTCATCTCTTCAGCCCTTCTTCTTTTCTTTTCATTGGGGTTTCATGTATTCAGGGAAACCTCAGGTGCTTACATTTAGTGATGATGCCCTCTATGAAGCAGTTATAACAGATGGTGATGGTGTCTTTGCAAACATGATACTTTGCTAGCAAGACAGAAAAATGCCCACATTTAAACATTCAGCTATGAATAAACCAATGTTTATCCTTAATGTTCACTGGCCACATCAGTGGGTATAGTCAGCACATTAAAGCCATAAAAGCACTTGGTAATGGGAATAATTGAAAGTCTGCAAACTGTGCTAAGCAATAACAGCTTTTGTGTGTGTGTGTGTGTGTGTGTGTGTGTGTGTGTGTGTGTGTGTGTGTGTGTGTGTGTGTGTGTGTGTGTGTGTGTGTGTGTGTGTGTGTGGTCTGTAGTGTGGCAAAGCTCATTTTGTTCAGCGTGACCAGTCTCAACAAGCATGGCAGACCTGATGGACACTACAATCTCATAAATGTGGTCTAGCAGAGGTCAAAACTCAAAAGAATTCACATATTTGAAAGAATCAGGAACAGATGTTGAAAATAGGCACATTTCTGAAATAATATTTCTTCATATTGTTTATCAGGAGTTATTTGGTTTTTACGTGCACATAAAAGGTTCTTATGAAAATTTTGTGGGGAATTCACAACAGGTGTGTACACTTAGAAATTTGTTCTATAATTTGTCCAGATTATGCTAATTAAGGGAGCATATATGGTTTCTAATTAGCATAATGCACACCCAAAACATCTCCCTATAAGGGCTTTCCGCACAACCTCTCCTGCCATTCACTGCTGCAAATATATCCTTACATTATTCAAAGATGTGCTCTTGAGCCACTTTTCCACCATCGGTCCAAACCGTTCTCTCTCCAAACCAAAGAGCTCTTTGGAATGTAAAACAAATGCACCAGCCATTGCCATGGTAAGTATACAGACGGTAAGATGTAAATAGCAACCACCTTGTGGAGGATGATGAGATATTTCTTTTAATTTTATTATTAACTTAATAATTAACCTGTTTATGTCACTCAAATAGACAGCTACAGAGAAACTGACAGCCAGGCAACGGTAGAATGAATTCTGGGCTGGGAACAGTTTGTAATCGTGCCGTGCCGGACCAAGTTAAAATGGAAATAATATAACTGGAATCAATCCTTACCGTTAACCGTTCGGCCCAACGGTGGATAAGCAGCTTTGTGTGGAAAGATCTTTGTGTAAAGCCAAGTAGGCAATCCTCAATTAGAAAACAATAAAAACCTTTTAATATAGGGCTAGAATGTACAGGATTGTGTTTCAGTCATTAGTCAGCTTTTTGTATGCAGATCCTGACCTGGATAGAGTTACAGAATAACACACATCATTTTTGTCACTCTAAAATAAGACATTGTAGGGTCACTTAATTGTTCCATTTATATATAATTGATAATGTTATACGTTTATTAATAAACTGTTCTTGTATATGTACATATACATGTATAATATTATATTTTTATACAATCATTTAACAATTATTAGAAATTGAATGATAATTATGAAAATAAATAAATGTAATTATTAAATATTTATAATTAAAATATAACAATATATTTTATAATTGGGGAAAGTTACTTTTAAAAGTAATCTGTTACAATATTGCATTACTCTAAAAAGTAAATAATTGCATTAGTTACTTTTTATGGAAAGTAATGCATTACGTTACTTTTACGTTTTCTCACCCGGGCTGGGTTCACTTGTTTGTTTTTAATAACAAAAAAATTCTATTTTTGGCAAATGCAAAGTCCCTGTCACATCAAAAGTGTAACTCGGATATTTTGTTGTAAATTTAAAGCTAATGTGTTACTTTACTAGTTACTTGGAAAAAGTAATCTGATTACATAACTTGCGTTCCCTTTCAGTCGGTCACGTTCGACGTACGTCGGACGTCACCGACGAATTGGGATCACTTCAGGGAGCCCCTAACAGCTTCGAGATATAGAGAACAGGCCAATGAGAATTGGCGTGCGAGATTTGTTGGCGAGACGGCACAACCAGCGCGACCGCGCCCCCTGCTGCATTAAGAGGAGAAAAAAAACAACTGCTGTTCTCACAGCAAGAGAGTTGTGAGTGCACACACACGGGCTGCACTATTTCCCGGTGTGTTGCCGCGGTCCTCCCCTGAGTGCTTCAGCACAAAAAAAAAAAAAAAAAAAAAAAAAAAAAAAAAAAAAAAAAGCGTTTTTCTTCATAAAGAGAGCTACACGGGTGTGACACTGCATCTTTTTCGAGATGTCATTCCACCCGTGCGCTACTGGATGCGGTCGTTCCTGTCACCCGCTGACGGTCACAATCGCTGTATCACGTGCCTGGGCTTACAGCACGCTGAGGCAGCCTTTGTGGATAGTTCGTGTTCTCACTGTGGGAACATGACTATCGCAGCGCTTAGGTCGAGACTCGCCTACATTCGTGAAGGTGGAGTCCCCCTACCCATGCCTCGATCTAGCTCTATTCCCCAGAATAGATCTACTTCGACGAATGGCCGGGTGACCTGAGGATTACGGTTAGGGCTAACCGCCGAGCGGCGCACCTCCAGGCCCCTAACCCCTCACAAGCGCCGCTACCGGTTGAGCTTCGGAGGGACCCGCTGGCCCCTCCCATGGGCGTCCGGCGGTCTCCTTCGAGCTCCGGCGGAGGAGCAGATGTCGATCGCTGCATCGGAGGGGGAGTTCCAGTCCTCGGAGGATGAAGATTCGGCTGCACTGCCTCCTCTGGGAGAGTGGCAGCGGTCGAGTCAGACCCCGAGTTGACGGCTATGCTTTCCCGGCCGCCCGAAAGGTCGGGCTTGAGTGGAACTCTCCACCACGTCCCGAACCTTCTAGGTTGGACGATTGGTTTCTCGGGCGGCCGCGCTGGTTCTCAGCGCCCCGCCCGGTACCTTTCTTCCCGGAGGTGCATGAGGAGCTCACCAGGTCGTGTGGTCGACACCCTTTAGTGCCAGGAACCGACCCGGTGGCTCCTCCTCCTCACTACCCTTGACGGCGGGCAAGCCAGGGGTACGTGGGGATCCCGCCGGTGGAGCGGGCCGTCGCGATGCAACTGTGTCCGCGACGCGCCTCCAATTGGCGCGGTGACCCACGCTCCGCCCAAGGCCTGTAAGTTCTCCTCCAGTCTGACTGTGAAGGCTTACAGGTCTTGTGGCCAGGCTGCGCGCCCGCCTTGCATGCCATGGCGCTGCTTCAGGTGCATCAGGCCCAGGCACTCATGGATATGCACGAGGGTAGCCTGGCCCAGAGCTCCTCCGGGAGCCGGACGGCGACGGACCTCGCCTCCGGGCGGCGAAAGTCACCGCCCGTTCCATTGGTCAGGCGATGTCCACTCTAGTGGTCCAGGAGCGGCATCTCTGGCTCAACCTGGCCGACATGAGGGAGACCGATAAGACTCGGTTCCTGGACTCCCCATCTCCCGGCCGGGTTGTTCGGCGACGCGGTCGAGAGCTTTGCCCAGCAGTTCTCGGCCGCCCAGAAGCAGACGGAGGCCATAAAATACATCCTGCCCGGCGGTCAGCTGCTGCCTCCACCCGCCGCGCCGCCGCAGCACCTCCGCCTGCTCGCCGCCGAGGACGTCCGCCCGCGCTGCCCCGCTCCCGCCCCAGCCCAGCAGCAGCCTCCACCCGGCATCGGCGTGGAGCCGGCCGTGGGAAGGACGCCCAGCCCGCCAGGCGCTGCAAGCCAGGTGGCAAGCGCCGTCGTAAGAGACCCTGAGACGGGCCACCCAGAGATGGAGGAGACTGCTCTTCGGGAGACGGCCGCAGCACTCTCTCCCCGAGGAGGGCCGGGGCGATATTGTGTCATCCTGTTCCGCCGCTAGCCCCAGTGCTAGCGGCACCCAAATTGTCAATAAAGAGCAGTTTCCGAATCTCTGGGTGCCAAGAGAGTGGCGGTGTTCGGCGCTTCCATGCCTTGTCACCTCAGGCGCTCTCTTATCGCCAGCAGGGGTGCCGGCTGTGTCTGGGACGCTCACCAACGGCCTCCCCACACTCGCGTGCCCCCTCAGCGGAAGCAGGTAAGTGTTGCACAGCACACTCAGACCCCACCTTGGGCCGCTACCATGCCGCCCGTATCGGGTCCCTGCATGCGCGCTGCCCCGCTGCGGGTACGTCTGTGGTGCCATTGGTCCCGCTTGCACGGTTCCTGGGAGCCTGGCTAGCGCTTCCCAGCCCGTCTCGCTGGCTCATCCGTACTATCAGGCTCGGCTATGCGATTCAGTTCGCCCGGCGTCCCCCAAGTTCAGGGCGTTCACTTCACCTCCGTGACGAAGGAGAATGCCCCTGTGCTCCAGGCGGAGATCGCAGTCCTACTGGCGAAGGACGCGCGAGAGCCGGTCCTCCAGCCGATATGAAGACCGGCTTCTACAGCCCGTACTTCATTGTACCCAAGAAAAGCGGCGGGTTACGACCGATCTTGGATCTGCGACTTCTGAACCAGTCCCTTCACAGGCTGCCATTCAGGATGTTAACGCAGAAACGCATCTTCAGGTGCGTCCGTCCCCAAGATTGGTTTGCAGCGATCGACCTGAAGGACGCAGCGTACTTTCATGTCTCGATTCTCCTCGACACAGACCGCCTCCTACGCTTTGCATTCGACGGACGAGCATATCAGTACAAGGTCCTACCTTCGGGCTGGCCCTGTCGCCCGTGTCTTCACGAAAGTCGCGGAGGCGGCCATTGCTCCATGAGAGGCGTGGTGTTCGCATTCTCAACTACCTCGACGACTGACTGATCCTTGCCCAGTCGCGAGAGCAGTTGTGCGAACACAGGGACATGGTGCTCCGTCACCTTTGCCGGTTGGGGCTTCAGGTCAACTGGGAGAAGAGCAAACTCTGCCCCGCAGAGGATCTCTTTCTCGGGATGGAGATAGACTCGTCGCCCGGACGGGCGCGCCTCACGAGGAGCGCGTCCAGTCAGTGTTGAACTTCGCGTGAACTCGTTCGACGCAGGATAGCGGTACCACTGAAACATTTTCAGAGGCTCCTGGGGCATATGGCGTCCGCAGCCGCAGTAACGCCGCTGGGATTGCTTCATATGAGACCGCTTCAATGCTGGCTCCACGACCGGGTCCCGAGATGGGCGTGGCGCAGCGGAACTCTCCGTGTCCAAGTGACGCCGAGATGCCGCCAAACCTTCAGCCCGTGGTCGGACCCTTCATTTCTACGGGCAGGCGTGCCTCTAGAACAAGTGTCCAGGCATGCTGTTGTCTCCACGGATGCCTCATCCACCGGCTGGGGTGCCACGTACAACGGGCTTGCAGTGTCGGGTCTGTGGACGGGGCCCCAACTGCAATGGCATATCAATTGCCTGGAGTTGTTAGCAGTTCGTCTTGCACTCAGCCGCTCAAAACGCCGCTCAGAGGCAAGCACGTTCTGGTCCGTATGGACAGCACTGCGCGTCCGTTGCGTACATCAACAAACAGGGTGGTCTACGCTCCCGTCGCATGTCACAACTCGCCCGCCATCTCCTCCTATGGAGTCAGAAGCATCTGAGGTCGCTTCGTGCCATTCTTATTCTGGGCCTGCTCAATCGTGTGGCCGACGAGCTCTCACGACAGCCAGTGCTCCCGGGAGAGTGGAGACTCCATCCCCAGGTGGTCCAGCTGATCTGGAGTCGCTTCGGGGCCGCGCAGGTAGATCTGTTTGCCGCCCCGGACTCCACCCACTGCCAGCTGTTCTATTCCCTGACCGAGGGGACCCTCGGTTCGGATGCGCTGGCACACAGCTGGCCCGGGGCCTACGCAAATATGCGTTTCCCCAGTGAGCCTTCTTGCACAAACACTGTGCAAGGTCAGGGAGGACGAGGAGCAGGTCCTGTTGGTCGCTCCGTACTGGCCCAACAGGACTTGGTTTTCGGAACTAGTGCTCCTCGCGACAGCACCTCCTTGGCCCATTCCTCTGAGGAAGGACCTCCTGACTCAGAGATGGGGCACCCTCTGGCACCCGCGTCCGGACCTCTGGAAACTCCATGTCTGGTCCCTGGACGGGACGTGGAGGTTCTAGGCGGTCTGCCACAAGCTGTGGTAGACACCATTACTTCCGCTAGAGCGCCCTCTACAAGGCACCTCTACGCGTTGAAGTGGAACCTGTTCGTCGAATGGTGCTCTTCTCGCCGAGAAGACCCCCGAAGGTGTTCGGTCAGTTCTGTGCTTTCCTTCCTACAAGACGGGTTGGAGCGAAGGCTGTCTCCCTCCACCCTCAAAGTTTATGTGGCCGCCATCGCCGCCAATCATGACGACACGTGGCGGGAAGTCCTTAGGGAAGCACGATCTGATCGTCAGGTTCCTGAGGGGGGCGAGGAGACTGAATCCGCCTCGCCTCTCTCTACCCTCTTGGGACCTGTCTCTGGTGCTGACCGCACTGCAGAGGCCTCCCTTTGAGCCTTTGCAGTCAGCTGAGTTAAAAATTCTGTCTCTGAAGACAGTACTCCTGACTGCATTGGCCTCCATCAAGAGGGTAGGGGACCTGCAGGCATTTTCGGTCGACGAATCGTGCCTGGAATTCGGGCCTGGTAACTCTCACGTAATCCTGAGACCCCGCCGGGATATGTGCCCAAGGTTCCCACCACTCCTTTCCGGGACCAGGTGGTGAGCCTGCAAGCGCTGCCTTCGGAGGAGGCAGACCCAGCCCTAGCTTTTCTCTGTCCCGTCCGCGCTTTGCGGACTTACGTGGACAGAGCGCGCAAAGCTTCAGGACCTCAGAACAGCTCTTCGTCTGTTATGGAGGACAGCAGAAGGAAAGGCTGTCTCCAAGCAGAGGATGGCCCACTGGATAGTGGATGCCATCGTCTTGGCGTATGAAACCCAAGGCGTGCCCTGCCCGCTCAGGTTAAGAGCCCACTCCACCAGGGGTGTAGCTTCTTCCTGGGCGCTGGCTCGTGGCGCCTCGCTGGCAGATATTTGTAGGGCTGCGGGCTGGGCGACACCTAACACGTTCGCTAAGTTCTATAGCCTACGTGTAGAGCCGGTATCTTCCTGTGTGCTCACTTCCCATAGTCAGTAACACCGAAGTGCCCGTTCTAAAGTGTCGGCTTGCTGCGCCACTCCCTTCCCCATGGAACGGATACGTGCGCTTATATGCTCCAGTCGAGTTCCCCAGTATGGCGAACCCTGTCGAGTCCTCCGCAACCCTCGGCAGTCGGACGTGGCGGAGCGTCCGACGCCAGGCCTAACGCTCGTATGCATTGGTGGAACTTGTGTTAGGCTGGGTTCCATATGTTGTGACCCCACGGCGGTCCCATATGTGTATTCTCCACGGTAAGTCTCCCTTCGGCGAGCTCGTGTCTTTCCCTCTCTGCCGTCTCAGTGTGGTGTGGACCCCCGCCTAAATGGCCGGAGCCACCCCTGGGGCTTCCGTATGTAGCACTGCCCACGGCCAGTCCATACATGTATTCTCCACATGGTAACTCCTCCGGGCATGATGTGGCTTCGCAGCCCCCGGGCACGCTTTCCCAGCGTTATCCAATAGTCGGCTGAGTGGGTCTTGCGGAACAGCAGCTGACTCTCCCTGCGTGAATTTCCCCGCCCGGAACAGCCGGGGTCTGAGGGGCTTTCCCAGGGCGCTGGAAGTGGTAGCAACTGTGGCGTGTTCCAAAGGGATCCCAATTCGTCGGTGACGTCCGACGTACGTCGAACGTGACCGACTGAAAGGGAACGTCTCGGTTACGTATGGTAACCCTCGTTCCCTGAAGGAGGGAGCGGAGGCGCACGTCCCGTCGCCACAATTGCTGTACCATCACTGCAGGCCGAGTCAGTAGTTCGGGTCCTCAGTGAAAAACAAGCGTCGCGTGCATTTCACTTCGCTTTATACCGCGACGCGCGGCGGAGCGCGAGATGCAAATCTCGCCACGCCAATTCTCATTGGCCTGTTCTCTATATCTCGAAGCTGTTAGGGGCTCCTGAAGTGATCCCAATTCGTCGGTGACGTCCGACGTACGTCTCCGTTCCTCCTTCAGGGAACGAGGGTTACCATACGTAACCGAGACGTTACTTGTAATGTGTTAGCCCCAACACTGATAATAATACTTTATTATTATTATTATAATTAATCAATTTTATTCAGCATTTAGGCTGCTGATCATATTCCATACTTCTACTGATATCCATGGATATGCTTAGTTCGTGAATTCAGCAGGTCAGATTTTTTTTCTCCACATGGATGAAAGATTACAAAGATTTCCCATTTTACATTGTCAAACTATCCAAAGTAACTTTCCACATGCTGTTGTAATGCTGCTTTATGTTCAGAATGTGCTTTGCCGCTGTGGATAAAATTGTGTTAACTGGTCCCAGTTGGGTCACGGGCATTAACACATGCAGGTGCACATATGTTCAATACCAGCCATCGGCACAGACCTGTCAACTCTCTCTCAGGCTGAGGTTTAAACCTCCTGGTGCTGCATTAATATTGAAAGGACCCCCTTCTGCAGCTGGTCACATGCTAAACTCCTCAGATATAAAGCCAAAGGGTGAGATGCCCCACTCCCCAACCAATCCCCTCGCACTTTCCCGTATAGTGCAGATCAGGCCACCAAGGCTGATGAGGTGGCTGAGGCTCCATCACGACAGCAGGTGGAGGGTTGTAGTTTTCCTCTGATGAGCAATCGATAGTTTCTTGCTTCTACAGTTTTCATAGTGATGGCGACGACCATATCCATTATTTCCCCTATACTTTATATTGTAGCTAATGCTAAAAAACTTCTAGAAAGTTTTTTGCAGAATTTGATCAACCATTTATATTTTTTTTCACGCATTTTTTGCCACTTCTGTTTTTATTCTTTGCTAAACTGATTGTTCTATCAGCATATTCCATAAGTTTTTCCTGTAAGCAATGTATGAAATTAAGCCTGTGATTATAACATTGATTGTGTTTACATGTATCAGTAATCAGCTCAATATAAAAACCTGTCAACATAAGTCAAAATTAATTTTGATATTGGCATGTTTTTCTCTGGTTTTGACACTAAAATAAACACATATGCACATGTGCACAAGATGTGCACATGTTGAATAAAGCACCAGAATGTCTAAAGGAAGGTGATATTAGGGTGGTGGACAACACTCTTTATCTGGAAATGGATTTAAACTATTTGACTAAAACTAAAAAGAACACAGTTCAAGGTGTTTACATGACCTTACATGTTGTTGGGTTATTAAGCATAATCAGTACACGATTGTGCATGTAAACACGCTCATTGAAATGTTGGGAGGATGTTCCTGCTTTTAAGATCCCACATCTGTGCTTTGTTTCTCAAACATCCATGTCGCAGATGGTCAGATGGCTGTATTTCTGGCCTGACAAATGTTTCATAACACCTTTTTTAGGCTATGGTATGTATAATGTATATTGCCATGCTGCTAATGGGCCAGAAGTCTGCTATGACGCTGGTGAGGGCTAATGGGAGTTGACAGCAGAGAGCTGCCTGATGTCCTCAGTGGCCAAGAGCAGTCGGCTCACATTTACACTGATGACAGCTGATTAGAGGAGCACCAACCTCTGACTGACAGAGAAACAGTGAGAAAGAGAGAGAGAGACATCGATAGTTCTTTGATTTCTTCATGAGTGACTCATTTTCATGTTGGAGCATCAGTTTTAATCAACACTGCGGCGCTGCATGTTCCTCTTTGCAGTTTGAAGTCGATGAAAAATAACCGCAAGCTGTGCATGTGGAATGAGCACAAATATTTTTGTTCACCTCTTTTTCTTTTTTTATAATCATCGTCTTAAAGCTCAAACTCAGTATTTGCACTTAATTACTTCAGGCTGTGAATGAATTAGTCCTAATCATGGCAGTTATTGCACTGAATTGAAATTATGGTGTGCTTTACAGATAAATGCTTGTTTGAAGTGGATAAAACAAATCTTAATTTACTCACAAGTCATTAAAATCTCTCTCTCTCTCTCTCTCTCTCTCTCTCTCTCACTCTCTCTCTCTCTCTCTCACACACACACACACACACACACACACACACACACACACACACACACACACACACACACACACACACACACACACACACACACACACACACACACACACTTCTAAATGTCTGTTATCAGCTTCAGTTCATAGGCAGGTCCTATCAGTGTTTCATATTTGCCATAGTGCTGTTTGAGACCTGACAGAATAAAATCCCCCAGGCCCATGAGCAAAGGTATCAGACATGCACACACAAATATACACATACACACAATAGTTAAAGATGTATATGAAGGCTTGGAACCACACAGACTAGAGCGATTTAGTTCAGCAGCATGATCAAAAAGAACCACTGTAAAGAAAGAAAATTAGGTATTAAGAAGAATGTGGTAGAGAATACTTAAAATAGTCTTGTGGGTTTTTACATTGCTTATATAAGACTAGAAAAACAGGATTGGGATTCAGGATTGGGGAGACCATGTGCAATCATTTATTATATAATTTGAGCAACAATCTTATTATTGTTTGGGATACGTAACTCTCAATGTCTGTGGTGGTTATAGTATTGGTTTATAGCCCATCGTCATCATGGATGATACAGTCACTGTGTAGCCTGTGTCAGGCACTATGAGAGGGGGGCGGCACTCAAAAAGTGGGCCACAGAATCCCTTTACAAAGGTTTCTTTCGAAAGGCCACTTAAAGTAATTTTGCCATTTATGATCATGTGATCATAGCTGGCACCTCCTCAAGATTCATTTTGAAACTTAATAATGAAATAAACTGTACACTAATATTTCTTAAATATTTTGAAATGGTTTATTTTTAATAAATACAACTGACAACACTTAAAGTGACATTTATTTATTTATTTATTTATTTATTTATTTTTAATTAAAGACAAGGTGATACTTGACCATGTGATCCATGTGGACCATGTGATCCGCAAAAAGGTAATTATTTGTAATATAACTTTTTAAAACTCTAATTGCATCCATCTCATGCACTCAAGGACTATTAGTAGTATATAATAAATTTTTACATATTTTAATGTTGTTTGTTTATTTTTACCAAACACAATAGACTAAATGCTTTGTAATTTTTCAGAACAAATTTTTTCAGAACTTAAAACTATATATATAATCCAGACAGATTGTTGGATATACCAAACAACATTTGTAGCCCATTGACTTAGTACATTGTATGGGGGGAAAAAAGACGTTTCTCAAAATATTATTTTATGTTCCAAAGAAAGGAGAACATACTTGGCCGGTTTCACAAACATGGTTTAAGCCTATAGTCCCAGACTAAAATGCATGTTTGAGTTGTCTGAACCAAAAGCAACTTTTACTGACATATCTTAAAATATGTCAGAGCCATTGTTGTTTTGTCTCAAGATGCACACCAGTAATGTTTTTTTTTTGTTTTGTTTTTTTAAAGGCACATTTATACAAGTTACTTAAATGTTCTAATTAAACTAAGGCCTAATCTTGGCTTAATCTAAGCCTTGTATGAGAAACCGTGCCACTTTTTTGAATGCCATGAGGGTGAATAAATGATGACAGAATTTCCATTTATGGCTGCACTATCCCTTTAAATTTTATTTTTGTTGCTACCGTATCAAGCTAACATTACAATTCAGAGAGAGAGAGGGGTGAGTGTTTGAAGGTGAGTAGGAAGGTAAGACAAGCATGAACATTGAGAACATGTGAAGCGAGAAATGCACCTCACGCATCAGCTAATGCCAAATTAAAGGTGTAAAGTAAAGTTCTAGCTGTACAATACTGAAGAGCACTTACTGCTTTGAGAGAAGCTTGTCAGTTTTACATCACAGTGCCTCTTGGTTTTGGTGTTCAACCATTTTAGATCAAAGGACAACAACTATCTTATACTGTTTGACCTGAAGGAGATGGATGGTATACCCAGTTTTTCAAGATGTTTGAATTTGTGATTGACATCTCGCAGTGTATCAAAGACTGACCTGCACACCTATTTTAATGAGCTCCATGCCATGATGGTTATCACAAATAAAGACCATATGCGTGTATGCAGTCATACGCAGTTGTCTTTAAAGAGATACTTCACCCATGTTATTTTAAACATGTTTGGCTGACTTTTTTTCCATCGAGCACAAAAGGAGATATATTATACACCGATCAGGCATTACATTATGACCTAATATTGTGACGGGTCAGGGCTGTATACCTAAAACAGCCCTGACCCATCGAGGCATGGACTCCACTAGACCCCTGAAGGTTTGCTGTGGTATCTGGCACCAAGATGTTAGCAGCAGATCCTTTAAGTCCTGTAAGTTGCAAGGTGGGGCCTCCATGGATCGGACTTGTTTGTTCAGCACATCCCACAGATGCTTGATTGGATTGAGATCTGGGGAATTTGGAGGCCAAGCCAACACCTCAGATTCGTTGTTGTGCTCCTGAACCATTCCTGAACCATTTTTGCTTTGTGGCAGGGTGCATTATCCTGCTGAAAGAGGCCACAGCCACCAGGAAAACCGTTTCCATGAAACGGTGTACATGGTCTGCAACAATGCTTAGGTAGGTGGTACATGTCAAAGGACCAAAGGTTTCCCAGAAGAACATTGCCCAAAGCATCACACTGCCTCCACCAGCTTGCCTTCTTCCCATAGTGCATCCTGGTGCCATGTGTTCCCCAGGTAAGCGACACACACGCACACCCGGCCATCCACGTGATTCATCAGACCAGGCCACCTTCTTCCATTGCTCCGTGGTCCAGTTCTGATGCTCACATGCCCACTGTTGGCACTTTCGGCGGTGGACAGGAGTCACCCTGACTGGTCTGCAGCTATACAGCCCCATACGCAACAAACTGTGATGCCCTGTGTATTCTGACACCTTTCTATCAGAACCAGCATTAACTTCTTAAGCAATTTGAGCTACAGTAGCTTGTCTGTTTGACTGTACCACACGGGCCAGCCTTTGTTCCCCACGTGCATCATTGAGCCTTGGCCGCCCATGACCCTGTCGCCGGTTCACCACTGTTCCTTCCTTGGACCACTTTTGATAGATACTGACCACTGCAGACCGGGAACACCCCACGAGAGCTCCAGTTTTGGAGATGCTCTGACCCAGTCATCCAGCCATCACAATTTGGCCCTTGTCAAACAGGCCCCACTCAAATACATATGCTTGCCCATTCATAATGTTATGCCTGATCGGTGTATATATGATACATGTTACCATTCAAAAGTTTGGGATTGGTAAATTTTGTTTTTGCGTCTCTTATGTTCACCAGGGCTGCATTTATTTGGTCAAAAATACAATAAAAAGTCGAAATATTATTTCATATGAATTGTTTTCTATTTCAATATATTTTAAAATTAAAATGTATTACTGCCATGGCAACGCTGACTTTTCAGCATAATTTCTCCAGTTTTTAACAGGTTTTATTTGAAATAGAAAAAAAAAACATTTGTGACCCCAAACTTTAGAATGGTATGTTTTAAACATTGACTGTGAATTGTTATATTAGCGGGCAGGATTTATGAACAATGATTAGTTGTGTGTTTGTAATGTCACCTCATCAGTCAAATGCTCATCAGTGTAAAATGTCGTGTCTCATTAGTACCTCATTTGTCTGATTGAAAATTAGCATGTCAAGTTGAGAGTGCTTTCTCGCCCCCCAGTAGTGTCTTACCTGTGCTTTATGCAAACACGGTCTTATGACTCAGTATTTAATTTAAGATGCAAACTCAGTTAAAATTAGAACTGATCATTAGGCTATAACTAAATATTTATGATTCAGAGTGGCATTGCTGTCAAGCTTCCCCCTGCACACCGGTGAGAGTAATGAGCAAGAGGTCACATGAGGTTGCAGTGCTTGAACTTTTCAGCTCATGCAGCAGAAATGTTGCTCAGGTATGGAGGTTTTAATTGACTCATTTTGAAAAGAGGTCTCCAGGTTAACCATTCAAATCATTTTGTTCCTGCTGAATTTGCTTTTTTGAAGATCATATTATAATATGCCTTGTGAGAAAAGAACACACATACAATATACATGCTATAGTGAAGAGGTTACACATTTAATTGGAGGGTATGGTGACAGTCTTTATATGTCTGGAGAAAATGAGCTTCATATTTTATTATATTGTTTTGTATCATATTGTGTTTTGATAATTGTATCCTTTTGTTACAGGCATCTAGAATCTAAAATGTATTTCATAAATGAAATTTCAGCAATAAACATTCTAATTTAGTTTTCTCAAAAATTTGCTTTTTATTATGTAAATGGTTAGTTCCCCCTAAAAATGACAATTCTGTCATTAAAGTCCTCATGAAATCAAAATGGACCCTGTTTACTTTGTTAGCACATATTAAAGGTCTCAGGGTGAACAATTAATCTGTGCAAGTTAATACACAGAAACATTTTTGTTGCGGTAATCTTTATTCAAAATTTGAAAAGTAACTTCCGGTCTGGAAACGGCATTCCTTCTCAGATGATGTCAGTTTGACGGCTTAGGTTTGAAAATACTTAACCGCTCCCCTCCAACCGTTAGTCTGCTATGAGCGAGAGATGGAGAGGAGGAGCGCTGAGGTAAAACCCTGCCCTCTATTCAATATTCCTTTCACTTGGAAATACAGGTGCTGGTCATATAATTAGAATATCATCAAAAAGTTGATTTATTTCACTAATTCCATTCAAAAAGTGAAACTTGTATATTATATTCATTCATTACACACAGACTGATATAATCATCAAAATTAAAATAAATAAACATTTGAAATATAACTGACAACTAAGGAAAATCCCAAATTCAGTATCTCAGAAAATTAGAATAT
This sequence comes from Paracanthobrama guichenoti, assembly GCA_018749465.1. NCBI lineage: Eukaryota > Metazoa > Chordata > Actinopteri > Cypriniformes > Gobionidae > Paracanthobrama > Paracanthobrama guichenoti. The sequence continues at coordinate 27,874,983 of CM031948.1, forward strand.
TACTTAAGACCAATACAAAGAAAGGATTTTTAGAAATCTTGGCCAACTGAAAAGTATGAACATGAAAAGTATGAGCATGTACAGCACTCGATACGTAGTTGGGGCTCCTTTTGCCTGAATTACTGCAGCAATGCGGCGTGGCATGGAGTCGATCAGTCTGTGGCACTGCTCAGGTGTTATGAGAGCCCAGGTTGCTCTGATAGTGATAGTGGCCTTCAGCTCTTCTGCATTGTTGGGTCTGGCATAGCGCATCTTCCTCTTCACAATACCCCATAGATTTTCTATGAGGTTAAGGTCAGGCAGGTTTGCTGGCCAGTTAAGAACAGGGATGCCATGGTCCTTAAACCAGGTACTGATTGCTTTGGCACTGTGTGCAGGTGCCAAGTCCTGTTGGAAAATGAAATCTGCATCTCCATAAAGTTGGTCAGCAGCAGGAAGCATGAAGTGCTCTGAAACTTCCTGGTATACGGCTGTGTTGACCTTGGACCTCAGAAAACACAGTGGACCAACACCAGCAGATGACATGGCACCCCAAACCATCACTGACTATGGAAACTTTACACTGGACCTCAAGCAACGTGGATTGTGTGCCTCTCCTCTCTTCCTCCAGACTCTGGGACCCTGATTTACTTTCATCAGAGAACATAACTTTGGAGCACTCAGCAGCAGTCCCGTCCTTTTTGTCTTTAGCCCAGGCGAGACGCTTCTGACACTGTCTGTTGTTCAAGAGTGGCTTGACACAAGGAATGCGACGGCTGAAACCCATGTCTTGCATACGTCTGTGTGTAGTGGTTCTTGAAGCACTGACTCCAGCTGCAGTCCACTCTTTGTGAATCTCCCCCACATTTTTGAATGGGTTTTGTTTCACAATCCTCTCCAGGGTGCGGTTATCCCTATTGCTTGTACACTTTTTTCTACCACATCTTTTCCTTCCCTTGGCCTCTCTATTAATGTGCTTGGACAACAGAGCTCTGTGAACAGCCAACCTTTTTTACAATGACCTTTTGTGTCTTGCCCTTCTTGTGCAAGGTGTCAATGGTCGTCTTTTGGACAACTGTCAAGTCAGCAGTCTTCCCCATGATTGTGTAGCCTACAGAACTAGACTGAGAGTCCATTTAAAGGCCTTTGCAGGTGTTTTGAGTTCATTAGCTGATTAGAGTGTGGCACCAGGTGTCTTTAATATTCAACCTCTTCACAATATTCTAATTTTCTGAGATACTGAATTTGGGATTTTCCTTAGTTGTCGGTTATAATCATCAAAATTAAAAGAAATAAACATATGAAATATATCAGTCTGTGTGTAATGAATGAATATAATATACAAGTTTCACTTTTTGAATGGAATTAGTGAAATAAATCAACTTTTTGATGATATTCTAATTATATGACCAGCACCTGTATACGTCACGGCACTGAAGAAAACTCACTTGCTACTTCCGGTTCACTGGGAGTTTAATTACTCACCCTCATCATGGCATCATGTCAAGATATTTATGATGAAAACTCTTTCTGTCCCTTATTTGGGAGCAACGCAATTTACACATTCAAGGTCCAGAACAATAGGAAAGACATCATTACAGTAATCCAAGTGACTACAGTAGTTTAACCTCCATTTTATGAAGCAACACACCTACTTTGTTTGCGCAAAAAAAAACTAAAAACAAAATGATACAAAATAATATTATCCAAACCGCGTTTACAGAACTTCCTGTCTTGAGTCAACACAAAACGCACGTGTCGTGGTGCTCCCCCTACTGGATTGCAGGTCAATATTTTCGTAAATAATGTTTTTTGTGTTGTTAAATTGCTGTAACTTTTCAGTACATTTTAAATTGTTTGATTACTTTTACAATAATACTTAAAAATAAAGGTTGATTGTTCCATGAAGAACCTTTAACATTCATGGGACCTTTCCATTGTTAAAAATTAAGCGCTCACTCAAAGGACTATTAATAATAATTATTATTAGGGTACAACGGGGCTAAAGGCTCCATGGAGTAAAAGGCTCCTTTGATTTGATTTTCTTCTAAACCACTAGATGGCACACAAACTTGCCTCAGCACTTTCCAAAACATCCGCTTTTCAAGATGCACGTGGAAATTTGTCTGATCTTTGACGTGATTACAGGCATCAGCGCAAAGTTGATTCTGCGCTCATTTGATCTGATATTTGATGTTTTTTAAAATTTTGAAGATTTAAGTAGCAAATAAAAATCGCTAAAATTATTGGATATATTTTGAAACAGAGGTCTTGTTAATGTTTGTCAGTTTTGTTCAAGGTAATTAAAGCAACAGTTTTTCAATAACGGAAGAATATGTAAAAGTATGGTATTTGGGGTAAAAGGCACCCCTGCTGTCCATAAAGGCTCCATATTTAACATGATCATAAACAGCGGCTGACTTTAACACTTGTTGACATGCCATGGTTAGATTCAGATTGTAAGTATCATATATTAAGTTGGGTGTCCACCTTATCTCTAGATAATCACCATATTTATAATGAAACCATCAGATTTAAAAATGTGATGTAATCATATCATATAATAAAATATAATGTATTGTCACTACTGTAAATCTATATTAAATTATTATGGGATCTCCTTCAGTGCTTTCAGAATCTTTACTCTTTTAAATGATTTTGTTTCTGTATTTTTCAGATATATTTCTATATTAACATATTTTAATGACAGCATATTTATTGATCAAAATGAATTATTTTATTCATCAAAATAAACAGAAAATAGTTCAAACATTGCTTTTGTTTTGAACAAGTAATAACTTTATAAAACTTTATTTTAGCTGAAGTATTTGTATTAATACTGTGTGCCTTTTGCCCTATGCTGGTGGGCCTTTTATATGTGTGGGGTAAAAGGCCCCCCTCGACACCCCATACATTTATACGATTTTTAAATAAAAGAAACCACTTTTCTATTCACTTTTCTATTCACACAAAATCTGTTGCTCCTTAAATGTTAAATACAAACATATATATTTTTCTGTATATCATACATTATAGGAGTAGTGAAAAGCACATTTTTCTTAAGGTCATTAACCCTATCATTAACCCTACGTAACGTTTGAGGGAAAATGGCAAAGCAGTATCTTATTCAAAGCAAGCAGGATCAAGGCAGTTTAGCAGATTTAATCTTTAAGGCAAACAACCAAGTGTTATTTGGCTTTTAAATAATAATATATAATATATGTTTCTTTGACAGGCCTTGCAGTGAGTTTATATAGATCCATAGCTGTGGAAATCCAGGCTGGGGTTTTGTTACTTAAGGAGGGTAATGATGTGGAGCACACTCTAACCAATCACAAACATTCCTGAAGGATTAATAAAAGGGCAGCTGTGACATCACTGTAAGATCAGAGCCACATGTTGTGTTTTTTGGCGTTTAATCCGAACCACAGCAAGCTTGCACATGCACCAGATACTCATACTGTGCACTGACATCTGGGCAAGATGTCTCTTGAAAACATTCATCCTATTGGAAATTCCTGTTAGCAGATGTGTGAAGGTAGTGGTGCCGGTTATCACATTAAATGACACTTTCATCTAACACTGCTGCCATTCTTATCTACTCACATTTGTTGTGTTATCATACAGTTATATAATCTTTCAGGGTTGCTCCTTAAGTCACTTTAAAAGCTTTGATGTATGACTTTTTATTTTGAATGTTGCCCTTGTACTATGAATGACATGCTGTTGATATTTAAACATCTGTGTCATTCAAATTTGCTTCTTTGATTGTACTCGAACATGCAATGAAGAACCGAGAGGGGCATGAGAGCATATTTTTGTGCTTTTCGTCTTTAAATATTGTGTATTTGTTTACGTATCCCTTGAACACATTTATTCATGTATCATATGCTTTTATCCAAAGAAAGGTACAAATGGGAAAAGTAAAAAAAAAAATCACAGATGAGCAAAACTAAATTAGTAATACCACAGTAGCAGAACAGTTCACAGATCAGAAGAGAAGAAAAGCTTTTATGGCATTTATGACATGCTTATCCTTATATCCACAACAGGAAGAAGGATTAATTCACAGGATTTAAACATGTTCAGATGTAGCTCAGTGATTCAAGGCTTTAGTCGTTCTCGCCACCCTAAATCAGGGCAACTGTGAGTATGTCAGCATCTCTGACCATAGACTACTGCACTGATGAGTCATTAAACGGCTTATTTTTATTATAAAAAAATGTATAATTTCCACAAAAATGTTAAGTAGCACAACTGTTTTCATCATTGATAATAATCAGAAATGTTTCTTGAGCACCAAATCAGTATATTCAACGCTATCTCACGACCAATTTGTACGTATTTGTACGAGGTGGCGAATTCGTATGACTTCATTCGTGTGAATTCGTACGATTTGTCTATTACTGCAGTGATGGGTAGGTTTAGGGGTGGGGTTTGAGGTTAGGTCATTCGTACGAAATCATACGAATTGACCAACTCGTCTGCATATTAGAATGATTTCTGAAGAATCATGTGATTGAAGACTGGAGTAATGATGCTGAAAATTCAGTTTTGCCAGCACAAGAATAAATTAGATTTTAAATCCAGATATTAAGTCTGTCTGTCAGTCATACTGATGTTAAATATGTTCAACTGAGGCTTAAAGGAATACCTCACATTTACCATCATTTACCAGACTTCATGATTTTGCTCCTTTTGTGTTCCATGAGAGAAACAAAGTCATATGGATTTGGAATGATATGAAAGCAAAAAAAAAGATGACATATAAAAGATATAAATTTAAGTCTGAACTATTCGGAAAGGTTGTAACCTACATAGACAGTTCATACAAAGACAAGATAGTTCTACTCTTTTGAATCCAGCAGACTGTAAAAATTTATCTCAAGTCTGCGGTGACCCACATCAGTAGTTCCTGCATTTTCCTCCTGCATTTGTCATTGTATTCGTCTAATCCCAAGTGAATTAGATCTTGTAAGTCCACTTCTTGGATCATTCTTTTCCATCCCCTAAAAAGACCCACACAACCATATTTTTCTTGTTCTGAAACCATCACCTCCACTTCAGTAGAATCCTTCATGTCTTCAGCCCATTTCCTTGGTCACTAGAGCATTGGATTTTGTATATTCAGTACATAGTTCAGATTTGGAGCATGTCTCCGCAGCGTTCACTGGGCTAGTCGTCCAAATAGGGGCCGTCTGTGGTCTTCTGGGGCGGCAAGTAGGAGTTTGAGGTGGGTTTTATTCAGCCAACTCTGACAGGATGATGGTTACACAACCCTGCTGGCCGCGGGTTGTGAGGAAAGAGGCTCTTTCAGATGGGGGGCCATTTGAAAATGAAACCATTGTTGTTATTCGTGGGACACCTCAGTTTGTAACAGCCATGATTAGATCCATATGTGACCACTGCAGTAAAGCTTATAGTTTCAGCCCTGGGAACAAGGAAAATCCAGTGACACTCAGTCTTTTGTTACTGTAAAAGAGATAGCAGGTCTCTTAATCAAAAGCCAGCATGCAAACCGCAAACAAAAGATTATTAAAATATGACTGCTTTTCTGAGGTGACAAATCGGAAACATGCATAAGCTTTTAGTTAAAGGTTCTCTCTCTTTCCCTTGAAACCTGATTGTATTGGTTTCATCAGTTCAGGATCTGGAAAAGATCAAGCACAAGCAGACTATCATCTTTTAAGCTACTTGTTCCAAAGATTGATAGATTGATCTTTCAGGCAAAGCATTCCGTCTTTCCATAACTCAAAACAGATTTGATAATGCTAGCCTGCTAAAAAGACCAGATTCATGTGCCGGTTTGGTGCCCTTAATCAACAAAAATGCTGGTCAACAAGCATGGTCTTTTTTGATAAGAACTCAACAAAAATAATGTTTAAAAAATATAAAATAAAAATAAAAATTATTGTAAAAATAACAATTATTAAAAATTATTTTAAAAGTTTTCTGTTAATGCTGTTGATAACCAATAAAATTATTAAATAAATCATTTTGAGTAATTTTTGACTTTGTAAATACAACAAAACATGCTTACATTAATTAAATAAAATCAATTAACAATTGGATGAACAACATTCAAAAGAACTGGTTAAAATGTAAATTTCTAGTACAAACACTGAGAAGGTAACAAACCATATCTGTTCTCATGAATATGCAAATGTAAATTAAATAGCCAGCATTGATGTTCAGTGAACTGCTTTGGAAACAGCATTGCTGAACTAATCTAAAAACACAATAGCTAATTTGTTTAGAATCCAGCAGTCTTTTGTCAGCAGCCAGAGATAAAAGCAGCAGGTATTATAGTTGTTTTCAGTTGTTTGAGTGATAGCTTCAGAAGAGGTGTAGAATTTTATAGGAAGTCTACTGAAGTCTCTCCGCTCTTTGCTGTAGGTATATGACTTGCAGGCAAACACAGCTATCTCTTTCCCATTTAAATGCTAATGAACAGTAGGCTGGAGTCCTGAGAGTGGTGGCGGAGGCTGTGCATTTTTAATGTCTTATCTCAAAGGTAAAAGGTCCAGTCCAGTCATTACATGCACCAGAGCTGATCTGACCTGTGTGTGAGCAAACATGCTTATTCCTGCAGGCATGTCTGGAAAGAAATTAGGCAAAACAAAGCACAGATATTTATGAACATGATCAAGTGTGTGTGTGTGTGTGTGTGTGTGTGTGTGTGTGTTTGTAATCTTTTTGTGACCATGCATGAATCAACACTGTTAGCTGTAAAAGAGGTGTGTGTGTGTGTGTGTGTGTGTGTGTGTGTGTGTGTGTGTGTGTGTGTGTGTGTGTGTGTGTGTGTGTGTGTGTGTGTGTGTGTGTGTGTGTGTGTGTGTGTGTTACTTTTTATTTATTTTTAATAAAATATTTTAGTTTAAAGAGGACCTATTATACCTTTTTACATTTTCAACTTTCTTTGCTGAAATGCTGATGTTGCTGAAAAGTTTGCAAATTTTTAAAGCACAAAGTCCACTCTAACGGGAGTTATTCTCTATATCAGTAAACACTGTTTCTGAACTCCCTGAAACTCCTCGATGGTAGTCTTAGACTTTTGCAGATGTACATGTCACAATATCATCTAACATCATGGTGCCAGGACAACTGTCTCTCTCTGAATGTTGGCAAGACCAAAGAAATGATTGTGGACTTCAGGAAGAGACAGCAACGGACATACTCCCCCCTCATGATCAGCGGGTCACCAGTAGAGAGAGTGAGCAGCTTCAAGTACCTGGGAGTAAACATCTCCGAGGACCTGATCTGGACTGCTCACATTCAGACACAGGTGAAAAAAGCCAGGCAAAGACTGTACCACCTGCGCCAGCTGAGGAAATTCAGGGTTTCACCAGCTATCCTGAAAACTTTCTATTTAGGGGCGATAGAAAGCGTTTTAACTCAGTGCATCACAGCGTGGTATGGGAACAGCACCAGTCATGACCGCAAAGCCCTGCAAAGAGTAGTGCGCTTATCCGAGCGTATCTCAGGGTCAGCTCTCCGTCTCTGCAGGATGTCTACACCAAACGCTGCAAAGGTAGAGCTACCAAGATCATCAAGGACTCTAATCACCCTGCAAACCCTCATTTCACGCTGCTGCCATCTGGTAAGCGCTTCCGAAGCCTGATGGCCAAAACTGAGAGACTCAGGAGAAGCTTCTTCCCCCAGGCCATCAGACTCCTGAACTTAACGTCACGTGACTTCACTTCAGGATAAACATCGATACACTGTCATTGCACTGCACTTTCTGTTCTCGTTGTTACTGTGTAACAACCTGTTATAAACCTGTTTGCACATTATACTCTTATACATTTGTTAACCACATATTTATAAGTCTACAGTTTACTCACTGCACAGTCTACTTCAATTATTTTATTCCACTTTATCCTTATTTGTTACCTTTTTTTTTTCTTGACTTGATTATTTATAATTCTACAGATATAGACATATATATATATATATATATATATATATATATATATATATATATATATATATATATATATATATATATATATATATATATATATATAAATAGTACTTTTTTTATCCTATTTCTATTATAATTTCTTCCTTGTGTTTTTAACTGTGAATTTGCACTGTCCATGGAGCGGACCTGTTTACATTTCACTGCCGGTTGTATATTCTGTATATAACGGTGTATGTGACAAATAAAACTCTCTTGAATCTCTTGAATCTCTTGAATCTTGAATATTTCCTCATTAAACAATTCCTGCCCAAGGCATATTCAAAAAAGGGGCAATTATGGTAAGGGGCATGACATTTCCGAAAACAGGCTCAAAGCAGTTGACCAATCACAACACACCAGCAGACCAATCAGAGCACATTTGATTTTTCGGAAGGAAAAACATCTAAGCATCGTTAGCCAGCTATAGTCACAAGTTCCATTGAATTGTGTCGGTAACAACAGAATTTGCTACCATAGTCACACATAATATATATATATATTCACAATCCATCAGTAACATGACTATGGTAGCAAATTTTTTTTTTTTTTTTTTTTTTTTTTTTTTAAATATCATTCGCTGTGTTCAAAATCACATACTGTATAGTACTACATTTGGTTTGAAACTTTCTTCAAGATCGTTAAAAATGTTACAAACCCGATTCCAAAAAAGTTGGGACACTACAAATTGTGAATAAAAGATTCAAGATTCAAGATTCAAGAGTTTTATTTGTCACATACACAGTTATATACAGAATATACAACCGGCAGTGAAATGTAAACAGGTCCGCTCCATGGACAGTGCAAATTCACAGTTAAAAACACAAGGAAGAAATTATAATAGAAATAGGATATAAAAAAAAGTACTATCTATATATATATATATATGTCTATATCTGTAGAATTATAAATAATCAAGTCAAGAGAAAAAAGGTAACAAATAAGGATAAAGTGGAATAAAATAATTGAAGTAGACTTTGCAGTGAGTAAACTGTAGACTTATAAATATGTGGTTAACAAATGTATAAAGAGTATAATGTGCAAACAGGTTTATGACAGGTTATTTAACAACGAGAACAGAAAGTGCAGTGCAATGTCAGTGTATCGATGTTTATGAAGTCACGTGATGTTAAGTTCAGGAGTCTGATGGCCTGGGGGAAGAAAGTTTTGGCCATGGCTAACCAGATGGTAGCAGCGTGAAATGAGGGTTTGCAGGGTGATTAGAGTCCTTGATGATCTTGGTAGCTCTACCTTTGCAGCGTTTGGTGTAGGCGTCCTGCAGAGACGGAGAGCTGACCCTGAGATGCGCTCGGATAAGCGCACTACTCTTTGCAGGGCTTTGCGGTCATGACATGGTGCTGTTCCCATACCACGCTGTGATGCACTGAGTTAAAACACTTTCTATCGCCCTAAATAGAAAGTTTTCAGGATAGCTGGTGAAACCCTGAATTTCTCAGCTGGCGCCAGGTGGTACAGTCTTTGCCTGGCTTTTTTTTCACCTGTGTCTGAATGTGAGCAGTCCAGGTCAGGTCCTCGGAGATGTTTACTCCCAGGTACTTGAAGCTGCTCACTCTCTCTACTGGTGACCCGCTGATCATTTGCTGTCTCTTCCTGAAGTCCACAATCATTTCTTTGGTCTTGCCAACATTCAGAGAGAGACAGTTGTCCTGGCACCATGATGTTAGATGCTCCACCTCGTCCAAGTATGCCGTCTCATTGTTGTTGGAAATGAGGCCCAGGACAACAGTATCATCAGCAAATTTGATGATAGAGGTGGAGCTGTGTGTGGACAAACAGTCATGCGTGTAGAGAGAGTAGAGCAGGGGGCTCAGGACACAGCCCTGTGGAGCTCCCACACTCAGGGTGATGGAGGTGGAGGTGGACTGGCCTATTCTCACCACCTGAGGCCTGCCAGTGAGGAAGTCCTCAATCCAGTGGCAGAGAGAAGGATTCAGGCCGAGATCCAGGAGTTTGGAGGTTAGCTTGGTGGGAACTATGGTGTTAAAGGCTGAGCTATAGTCAATAAATAGCAGTCTTCGTAGTTTCCACTTTTGCTGTCGATGTGAGTGAGGGAGGAGTGGAGGACATGAGAGATGGCATCTTCAGTCGATCTATTGGGACGATAGGCAAACTGAAGAGGGTCCAAAGTGTCAGGAATGAAGGCGCAAATGGTGTTTTTAATGAGTCTCTCAAAGACCTTCATGACTATAGACGTGAGAGCCACTGGACGATAGTCATTTAGGCAAGAGGGTTTACTGTTCTTAGGGACAGGGATGATGGTGGATTTTTTGAAGGAGGTGGGGACCACAGATGTAGCGAGGACTCATTAAAGATAGATGTAAACAACCCGGTGAGCTGATCAGCACAGGACCGCAGAAACGACCTGAAATACCATCCGGCCCAGCAGCTTTCCTGACGTCCACGGCTTGAGTGCTCTCCGAACTTCATCCTCCGAGACAGAGATCACGTGATTGTTGCTGCTCTGAGTAATTTCCTCTAACGGCGCCACTTGGCGGAGTCGCGTTGCGCGGTTACAGTCAAAGCGAGCATAGAAAGAGTTTAACTCGTCACGTTCACGAGCAACGGATCAACGCTTGCCTCTGCAGAGGATTTAGATCCAAAAGAGCAGATGGACCTCAGACCCTGCCACATGCGCGCTGAGTCGTTGAGTTGGAAATGAGACTCCACTCGATCTTTATAACGGAGTTTTGCGGCTTTAACTGCTCGTCTGAGCATAGCAGGACGATCTGTATTCATTCATATTCCCTGAATGGAGACCGGCGTTGTAAGCAGCAGTGCGTGCGTTCACTGCCGCGCGGATTGAATTGTCCACCCACGGTTTCTGATTTGAGAAGGACGTTATTGTTATTGTTTGCGTGGCTTGCTCTGTAAGCGTGTTGATGAAGCAAAGCGCCACGTCTGTGAACTCGCTCACGTCAGCTGAACTCGCTCGGAACATGTCCCAATCCACATCATCAAGAGCTGCCTGAAGCGCGGTCTCTGAGTGGGGTGACCAACGCTTAACTTCCCGCCTCACCGCCTCACCGGTAAAAACAGAATGCAATGATGTGGAAGTTTCAAATTTCAATATTTTATTCAGAATACAACATAGATGACATTTCAAATGTTTAAACTGAGAAAGTGTGTAATTTTAATTGAAAAATAAGTTGATTTTAAATTTCATGGCATCAACACATCTCAAAAAAGTTGGGACAAGGCCATGTTTACCACTCTGTGGCATCCCTTCTTCTTTTTATAACAGTCTGCAAACGTCTGGGGACTGAGGAGACAAGTTGCTCAAGTTTAGGAATAGGAATGTTGTCCCATTCTTGTCTAATACAGGCTTCTAGTTGCTCAACTGTCTTAGGTCTTCTTTGTCGCATCTTCCTCTTTATGATGCTCCAAATGTTTTCTATGGGTGAAAGCTCTGGACTGCAGGCTGGCCATTTCAGTACCCAGATCCTTCTTCTACGCAGCCATGATGTTGTAATTGATGCAGTATGTGGTCTGGCATTGTCATGTTGGAAAATGCAAGGTCTTCCCTGAAAGAGACGCACGTCTGGATGGGAGCATATGTTGTTCTAGAACTTGGATATACCTTTCAGCATTGATGGTGCCTTTCCAGATGTGTAAGCTGCCCATGCCACACGCACTCATGCAACCCCATACCATCAGAGATGCAGGCTTCTGAACTGAGCGCTGATAACAACTTGGGTTGTCCTTGTCCTCTTTAGTCCGGATGACATGGCGTCCCAGTTTTCCAAAAAGAACTTCAAATTTTGATTCGTCTGACCACAGAACAGTTCTCCACTTTGCCACAGTCCATTTTAAATGAGCCTTGGCCCAGAGAAAACGCCTGCACTTCTGGATCATGTTTAGATATGGCTTCTTTTTTGACCTATAGAGTTTTAGCCGGCAACAGCGCATGGCACAGTGGATTGTGTTCACCGACAATGTTTTCTGGAAGTATTCCTGAGCCCATGTTGTGATTTCCATTACAGTAGCATATGCGATGCAGTGCCGTCTAAGGGCCCGGAGTTCACGGGCATCCAGTATGGTTTTCTGGCCTTGACCCTTACGCACAGAGATTGTTCCAGATTCTCTGAATCTTTGGATGATATTATGCACTGTAAATGATGATAACTTCAAACTCTTTGCAATTTTTCTCTGAGAAACTCCTTTCTGATATTGCTCCACTATTTTTGGCTGCAGCATTGGGGGAAATGGTGATCCTCTGCCCATCTTGACTTCTGAGAGACACTGCCACTAATAAGTTGCAAATTGGTCCTCCAGCTGTTCCTTATGTGTACATTTAACTTTTCCGGCCTCTTATTGCTACCTGTCCCAACTTTTTTGGAATGTGTAGCTCTCATGAAGTCCAAAATGAGCCAATATTTATAAAATATAAGTTTATGAGATTTGTAAATTATTGCATTCCTTTTTTATTCACAATTTGTACAGTGTCCCAACTTTTTTGGAATCGGGTTTGTATGTTCTATATGCTTTGAATGTGTGTAGAATGAAGTTGTTACCTTCATGCGACCTACAGTGTCAGTTTTGTCGCTTCACTTCTATTCACAAATCGTCTCCCTTGGCCTCATGGGATAGTAAAGTGTGGATACGCACTTCAGAATCATGCCATAAATAGTACTGTTTCGCCTACTGTTTTATGAATACTGTGAATTCTGACATGCTACTCAGCTCACACACTGGTCTTTGCCTATTATAGACCTTATGTAGCCCCGTACCTTTTCAGCTCTGCACTTGTTTTGTTCTGTCTTCCGGTTTGTATTTCCACCGCATGAAGGTAAGATCTTACGGATTTATGAATGAACTGCTCATTTTAATATCTTCCCAGTCTACTGACATTTATGACATCTGCAAACATTACAGTGCCCATGATAACCTTTACAATAAGTAAATCCACTTCACTAGCTAATTACTCAATGTTAATTGCAATAGAAATATACAGAGCTACAGCAAAAACGGAAGTTTAAACACAATATTCTAAAGATGCATGGCTGCTCGCTTGTTTCTCTGGTGCATACGGTCTATATAGTATGAAAGTAGGGATATTTGGATGCAGGGATTGTCTTTGTCATAGGGGAAATATATCCTCCACTCTACAGAAAAGTTCCCTTGACCTCCATCTTTGAAGTCACTACAAATAAATTATGTAATTTCCTCCAATCCCTCTTTTCCTTGATTTTAAGTGATAAGTGTTTTTCCATTCTACTATAATGTCCTTCACAGGATCCATCCATTTCCCCAGAAGTTTTTAACTATTATCAAAGATAATGTTGGAAGAGGCCATGGATCCCACTAACAACACACTCCATAAAAATCCCAAGACATCTGTCTAGTTTTGAATGTCATTTTAATTTGATCTAAATTACCCAGCATCTGGTTGTACAATCATGGCAGTTGATGATAATCAAAAATAAGATTATGAGGCGTCACACAGAACTGCAAAAATCATTCTGATAATTAAAAAGGTAGTGATAACTATACAGTACATGTTAAGGTTACAGGCCTGCAGTTATAAATTACATGGAAATATTTGCATATAGATAATGGAAAATTATATGAATTTGAGGGGCCTGAATTTTGAATACTGAGCAAATATTTTGCGTTTGGGTTGATCGCACTAAATTAGACTTTAAGAAACAGACCACACATAAATCACACTTAATCCACTCATCCAGTGTGTATCGCCATCTCCTTTCTATCTTATGAAATAGATTGGAATATACTCACACACGAGCCTGTGCTTTGACTGACTGCTGATGCAGAGATAATGAGATGCTTTACTGAGCTGTGAGTGGTAATTGCCTTGGCTTGGTGTGTGAAAATCAAGGCCATTCCATGTCTCTGTGTCATTGTCGTCCTGGATCACACCTGTTATCTGTCTGCTTGAGCCGACTGCAACCAGACACTTATAGTTCACACTCTCTCACTTAATGTACTCTGCTTAATCATTTCTGTTTAATTCTGTGATATTCAAGGGTATTGTTGTGTGCTACATTTGGTCATCATAGCTGAGACTTTTGAAATCCAGTCCCAGTGAGTCATTTTGGCTATCAAGACTTCAGACTTTCTGTCTGTTTCCTTTAGTGCACACACACTCGCACAGAATGACATGCTTCGCTAGAAGACAGTAAGGTGTTGAAAGAACGAAATCTCTCCCTTATCTGCCTGTCTTCATCTGTGCTTCTTCAGTGGCCTCATCAGACAGACAGAGAGAGAGCTTGCACACACATTCCAGTTTTAAAGAGAAATCTTGCAGAGATGCATCAGTATAACAAAAAACTATGTGACAGATCTGAACTCCAGCCCATATATTTCATTATTTTAAAGAGCAGTTTATTTTTAATATCATTAAAAATAATCATTATTGATTATTTGCCCTTCCACTCTAAATTGCTCTCATTCTGTTTATCACACACACACACACACACACACACACACACACACACACACACACACACACACACACACACACACACACACACACACACACACACACATTCTTGTACATCTATCTTTGTGAGGACATTCATTGAAACAATGCAAGCAGCTCTTTATCCTAACCCTACCCCTCACAACTAAGTGCCTAACCCGAACGCTTACCCTAAACCTACCCTTAACTTAATTAAAACCTTATCCCTAAAACCAAGTCTTGACCCTCAAACAGGCCTTTAAGGAGTTTCAGTAAATGAGGACCAACTCAAACTGCTCCTCATAATAATAGTTGACACACACGTTGTTTTTTTCATGTTTTATGGGGACTTTTTATTTTTGTCCTCATAACATAGGGTTTACCTGGACCACACACACACACACACACACACACACACACACACACACACACACACACACACACACACACACACAAACTGTATATTGATCACTTTATCCAAAGACTCACAAGAGATTTATTCCTAATCTTAACCCTACCCCTAAACGCAACCCCCACAGAAAACTTTCTGCATTTTTACATTTACAGAAAAACATAATTTAGTATGATTTAAAAGCAGTTTTCCTAGAGGACCAACACATTTTCCCACAAAAAAAATGTCTGGTATTTCTATGCTAACTATCCTTACTAGCCTAATGTATGGGGAATACATGAACCACACAAACACACACACTAAAGCACTAAAGCTAAATCAGTAAAGAAAAAAAAATTAATGTAATTCACAAATCCGTCAGTGAGCATTCTTAATTAAAGGTTTGTGTATTGTGGTTTGGATGTGTATTTTGCAATTCATCCATTTCTTTGATGAATAGCCCTTACTGGCATTTCTGTGGTCAGGCAATGGCTGTTTTGCGCAAATTTGGGGCAACATCAGGTTGCGCTTTTATGCACAAATACTGAGACATAAGCATGCAAAGTCCACATTGCACTATGACCCCAAGGTTATACTGTGCTTGTGTGAAAAACAGCACAGAGGGGAATGCATAATGTATTCAAATGAACAAATCTACAAAAATCATCCTTCTGCACTGCCGTTTTTACAGAAAAATCTCAACAAACCTCATAATCCTTACGTGTTCTGCACTAACATGCCATTCTCGCTCGAGTTCTGTCTCTTTAGGGCAGTTTTCATACTTTACAAAATTCTATAATGACATGAAATCAAATTGTGAAACATACCATTGCATTTACTGATTCTCAGCAAAACAGAGAAAGCTATCGTAGATTGAGCCCTTGACTCTTTCACAGCACTGAAAAGCAACAAACATCTTTGTCATGCACTGTAAGATTTTCATGATCCATGAGGTTATCAATGAAAGTGTGATTTTGAGTTAAGTTCTTATTATGCTTAAAATGTTGCTAATGAGAACCTCTGAACTTATATATAGTATGCAACAGAAGACTTGATTTATAGTTTTGTAAAAGGTAATAACATCATCTTCAAGAAAATGTAAAGTTAAAAATGAAAATTACCTCATGATGTATCCAGTTTATATTAGATAAATATGGATATTTTTCCTACACAAACCCATCGATTCACTTCAGAAGGCCTTTATTAACCCCCTGGAGCCATGTGGGGTACTTTCATGTGGATGCACTTTTTTTGGGCTTCAAATTTTGGGCTGTCATTCACTGCCATTATAATGCTTGGATTTGCCAGGACATTTTTTAATAAAACTCCAATTGCTTTCGTCTAAAAATAAGAATGTCATATACACCTAGGATGGCTTGAGGGTGAGTAAATCATGGGGTAATTTTCACTTTTGGGTGAACTATCCCTTTAACATGGAAAAATATTGCATCCGCCAGTTGGCATTGCTGTTTGACCTGGAGGTTTTTTGACGTTCCAACAACCGTGAAAATAATTTAACTGTCGTACAATTTAAGAAGTGCAATTTAACCATGTAGAGCAACTTTCTCTGTAGCACTTACATTTGAAAAGAGCTTTCTGACGTTTGTTTTAGTTTTCAGTTACGTGATTGGCTGACGACTCCTCAGCTTGTGTGGCCTGATGGGAAACAAAGTATCCACAGGTTGCACTTTAGGATCAGGGACTGGTCCCATGAATACTGTGTATTTTTTATTTTATTTTTATTTTTTGGATATCCTACTCATTTGACTTTTTGCATGTTGTACAGTAGAGACGTATTTAGGACCCATATGCTCCATGCAGGAGTTGAAACAAGCTTCTTTTGTAATTTAGTTTTACACACACACACACACACACACACACACACACACACACACACACACACACTATATATATATATATATATATATATATATATATATATATATATATATATATATATATATATATATATATATATATATATATATATATATCATACACTTTACTAGCAGAGAAGGTGCGTTTTCCATGAGGTGCGTTGTATCATAATTTTTAATAAATGTAAATATTATTAGCCTAATTATATACACATTGCTTCCTTTCTTTTCAGAACAATGCACTGAAATTGTTGTCTATTATCTCCAAAATAACTGTGCTACTGTTGTGAACGCGTGTAACGCGTGGGCGTCGCCCAGGGTGATAGAGAGTGAGCGCGAGGCGAGCGCACGCTAGAGTCGTTCGCATGTTTGCGTGTGATTTAGTGAAGATAAGCGTTGAACCCCCATTACTAACATGTCTCATGCTTTTGTTTTGGCTTCGCCGCATGTATTTGGAATGCCTAATTGCGTTCAAAACATAAATGGGTGTTACTTTTAAGGTAAGTCTCCGCCCAGGGGGAGTAACAGCGCTCCATCCACCTGCCAGACTACTTCAGCAGCAGACAGTCAGTGGACCTGAAGCGCGCGCGCTGCTGTTGCTGCTGCCTGGACAAAAATACACGAGACGGGTTTAAAAACTCCACTCGAGAGGGGATACGCGCACTTCATTTGGACTGACACGGAATCAGTCACATCAATTAGTTTAAAAAGGAGCAACTACTTTGTGGACACGTGTATGCAGTTACTTTTGACTGGACGCATTGTTTTTGTTTCTGTGCGTTTTTCTTGCGCTGGATTGTAAATGATTTCTACAGTGGGACACACAGGATCGTTTGTGACGGACGTTTTGTAGGTGAGTTCTGCATTAATTTCAGCTTATGTTAGCGTGTCTTTTATGCTTCACGTCACATACACCATCATAAATAACGTTACTTGTTTGTACAGAAGATCAGCAGAACAGTTGTTATCCAAATGTTTTTATGGGCTACATTATTTTTAAGCGGATCATCGGGAGATCCGATGGAAAAATATTTTGAAAGATGTATTGAGACATGTTTTTGTTGAACATGGACACTGCAATTGATAAATGAAGTTCATTTGCAAGTCATATGCTGATGGATCTATTGGATTTGTTTGGAATGAGGGGAAAAGCATTAGTTGTGACAGATCAACCGCTGTAGTTTTATACTTCACTGATTATTTATTTAAAGTAATTAAAATGTATTTTATTATTATTATTATTATATTATTATTATTATTATTTTCTTTTACTTCTGCTTTTTGACACAATTAACTAAATGGTCATTATACTACAACAATAAAAATCATTACGTGCATTATTAATATTTTAATAAGTCAGTTATTACAGAGTGAAAGGTTTCCACAAGGAATTTGGAACTATCTTACCATTCATCAGTAGACTCGATATTAAGGATTCAATAACCAACTGAGTAGAAATATGTAAATATCTGTTTAAAAAAAAATCACACAAACTTATTAGCTCTATTAACAATTTCCATTTGCTTCTGTTGAATAAGAATATATGTGACATTGATGAACTCTTTTAGCTCATTTATATCTGTCTAATGTTGATCCTCACCCCCTTCCTCCCTCCCTTCTCATGCAGGACCGAATAAATCTCTTGTGGGTCTTTGGATAAAGTGATCATGCAGGGAGTCGGGACTTTGGTGCTGGGGACCCTTCTGGTCTCTGTGTTCTCAGCTGTCTCGGTCCACAGCAGCTCTTTGTCTTCCCTGCCACCCGCCTCTGTTCCACGAGTCTTCCTGTCCTTCAAAGGTAAGATGCATTTCTGTGGTCTCACACTGTTGCACTGTGGATGCTTCCAGCCCCTGCTGGAGATGACATCCACTGCTTTCCTGTTCAAATGAATGTAGAAATAAATAAACTGCAATTGATATGATATAGATTACATGGGAATATGCGTTATTATTTTTGTCCTCAGTGTTTCCAGGAAACCTGAGTCTCATGATGTTAACTTTCAGTGCGTTTTTAATGTTTCGTATTAGGCAATACGTTTTTTTAATTGTGCTTTGTGGGAATCTCTTCAGTTTTATGCTGAGCAAGCTACTTCCTTTCTTAGGTTACATGTCTGTTTCACCTTTCTAATTCAAGGAGTTTTCACAGTCTGCTGCCTGAACTAATTTTCCTTTCTGTTGCCCGTTATTGTGTTTCTTTAATGGGTTTTTCGAACACTCTTTGGGATTGAGCTTGTCTACCAGAAAGGACCTAAATTCAGAATTTGCGCAACTGTGAGTTTAACCCTTGCTAGGGGAATTGGATTTCATGTTGGGGTTTGTGCACAGCTCTTGGTTGGCTAAGCAATGCAATTAGTCTTTAGTTCTGAAACAGTATTTCCCATGGGATTCTCTGAACTGTTTTTTTTTCTTTTCTGAATATCTATGTTCTTGGTAGCAGCCTATTTTCCAGGACTACGCATCCATGATTTCTTATAACAGTGCAGTTTTATTGTAATTTTATTCTCCGGAATCGCAATTGAAAGGTAATATTTGCTTTTAAGCTTAAACTATATGTTTACAGTCTTTCCTCCAAAATGGAATACTGATACTGTATATGATATTGGTGTAGTTGGTTTCCCAGGACCTTTATGTCTAATCATCAACCCTCTACAATGCGAGTAAATCACTCGCATATGTGAGTATATTTCACTTTGGGCGACTAAATAATATCTATCATTAGCCAATGGCTAATAAATTCTTAGATTTTACTCGCCAGTGTGTGTTAGAGGCTAAGAAGAATAAGTTTAGCATAGATATATTTTTGCTGAATACTCAGACTGAGCACTTAGTGTTTTTGCTCTCGTCAAGCGATCTAACTTATATGATTTCAAATCAGCTCATCTGACGTACCGTAAACTCTAACGTTAGTGTGAAGGCACACAACTCGCCGTCGCTTTGCTGAGTGCGTTTCTCACACACACACATGAACACACACAGCGAGAGAGTCTTACATACCACGCAAAATCGACGCGCTATATGTTAACAGTATTCTTTGCTGTATTTTCCTGTCAAAATACCAGAGTTCATAGAGTATAAAAGTATAATAAAGTATATCAGTCTGGCAACTAAACTAAAAAATTGTCTAGCCAATGGCCTAGGTGTGCCTAGAGGGTTGAATCTTGGTGTACTTCTGTCAGTCAACATTGACACTGACCACTCTTGACTGCCAAAATATACACTGGAGACATACTACATGCATGCGCAGGATAGGATATTCCAACTTACAATGTGAAAAAAAATATGATTGAGTTTTCTGGAGATTATCAAAATACCATAGTGCAACTAAAGATGAAATTAAAGATCTAGTCTGCTTTATGTAAGACGTAGTGGAAGCCCTTTGGATGGATTATAGTTTTTTTAGTTCTGGCTACTTCTGCTCCTCTGTCCAAAAGCTTTGACTAAACACTTGAATCATGTTCCTCCCCTGAACGTCTTGTGAAGACGGCTTCATTTGTTTAGGACTTATACTCACTAAACATTCTGTTCTCTCCCACAAACAGCTTCAAGCTTAGTGGGATCTTGTTTTGGTTTTGTACTTGGGATGTGTCATTAGAAAATCATTATGATGGCTAACCAAAATCCAGGCTTTCGTTGTAATTGCCTGCACTGTGCCTGCACTCTTTGAGACGCACAGGACATCCTGTTTTATATCCCTCTCGGTTGCTTAAATGCGACTATTTGAGCAATGAGGTCATCATCTGTTCACTGTTGTAACAGGGTTCTGCACCATTCATGATTGCATTGAAAATGCCTTTTAGGTTCCATTTCATTCTTGAAACAAACTATAAAGGGTGCAATTTGAATGTAAGGAAGTAGAAATAAAATGTATTGAAATTCAAAGAGATTAATGTAACTAATTTTATCTAGAAAAGCAGTTTTTAAAGACAAATTTAAATGTTGGCTTGAAAATACTTGATTTTAAAGTTATGAAAAAATGTGAAAAAGCCTTGAAGATTGAAGGTTTGTAGGTCTTAAGGTAAGAGATGGATGGATAGATAGATAGATAGATAGATAGATAGATAGATAGATAGATAGATAGATAGATAGATAGATAGATAGATAGATAGATAGATAGATAGATAGATAGATAGATAGATGTGAACTCATGAACTGAAAGATAATCAGTTCTTCAGTTCTGCAGTGTTGTAATATGTTGTTTGAACGCTAAGTGTTCAATATACAGTAGTAATGGTTTAGAGAATATTTAATTTCATGCATGGAGTATGATGATTCAATTTAGCTAGAAGTCCAGTTTAAGGAAAATGGCATAAAGAAAGAAATTAATACCTTTTATGCAATCCTCCCTGTGGGGGATTCAGGTATAATTCACAAGTCCATCGCTCATACATAAACGCAAGCTTGAGCACACACATGAATGCCCCCACGCATACACATTTACTGCGGTTCACGAGATCTCCTTCTTTCTGATTCTTATTCTCCAGTATGAGCATGTAAGGAGGGAGGGCAGGGAACTCTGCCAGACAGAGTCAGTTTTCGGCTCTGAGGGAGGACTTGGCTGCTGTTAGCAGTGTCGGTGAGTTAAGAGAGCAGATACTGGTGTCTTCTTGTGCCCTTACGAATTACAGACAGTCCAGACCACAAAAACGTCCCTGGAAGCCCAATCATCTGTGAAGTTCGAAGTCTCGGGCTCTGCAGACATGACTTATTACAAGTTCAGACTCTTTTCTATGGCTTTTCTCATCTTCTCCCTGTTTTATGGGAGTGACTATGATGTATTACATTTGCCCTTCTCTTTCACATGCACGCACTTCTTTTTTAAATCTCCTCTTTCCCATGTATCTCTGCAAGCCTGGGATTTACATGCTAAAAGGTAGCCCAGAGGACTTACGAACAGTCACATGACAGCCTAAGTTCATTTCTTTGCATATGCGCCCTCACATAACTCCTAGTTTTTGGACATGACAGTGGATTTATGGACATGTTTATGTGTATTATATCACTTTACAGTGGTTAGGAGACCAGGGATAATTCAAGAAGGAATGCTGTGTGAGAATTGGTATTTTATGAGTGTGTATGTGTGTTTGAAAATGGTGCCACGGGTGTTGTTTGTGCACATTGTTTTAATTTAAATTCCATTAGTAGATTCTCTGAGGGGCAGAGTGCTTATTGCTCAATTTAGACAAATGCTCTCAGACTGAGAACATTTTAAAGTAAGTGTCTCAAGGTGCATCAAAACTACAAGGTGGGGCTGATGGCAATGCATAAATTATCAGTTATATAGGGCATTTAAAGTGGTGTGCTTCATTTTACTTTGCTGTTCAAGTTAACACCTGTAGTGTTTTTTTGTTTTTTGTTTTTTTAAACCAGTCCATCTGCTGTAGGTGATAGTCTGTGTGGTTTTCTAATGGGAGACAGTAAAAGCTCTGGTTTGAGAGCTTCAGGAGTTATAATTTAATGCTAAGTTCTTATAAACCCTATCCACTGCATATAGATCCATCCATGACCACAATTTTTAATGATGTGGATATGATGTCACTGGTCTGGTGAGAAATCAGGAATATTAAATAATAATAAAGTAAAAAAATAAAAAATAAAAATAAATAAAATATATATATATATATATATATATATATATATATATATATATATATATATATATATATATATATATATATATATATATATATATATATATATATATATATATATATATATATATATATATATATATATATATATTAGTTTTGTCCATGTTAGAGTGGTCAATCTGTGTTTAGAATTTTTTTATTTTGTTTTTTTATTTAAAAGCAATGATCTATGTAAATGACTGGATTGCTCATGACATTCTTATTCTTACAATGCAAACACGCCAAACATTTAAATAGTTATTTGTTTAAAGTCAGAATTTCCCCTGCTTATAAAAAGTTACATTCATTTTCATTACAGTAGCGAATATCCTCAGCTGATGGACGAAACACCTCAGCATTTATAATTTTTATTAAAAAATGTCACAATGATTCTTCTGAAATCTAAATGCAGATTTATGCTTTGTAAGGCTTGCTTACATGTGTGGCTGTCCTTTAAATAAAGAAATTATTAACAAAAAGATTGAAATAAAATATCATGGTTCCGTCATGCAGTTGGTGATGAATTGTAGTAAATCAAACATGGCCTATCTGCACTTCTTCTTATACTATATTTGCTGATAGACTAGCCAGTTCTAGCAAAAGCTGATATCCAAAAAGGTATATGCTCAAGCTCCTGCACCTGCTTCCAGCAGCTTGTTGAACATTTGGAATATTATCTAGAGGTTTAAATATATACTTTGACCTGGGCACAATGTGTGTGTGTGTGTGTGTGTGTGTGTGTGGGTTTGTCTGTGCTGGAGGCTTTTTTATTTTTTAATTTTTATCTTCAAACAAGCCTTAATAACAGCCTATTTGAGGGTGCCAGAGGCTGAGGTTGTGACCCCAAAAAAAACAGAAGCAGGTCATTGTCAGGGTGATTTGTCCTTGCTGTGTGGGAAAGAGTGAACAAATTCTTGCTATAAATGCTTGTAATGCTAATCTGCAGCTCTATTTAAAAGCATTTAACTCTGTTCTTGCTGTTCATTTCATTATATCTGAGAAACACCTGGATGCATAATTGGCTGTGCCTGAAAAAAACAGAAAAAAATGCTATACAAACATATCCAAACACCCAATTAGACCATTACAATGATGCAGTGAGAACATTATCTCAAAAATGGCTACTGAAAATCCGTTACAGCTTCCAAGATAATTTTGTATTTCTGGAACTGTGTTGCAATTAACATCTCATCACATTTTTTAATTCACTGGTTTCTCTATTCTATTGTGCGGCTGATGTTTAGTGGCTTATTTTTAAATGCTGTAGATCATTTTTCTATTCCCTTTAACAATTCTCATTTAGTATTTTTTTTTTTATATATATATATATATATATATATAATATTATTATTATTATTATTATTATTATTATTATTTATTTATTTTTATGTAAATGAGTTTGGCCTTGAGTGTTGCCAGAAGATATTAAAGAAAAAAAGGGGTATGAAGACAATCAGAGTAAAGGACAAGGAATGATCTGTCTTCAATTGCAGCATATACACTGTCAGAAAAAAAGGTACAGTGCTGTCACTGGGGCGGTACCTAAGGTACAAAACCGAAAAGATACTAATATGTACCTTTAAGGTACTAATATGTACCTTAGGGGAGTAAGATGTACCTTTTCACATTTATACCTTAGGGTACCGCCCCAGTGACAGCACTGTTCTTTTTTTTTTTTTTTTTCTCTGAGCGTGTAGGGAACAAAAAGAAAAGTAAAAATTGGGGTGCATGGATATTTTTCATGTTATGGCTGATTATATAATTATGGAATCTTGTTTCCGCCATGGGATAAAGAAATAAAAAAGATATTTGCGACTTCTTATGCGACTTCTTATCTCCAAGATTCTGACTTTTTTTTCGCAATTGTGAGTCTATATCTCGCAGTTCTGAGAAACTTGCAATTGCCAGAATAAAAGTCACAATTGTGGGATATAAACTTGCAATTGTGATCAGAATTGCAAGTATTTTTTCTCAGAATTGTGACATATAATTTTTGAATTATATCTTTCGAGTTTATATCTCACAATTGCGAGGAAAAAAAAGTTTTTATTTTTTTATTCTGTGGTGGAAATAAGCTTTTGGTTGATCTCAAGTGGATGACGCTAAATACAGGTTTAAAACGTTTTGCGCTTGTCCACTTTCGACCACTTCCAGAGGTTGTTGAAAATGCATTTGACTGGATTGCTTTCATACTGTAGTCATGTGGTCAATGTGTTCGAACAGCCGCAAAAGACCGCCTACTCCTCTCTACTGACCTAATGCGTAAACATTATAGGAAGTGCGCTAGCCAGATTGGATTTAAATTTTGTCGGCTGGAGACCCAAGTTTTGTTTAAAGACATATTTGAAAACATACCATGCTCAATATTCTCTCACCATTCTTGATTTTGAAGACACACCCTGCGTTCAGCATGGTTTTGCAGAGCAAAAAGAAAGCTGATGCTCTCCATATATTTTGCTGTCGTCTTCGGTGCAATTGCGTGAGTTTATTTTGTCCAGTAGATCAAAAGATCTGAACAAATCCATACATTTACCCACCCATAGACCCTCTCCTCGAAGAAATCAGGCCAGAAGTGGTCGAAAGTGGACAAAAGAGACAGATTAAAACACTAGTTGAAGGAAAGAAAGAAGTGACGAAAGAAGGAACTTTCTAGTAAATATAACCTTATACTATAACACTTATTCTACATTCATTACTTTCTGCTCATGACATGATTAGGTTTATCCTTCATGTCGTCTTTACCTGGGTTCTAAATGGGTCAGCTGCGACACTAGAGACTTCACTAAGTGCTTCCCTCTGACAATGCACACAGATACAGAGTGAATGAGAAAGCGGGTGAGTGTGCGAGAGAGAGCGAGAGAGCCCGGGAGCAATCACTGTCTCTGAAAGATGAACCTCCTTTAACCTGCCAAGATATGCCTAGGAGAACTGCTCAGACAGAAGGTGAGACACTGCCTCTCTCAATCCCACACTAACTAACAGCTGCATAAAGACTGTAGTGCCATTCATATACCATTATTACTTCAGCATCCAGCTCACCTGTGGCATTGATGGGAAAGTATTTGGAAAGGATTGTGTGAGCTGTGTTCATCCATCTTTACTTTTGGCCCAACCCTCTGTCTTTCTCATCCTAAAAAAATGTGTTTGTCTTCAGGTAAAACTGAGGTTTTCCATTTTTAGCTGAAACATGCAGGCTCAGTCAAGCTCTCACTTTATAAGCGAAACCGCAGCAACATATCAGAATGGTATTAAAAACCAAAAGCGATGGGAATCATCAAAAATGCATTATTCTGAGCTGTTCCCATGAGGCTTTCTCTAATGGAGCTCTTGGCAGAGTAATAAACTTAACCTCTTGACCCTACATCGAGTTTCAGTTTCATAAGAATCACTTAGAAAAGGGTGCATGGGACTTAGACAGGCGCGGGCTCAGAAAGGGAGGCCTGTTCTTTGTTCTCTGTTCTTTGTTGTTTTTGTTATTGCCAGGGGTGTGCTATATTAACTGAATTATGGTGTCTAAGTCTTGCAAAAAATAATTTTTCTTCCGAATATCCTGATTATGCTGCTTTATGCTGTCTTATTTTAGACCAAACACATTTGTTTGTGATGCCAGGGTGCAGCAGACGTCGTCTCAGTGTCGTTTTTGTCAAGGTGGCGGGCGGTGCATCCCAGCATCCTGTGCTGCGGCGCTGGATCTAAACTGTCACAGTGAGAGGAGAGTGGAGGTGACAGCAGCAGGGCTAAATATAGAGACCCTTCATTCCTACACCCCCTCTCCTCTCTTACTTTCTCTTCTCTGTCTTCCTCTTTTTGTCACTAACAAAATACTACAAAGTACCTTGTTATACTATCATGGTTTTTTAAACATGTACCATGGTATTATCTGAAATATCATGGTGTTCATTCAGAACCATGTTATGTATTAAGTACCATGGTACTGCCATCTGTCATACTAACTTTAGTATGTCTTTTGGACATGTACTAAAGCAATACTGTGGAGTTTTGGAACATTTTTTGAAGTACCTTGGAGTACACGAACAGCGTTATTTGTAACACTTTATGTACTGTTACAGCATTTTTTTATTTTTATATTTTAGTTTTAGTTTCAGTAATTATCATTTTATTGCTTAAAAAAAATCTATTTAGCTTTATTTTGTTTTTGTTTTAGTCATTTTAATACTTAAACTTAAAGGGACAGTGGTGAACCAGCGACAGGGTCATGGGTGGCCAAGGCTTATTAATGCACATGGGGAGTGAAGGCCGATCAAACAGACAAGCTACTCAGATTGCTCAAGAAGTTAATGCTGGTTCTGATAGAAAGGTGTCAGAATACATAGTGCATTGCAGTTTGTTGCGTATGGTGCTGCATAGCCGCAGACCAGTCAGGGTGCCCGTGCTGACCCCTGTCCACCGCCAAAAGCGCCAGATCTCAAGCCAATTGAGCATCTGTGGGATGTGCTGAACAAGCAAGTCCACTTCATTTTTAAGAATTTTCAGTCATTTGGCAAAATTCTTGATTTTTGTATATTTGCTACTTAAAATCTGAATACTTAATACTACTTAAAGTACTACTTAAAATCTGAATTGAATTTCTTCAGAGGAATCAACATTTTGTCCATAGTTTCTAGTATCTAGTATTCAAGTATTAAGTAATGATGTAAAATTGTAGATAAAAACTGTCAAGCTTTTTCTTTAAGCACCAATATAACAATATAGATTAATAAACTGCCTTACCTACATACAGTATATTTTGAGATAAACATTTTAAATTATGTAAAATTGCATGCAGTGAACAATTTTATGTAAATGAGTAAATTAACCGATTTATTGAAACAGTTCAAATAACTGAATCATGGTATTCAATAAATAAAATTTCCTAATTTCAATATTTTCCTTTGCTGTTAATATGCTGTTATGATGAGCGAAATCCTTCATACACAATGTTTAGTAAACTTAATGGTCAAAAGCAATAAGTAGTTTTGAATGATGTTTCTCAATTATATACAAACCTGATTCCAAAAAAGTTGGGACACTACAAATTGTGAATAAAAACAGAATGCAATGATGTGGAAGTTTCAAATTTCAATGTTTTATTCAGAATACAACATAGATGACATATCAAATGTTTAAACTGAGAAAATGTATCATTTTAAGGGAAAAATAAGTTGATTTTAAATTTCATGGCATCAACACATCTCAAAAAAGTTGTGACAAGGGCATGTTTCCCACTGTGTGGCATCCCCTCTTCTTTTTATAACAGTCTGCAAACGTCTGGGGACTGAGGAGACAAGTTGCTCGAGTTTAGGAATAGGAATGTTATTATGTTATGTTAATTTTAAATGAGCCTTGGCCCAGAGAAAACGCCTACGCTTCTGGATCATGTTTAGATATGGCTTCTTTTTTGACCTATAGAGTTTTAGCCGGCAGCGGCGAATGGCACGGTGGATTGTGTTCACCGACAATGTTTTCTGGAAGTATTCCTGAGCCCATGTTGTGATTTCCATTACAGTAGCATTCCTGTATGTGATGCAGTGCCGTCTAAGGGCCCGAAGAGCATGGCATCCAGTATGGTTTTCCGGCCTTGACCCTTACGCACAGAGATTGTTCCAGATTCTCTGAATCTTTGGATGATATTATGCACTGTAGATGATAACTTCAAACTCTCTGCAATTTTTCTCTGAGAAACTCCTTTCTGATATTGCTCCACTATTTTTGGCCGCAGCATTGGGGGAATTGGTGATCCTCTGCCCATCTTGACTTCTGAGAGACACTGCCACTCTGAGAGGCTCTTTTTATACCCAATCATGTTGCCAATTGACCTAATAAGTTGCAAATTGGTCCTCCAGCTGTTCCTTATATGTACATTTAACTTTTCCGTCCTCTTATTGCTACCTGTCCCAACTTTTTTGGAATGTGTAGCTCTCATGAAATCCAAAATGAGCCAATATTTGGCATGGCATTTTAAAATGTCTCACTTTCAACATTTGATATGTTGTCTATATTCTATTGTAAATAAAATATAAGTTTATGAGATTTGTAAATTATTGCATTCCTTTTTTATTTACAATTTGTACAGTGTCCCAACTTTTTTGGAATCGGGTTTGTATCACCAAGAAATTACATTGAATATATTTAAAAGTATTTAATATATTGTAAAGCCATATAAATCGGAAATACCATGGTATATGAGTTTCACCCTCAATCTACCATGGTACTGCTACTTTAAATCACTCTGCTTGTCTATCTGTCCATCCTTTTGAGTTCTTATTTCTTTCTTGTCATTTGTGCTGTTCTCCATCAATTCCCACTTCTCGATTTCATTACTGTCTCTTGGTTCTCTTTCTTTAGCTTCTTTTTTTCTGTCCTCTCCCAGGGGAGGTGTCTAACATGTCACCCCCTGAAGGAGTGTGGAAGCGCTCCCATGAGACGAGAGAGTGCAGACATTCATTTTGAGTGAGGTCTGGGTCACAGCTCCTCAGATGAGTCACTCATTGGTTTAGTTGTGGGTGTGTATGTGGCAGAGAGACATTCATTTTGAGAAAACCATCCTCTATGCAAAAAATATGGCATGCTGTGTTGGATGTCTTGAGAGAAAGATGGCCGCTACGGATGCCATGTTTGGCCTTTTTGTGGTTTAATTACAATCAGTTGGACGGCTTAATTACCTAAGACCTAAACAAATGAACTTTCGTCTTCATCTGCTTGTATGTGTTTGTGCTTTACAAGTGATTCATTTTGTGATGCGCTTTAGAACCAGTTGCTGCTTACCGTCTTATAGGAAAGAAAAACACAAATTAAATGAAATGAATTGTAGACAGCAATGAGATTAAATGGAAGCAACTTTTACTGTTTCTGGAAACAGGCATAATCTCACTCTATATAGGGTTTTAGAAAATATCTTGCAATGTCTCAAGCTGTGCTCAGATTTGCTATGATATCAAAGTCTGCAGTCAAAAGAGAATATGACATTTCTCAGTTATCAAATGTCTAGACCAAATTATCTGAATTATGCTTTCCAAACATTTTAGACCTCTACTCTTACTGCATGTCTATTTTAATTTCTCTTTTGAAATGAAAGTTGTGATGGTCTTTTTCCTATTGTGACATGTATATATCCGATGGCTTCTCGATCAAGAAAAAATGTAGGACGGGACTTGATTTTTTTCCACCAGGAATTGATTGGATGATTGGATTTTTGTGGTTTGCTATTGCTGTGATCTCATGTGAGTGACAGGTTGCCCCGCCCTCTTGCCTGTAAACAATTTTTGACATGAGACAAAGTTGATTTTATGTAAATTAAACAATCAAGAAACATTTGAACAATACATTTTTCATGTGGCTACAAAATGCATAGTTTTCTGTTTTTGTCTGTAAAAGACCTTTCTCTGGAGGCACAGAGATATTTTGTCTGTCATCAGTATTTTTTCTTATCTCTTTTTGTAAAACACAGCCATATTCACAGCACTCAGACACTCATGCTTGTCTTGTAACACTCATCTTCAGCCTGTGTGTTTTATCATAACCTTTCTCATCGCTAATCAGCATTCACATTCACTCGTTTCTGACACTATCACTCCCCTCATGTTCTATTTTCTATCTGTCTGCAGCTCCTCATCTCTAATACACTGTTCGCTTCAAAGGCATTTAAAAGCGTCAGGAGTGTAGATGGCTGCCTTGTTATAAAACCGGTCTGGATAAATGGTTGCACTGTCAGCCAGTTTGATGTGTTTCTTTCTGGAGTGTAACACAGGGGTTTCTGTAACCTAATGCAGAAACTCATGCAGAGTATCAAAACATTTTTCTATTGCTGTTGGAGAGCAGCTTTGGGGAAAAAGAGGCAAATCTTCTCACTTGTCACTTTGAGAAACAGGCAGGGTCGATGTTCTGCACTGATGAAGACAAAGATGCTCTGTTTGTAAGCTGTGTGTGTGATAGTGTCTTTTATAGGTCTCCCATGCTGATTGTGTTTTGTGAGGACAGATGGAAATGTGTCAGACAGAATAAAAATAACCTGATATATGTTTCCTGACTTCACTCCTTTAAAATTTCCATTCACTCTTTAGGCTGAAAATAGGAAAGTTCATGCTGTGTTCAACTGTGCTGCAACTATAAATTTATAATTGATAAATGTTGGAAAAATATAGGTTACAGTGTAAAGAGTTTTTAAATAAAAATTAAATACATTTTCAGTTTGGGGTCATAAGATTCTTGTAATATTTTGAAAGATGTCTCTTATGCTCACCAAGGCTGCATTTCTTTAATAAAAGATGAAGGAATAACAGTAATATTCTGAAATATTATTACAATTTACAATAACCGAGAAACCGAGATGCATTTTTTGCATCTTTCTTTTAAACAGAAAGTTTAAAAGATCCGTATTGATTTGAAATAGATTTTTAAATAGATAAGTGTATTTATTGTCATTTTTGAATAATTCAATAAGTCCTTGCTGAATGAAAGTGCTAATTCGTTAAATCTTACTGACCCCAAACTTTTGAACGGTAGTGCATGTAGTAAATGTGTTTTTAGTCACACTTTATTTTTGGGTCCAATTCTCACTGTTAACTACCACTTTTGCCTCAATAAACTCCTACTGCTTATTAATAGTTAGTAAGGTAGTTGTTAAGTTTATGTATTGGTAGGATTAAAGGATGTAGAATATGGTAATGCAGAATAAGGCATTAATATGTGCTTTATAAGTACTAGTAAACAGCCATTATCCTAGTAATATGCACGCTAGTAAGCAACTAGTTAATAGTGAGAATTGAACCCTAAACCAAAGTGTTACCTGTTTCTTAAAGGGGTCATGAATTGAGAAATCAACTTTCCCTTGAGCTTTTGATATATAAAAGGTAATATTATTATATTAATAAGAATGTCCTGTCAGTTTCAGAGCTGGAAACGTCCTTGTTAGTCAAAGAAAAGCTTTTATAGACACCATGCCCAGCAAACGAAAGATCTCAGAATATGCCAGGCTGTGACGTCAGAGTGTGGTGAAACACCGCCTCAACATAAGATATGTTGATTCTGTAGCCCCGCCCACTGACTTGTGCCACTGACATGACACAGGCCTACGTGGAGCTAAACCGGATCCAACTTCTAAGCAATAAACATACCGCATAAGCTTCATTCCGATTTCAGTATTATGAGTGCATGGATGAACTTTATTTTTATTGAAGATCCAGCTCACGTGGGGAAGACATTGCGCGTTTGTTCCTTCATTTCTGATCACGGATTTGTTTGTAAAAAAGAGACTGGATTTGCAGACAGGATGAGATTACATGAATGAATGAAGCAACACACTAATGTGAGTAAAAATGTTTTTTATATGTGATAGTATTGCATTGATACAGATCGTTTGATCTAGATCTATTGATTATGTGTACGTGTCTAACAGAACATACCGTAGCACGCTGTCAAAGGCGTCCAAAGAATCCTTTATTTGTGGTTCTTGATGTGCGTTGTTCGCTCTCTTGACTTGATATTTGAAGGAAAAATACAATCGCGGAAGTTTTGATCATGCTGTCTGCATCGTAGGCTACTGTGTGTGTGTGTGTGTGTGTGTGTGTGTGTGTGTGTGTGTGTGTGTGTGTGTGTGTGTGTGTGTGTGTGTGTGTGTGTGTGTGTGTGTGTGTGATGCATAGTTCTTGCTTATATCCAGGCAGGGTAGCCGAAGCTTATCAAATATGCAAATCTTATCCAGTCCTAGCCGTAGGCGTTTACTTCCAAGTCTTCAGTGCGGCACGCCCATAAAATCCGAGCGTGCAGGAGAGAGCCTCAAAACCAGGGTAGAAAATAGCCTATTACTTATTCACTGTGATGCTTTTGAATGTAACAACCATGCAAATGTAATAAGTTTTACATCAAAAAAACCTCAGACAACAGTATAAAAAAATTTAAAAAGCCAGTTCATGACACCTTAAATAGAAATGCGTCTTGCATTATTTACTAAAGGTCACACCAACAGGCATTCTATGTGCACACTGCTCATAGAATTTATAATTTCTACCCAACTAATTTATAATATTTACTGATTAGTTTGAGTGGATATTATTGAGTAGCTGTTGCAGCCCTAAACTAAATTTGTTTAGTTACTGCAAAATGTAGTGACGACCATTCTGGTGACTCTCCCAAGCTTTAATTTCTCAGAGTATCCATGTTGTCTCGTCCTATTGTGGTCTTTCACTGAAACTGAAGAGAGAGAAAGACTGTGTGGTCCACTGTGAGTTGTTTCAGTAAGACACACCATCATTCAGGTCTGTTTATAATGAGAGGTTACAATAGGTTTTGTCAGCAGGCAGCTTTACTGAACCCCAGGCCTGGACCCCCATGACAGTCAGGGCAGTAACAGATAAATGAATGAAATCTTTTAGGAATAGTTCATCCCAAAATTGTATTGTTTTAATTTATTTAATTATTTTAATATATTTTAAAATGTAATTTATTCATCTGATGGCAAAGCTGAATTTTCAGCATCATTACTTCAGTCTTCAGTGTCACACGATCCTTCAGAAATCATTCTGATATGCTGATTTGCTGCTCAAGAAACATTTTATCAATGTTGAGAACAAGTTGTGCTGCTATTCTTTGATAAATCAAATTTGAAATAGAAATCTGGTAACATTATACATGTCTTTACTGTCACCTTTTATTATATTTTTACAGTGGCGCATGAAATTAAAAAAATTTTGAATTCTGGTGACAATGACTTTTAAGCTTTTATGATGATTTTTTTGTGTGTTGCATGGAAAAAAATATCAACATACAGGCTACATTCACATTGTCAGCTTTTGGGTCTGACAACTGCATTTACTTACAGGTGTGAGTATCGAAATGACCTGTTCACACAGCAACTTACGAACAGCGCCCTGAATACTGTCTGTATGAACGTGCAACAGGAGTCAAGCTTGTATTCTCTTACCAGTTACCATAGTGACAGTGGCCAAAGTAATATCAAAGATTGCGAGGTCCATAAAACTGAAAAGTCTTATCACTTTTCACACAAGAGTCCAATTGAGCCACAAGTTCATCCATCAAATCTTCATTAACCGAAAGCAGCTTTTATATCTTTGGGCGGAGTATTTGAGTTGTGCATAGAACAAAACACACGGAAGCAGCTCTGGTGGAGAACAGTGACCGGATCTAAAACCTTCAGATGTCACACAGCTCATATCTCAGTCTCTGTAAGTTACAGAAACCACTGTAAAAATTGTAAAAATAAAATATGGACGTAGTGTTTCATGACATCACGCATAGGGTTCTGAAGAGCAGTTTTGAAGCCTCAAAGTCGGCTGTTGCCATCTTGGCAGCGTGCCATCACGCATCACTCCCGGATAACTGAAAATGGGCAAAGAGGCGGGATGTGGCTGGAGCTGAGGTGACATGATGACTAACAGACAGCAGACAAACGGCAATCCACCTGTCACTTTAAAGTAGCCATGCCCTAAATTATGCAGGACTTTAAGGCTTTTGGAGCCTGTCTCTAGCGGCCAGTCGATGAATTGCAGTTTAAGTCACTTCCGTATTGGCTTCAAGAGAAACTGGGGGAGGTTGCTGCTTGATTAAAACCCACAACACACATGGTATATACACATTTGTGCAGCGCAGAGGGGCTCTTTTGCACTGTATGACGTGACAGAAAGTTAGTTGTCCAGTCCAGTTGTGTCCACAAAGCAGGGGTTTGCCGAGAATGCGGTTGTCCTGAAAATTTCCGGGTGTGAGTTTGGTTATAGAATGCGGTTGTCACTCCTGTAAATAACTGAACTGTGTGTGAATGTAACCGCATTAATGACTCAAATTACAGGACTGACAATCAGATTCTGCTGCTGTGTGACATGGCCGCAGATTCATAATGACATGAGGGTGAATAGATTTTTGTTTTTTTTGGGTCAACTGTCCATTTAAGGTCAGATTGTTCCTCTTAAGAGCCACTGTGGGCACAAAGAGGAGAGCAGAAGAGTGGGTTTTACTAATAATTCCCACCACAAAAAACGATGCATGCATGTGTGTCTGTGTGCATACACCCTTTTCTTTCCATCAGCAAAGACAATGCCTTGCCTTTCCCCTGTGTGTCTACTGGTTTGGTTGCCATGGCAGCATTTCTTTTGTTACCTGTCACTGCGTTATGACACATTTCTGTTATGGCACACCTGTTATTTCATAGCTGTTGTGCATCAAGTTCTTAGAAATTTCTAAATTCACCCTTTGATCTAACCGAATAGGGGAGGTCTTATTTTTAAGTATTGCCATGTGAGTAACAACAGATAGAACCGTTTCATTCTGGGCTGACAACAGTGAGAAGATGAGTTGTTACATTCTCCACACACACACACACACACACACACACACACACACACACACACACACACACACACACACACACACACACACACAAATCAGCAGAGAGTGAGAGATTCTCCCTCCAGATGTGGTCCGGGTGTGGGAGTTACATCCTCGAGGTTACCAGACATGCTTGACCTCAGGGGGGTTGTGAGGTCAAGGGCGCCTCTCCCTTCATGTTGTTTTAGACTGCCATCATTTATTACCATCTGTCAGTCAGGCACAGACTTTAATACCACAGCAGTACTTGGACCCAAACAATGACCTGTGCTGACACACCAAAGCATCATGACGAAGGAAACCGAGGGAGAGCTAGCCAATCACAAAGCAGGGACGCCACTGGATGGAGGGAACAGAATGTGAATTCACAACAGGGGTTATGGGGTGGTAAAAGGAAAAATGTGTCAATCATTGACTGGCTGGCATTTCTCCATCATGTTAGAGGACAGAGAAGGACAGAAAAGAGAATGAGACAAAAAAAAATCTGTTTATCCTTAAAATGGAAATATATTAATAATAAACCACAATACACTAAGTATGGGGTAAGAAAAAAGAACAAAATAAGTTCATAAGCATTACATTTATCAAAAGTGACAGTAAAGACATGTACAGAGTTTTAGAAGATTTCTATTTCAAATAAATGCTGTGTTTTTGAACTTCCTATTCATCAAAGAATGCTGAAAAAAGGCTTCACAGTTTCCACATACCTTCACTATCTTCCATTGTAGAAAGCCTCCAGTGTCCAAATATGGCCCTGATATCTTGCCCTGATTTGGGACCTGCGTCTGCGCAGGAAGTAGAGCCGCAATTTCAAAACCCCGCCAAAACTCCTGCAGTATCTGTTGCAGTTTACTGCAGAACAACTCATTATGTCCATGTGAAATAAACAGTTAAGGAAATATAGAAATTAAAGCTAAAGCTCAAATCCCAAAAGAATCCCCAAAAAAGTCTGTTGGTGCCTCAGTGACTAATGACAGTGTAATTTGATTGTTTTAGTTCGTCTAGCGTCCCATTAGAATACATGGAGGGGGCGGGGTTTATGAGCTATACTGTGACCAACCACCTGGGGTGATCGAGACGCTTTGGCTTCACTTTTCAGGACGTGTGCAGCACACTTGGTTTGAATAAATGATTCAATGACACTCATAAAGGCTCATTTTATTTATTTTTTAATACATGATTTTCCCATCCGATTCTCTCAAGAACAAATAATCTATGCTAATTAATTGACTACTGTTATTTTTATTTCAGTAGAGAGGATTTTAGGAGAAACATTAGTACCATGAAATACCTTGGAAATGATTTGATATACCTTGAAGAATACCATGTAAATATCAATATGTTAAACAAATATGTTAATCAGTATGTAGCATGGTATTGTCATCTGATACCAGCACTGTATGTTACCTTCACGATACCTGTTTTGTAGGGGATATTTGGGGAGAAAATGCTGCTGGAACCATTTTGCTGTTTTCTGATCTTGTGACCGTTTACATAATGGGAGGGAAGTGGAAATCTGATTTCACTGTGCTTGCTTGTTAAATGGTGATGTAGTGTTTTCTAAAGCATATACAAGTTAGAGTGAATTACATACCTGACAATTTAATGATAGGGTAGATAAGAGGTAACAATCATAATCATTGGAAGCACACTGGCAATCTACTCTTATGTTTAATTCAGTGAGAGTCTGCATCTGTGCGTGTCTGTGCATCTCTCTCAGGTGAGTTTTTTCCTCCAGATGTTCCTCGTCACTTCAGAGGAATGGCACATGTGGGCTGGAGAGTTAGATGGGTGGGAAAGATGTGCTTGTGGTTCTGAGCCAAATTCAGCTGGAGTCTCGAATGCCTTTACATTGTGTGTAGATTGTGTGTTTGTTTGTGTCTGAGATGAGACTGGAATTGGACTCATCTGTGGTGGCAGTGAGCCGTCTGCTCATGTTGTTGTGTGATGAAGTGACCTCATGCTCATTAAAGGCAAAGTTTGTTTAGGAGGTCAAAGAGATGATGCCGTTTTCCATTCTTCCTCTATTTTTGTACTTTGAAGTAAAGGGCTGTGAATGTAGACACCCCTAAGGCTGCACTGGCTCTTCAAGACTTGGCCGCTGTCTCTGTCTGTCTTTCTCTGTCTCTATTCTTCTCTTCTTCTTGTCCCCTGCTGTCTCTCTCATTCCTCTCTTTTTTCTGTTGCCCACATGGAAATCAATTCATGTATATTTATATATAATTTATTTATTTCCATAATCAAGGCATGTTTTGAAAAAGGTACCACCACAGTTTTTGTGCTGTCCTAACCCAATTCAAATGCTCCACCTGTATTCCACCTCAATCTGTGTTGGTTTGAACTTTACACACACCTCACCAATGAATCACCATTGAGGTCTTTGGATGAGGTCAGTTCCTGTCTCAAACAGGTGCACACTAACAAAAAATCCAGATGAAGCTTTCACTGACATGCTGATATTGCTATATAGTGAAATATTGCTGGCTACA
Organism: Paracanthobrama guichenoti; assembly: GCA_018749465.1. Taxonomy (NCBI): domain Eukaryota; kingdom Metazoa; phylum Chordata; class Actinopteri; order Cypriniformes; family Gobionidae; genus Paracanthobrama; species Paracanthobrama guichenoti. The sequence continues at coordinate 27,912,080 of CM031948.1, forward strand.
ATTACTCGGAAAATTCACTTTAAATGAAAAAAGATGGTCTCTTTGCTTCTTACACAAGAAATGAATACTCTAGACTCTCTTTCCGTCCCAGACTTGAGCTCTTATCTTATGTGGATATAAATTGATGTTGATAAGTGGGTTTCCTTTTTTTTAAAACAAGAGAATAATAGATTGATAAAGACATAGTGCTGTCAAATTGATTAAAAGTTTGTGTTTACATAATATGTGACCCTGGACCGCAAAACCATAAGCTGCACGGTATATTTGTGGCAATAGCCAACAGTACATTGTACATTTTCGATTTTTCTTTATGCCAAAAATCATTAGGATATTAAGGAAAGATCATGTTCCATGAAGATATTTTTGGTATTTTTCTACCATAAATATTTAAAAAAATTATTATTAGTAATATGCTGTGCTAAGGACTTCATTTAGACAACTTTAAAGGCGATTTTCTCAATATTTAGATTTTTTAATCAACATAGGTAACATGGGTATGTACTGTGTATAATTATATATAAATACACACTCATTCATGTATATTTATAGAAATATTTGCATGTGTACTGTATATACATTTATAGCACATTTTTCTTAAATATATACATGCATGTGTGTGTATTTATATATACATAATAATTATACACAATACATACACGTATATATTATGTAAACACAAACTTTTATTTTGGATGTGATTTGACAGCACTAGGATTTAAAACAACAAAATGTCAAACAATCAAGTAATTCTGTTCTGATCCTTGTCATTTAACCATGTAAAGCAAGTTTCTCAAACTCAGCAAATGTTTTATGATCATTAATTTTATCTGTATACAGTTATTTGGTAGAGATATACAGTGTACAACTTGATGGATGTGTAAATTATTTGTGTGAAAAAATATATTATGCTACTGTTTAACAATCCTTTAAAAACATTGAAATAACATTAAAGGTCAACACAGACATTGATAATTGGTTTTGCGGTCTGTTTTGAATTATAAACTATTAACACTTGAGGGGTTGTACTGTACAAACATGGCTCACTTTGAGACCCCTGTAAAATGTTCTTCTCTGATTAGTTTAACATTACCACATAAAAATTAGACAGCAAATGAAAGTGCAATATTGAGAAGCATGTCAAATATGTCTGCAAGAGGAAGTAACACGTCTTTTGGGATGGAGCCTGACAAGAGTTTTCATTAATTGCGGTCTGATTCAGTTCAGTACTTGGACAGGATATTGGATCATATTTTCACCTCTGAAGACTTTTACAGCCTCACATCATAGAAACAGTAAAGCTATAAAGTCAAAATCATCACTCTTACAGACACATTTAGGTTAAAACCACAAGCTTAAGTATTATCATCCTCGATAGTTCGAAAAATATATTTTTTTATAGCTGTGATTTACAGCTTAAATCTTGAGTCTATCAAACTGGTCCCATTGGAGACTTTGCAAAATATATACACCAAACCATACCTTTTGCTGGAAAAAAAGACACAAACAGATGTGAAATAGGAGCGCAAGAAAGATTTTGTGCATATGTCCAAATGTTCAAACCGTCCCACAATTCATAGTCTTTTTGTGAGTCTCCTGTAAGCTGAGAACGCATTGACTCGATAACAAGATGGAAATGTAGATGGGATGTATTGGGAAAAAGAGCGTAATAGGATAAGAGAGGTGCATGCTGGAGAGACGCCAGGAGGAATGTGTTAGGTGTCTGTCTAACATCTGTTTCTGCGATTTCTGAACGTGATGTCTGCGCTGCCTGCTGATTTTGTTACAGAGAAAATCAAGTGAAAACATATTTACTGCTCTTCAAGCTGCTTCTCTGACTTGAATATGTGTGTGTGTGGTGAGGCTACCCAAGTGTGACTTAATGGGTGACAACAAATGTCATTGTTGTCAGTGCACTTTAAAGGGATAATTCACCCATAAATGACCAGTCATCATTTACTCACCCTTAATGTTTGTGTGCAATGTCCAAGTCCAAGTCAATGGGGTCCAAGGCAACATTAGACCCCACTGAATGTCAATGTAAATTATTTAGTTGACCGATAGTGGATTTTACCGATACCGATAACAAGGTTGGACTGCACTTGCCGATAACCGATTAATCGACCGATAATTTTTAAAATGGATACTGGATAAAAAAATAAATAATATATATATATTTTTAAAAACATAACACTAAGTAAAAGAGTGCTGAACTTTATTATAAGACATTTAAAAAAACTATGCATATGCAAATATGAATATATTAAAATAAGTTCTAACAGAAAATCATTTAAACATTAAAATATTATAAATAAATGTTTCTTTAGCTATAACCTAGAAACATGTATGTAAATGTCATAGGTAACCATTTGTTAACAAGGATGTATTAGCTTATTTAGCTAGCTTACATGAACTAAAAGCATTATGCCATATTAATACATGCTGTAAAATGTATATTTGAGCAATACAATTGTACCTTGATCATTCATGTTAGTTCATAGTGCATTAACTAAGGTTAACAGATAAAACTAACAATGAATAATACTTCCACAGCATTTATTAACCTTACTTAATGTTAAATGGAGTATTATTGTATTATATAAGTGTTATCATTTCATATAAATCCAAACAGTCTGCGTTTTTAGAACACTTGACGATTATCTAATCAAAATAACAAAATGTGCGTTTCTGATTTGTTTATATTTCTGTCGGCTGCATGACGATACAGTTTGCTTTCTCACATCACTAGCTGTTAAATGGTTTTAACTGCTTAAGGTACTGCTAATGTTAGCGTCCTCTCAGTCTCGATGACAAAGTACATACATACTGCTGTTCTTTCCCTGCTAATGCAGCATCTAGTCAACAAATGAATTACTTTATAATGATTTGGCAACATGTACTGAAGTGTTCTGTATTCATACCGTTTCGCTGTCTGTGTTTTAAACGTGCATCTGATGTGTCAGTGCTATATTTGTGTTAATATAAACAATTTTGTTGTTTGTTAGCGTTCAATCTGCACATTGTTTGAAGGAGAGTGTTGGACAAACTCAAGCCCACACAGAATCTGCACAGACGCAGAAAACTCTGCAGATTGCGAACATCCGTTATTAGTTATACACATTCCCTACCCTTAGCGTGTTTGTTTATCAAAACGTTTGGATAAATTTGTGTATTGTAGTACTCTTAGCTCTGCTTAAGACATTTTGACCGCACATTTAAACCCATTTCTACAGATTTCCTATTCAAAATAGCTGAGAAAATGTGAAAACGTCTGCACACTGGACAAGATTAATTTGCAATTTGGCATCTTTATCTGTTTAATCGATTGATTTTTAAACCAGTAATCGAAAGTTTAACACTATAGCCTAGTTAAATGTTTATCAGAATAGCTGTTAAATACAGACGGTTCTCAACATAAATGCATACTGACAATACACAAAAAAGCATTCCTTTTTTCAACAGTCCTGAGTTCTAAGAAACCAGACGCAGGAAGAAAGCCCAGTGTATTTGAACGTCCTTATCAAAATGTCCCAATTAAGTCCTCATGTTGAGACTTTGCTCTACGATTTCCCACGTCATAACTTCTGAAGACTGATTATGTTGACTTTGCCAGCAAAAGCATACCTTATTTATCCCTATCATTTCATTTTTTTTCGTTTTCCTTCACAGGTCGTTTATCACTAGCTTGTTTCATTTGGCTCGTGAATTCAATTAGTTATCCGAACAAGAGACAATCCCATTAGATAATTTCATGGCTGGTTTGGAGTTAATTGCCTGTAACATGGATTAAATGATTGGTCTTATTAAAACATGTTAGGTGATCCATTTTTATGGGGATCTAACCTCTGGGACTATCTGTTGCAGATGTCAAACCAACAAATGAAAGAAGATAAATAGGATGTTTTCTCCTGCACTGAAGCTTGTTAACTTTTTCTGTTCACTGGCTGTGATTTTTAAATGCACTTTATTCTCTCACCCTTTTCATGTTAATCTCCATCATGCTAATAATAGGAATTTAGCCACTTTGAGACACTCGCTATTCTGTTTCTTTCATCTGCTCCTTCTGTTTCTGCTGGATATTGTCAGCTAAAGTGCCTCTAGAAGAGCTGGTGTTGGACGGGGGCGCTTACTGCAACAAAGGAAGAGCAGAACTAAAGAGAAGTTCAATGCCATCTCTCTGTGCTAATCACATGATCTTTGTTGTCAGGGCTCAGAGGTCATAGGGTCACTGAAAAGGACTGCCCACTTGTCTGTCAAATGAAAAAGGGGGCTTTAGCCCGGTTGCCTTTAGTGGGCAGGGTTAGCTTGTCTGTCACCATGAACTGTAAAGAGGCAGTAATCCATTGGCTTGTCAAGCTGTCAATCAGCTTAGCATAGCATGGGGTATTATGTATTTATGCAGAAGATAAAAGCTAGAGACTGCTCTCTTAATCAGGGAATGTTTTTCAATATGCAATGACTGCATTTCTTTTTTTATTGAAATTCTGTCTTGTTGTGGGTTCGTTTTTCTCCATATACTTATTGTCAGTGTCGAGAGGTGATGACCATTTGCATTGCAATTAAGTCTTGCATGTTCACCCTGCCAAAGGCCATTTTCATTGCTTATCACGAATTTAACAGAACTTGTGTCATTCAGGGGACTTGGAAGCCTGGTCTGCTGACAGATAGGATTTGTGAACAAATGGGATTTGAACTGCATTTTAAATCATGTATATAAATATATTTGTATGTCATACTTTAAATGTTGTTCAATGGTATGGAAGCTTATTTCTGCCACAGAATAAGAACTGTGAGATAAAAAGTTGCAATTTTCTTTCAAATTGTTTAAAAAAGTTTTTTTACTCACAATTGCATGTTATAAAGTCAGAATTGAGAGATATAAAGTCCAATTCTGAGATGATTTTTTTCTCAGAATTGCTAGTATATCTCACAACTTTTTATCTTGCAATTGCATGTTATAAAGTCAGAATTGCGAAATATAAACTTGCAATTGCGAGAAAAAGTCTGAATTGTGACTTTATATAAATTCTGACTTTATAACTCCTTTATAAGGCTTTCCTGTAGCTCAAACAATAAGAGTGTGGCGCTAGCAACGCCAAGGTCATGGGTTCGATTCCCAGGGAAAGCAAGAACTGACTAAAATGTAAAAATGTGTACCTTGAATGCAATGTAAGTCGCTTTGGATAAAAGCGTCTGCCAAATGCATAAATGTAAATGTTATAACTCAAAATTGCAACTTGATATCATACAATTGCGAGGGAAAAAAAATGGAGATAAAAAGTCGCAATTACCTTTTATTATTTATTCTGTGGTCGAAACAATCTTCCATACAAACGTATACAACTTTGACTTTAAAAATCTACTTTAAGATTCAAACATGTATTTAAATTATGTGTCTGCTGAAAGCATAATTTAACTCTTTTTAACTCTCTTTTCTTTTTTTTTCTTTTTTTTTTTAAATGGTAATTGACTGGTATTGCAGCTTTGCTAATATTGCTTATGTTTTTCCACATTTGTATGTCGTTTTTCGTTTTGGTTTAAAGCTAAATTAATAATTTAAATGCAATACAGTTCATTTCAGGAAATATTTCTGTAAAGCTGGCATCAACATGTTTGACTATGTGGTATTTATTTACCAAGTCAAGGAAATAAGACATAAATATGGCGTTTAGGTGCAGTAGAATTTAACAGTTGCACACACATGCACATCTATAAATCTATTAAACACAATAACATTTTCAGTATGTGTGTAAACCATTATATATTCTTGCTTTCCACATGTGAATTTTTGCCTTATCGAATTCATTGTCTTTAAGATGGCTTGCTGCCGCCGGCATCAGGCTTGATTAAATAGAGTCATTCCATGCAGGGGTTTTTTCTCACAGGCATTTGAGTGCTTTAAGTGGTTAATATGCATTTTGACTGACACCTCCTATATGGGGAGGGGGTGGGGCTACGCTTTCCAATTCTTATGGTCTCTCTCCCATGAGACTGAGCTACATATGTTAATATGTTTCAATTTGCGCATGTATGTGTGTTTGTGCATGAGAAATGGTGAAACGATGAGAGACATTGATACATATTAGTTCTTTTATTACACTGTATGGTGGCATTGTGATGCATCTCATGCTGTGTCTTTGAAAGCCTCTGCTTTTGAAAAAGCATGGCAGGGTGCACCAGAGCATCAGTGCCTTTATACTAGAAATTAATTTTGAAACTGGAAAAGTCCTTTAAATGATGCTGTCCCGCGCTGACAATTAGTGTGTAAATTTACACAACCCACACCTTAACACACACCTACACTGCTGCTGTTCATAGTTTGGGTTCAGAATTTTTGTTTTTGTTTTTTTCTTGATAGAAATTAATACTTCTATTCAGCAAGGATGCAATACATTGATAAAAAGTGACAGTAAAGATATTTATAATGTTATAAATGCTTTATTTCAAATTAATTATCAAATTAATTTGAAACTTTCTGTTCATCCTGAAAGAATGTGTATTACCACAAAAAAATATTATGCAGCACAACTGTTCTCCAGACATTTTTTGAGCACCAAATCAGCATATTAGAATTGATTTCTGAAGGATCGTGTGACACTGAATTCAGCTTTGCCCTTGAAACTTGGTAAAAGCTTTTCTTATAAAACGAAGCTCTCTCACACAAAGTGAATAATGGACATTTTTAAAGGAATAGTTTACACACAAATGAGAATGAATCGTTTACTTTAGTAAAATAGCCAGAATATACTTTTTTTATTCTGTAGAATGAAAGTGATTGTTATTCTTTTGTAAATTTGGCCTTTTACCAGTTTAAACCATGATAAAGACAGGAACAGAAAGCACAGCACACTTGATACCATATAAGGAGGACAAGAAATTACACTCCAACTTCTCTCATGAACACATACTTGGTTTGAATTTGCAAAAGGGTAAATGAGTTTAGAATGTCATTAAGATATGCAGACCAAGTCTTTTTTCTTTTGTGCATGAACTATCCTTTTAAGACTATTGCCTGTCACTGGTTTTTACAGCTTTCACAATCAAGGCAAAGACGGAGACGAAAGGCACTCAATGAATGAGTGGACCGCAACGGCCAAATCAAAGCTTACAGGCTCTCTCACACACTCTTAATCAGCAGGCGAGTAGTGGCTGCCGCTTTCAGATGCTTGTTTCTCGCCTGTCACATGCCGTTAAGGTCTTCTGCTTGGTTACGGGTCGCTGTGACTATTCACTCCTGGGATGACCTCTCCCTTGTTTCCAAGCAACAGAGGTCAAGTGGATGTGTGTTGAGTATCCAGTAGGCAACCCACTGACCCCACCTTTAATGACCCAGAGGCCTCTGGCTGGAGTTTTAGTTTGTGCCAGTGTGCATGATAACCTTTGTGACCGCTTGACCCTGATCTAGCTAACCAGCGCAGCCATTGTGTGTTGAATGGTTTTGTGGTGTCAGAGAGATGGGCACCAAACTAAAGCACAATGGAGTTGTGAAAAGACTTATTTTCACACTCCAGCAAGTTAATTTAAAATGAGAGGATATTGAACAAACAAAAAGTGCTTGCTTTCTTCCAGTTTTACTGAACATGCTTCTCGAGATTCCTGAGATTAAGACTACACCCTGCTATAAGGAACAAAGCTTCTGTGACTTTGTGATTTGGTAACCAGTATTTCACTTATCCAGATGACAATCTCTTCTTCAGTGAGGTCTCATGCATCTCTTGTGACAGACATACGCAATATTGCGTGAGTGTGTTGAAATCAGGATAGAAGATTGAATGTCACAGCCTTTTACATGTTACTTCAACTCAAGCATTGCTAATTCAAAAACAGGTCAGGAGAAGACCAAGACAAAAGTAAAGTCCTTATGTACAGCTGTGTAAAAGATACTTTCTGAATTGGTCATTCTCTTCAGACAGAGATGATGCTGTAGTAGATGTAGCAATGGGCATGGTAATCAAATTTGTTCATGCAAAATATTCCTGCATTTAATATAGAAAACATATGTCTACATGTATAACAATATGTAATTCTTTTTGAAAGAAATTAATACTTATATTAACTCTTTCTCTGCCAGCATATTTTTTTAATAATTTTTTTTAAGCTGCCTGCCAGTGCCAGCATTTTCGATAATTTGCACAAAACTTTCATGGCCCCCCGAATATTTTGTTGTATGAATATCTGAACATACAATATATAAAAATGAAGAACAGAGACTCTGCTTTTAAATGACAACAACATTTTATTCTAGTTTCAAGCATTCTTTTTTTTTTTGATCAACACTTGAATGTAAATAATTGATAAAACAACAACATTTTGAACAAAAAGCTGAGAAAATCACATGTCCGGATAGGATTCAGAACGATGATCAAAACGGATCGAGTAGATTGAGTCCATTAACACCCTCAAAGCTTATATACTTTTCATTCTATAACGTTAGGCAGTTATGATTTTATATGCTGTTGAATGTTTGATGATTGCGTTAGCATATGTGCATAAGCAATGCTTTGATCGCGTGTTTCTGCTTCTTCTTTTACTTGTTTTTGCATCTGGTACTCTTTCAGAAGATGAAAACAGTGAAAATATAGAGTGGCGGGGAAGAGTTGTCATAAACATCAAAAAATTTTGTCAATGCATGGTGATTTAATGGGAAAAGAGTTAAGCTAGGATGCATTGAATTTACAGTAAAGAATTTTCCATTGTTACAAAATTCTAATAAATGCTGTTCTTTTGAAATTTCCATTAATCTTGTCTTTTTACAAGGTCTGTTCACAACAAAAGCAAATTTGCATTCCCTGGCTCCATAGGAATGCTGTATTTCTATTATTGTTCTTTATTTAACACTCTCTCCTGGCCCAGGAAAAAAAGCAAAAAATTAAAATTTAAGTGAGATATTTGAGTGAAAAGAATCAGAATTATCCATCATCTCTTCTTTGGTATGTCGACAGACTCACCGAAGGAAGAGAGAGGAACCTAAAAGCAAAAGGCAAGACCAATGATGAAATCTGTTTAATGCACCACAATATATATATATATATATATACACTCACCTAAAGGATTATTAGGAACACCATACTAATGCTGTGTTTGACCCCCTTTCGCCTTCAGAACTGCTTTAATTCTACGTGGCATTGATTCAACAAGGTGCTGAAAGCATTCTTTAGAAATGTTGGCCCATGTTGATAGGATAGCATCTTGCAGTTGATGGAGATTTGTGGGATGCACATCCAGCGCACGAAGCTCCCGTTCCACCACATCCCAAAGATGCTCTATTGGGTTGAGATCTGGTGACTATGGGGCCATTTTAGTACAGTGAACTCATTGTCATGTTCAAGAAACCAATTTGAAATGATTTGAGCTTTGTGACATGGTGCATTATCCTGCTGGAAGTAGCCATCAGAGAATGGGTACATGGTGGTCATAAAGGGATGGACATGGTCAGAAACAATGCTCAGGTAGGCCGTAGCATTTAAACAATGCCCAATTGGCACTAAGGGGCCTAAAGTGTGCCAAGAAAACATCCCCCACACCATTACACCACCACCACCAGCCTGCACAATGGTAACAAGGCATGATGGATCCATGTTCTCATTCTGTTTATGTCAAATTCTGACTCTACCATCTGAATGTCTCAACAGAAATCGAGACTCATCAGACCAGGCAACATTTTTCCAGTCTTCAACTGTCCAATTTTGGTGAGCTCGTGCAAATTGTAGCCTCTTTTTCCTATTTGTAGTGGAGATGAGTGGTACCCGGTGGGGTCTTCTGCTGTTGTAGCCCATCCGCCTCAAGGTTGTGTGTGTTGTGGCTTCACAAATGCTTTGCTGCATACCTCGGTTGTAACGAGTGGTTATTTCAGTCAAAGTTGCTGTTCTATCAGCTTGAATCAGTCGGCCCATTCTCCTCTGACCTCTAGCATCAACAAGGCATTTTTGCCCACAGGACTGCCGCATACTGGATGTTTTTCCCTTTTCACACCATTCTTTGTAAACCCTAGAAATGGTTGTGCGTGAAAATCCCAGTAACTGAGCAGATTGTGAAATACTCAGACCGGCCCGTCTGGCACCAACAACCATGCCACGCTCAAAATTGCTTAAATCACCTTTCTTTCCCATTCTGACATTCAGTTTGGAGTTCAGGAGATTGTCTTGACCAGGACCACACCCCTAAATGCATTTTAGGTTGAAGTGCACATGGCAGTTGAAGCAACTGCCATGTGATTGGTTGATTAGATAATTGCATTAATGAGAGATTGAACAGGTGTTCCTAATAATCGTTTAGTTGAGTGTATATATATATATATATGTATATATATATATATATATATATATATATATATATATATATATATATATATATATATATATAATATATATAATATTTATTTTTTGTTTTTCAATCAGTATGCTTTTTTTTCAGTAAAAACATCTTGTCTTTGTAAATGTACAAGATAATAAGCCTGATTTAACTGGATTTGTCTTGAATTCAATTCAATAATAATTTGAAATGTTTATAGCTTTTTTTTTTTCACAAACCTCACTAAATTTAAGGATTATGCTCAAAACAAGTGCAAAATTTTGCTAGTGGGGTAACAAATAAACTTGAAGAAAATTCTAATTAAATATATATTCTCTGAATAAAGGTCTTAATATATTTATCTGTTTTTTTATTTTTATTAAATAAATTATTCTTGTTTCAAAGATAGTTTTGATATTTTTATGACATTTGCATTGTCGCTACCATGATGGTGTGAAACACAGGAGGGAGGAACGGTCTGGTGTTGAATCATGTTAAAAAGAAAAAAAGATTAAAGGAGAGAAGGAAACAACCGATCTCTGATGGCATTTCTTGTTGGAATGCTTATTTGAAAAGATTGAAACCATCAGATTGACCAATATGATAACGTTAAACAGGAAGAGGAGCTGGGCTTATCTGTGTCTGTTTGTTGACAACCTCATTTAAGACGAACCATCCCGCTGATATCAGAAGATGGTGAGATAAACACCTCAAGGTCTTCTAACACGTTTGCGTGTTTGAGTGTAGAGTGAAAGCTAATCAGGTTCATCAGGCAGAGCAATGTTGGATGCATGCATAAGGAAAAGTTTTTTTTTTTGGTCACGAGAACTCGAGAAGTTTATGAATGGACTTGCCTCACATATATTTGGCATGCCGTGTAGCATGTTAAATTAGGTTAATCGCAAACATCACTTGCAACGTAGCTACTTTTAAAGACCTTTATATGTCTATGTGGTGTTTTGCTTTAATATGCTTTAAGACAAACCATGAGCAAGTCAACACCATTGCTAAGTATTTTCTCCTTTAAACTGCAGTGAAAAAAGACTCTTAAAGTCCTGATGAAATCAAAATCGATCTTATTTACTTTGTTAGCACATATTACAGGTCTTAAGGTGAACAAATAATCCGTGCAAGCTAATACACAGAAAAAAATTGTTTGCCGTTGTAATCTTTAATCAAAATCTGAAAAGTAACTTCTGGTCTGGAATGGCGTTCCCTTTCTGATGATGTCAGTTTGACGGCTTGGGTTTGAATATGCTTAACCACTCTCCTCCAACCGTTAGTCTGCCATGAGCGAGAGATGAAGAGGAGGAGCGCTGAAGTAAAACCCTGCCCTCTATTCAATATTCCCTTTCACTTGGAAATATGTCACAGCACTGAAATAAAATCAGTTGCAACTTCTGGTTCACTGGGACTTTAAAAAACACAGTTTGAAATTGCTGGTGTTTCTTGCATCACAAATTACCTTGTAAACAATCACATTAATGTGCGGGTGGGCTTTAGCATATTATCATTAATATGCTGTGAAGCAGGGGAGTCTCAAGAGAAGCCAGGTTATCCCGGTGTATTTTTCTGTTGATATAAAACATCGGGTACATTTTTACAATATAGTGGGTGAATTATGTATATGATGTATATTACAATGTCATGATGAACTATTTTCCTTTCTCCACTGATGTTCTAAGATTTTCAAAGCATTTCTAAGAATGCTGATTTTTAGAAGGCAGCTGTCCGACTCTAAGAAAGGGAACATGGTTTATGTAACATTAGCAACACATTTTTTTAGCTGTTTGATAACGTAGTCAAGCAAATAGCTAATCATATTAATTACTATTATGTGTCCGACATTGTAAAGAGCGATACCATTGGCGTTTACTTAAAGTAAAGCTGGCCGAGTGGATCTCTGAGCTGGTCTGAGCGAGTAGAGGTGGGGATAATGTGCATATTCATGGTTCTACGTGTACTAAATTAAGTTACATAATTCAAAGATGAGTTTTAAGGGATAAAATTATTGACTACAGGGGGACTTTAAGTTTCTCCACAATACTGACATGCTATATTGTTTTTTTACTCTGTTTCACACATTTCTTTGTGTTTAACACCTGAGAAGGATTGCTACAGTTTGTTTAACTGTTTGCCAAGGCAAAACCCGATTCCTAACGCACATTAATCAATATGAATCAAAAATCGATGGTATTGTTTTGGGCTGTGTTCTATACACAAGGCAAAATGAGAAAGGTCAGGGCTTACCAGACATACCATACCATAGGCTGTCACATCAAATTCTGATCTAAAATAAATAGGCCTAACTATAGTGTATTATGGGCTGTGATCTTGTGAAAACACATTCTGACATCTTTAATAAGCTCTTTAAACTAGAGCAAGGACTTTGGGTCATTGCACCAAACGGAGCCGTGGCCTGTTAATTATTACCATGTTTCTGCTGTTAGGCTGCTGTTTGTGAGAAGGGAGAAATGAACATTTTTTCATCCCATTTTCAGAAACAATTCACTGTAGGATCACATGGGTCAGGGTAACACGCGGTGCTCGATTTGTCGTTGAGTGTGTGCCTGTGTCTGTGAGCGTGATCTATGACCCTCACTCTCACTGAAACTGTGGGCCAAAGCAAACAGTGGCTCCCATCACTCCCATGAGGCGAGTCTCCCAACCAAAGAGATTCACACACTCCCATCGCCTCTCTTTCTTCATCTGTGCTATTTTGGTTCTCATATTCCTGCTGTGTTCTTTTAATTCATCACTGTTCTCCCCAATTCACTCTTTCTTTTTCTTATTTCTCATATGCTTCATACATTCTCCCCATACATCCATAGTACTTAACAGACTCCCAGTGACTTGCATGGTTATGAATGGCTCATACAGTGGCTCCAAAAATAATTTTGGACACTTAAGCCACAACAATTAAAAAAAAAAAAAAAAAAAAAAAAAAAACATGTACATGTTTTTTTAAATTGTATATGAGTGTATATTATTTTATTTTAAATTAATATATGACAAACACTTTTCAGTCAAAACATTTCACAAATTGAAGGCAGTTAAAAATATGAAACTATAAATGTTTTGTTCAAAATGAAGACAAAAAAAAATCTTGGACACTTTTTTAATATAATAAACTACACCAGTGGTACAAGGAACTTCATAGACAAGCTAGTTAAATATAAATTTAAAAAGTGGCTCAGAAGTTGTTTCTAATAAAAACTCTATAATAATTTCTTAGTAGATGCTCCTTGGTTTGATATGTGACTTAAATGTCCAAAAGTGTCCAAATACTTTTGGGGACACTATATAATTATCAAAATTATCCCCAGAATCATGTGAAAATTAGCAATGCTTTTTAGTTTTGTGTGCAAAAATTCAATAAAAAAGTGAAACTATTTATAATGAGAGCTCATCAGTAAAAGTGTTATAATACTTTTATATTTCAATTAATGATAGCAAGAAAGAATGGGAAACTGGGTTTGGAAGTCAGTCTTTATTTAACCTTTATTTACAGGCCCACTTATAAGATGAAAAATTAAGTTAGTTGGTATGATATTTTGTTATCTAATGTAATGAAATGCATGTATTTGAAGTGTGGATTGAGTCTCCAAATACTGCTATGGCCACTGTGTATATGTATATATTGTGGCCCTCTCATCTGAAAAGTTTGAGCGTGTCCCTCATACTCTGAAGCTGAGTATTTGGGTACTTCTAGTTCTACCACAGGTGGCATTTAAGTTTTAAGTTTGTCTGTTTGTTTTGCCCTTATTTGTCATAAGATTTTGATGGACAGATGAGAGAGAAAAAAAGACATTTTATCTGTGTGGTTTGATTAAATCCTTTAATCACCCTGTCCTGTCTTCCCAGAAGATAAGGATGATGCAGTAATCCTCTGTCAGAGATGAGGGCTGTAAAAATCAATGCCTCATGCACATGCCGAACGTGAGAGGAAAGGTTTCATTTGGTTTGACTGAATCACACACACACACAACTCAATGATAGCAGGCAGTGCAGGTAAAGTCTCTCTCTCCATTTATATTTGGCACACTGTCCTTCAAATGGTCACTCAAATCCATGCGAGCTGTCAAGTGACAGCTTTTTGAAGCCAAGAGATAAGACCTAATCTTTAAGTGATCATTTAGGCTGGATAGCTGAAGGTAAAGAATAAAGATCTGTCTTCAAAGATAAGTGTGTGTGTGTGTGTGTGTGTGTGTGTGTGTGTGTGTGTGTGTGTGTGTGTGTGTGTGTGTGTGTGTGTGTGTGTGTGTGTGTGTGTGTGTGTGTGTGTGTGTGTGTGTGTGTGTGTGTGTGTGTGATTTAAATTTAGACATCTCACTGCAGTCCTCAAAGTACTAAAAACTAGTTGCTACAGTGTCCAGATGTCCTTTACATGTCCTTTAAACTCACCATGAAATCACCATGAAAATGGACAATTCTTGTTTTTTATGGAATATTGCAATATCGATTATAGATTATAATAATGTGCATCATTATTATTTTTAATTCATGTGCCCTCATATTCTTTAATAAAAATAACTTCCTGTCCCTCTTGCAGTGACATCTATTTTCTTCTCTGATGACATGTTTACTGGTGTGAGGACGAGACAACCTGTCACTCACATGAGATCACATCAATAGCAAACCACAATGATCCAATCAATTTCTGATGGACAAAATCAAGTACTGCCCTACATGTTTTCTTGTTTGAGAAGCTGTTATAATTTACTCGGATATGCGTCACAATAGGGAAGAAAAGGCTATAGCAACTTCTGTTTCATACTGACTTTAAAATAATTTGTTTGTACAATTAAAGCATGTTATAAATATAAAGATGGACACTTTCTTAAAAAAATAGACAATAGAGAAATAAAACTTTGGATCCATGACCCAGCAGTTAGAGTTTGAATCTGACTTATGACACACATTCCCCCCATCTTCAGGGCTAAGATGTTAAAGACGCTTGTGTTGTAGTTTGGCAGTACATAACCTGCTCTCAATAAAAATATTAACACTTATGTAATGGAAAAATGTTCACTTACCATTGCTATTCTCTTTATAGAGATTGTTACTCAACTACATTATTAGTGCTGACAAAGACAGAGATATGGCTGAGAACTTGTTGGAACATGGTGAACCTGCCCTTGTGCTTAATTAGAACCCTGAAATGAAAGAGATGAGGAATTCTAGCTATGTGCCAGGAATGCCCACACAGGTAAATGAGATTTTATGTTGTCTGCTGCGGCCTCATGCTAAATCTCTTTGTATAAGAGCAGAGTAGATTGTGTCTTCTGATAGAACGTTCATATACTGGTACTTTGCAGAGACGAGTGCTTCTCTGTGGCTTGCACATTCCTCTAGATTCCCAAACTTCCCAGTGAAACATTTCTGCAGAACTTGACTACCGAATCTTGTTGTAGAATTTCTTTTATTTATTTTTTGTTAAAATGTGAAAAAAAAAAAAAACTGATTCCTGTGATGATTAAGTCCAATTCCTTTTTATAAGATAGTTGATTCAAAACATAATATGTTTTAGGGAAAGTAAAATCTGAGATACTTTGTCATTTTTGTCTAAAGCAAAATTGAGTTTGCTGACAAAATTATATTCAGTTTTATTTTTATGTATTGTTTGACTTTTCATGATTCATCATTGCTATACAAACCACAAACAATTACCAAGTCAAGAATGTAAGCCGAGGCTGCATTTATGTTATTTTAAAAGTATTTTGTTACATATATGTAGACATCATGTACTTGTGGTTATATTACAAACTATTTCATACATTTTGAAAGACTTTGGTGGCACTTTTCCATTCATTAGGCCTTGAGCAATCAGAAATGATGTGTTATTAAACTCTGATGGTGTTGCGTGGTCTGGTCTCTCTTTTTATTATGAAGTTGCAAATTTGACCTTGGGCTGCTAAGTGTAAGCAGTTTTTTTCTTTTGTCAAAACTTTCAGTACAGATCTGTTTCACAATAGAATGGGAATTGTTACAGTAAGATTTGAAATTGAAATTATGCTTGGCAAAAAGTCTTTGTGTATGCTTTGCCAACTATCTGCAATGCATTATTCCACCATCCAACATTCTGCAGTTAATTCTCAGGTAGGCCTTATTGGAGATAGAAGCCAATATGTTAAGTTGTAGCATTCCATTATCCAAAGGTTTCCTTTAATAGTGAAGGTTCCCAAAGGTTTCCTTCTACCTCTGCAATAGTGGAACATACAACACAGTCCTCCATGGTCATCCAAAGAGACTGCATTGTGGACTCCATGAACCTTAACCTATATTGGTTCATGATAACTGATGTCATAGATGGGGAGGGATGCATTGGTATAAAAAATTCTGGTTGATGCCATTTAATCATTTTAAATGCTACAAATGAATTTAGGCATCACAGCATTATGGAAAAATGGACATTCATTTTGAGATTTGCTAAAGAATACATTTAACAGTGTAGAGGTCTCAGATCACATACTGTACTCAGTTTCCAAGTTCCAACAAAGAGAACTAAGCTTGTTGGAGGAAGAGGAAAATAAAGCAGGGCACCCCAGTATTAGTAGTAGTAGTAGCATTTAAATATAACACTCAGGAAGGCCCCACGAGAACTCTCAGAGAGCCAACAATTCCCAAGAAATCCACCCTGTAAAAACAGGGCTGAAACAATAATAATAACAAAGGACCTAGGAATGTATCCAGGGCATTGAACCTCAGGGAAACCGTCCAGCCAGCTCAACGGAGACTGCAGCCTGGTCATATCCATACAGCTGTACAGATCCTGTTTTATTGACGAACTACTGTGACTTGGCAACACTTACTGTGTTTGGATTGATTGTATGCAAGCCCTTTTAGAGTTCGCGGATTTGGAGCATGGACATGCAGCCATTAGAAAGCCTATTGTATTTAATAAATCTTCTGATGTGTTGAGTGTTCAGGCTGTTTCTGTTATTTTGTTTTCCTTATTATCTTCAATGTTCATAATCCAGCAGAGTTGCATTTCACTTATTGCACTGACAAGATCAACTGTTCCATATGAATTCCAGAAACTACTGTAAATAAAACAAATGGGCAATAAAACACTGCGACCAACAGTCCCAGTGGGCTAATGGAAAAGCTCTGGCCTCCTTTGCTTAGAATTGTGGGTTTAAGTCTCATCTGGGATGTGTTTCTGTAGAGTTGTGCAGTTCAAGTGCCCATAACCAAGAGGTTGCAACACCGCAACATTGGTCAAATAAATAGGTAGTCCCACCCCAAAATCATTCATTTGGGAGATTAATGCAGATGTGGAAACTTGTTTGAAATGGTCATTATTTTTGCCGTTACTTTTGGTGCTGCCAGTGGTGGAAATGACACTTCAGCATTTCCATATCCCATAAAAGGTTTTTATTACAGAAAATTCCTCATTTGTGTGTGACTTTAAATAAAAGCTGCTGCTAAATATATACATGAAATTGTATTTTTTAGAGCTGAAGTCTACTGGAACCGCTCATCACTTTGCCTTCCTGCTCAACTCGACGGACTATAGAATCCTTCGTATGGACGAGGACCATGATCGCATGTATGTGGGCAGCAAGGACTACATCCTGTCTCTAGACCTGAACGACATTAACAAAGAGCCCCTCATTGTAAGATTTCTTAGTTACATAAGACAAATTGCAACAAACAAAACTATAAGCAAGACTTGGGAGTAGTAAACTTGAATCTGTTCTCTGGATTAGGATGACCTGGATTAGGATGACTCCATTTATCACTGTCTTTCTCCTCAGATTCACTGGCCTGTGGCTCCTCAGAGGAGGACTGAGTGTGTCCTCTCAGGGAAAGACATCAATGTAAGAAATGTACCATAATCTTTGTAAATCTTAAACTAGTTATTCCAACATGAGCATGAAAGCATCTGAAGTATCATTTCAAGATGACAGCATCACTGATATCATTCTGGTCTGTCAACAGGGCGAGTGTGGTAATTTCATCCGTCTAATCGAGCCATGGAACAGGACTCATCTGTATGTGTGTGGAACGGGAGCTTATAACCCCATCTGTACCTACGTGGACAGAGGTCAAAGGGCACAGGTAAACTATCATTCGCAGGTCACCTGCTACCATTTGCAGGTCAATGGTTCAAACTGTTGGCTACCTTAGTCAAAAGGTATTATGTCATTAGAGAGGAATGTTTCCCCACCCTGGAACAAACAGGATAATCTTTACCACCTGCATGTCTTTTGACACTGTTACTTAAAAAAACTCTTCCTAGTGTTTAGGAGGGTAATGGCATTTAAACATGGTCCTAATTCCACCTCCCTTCTTTCCCATGACCACGTCCCATCATTAACCACTGTCCACTGAAATTCCAAAATTTGTTTATACATATTACGGTGTAAAAAAAACAGACTTTTTTTTTTTTTTTTTTTAAAGTCCTGTACTCTTTCTAGGTCACTATTCAAATATAAGCAAATTTATGACATTGATCATGATCATCACTCACATATTGATAAAATATTTGTAATGAACCAAAAATTGTATTAAATGAAAGAATTTGCATTTTCACGTGGTTTGTTTTTTTGGATCCTGCTGTATTTGTTCACGTATAATAGGATTCTGCAATATGAATGTCTGTTTGTTTTTTTCATATGCATGCAAAGGGCATTTCATGTGCTTACAAGGTTTCCCAGCATGTGCATGTTTTAAAAAACAACTTAATATCTGCTCTACAACTTAACATCTTCTTTGTCCTTCGTGGACACACTAAACTACAGCCATCTTTCTAGCATCTCAGAATCTTCCTTGTTTGGACACAGTCTGGGATGTTCTTTTGGGTCCTAACTGGATTCATAGAAACAAGACTCAATTGAGGCAAACCCCTTGTTTTATAGGGCATGCTCCAAGATCAGATGCCTCGCGCGGGAGGCCGAACCAGTCGAGCTGCAGACCCTAGTGCCTCACCAGAACCATACGCACCCAAGGTGGGAAATTAACTCTTCCCTTTGTTGTAAACAATGGGATTGAGGTCCTTTTTTGAACTTTATTTTGCACTTGGGTTACAAGATAATTGGGTGGTTTTTTTTACTTAGAGGTTTAAGGAAAGGTTCTGTTCTCACCGTATTTGGATTTTCAACAGCTGTTTGAGAGAAACTGTTGTCTTTTAGAGCTTGTCTTTCTCAAGTTTGCCTATACTTGTCCAAGGCCTGCCTTTGGCACAAAAATCAAGCAGAACGTGCAGAGATTACTCCCACATCTACACTCCATCATTCGAGAAAGTGATTAGTCAGCACAGAATTTATCGGTGGCTTATATTACATTTGTGGTGTGCGTGTAAATCTTGGAAAGTAGAAAGTATCCAAAAAATATTTGTATATTATCCAAAACAAGTCTCTCGTTGAGACTTGAATTTGCTGAATTGCTGATATATTTTTAGCGGCATGGTGTACTCTATGGTGTACTCCTTCTGCATCTCTGCTTCGATTTGAATAAATGTGTTAATTCATGTTAGACATTTCCACTTGCTGTACATATTTGGTGCAAACACCGCAGTCACCATACTTTAAAAAAAAAAAATACTGTTCTGTGTTTTGCATATGCATCATGCATCATGCTGTAGCTAGCATGCAAACTGCATGGAGTGTGACTTTTAGCATGAAGCAAGATCTTGTTTTCCTAAATACCAGAATTGAATAATTGTCACTAACCCAAAGAAGCCATATAGACAGTTTTATATTCATATGTTGAGAAGTTGATTGTGAGAAACTGTTAATTTTCTTTGGCAACTACCAAGAACCTTGGAAAATTTGATTACAGCATTAATTTCTTTCTTCTGGGCAGTTTTACACCAGCCCCCTTTTGTCAAGTGGCAAGATATTGGTGTTGGCATTAGACAATATGTAAGATGCCAACATTTAAAAAAACACTCACAATAGGTTACCTAAACATATTTCAGTTTTATAACAGCCCCAACTAGTTATCTTTCCATTTATCCCAGGGAACCTGTGTGCATTTCACTTCCTGGCTATACCTTCACACACTCTTAAACACCGGAAAGAGAATCAATACTGCTCATCTAATGTGATCTATTGTGCTCTCATTAATGAAACCTTCATGCTCTCCCTGTTCCAGGAATACATTTTCCGACTGGAGCCTGGTAAAGTAGATTCTGGGAAAGGGAAATGCCCCTACGACCCCAAATTGAACAGCGTCTCAGCTTTGATAAGTATGTACTTCTCATTTTCATCATACTTCTTTTCCATACTTTTAGAAAATATACAAAGCATCATTTCTTTTGTTTCAGACTTGGATGAGCTCATTTTTATCAAGTTTGTCTGTCTACCTCTCTTTATCTCCCTTATGCTCACTCTGTTTTGGCAGATGGCCAGTTGTATGCCGGCGTCTACATTGATTTTATGGGAACAGACTCGGCCATCTTTCGCACATTGGGCAAACACACAGCCATGAGGACCGACCAGTATAACTCCCGCTGGCTCCACGGTACGCACAAAATTTCCCTCAAGCAATTACTGCTTAGTCGATCCTTGACCTTTATTATAATCCCTAACTGTATTATTGCTGTGAAAATTTCACTAGTTTTTTAATTTTTATTTGTTTATTTATTTATGCTCTATATAGTTTATTTTTCATATGTAAAGCCACAGATTGTTCCATCTGCTTGTAATTAAACATATGCTCCACTGTACACTATATTACAGCACCAAAACAATTTAATTCATTCTGTTTTGTTTGTCAAATCCACAACAACAGCATGCTTGACAATGTTCTTTTGAAAATTCATGCTTTTATTTTTTTTGCAGTTAACAAAAAGAGTTTGCTTTTTGCTCCAACAATGATTTATCTTTTTTGCTGTTTTTTTTTCCCCCTTTTTCCTTCAGATCCAACATTTGTCCATGCTCAGCTCATCCCTGATAGTGCAGAAAAGAATGATGACAAGCTGTATTTCTTCTTCCGTGAGAAGGCCTCTGAGATGGGTCAGACTCCCATGGCTCAGTCCAGGATTGGCAGAATTTGTTTGGTGTGACATTTTCTTAACCTTTGTCTTATATTCCAGTACAAAATATCTACATATCCTTAAAGGAATAGTTCACTTATTGCCTTCAAGTTGTTCCAAACCTGCATGACTGACTTGCTTTCATTATACACTGAGAAAGTTTAAAGAATGTGCTTGCACTTTGCCATGCATTTACCAAGATTGAGGACTGGAGCTTTCAAGTCTTAAAAAAGAACTATAAAAGCATCATAAAAGTGGCCGTACAACATGTCACATTGTCACAATATGCAATAGCGTGTGAATAACAGACTAATATTTAAATAATTTTCTTTGATAATCATCCCCTCCAGTGAGCTGTTAACCTCAGTCAGTGAGTTGAACACAAGAACGGGATTAGTTTTCTTCAAGAACAAATCAGTTATAGACTGGTTTTGTAAACTGATTCATTGTAAATAAATGACTCAAGTATGATTCATTCACATTGAAAACTGCTGCATCTCTCAACATGCTGAAGAGAACTGGGGTGGCTGTTAAGATCATATTTTTTTCATATTTGAGTTTTGGTCTTCCTCACACAAAGCTTTCATATGGCTTCAGAAGACATAACACATTCATTGTAACTGCATGGAAAAGGTGAATAAATGTTGACATACAGTGCGTGCAGAATTATTAGGCACGTTGATTTTCTGATCATATTTTTTTCCAGGCACATTTTACCAATTCCAAACCACATTAATCTTAACAAGTGCAAGGTGTCAGGCTTAAGTTAGAAAAAGAATCTTAAAAATGACCCCCACTTAATAAGAATCACAAGCTGTAATTGTTTTTTAATAGGCTTTATAGACAGATAGGTTGAGAGTGTCTCTTGAAGGACCAGCTCCACATCCTCTTGTACCACTGTTTGAATTCATCTTCCAGAATCTGGCAGTAAGTTTTGGGAGTTTTTAGTCCATCTATAAATTAACTCCCCCAAAAAAATGAACTCCCAAAACTTCAGCTTGCGATTCTTAAGTGGGGGTCATTTTTAGGATTCTTTGCCTAACTTAAAGGTGGGGTAAGTGCTTTCTGGTAACCGTTGTTGATATTTCAAATCACCAAAACAAACACGCCCCTATTTTATAGCTCCGCCCACACATACGTAACCCAGGCAATGACTATGGCGGAATCTGTGTGTTACTATGGTAATCCAGGTCAAATGTTCAATGAAAAAGTAATCCATCACAAAAACACAAACAGTTCTCATGAACAACTCGATAGCACGAGCACAACAGTCCAACTAACGAACATATTACAATTATGACCAGATTAGAGGGTTATATAGATCATGAAAAGAGGAAACAAACTTATATTAGGAGTATAGTATCTTAATGTACTTGTCGGACACATTTTGTGAGCTGATGCTTGAAAAATACAGTGAGGAGGTTTAGACGCTCCAGGCTTATACGGTGTGGAAATGAATGGGTCTTTATCATCGCTGAAGTGAACGACAGTACAATCGCAAATGGACAATCAAGTGAACATGACACACAAGCATATTCAAGCAAAAGCCAGTTCTGTGAAACAAAATAGTTTGCAGTTAACGTGCCTTTTCTTCGCCACCTGTTTTTGTCTGACCCCGCTGACCCAATGAGCATTTCACTGTCCAGTGGTTATGCCTCAACTGCAATTTCTAGTATTGCATTAGTATTGCATCCTTATCATGGGCATGTAACAAATTTTGACTTTTCAGTCTGCGTTAAATTTCTTTTTTTGGCTCATTTTATCTGTAAAAGAAAACATGCCTAAATTATGCACACCTGAATATAAGGTGTTGTTCATTTTCAGCCTTCATGAACAATTATATATCACTTATAAATGATTAAATAAAAAATGTATAGTAGTTATTAAGATTAATGTGGTTTGGAATTTATATGTGCCTGGAAAAATATCAGAAAGATCAGAAAATCTATTCTGCACGCACTGTAGTCTCATTCAATATTCTTTTAAGGACTTCATTTTACTATACATTTTTCAATTATCGGATGTTCCTATGCTGAACATGATGCTAAAGAAATCATGTCCTGAAGGACTGAACTGTTGATTGGCAGTGTCCTCGGATGCATCATTGTCCAATGCCTCCTACATGAGCAACCGCTTGTTTCTTGTTTTTTTTTTTTTTTTTGCGTGTTTTTTTTTTTTTTTTTTTTTTTGCTGTTTTAATGTGAATCAAAGAAGCATGTTTGTAATGAGTGGGTAGCTGCTGGCGGCTGGTCACTGGGCATCGCTGCGTCTCATTATTGAAGTTGGCTGCTGTCCATAGCAGATGGGGCTGAGCAGTGCTCAAAGCCAATGTTTACAACCCAGTCACAGCCAGTTAATGCAAACCCACAGAAATAGCCCTGAGAGAGAGACAGATACCGATGTAAAGAAATGTCTCCATTTCACAGATACAGACTGTCAAGGTGTCCATCAAATCAAACTTTACAGCTAGAATCTGTGTGGTGTCTAACAGTGATTCTTCATGGCTAACGTGATCTCACTTCCTCTACAGAATGATGATGGAGGACACTGCTGTCTGGTGAATAAGTGGAGTACTTTCCTGAAGGCTCGGCTCATCTGCTCTGTGACCGGCTCTGATGGCATTGAGACACATTTTGATGAGCTCCGTAAGTCTCTCTTTTAGCAGACTTGCCGTTTCTGAATCATTTCCTGAGACTGGTGTTTAATATTTTATACAGTTGATCTTTATGAAATGACTTCAGATCAGGATGCTGACAAATGCAAATCTGGTTTAATGTTGTAACATCAAAAAAAAAAAAAAAAAAAAAAAAATTCAAAGCCCACTTTTGAATTGACCTCTTGGACTGCTTTAATTTGATTGCTATTTCTAATAGGATATTTTAAATTAAATACAAACAGTCCAAGAGGACAATTAAAAATAGTTGATTTGTCTTTAAATTTCCTTAAAGGAAATGTTCCAATTAAACCATGGTAGATAAAATATTTTAAATATAACATGGTAACATAATTTATGTACATTTTAGGTACATATCCAAAATACCATGGTAATACTGTGGTATTTATTTTTTTGTAAGTGTAATATCATGGTACTTTGATGTATTCCATGATACTGACCCTTACAAAACATGCTGTACTGTGGTGGTACCATGGTACTGTACATGGTTCATATGGTAATACTTTGAAATATATAATGGTATTGACATTTATGTACCATAAGTATATAAATCAAGAATCCAAGAATACCATTGTACTAACATCCAATAAGACGTACTGTCATGGTACATGTCTAAAAAAATAGATACTTTTTGTTTTATACTATTTGATAAATGTTGTGTAATTTGTTTACTTGGAGGACATTGTATGCTGTTTTGTTTCTATGGACATGTCTTGTATTACAAAATATAAAATAAAACAGCTTTATCATTTGATTGACTCCATATATACAGTGAGGTCTTCACCCAAGGCACATTATATTCAGTTCTGTTCTGTTCATTTTCACGGTATACTTGCTGAAATAAGAGGCCTCTTATTTCAGGATAGGGCATGATATAGCTCATTTGTGGAAACCGTTCATGTCTGATGGTTCAATGGATATTTCTCTCCAGAGGGTATAACTTGGAAAAAGTAATTTCCTCTCTTTCCTGTACGTGCAGCGTGTAGCACTTGTGCTTTAGCGTGAAGTGCCACAAGGGCCTGTGAGAAATATAAAAAGGCAACCAGTTCTGAGTAGTTTCTGTAGAGCTTTAAATGACAAATTGGGCTTTCAAAAAGTTGTGCTACAACTACCTGAATATAAAAAATGTCTTATTTTTGTGGTTTGACATCACGCTACATATATGATTGTGCATTGATGTGCACATGTGTGAAGTAACGCATGCATGTAGGCTGCATCGTAACAGGCTTACACAAAATGGAGTCTTTCCCGTTGTGGGAGAGTTTGATTGACAGGACTGAAGAGGATTGGCTGATAAACCAGCTGTAACAGCCTTAGCCACTCTTCAGAGGCAAATTAATGTAAGCGCATGAATGCTGGAATTTTATTGCTTTTGCAACATGCATAAATTGAGTAAGCGGCCGTTCTATGCGCTTCATTTCCCAGCTCCCGTAACATAGCGCACAAGGTACCCTCAGGACTCCTTTCCCCGTCTCTGCCCTCTCTTTGGTCATTCACCCTCCCTCTGTCACTGTGTTTGAGGAATTAACTTGTCAGTGGAGTTTTTGACTGGATGTTTTCCCTTATCCTCAGAGGGGCAGTGAGGTTTTATGGGGGTTTTTTTGTGGCTTGGCTAGAGCAAGATTTGTTCACTGTAGTGTGGGATTTTCCCTCTGCACTTGATTACTTAGTCCGTTTAGCCGTGACTATCCATCTGAGGTCATCTTCTTTCTGTTTTTGATGGGACATCTGTCTATTCATTTACCACTCACCCTCCTTATGTCCTAAACTATCTGGGTCTCCTTTTGTTTTCTTTCCTTCTGCCCTTTTTTCACCCTTCTACTGCATACCTCTATCTGTCATCCCCCCTTATAATGGTGAACCCCAAAAAACGGTCCCATTCTGCCCATTCTGCTCTGTTTTTCCCAATGGCCTTTTTCCATCTTTCTCTTTTTGGCTAGCATACTATCAATGGTCCTTTGTGGTTAATTTGTGTCAAAACAAGCTGGAGAATTTCAGAGACTGAGAGAAAGACAGAGAGGAACAGTGAGAGAGAAGGATTGTCCTCTCAATGCTAAGTGTTTTGTGTGATGTAATTAAACTGAGATAGAATTGATTGTCTTCCCACATACACTCACAGTCTTCTGGCTTTCTGTGTGCCTTGCTGACTTATATACTACTACAGTAATATCAGTGTCACTGACGGTGCAAATTGTTTGGGAAACCTATTTGAAAACAATCTTCCATTGTTCAGGAAAAACAAGAAGTTCCTCCCCCAAACTTGTGACATTGGTTTAGCCATTGTTACTACCGGACCGCTTAAACAAATAAAGCTAGAAAATTGGAATTAGTGTGTCCCAAATCATAGTACATTGAACCCATAAGTGGGCATGAAAAAAATACGAGATATGAGGAAAAAGCACAGTACATTTCAATACTTATGCGTTCTCTTGCAAAAGTATTGCGTCTGCTTGCAAAACCTATGCATTCTCTCAGAAATGAATAAAATAGTTTTTCCTATCACCTTATTTCCATCACAAAAGTTTTGCGAGTAAGCGCAAAGTTTCTCAGTTTTGCGTAAGAATGTAAAATGCATTAAAATATAATTTTCCTCACATCTGATTTTTTTCTCCCACTATGTCCCTTTTGGGGCTCCATAGAAAACAGCATGCCAGATGTGTCTGAATGGCATTCAATTTTCTGTGAGTTTTCAGAGTGTGCTAATATTCCCCACAACCCCTTGTGCAATCAGAGAGGAGTTTGACTTTTTTTTTAATGTTTTTTTTTTTAATTTTATCCCCATACAAAAGTATTGAAGAGTATTTCAATTTAAAACCTCAAAGGTGCTGAAAGCAATTTTAGCCATTTTGCTAATTTCTGCTATCAGTTAGCCACTACATTAGACCTCGGCTACTGCATCCCCCATCCCTGTACCACACACCCAAAACTCTACCCTCCAAATACTTGTCAGCCAACTGAATATCAGCAAAAAGCAGCAATATCAAAGCATTCTATTTTTTATGAGTGACTGAAAAAAGGGTGAGCCACTTCCCTATCTCTTTGCCATTTCCCTATAGCCTATAGCTGTCACAGAGACTAATGCAATTTTCTAAGCACACCCATTTCAGTGATATCTGTCAGGTAGTAAGGACATTTTATGTTATATTGCAAAAACGATGCTGACCGCAGT
Organism: Paracanthobrama guichenoti; assembly: GCA_018749465.1. NCBI lineage: Eukaryota > Metazoa > Chordata > Actinopteri > Cypriniformes > Gobionidae > Paracanthobrama > Paracanthobrama guichenoti. Next base: position 27,939,194 of record CM031948.1, read on the forward strand.
TTTAAGTAATAATGATTTAGGGTAGATGCTAAATTTTCAAGGTGCTATGCAACAATGGAATCTGTGGTATCAAGACGCAATCATATGTCCCGTTATCCGCTCACTGTCTCACTACTTACTCAAAAGCATGTACTTTTTTAATGTCACCACCAAAGTACACACTTCAGAAGTATGTGAATTAGCTCACTGTCTTTAAATCCAGGAACTAAAGTAATTTAATCTTCCTTACAGGGGACGTGTACATCCAGAAAACTCAAGACACCAAGAATCCTGTCATCTACGGCGTCTTCTCTGTGTCTGGGTGTGTACATTTACAACGGTCTCTCCCAAAATATGAGATTCAATCCTCACTTCTCCTCGATGCCTCTTACTAATCAGGCCGCTTATCAGATTGGCAAGGGAGCTTGAATAGATTTGCTTTCATATTCACACTCCAGTTGCCCACGGGGCAACACCCCCATTTCTCCACTGCTGAAGACTGTTTCTAACATACTGAATAACAAGCGTTTGGCAGGCTTCACAGACGGTAGTACAAGTCCTCTAACAGCACAAAGGAAGGAGCTTTTCTGTGAATCTGAGATGTGATATTCTCATAAGGACTTATCTACATAATACCACCACTATCAGATGCGGTTAGGAGAGGATATTCGTACAGGCTAAAATATTATACAACTGGCCTCAGAGGGAGCCGTCAACATTTTAAAAGAGGTTCACATGCTAATCATCCAGTGTAAATACACAAGGCTGTGTGTGTTATAACAATTCACAGTCTAGCTGTAGATTAAATCGGCGAAGCCCTCAGGCTCTGTCTGAGCTCTTTAAACCCAAAAGCACCATTCTTGGTGATAATAGTGAAGACTCTCCATCAACTGCTAGTGATTTCACAGCTCTATCTGTCCCTCTGTCTCTTGTTTCTTCTCTCTCTGACTGTCTGTATATGTGTGCCAATTTGTGAAACAGCATTCCCAACTCATTTTACATCTGTATTACAATATAGAGTGGGGTCAAAAGTGAAACAAACTTCTAATTTTGCATGTGTGATTTGATCTAATACTGTGTCTAGATTTTCTGTCTTTGTCTCAACACGTTCTCTTTCTACATCACTAGGTCTGTATTTAAAGGTTCAGCAGTATGTGTGTATTCAATGGCTGATGTCCGCATGGTCTTTAATGGCCCTTTCGCTCATAAGGAAGGGCCAAACTACCAGTGGGTTGCCTACCAGGGTAAAATCCCTTACCCCCGACCAGGAACAGTAAGTGTCACATTTAGTAATAATCATTCATGTTTGAAAATCTTAGAAGTTGAAATCTCATTTAATGTCATCTTTCTAATCATAGTGTCCAGGAGGAACTTTCACCCCCAATATGAAGTCTACTAAAGATTACCCAGATGAGGTTATTAACTTCATGCGCAACCATCCGACCATGTTCAATGCTGTTTATCCAGTCCATAAGCGCCCCCTAGTGGTCCGTACCAATGTGGGTTATGAGTTCACCACCATCACAGTGGACCAAGTGGCTGCAGCTGATGGCAACTATGAAGTTCTTTTCTTAGGAACAGGTGAACTTCCTACCCATCTACACATATATGGCTTGTTGATTTATATAGATATATTTATTTTATACATACTGTGATGTCTGAGACACAATGATATTGTTATAATTCTAAACCATTGTTTATTTACAAACAACCAAATGTGTGACATTGTTAATATTAATACTTTTGTACACAATAAAGTAGATCTAGATCTAGAAATGCAGTAGTGAACCGTCATTGTCGCCTTCTGTTATTGATTTAAAGAATCTTTTATTCATTATTCAGTCCCAAAAAATATTATGTTTTATAAATATTTCTGACTCCTCTCTTTTGGTCATTTACAGATAGAGGACAGTTCAGAAAGTGATTGTCCTGCCCAGAGATGATTTACAGACTGAAGAGCTGGTTCTGGAGGAGGTGGAGGTCTTTAGAGTAAGATCCTCTTTTTTAATGTTTCCACTACACATTGCATCACTTGTGTTTGCATTTATATTTGTTTTTGTTATTATGTTTTATACCATTTTAAAATTAAAAATTATTATTAATATATGAACATTACAAATTGTAATGTTTTTAAAATGGTAATATTGTGAAATATCACAATTTCCACAAAAATATTAAGCAGCTCAACTGTTTTCAACATTGATTATTATAATAAGAAGAAATGTTACCTGAGCAAAAGATCAGCATATTAGAATGATTTCTGGAGGATTATGTGACACTGAAAACTGGAGTAATGGCTGCTGAAAAGTCCACTTTTCCATCACAGAAAAAATTACATTTTAAAATATATTCAAATGGAAAGCATTTAACTTGTAATAATATTTGACAATATTACTGTTTTTACAGTATTTATAGTTAAATAAATGCAGCCTTGTTTAACATAAGAGATGTTTTCAAACTTTTGACAGCTACTATTATATTTGATCAAAAATATAATTCTTTTTATATTACAGGTTCCAACTCCAATCATTACTATGAAGATTTCCCCAAAACGGGTAAGTTGCACAAAAAAATCATTTAGAATTCAAAACTTAAAGAAAACTAATTCTGAAATATTAATAGTAAAACTGTTAATAATATTAAATATAAATAAAACTGGTATTATTTAGATTGCACTGTCATTTAGCAGATGCTTTACTCAAACATTCATCATCCTGGGATTCTCGGAATCACAACATGAAGTATTTTGAATGAAAGTAACTCACTAACAGCTTTTATTTTCCTGTCTTTCTGTGTGTGTAGCAACAGCTGTATGTAAGTTCAGCGGTGGGTGTCACTCATCTGGCTCTGCACAGGTGTGATGTGTACGGAGAGGCATGTGCTGACTGCTGCTTAGCCAGAGACCCTTACTGTGCCTGGGATGGAAAGTCCTGCTCTCGCTACTCTGCAAACCAAAAAAGGTGAGAGCTGCATGTGTGTAAATGTATTTATCATCAAACATGACTTCCCAACTCGTAAATACAAACTTTCCAGGAGGACTCGAACTCACCATAAGATCTGTTTGAATTCTATTGGTCGTTTATATCTTGTAGGCGGAGTCGGAGACAAGATGTGAAGTATGGCAACCCTATAAGACAATGCAGGGGCTACAATTCCAATGGTGAGGAAACAATAATATTGATGAGTAAAACTACTTTGGAAGAAGTAAAAGAACTTTGATTTTGGTTATTGTTTAGATAGATAGATAGTATTTTGTTTTGTTTCCTGCCAGCTAATAAGAACACGTTGGAGACAGTACAGTATGGCGTAGAGGGAAGCACAGCCTTCCTGGAGTGCCAGGCCAGATCTCCTCATGTGTCAATCAAGTGGCATTTCCAGAAAGAGAACAGTGATAGAAGGAGAGAGGTATGTGTGACATAATGCCTTGGGTTACACTTTATTTTAAGGTGACGTAGTTACATTGTCCTTACTGAAAGAAATACAGAGAAATATTAATTAACTAACTACATGTACATACTATAGAGTTAATGCACATTTTTGGGGTTTGGTTAAGGGTTAGTTACTTGTAATTATGCATAATTTACTGTTATACTATAATAAGTACATGTAGTCATTTTAGTCATGCATTTATTTATTGAGCTCTTATTTGCTACATTAATATAATAATTTTATATTATTTAGCCAATAATCATTTAGTTTCTGTGTGTATATAAGCAGTTGTTGCCATGTTGTGATGTACAGTGTTATGCTCCTAAAAATAAAAAATAAAGTGTAAACTAAATGTATTCAAATGAACTAATTTTAAATAATAATAATAATAATAATACATATAAATAAATAAATATATATATATATATATATATATATATATATATATATATATATATATATATATATATATATATATATATATATATATATATATATATATATATATATATATATAACACACACACGCACACACATACACTAAATTTCCAAAAGTTTTGGGACACCTGCCTTTACATGCACATGAACTTTAATGACATCCCATTCTTAATCCGTAGGGTTTAATATGGAGTTGTCCCACCCTTTGCAGCAAAAATAGCTTCATCTCTTCTGGGAAGGCTTTCCACAAGGTTTAGGAGTGTGTTTATGGGAATTTTTGACCATTCTTCTAGAAGAGCATTTGTGAGTTCAGGCACTGATGTTGGATGATGAGGCCTGGCTCGCAGTCTTCGCTCTAATTCATCCCAAAGGTTCTATCGGGTTGAGGTCAGGACTCTGTGCAGGCCAAAACTCGCTCATCCATGTCTTTCTGGACCTTGCTTTGTGCACTGGTGTGCAGTCATGTTGGAACAGGAAGGGGCCATCCCTAAACTGTTCCCACAAAGTTGGAGCATGAAATTGTCCAAAATGGATGCAGCTGCTATGCCATGGAAAACCATTCCATGAAGCTCTCTACACACTGTTCTTGAGCTAATCTGAAGATTAGCTCAACATTGAAGATTAGCTACATGAAGTTTGGAGGTCTGTAGCTATTGACTCTGTGCACTATGCGTCTCAGCATGCGCTGACCCTGCTCTGTGATTTTTACATGGCCTCCCACTTTGTGGCTAAGTTGCTGTCATTCCCGATTGCTTCCACTTTGTTATAACACCAATAACAGTTGATCATGGAATATTTAGTAGTGAGGAAATTTCACAAATGGACTTATTGCACAGGTGGCAACCTATCACGATACCACACTTGAATTCACTGAGCTCCTGAGCACCCATTCTTTCACAGATGTTTGTAGAAGCGTCTGCATGCCTAGGTGCTTGATCTTATACACCTGAATTCAATGATTTGGAGGGTTGTCCCAATACTTTTGGCAATATAGTGTGTATATGTTTATCTATTACATTACATTTATTACATTAAATATTTTTTACATTTTGTAAAAGTCCTAGCAAGCACCTCTTTTTTAATAGGTGATCATTTGGAAGCATAAAAATGTTTTGGAACTAACTTTTAGGGGTCTTGTTTGCATTTGCATGAACTGTATTTCAACTGTACAGATATTTAGTCAAATGTTGTCTGGTCTTTGACATAATAAATTGAAGGCATTCACATTAATATAGATTTTAACCTATAAGCTTTGTTAATTTTTTTTTTTTTTTTTCAGATCCGTTCTGACGGGCGCGTTGTTCGCACAGAGCAGGGTCTCCTCCTGCGCTCTCTCCAGCTGTCTGACGGAGGGGTGTACCAGTGTACCTCCACCGAGAAGAACTTCAAGCACACGCTGGTCAAACTTCAGCTAGTGGTTCTTTCTGCCCGCACCGTCAACAGCATCCAGACTGAATCCAGTGCTCCCGCCGTGCCACCTCTTCAGTCCAGCGCCTGGACGCCCAGCGCAGAGCAATACAAAGACCTGCTGACCATCCTCAGCCAACCAGAGATGGGCCTCATCAACCAGTACTGCCAAGACTACTGGCAGATGGGGGACGACTCTGCAGCTAATGCACACAAGAAGAAGGACATCAAGGAAATACAGAAGGACCCACAGAAGCCGCGGAACAGGAGACACCACCAGGAGCAGAGCAGCATGGCTGAGACATGAGAGGGAAAAACACCCCACTCCATCCAAACAGAGATTTCCCTGCTAGACCTGAGGTTGACCTCAAGGTCTCTGACTGCCATTACACACAAAATATCCTACGTATACCTGCAACCGTCATGGGCAAGGAGAAAATAAACAGTACGTTTTTGAAAATGCATAGTATTTATTGTAGGCTGTACATAGTTAGATTCTGTGGATATCTTTGTATGGAAATAGAGCAAAAAAAAGTTTTGTGTATAGATCTGTGCAAATATTTTGTTATCATTGTACTTCCCTTCCAATATATTTATTACAACGGCATTCACGTCATAAAACACCGTACGACTGTTATCATAAAACTTTGTGTACATACCACTAACCAGATAGTTGGACATTTGAGACTCCTGATGGACAGTTTGACTGCACTTGATGTTTTGATACCAGAGCTATGATGGGACTGCATCAGAAGCCGTTGACTCTTTTAGCTGGGCACATGTTCTCATTCTGCAGATGTACGGATAAAGGAAGTTCAACGTCTGTTTGGTGCATTCTGTGACCTCCCAAAAGACTTTGAAAAACACTTTATCACTCATCTTTTAATCTTCTTGATCTTCCATATGTTGCTATGCTAATATTAGTGTGTTAAATATAAAGTCGTTTATGTGTGTTATATATTTGGTTTATTATTAATTACGGCCTCCTGTACAGTGTGTACATCACTTTTTGTTTTGTTCTTTTCATTTTTAGAAATATGTACTATTGCACGTAAAGAATTTCAAAAAGCTGGGGGTTCAAAACCTGTACATCTTTTTGCAGAGGAGAATTGTTTAAAGCATTGTTTAAAAACATTTTTTAAAGCAAATCTTAAATCTGTAACTTTTATGTAAAAAGAAAAAAAAAAAAAAGAATAATAGGTGATCATTTGGAAGCGCTAAATCATTTGGAACTAAACTTGTTTGAGTTTGCATGAACTGTATTTGTACTGTACAGATATGTAGTCAAATTCTGGATATGTTGCTGTATGGTCTTTGACATAATAGAGAGAGAGGAAGAGAGAGAGGGAGAGAGACAGAGAGAGAGACTGAGGACTTTGCCGAACTAGTGAATCAAGCACAATTACCTGATGTGTGTGTTTCGCCTCCGTTGTGTTTTCTCAAAACGCACAGCAAACAGGCTGTGTGAAATGGTTGTTGTAAATGTTTTTTTTGTTTTGTTTCTTCATTTGTAAGACATTATTCATCACTGTGGTTTGTCCCATTGTTTTGTCTTTTGTAGAATATTCTAATGTGAAAAGATCCAGAATTAGATGTTATATACAGTTAATGTTATAGTAATGTATTTTTATTTGTTTTCTTTTCCATCATTGTCGTTGACTAATTAAAGTTATATATTTTATAACAAATATAGGTTGGCCTTTCTTCAGAAATGATACTGGGTATACATGCTGTATATCTGAACTTTTTATTCGCAGTTTTAATGTTAGATTGAAAAAAACAAAAAAAAAACAAAGCTGTTTACAGTGAATAAAAAAGCAATAGCTTGTTAATTTGATTTGCATAGTTTATGAACTGGGAACTTTTACATTAGGGTCAAAAACAAAACAAAAACAAGTGTGATATGTGCCTGAAAAAATGCATTTTCTTTAGTATCAATTCTAAATCTCTCTTTGCAAACATGCTTTCTGTCATTCATAAAAGTGATCAAAATGGCTAAAACAGTTTTAATTAGCAAACGTCATCACACCATACCATATCATTTTAAATCAATATTTGTAAACAAAATTAAATTAAATAAATGAAAAAAAAAAAAAAACAACCTTTTACAGCATTCTTGTATGTTACATGTACAGTAATAACGTAAATTATGCATGGTAACACTTTCCAATAAGGGTTATTAGTTAACATGAACTAATAATGAACTGCACTTTTAAAGCATTTATTTATCTTTGTTAATGTTCATTTCAACATTTACTAATACATTATTCAAATCTTGTTAACATTAGTTAATGCACTGTGAACTAACATGAACAAACCATGATTTCTATTAACTAACGTTAACAAAGATGAACAAATACAGTAACAAATGAACTGCTCATGGTTAGTTAATACATTAACTAATGTTATCTAATGAAACCTTATTGTAAAGTGTTACCATATGCATAATTACAAGCAACTAACCTAAACCTAACCGTAAGTAGTAATTACTTCGCACTTTAAATGTAGACTTACACTGTAACAATGGCACCTTAAAATAAAGGGCCCTATTTTAACGATCTGAGCGCACGTGCACTTAAGGCGTGTCTGAATCCACTTTCGCTAGTTTAATGATGAAAAAAAACGCATGGTCCAGAAGAGTTGTACCTAGTCTCTTAAGGAGTCATGGGTGTGTTTTAGGCAATAAACCAATCAGAGTCTCATCTCCCATTCCCTTAAAAAGCCAGTTACACTGGCACCATGGCCGATTCGCTATTTACATGGCGGAATATAGACACCCTCAACCTGATAAGCCCTGATAAATACGTGTGAATTGGTGGTTAAATAAGTCGCCAATGGTGCACGTGGTGCACCCCCTTAATGGTGCCTTTTATTTTAAGGTAGCCTACCTTTATTTTAAGGTATCATTGTTACAGTGTAATTATATATTTAAGTACTGAGTAATATGAATTAACTACATGTACTTACTATAGGGTTATGGTAGGATTATGGTTAGGTTGAGGGTTAGTTGCATATAATTATGCATCATTTACTGTTATTACTATGGTAAGTACATGTAACAATGACACTGTAAAATAGTGTTCCCAAATAAAGTGTAACCAATGATCACTGAATTGAAAACATTTTTGAAAAAGGTTTTTTTATTTATTTATTTTTACTGTAACTTAATGTAATGCATAATGTAATTGTGACACAAATTCTCAAAAGTTGAACTTATGACATTATTTCAAAAATCTTTTGCATTACAAACTAAACCAAGATAAATCTATGAAATAATGTAATGCTCATTGTCCTGTTAATTATACCTACAGTCAGTCATGAGGACAAATGTGTTGCATAAATTGCACCAGTTCCTAAGAATGTCTCATTAATACTAATATGCGAGCACATTTTTAACCCATATAATTAAACATTTCTTGATACATAAATGGTTCTTACAGGTACACTCTCAGAACATTGAAATGAATTGCTATGAAGTACATCAAAGAAAGTGTTCCTGTCTCTTTGTCTGTCACCTGTGATGCCTGTGGATTAAAATGTATCAATCTTCAGATTGGGGTCAATGAGCTGTCAGGTAAAAGACTAAAGCTCTTTAAACGCTGTGCTGCACACTGTGTACACTAGATGGAAAATGCAAACTGATTTTGATGACTACAGTGGGAAGATGAGATTAGAATTACTCGTGGCGATTGCAGAACACCTTCACATTCAGTCATTTTATTAAAAACAAAAGCAAAACAAAAATGTAATATAGCTTTTCTGGCTATTTTGAAAAAGCCAAAAAATTTAGGCCATACAGATGCAATTTTCTTTCATGATGTCAAGCATATTTTCAACCGAATATAAAGATAGAAATCCATTATGGCAGGCAACATATCCAATCCAAGTGTTCTTCTGCCTTTTCTTGTCAAGCATAACATGCGTCGTTTGATGACCAACAATAGTAACATTCTAATGTCACATTCTACCACTCGCACAGTCCTTTTTAATGTGCTCGTGAAGACGCTGGTCAGCTTATCACCTTTTGCTGAGCACAGCACCTTCTCCTTAAATCTGAGGTTAGATGACCTCTCCACGCTTCGAATGCCTTCTGTCCTTGTTCTTCATTGGCCTCACCAACCCAGGTGGTCAGAGACATCCCCAAAATCCCTCTAAGACTCAAAACAATTCATCAGGTCACCAAGATCCAGTCGAGGTGTGAGCTGTATCGTTAACGGCACCTGGAGGCCTCTGGGCAAGCGAGTGGTCATCCAGAAGGACTTCTTTTCCCTAATCAAGAGTCAGTATGGGGGCCGGGGCGAGCAGCGAGGAGAAGCACTCCAGGGAGCTAGAGAAGAAGCTGAAAGAGGACGCCGACAAAGATGCCAGGACCGTCAAACTTCTGCTGCTAGGTAACAACGCATGAGGGGACTCAAATGATTCTTCAAGCCAAAACGAAGAACAGCTCATTTGCTAGATTTGGAAAATGGTATATTGCAGATTGATTGTGTAGCCTTCCCATTTAAAATGTCAGAATAAACAGGCAATGACTGCATGACATTTTATGTTTTATTAATTTATTTTTTGTGATATGAAAGGAGTATTAAATATCTAAAGCTTAAATACAAGAAAAAACTAACTTACTGAAATTCAAACCACAAAATTGACCGAAGGGTTTATAAAAGCCTCCATATCTATATTACTGTCATGCATACTTACTGAAATTATTTACATTCATAACTGCCTGTGTCTTTGTCCGTGAAGTGATGTGGGTCAGGGTTATGGGACATCAAGCTTAAGACAAGAATAATAAGCCTCAATCCTCTTAATGTAATCCACCAAAAGATAAACACAGACAAAGAGAGGATGATATATTCCAGCATTAATTCACTTATGCATGCCAAAATAAATCAAATATTAATGTGCGACTGTTCTAAACAAACACCTACAGTTTGACAAATCTCAGTGGTCCTCAAAACACCGGCTCAATGTAGATCTGTGGTTTTCAACCGGGTGTCTGCGGACCCGGAGATCAGATGTATAGGCCTACTGTACAACATATTATATATTGTTATAAAATACATATTACAGTCATGCTCAAAAGTTTGCATACCCCTTACAGAATCTGAAACATTTATTATAAGAGTTATATAAGTTATATGTTATACAAGTTGTGAGAAAATGGGAACGCATGACAGCGAGTCAGATCCGCGTAATGTTCATCAGCAGCAAGCCACAAATGCCATCGGTCATTAATGTTAATCAAAGAACAAAGGTAACAGAGAAAATTAATCACTGCTCTTGAGTAAAGAACTTTTGTAGCTTTAATAAGGATTAGTCTATATTTAATTCATAATTTATGAAGTGCAGACCATTAACTTTATAACTTTATTTCTGTAGCCTATATATTTTTAGGCCTAATAAATGTAAAAAAAATTGATAGCCATTCAACATTACAGTGTAATTGAAAGCTATAATTAATGTTTAAAATGGGGGGAAACATCTGTTTCATTGAGACATCAGCTGTATTCGGATCGGTGATACTGGCCTTTAAACAAATATTTAAAATATACTGTCTATGTTTTTTTCTGAGATTAACTGTGAAATTGTTACATTATAAAATACATTAAAAGCGTATAACGATTGAGAGCACTAAACACACACACACACACACATACATACATGCTTATATATATAATATATATATATATATATATATATATATATATATATATATATATATATATATATACACATACATATATATATATATATATATATATATATATATATATATATATATATATATATATATATATATATATATATATATATATATATATATATATATATAACATAGTATATGTTAATATTTTAAAGAAAATTCTGATTGAAAAAATCTACCTTTTTAATATTGGGGATTGGCTGAGAATCTATCTTGGGGGTGGGGAAGGGGTCCCTGGGTCTCTGTATGAATGTAATTAGATTTCCTGTAGACAGATTAAAAAAAACAGTAACCAAGTCACATGCACTTCAACGAATGCAACACTGAGAATTTTACTGTCAAATGCCAAAAGTTTGTGTAATGGGTAGGTTGAGGGGTAGGGTTAGTGTAGGGGGATAGAATATACGGTTTGTACAGTATAAAAACCATTACACCAATGGAGAGTTCCTGTAAACCACATATTCATTAATGTGTGTGTGTGTGTAATAATCCTTAATCCATTACTATTTTCCTTTCAGGTGCTGGTGAGTCGGGGAAAAGCACAATTGTCAAACAGATGAAGTAAGTGCTGAGGAAACAAAAGTACTGTATGATAATACAATGAATTGGATTACATAATGATTCACATTCTGTGCTCTTTTGTCAATTAACTGTCAAATATTTTCCATCTCAGAATTATTCACCAAGATGGTTACACCCTTGAAGAGATGATGGAGTTCATTGTCATCATCTACAGCAACACCCTGCAGTCTATCCTGGCCATTGTGAAGGCCATGACCACGCTCAACATTTCTTATGGAGATGCTGCTGCACAGGTGCTCTACAGCATTCATTAGTCATTTATAGAAATAAATAGGTTAAAGTATGGAATATACCGTTGGTGATACCATGGCACAATGATGATATCAGATGGTAATACAAAAGTACTGAATGATTATCCTATCGTACACGTAGGTTATTTCAGGAATGCTATTGTATTACCCATTTAAAAAAATAAATAAATATCAGGTGTGTTCTATGTACTTACATCAAAACAAATGAATAGTTTGTACTGTACTGTACTTATTGCGCTCATGTTCTATTGCAAAACTCTTTATTTTTACAGTAAGTGCACATTTTAAATGTACTCATAAAGTGGGTCCAGATACAGCAATACTATGGTACTTTTTGATCATTTGTTGTATTTCACACCATTTCAGACTAAGAAATAATATCTCAAACATATGACAGCCTATAGCTAGAAAATGGTAAATGTAACAGACTTGCGTAAAAATGCATAGGCGTCCCAGATTAACCGAATTCACTCTATACAGTACCTAATGTGCTATAATTCTAAGGGGTTTCATAGTTGTTTTTATCTCCTGCCAATTGTTCTTTCCTCAAAACCATAACGAAAGCAATTTCAAAGCATAATTAATTATACAACAAAACAAATGTATGTAAAAACTGAAGAATTTATCAAATTAAACTATTAGAAGAGGTCATGAATGATAGACATCTGAAATAGACTATTAAAAGAAAGACTATACAATCATGAAGGATTATACAGGATTTGAAATCACTGAGCTCTCACTTCCTCACGTTCAAGACGTTTATGTAGCAGCTAATGCTTAAACACCTTTAGATACAACGGTTTACCTGTTTGTTGCAGGATGATGCAAGGAAGCTGATGCACTTAGCAGACACCATCGAGGAAGGCACCATGCCCAAGGAGCTGGCAGACATCATCCTGAGGTTGTGGAAGGACTCGGGCATCCAGGCATGCTTCGACAGAGCCTCTGAATACCAGCTCAATGACTCTGCCGGATAGTATGTACCCCTAGTCTTTTAAAGCATTAAATATCAGTTAGCAAGGCTTCAATGTACATTATCAAATTATCTTTGAAATATTAAAGGGAAAATTCGGTCATTAATTACTCTCCCTCATGTCGTTCCAAACCTTTAAGACTTTTGTCCATTTTCTGAACACAAATGAAGATATTTTTGATGAACTCCTTTGGTTGAGGACTCCTTTGATGAAGACCTTTTGGTCCCTCTATAGACAGCTATACAACTACCACTTCACAAAGTTCATAAAGATATCGTAAAATTAATCCATATGAATTGAGCGTTTAATCCTAAATTTCTGAAGAGACTCAATTGCTTTAGATTCACATATAAACATGGATCAGCGAACATAAAAAGAGAAGCTCAACCAAACATGCATGACCCATGAGAACAAACCTCTTGCGGATACCCAAACGTGCTGAATGAAAGAGAATGAATGTCACTGGTTCTTGTGGAAGCTCAAACTGCTGCGTAACACGAGAATGAACCTCATTGGTTCTCACACGTCAAGCGAACATGCTTGAGCTTCCGTTTATCATAACTAATGTGTGAGCTGATAAATGTTTATGTGTGAATAAAAGCCTAAATTCAATCTGTTCATCATAAAAATCGATCGTGTCTTGTCAGAAAATTTTGACTAAACCGCTCAATTCATATGGATTAGTTTTACGATCTCTTTATGAATTTTTTGAAGTGTCAAAGTGGTGGTTGTATAGCTGTCTATAGAAGGGCAGAAAGCTCTCAGATTTCATAAAAAAAAAAATTTATTTGTGTTCTGAAAATGAACTAAAGTCCTACAAACCCGATTCCAAAAAAGTTGGGACACTGTACAAATTGTGAATAAAAAAGGAATGCAATAATTTACAAATCTCATAAACTTATATTTTATTCACAATAGAATATAGATAACATATCAAATGTTGAAAGTGAGACATTTTGAAATGTAATGCCCAATATTGGCTCATTTTGGATTTCATGAGAGCTACACATTCCAAAAAAGTTGGGACAGATAGCAATAAGAGGCCGGAAAAGTTAAATGTACACATAAGGAACAGCTGGAGGACCAATTTGCAACTTATTAGGTCAATTGGCAACATGATTGGGTATAAAAAGAGCCTCTCAGAGTGGCAGTGTCTCTCAGAAGTCAAGATGGCAGAGGATCACCAATTCCCCCAATGCTGCGGCCAAAAATAGTGCAGCAATATCAGAAAGGAGTTTCTCAGAGAAAAATTGCAAAGAGTTTGAAGTTATCATCATCTACAGTGCATAATATCATCCAAAGATTCAGAGAATCTGGAACAATCTCTGTGCGTAAGGGTCAAGGCCGGAAAACCATACTGGATGCCCGTGATCTTCGGCCCTTAGACGGCACTGCATCACATACAGGAATGCTACTGTAATGGACATCACAACATGGGCTCAGGAATACTTCCAGAAAACATTGTCGGTGAACACAATCCACTGTGCCATTCGCTGTTGCCGGCTAAAACTCTATAGGTCAAAAAAGAAGCCATATCTAAACATGATCCAGAAGCGCAGGCGTTTTCTCTGGGCCAAGGCTCATTTAAAATGGACTGTGGCAAAGTGGAAAACTGTTCTGTGGTCAGACGAATCAAAATTTGAAGTTCTTTTCGGAAAACTGGGACGCCATGTCATCCGGACTAAAGAGGACAAGGACAACCCAAGTTGTTATCAGCGCTCAGTTCAGAAGCCTGCATCTCTGATGGTATGGGGTTGCATGAGTGCGTGTGGCATGGGCAGCTTACACATCTGGAAAGGCACCATCAATGCTGAAAGGTATATCCAAGTTCTAGAACAACATATGCGTAGAAGAAGGATCCGGGTACTGAAATGGCCAGCCTGCAGTCCAGATCTTTCACCCATAGAAAACATTTGGAGCATCATAAAGAGGAAGACGCGACAAAGAAGACCTAAGACAGTTGAGCAACTAGAAGCCTGTATTAGACAAGAATGGGACAACATTCCTATTCCTAAACTTGAGCAACTTGTCTCCTCAGTCCCCAGACGTTTGCAGACTGTTATAAAAAGAAGAAGGGATGCCACACAGTGGGAAACATGGCCTTGTCCCAACTTTTTTGAGATGTGTTGATGCCATGAAATTTAAAATCAACTTATTTTTCCCTTAAAATTATACATTTTCTCAGTTTAAACATTTGATGTCATCTGTGTTGTATTCTGAATAAAATATTGAAATTTGAAACTTTCACATCATTGCATTCTGTTTTTATTCACAATTTGTACAGTGTCCCAACTTTTTTGGAATCAGGTTTGTACATTTTTGGGTTAACAATCCCTTTGAGGAAAACATTTTATTGATTCTCTTACTCTATCTCCAAGCTATCTGAGTGACCTGGAGAGGTTGGTCCGGCCTGGCTTTGTCCCTACTGAACAGGACGTCCTGCGATCAAGAGTGAAGACCACCGGTATCATCGAGACCCAGTTCGGCCTCAAGGATCTCAACTTCAGGTACACAAAACAGACACCTAAAATACAAAGAGCCTTCTCAATGATAACAATGGCATGAAATGACCATCATCATCATCATCTCAAGAATCAAAGAAAAAAAGAAATGTAACAAATGTAAAAAGTTTCAAGAACAACTGAATAGACACTAATGCCATATTATCCGATGATCTTGGTCTGCAGGATGTTTGATGTGGGTGGTCAGCGCTCAGAGAGGAAGAAATGGATCCATTGCTTTGAGGGTGTGACATGTATCATCTTCATCGCTGCACTGAGCGCATACGACATGGTGCTGGTGGAGGATGATGAAGTGGTAGGTTGCCGTTTGTGGTCCAAGAATGAAACCCCAACTTTACATGAACTACAGTATTACTTTGGTGCATTTTAGTAACAGAACCCCTGTTTTTCCTGCCCTTTCAATCAAAGAATCGAATGCATGAGAGTCTCCACCTGTTCAACAGCATCTGTAACCACCGTTACTTTGCCACCACATCCATTGTACTCTTCCTCAACAAGAAGGATGTCTTTCTGGAGAAGATCAAGAAAGCTCATCTGAGCATGTGCTTCCCTGATTATGATGGTGAGACCTCAAAACAGCATCAATATAACCAGAAACAAAAAAAAAGTTTGATTCTTTAACATACAGGTTTTTTCAAATTGACATCAAAACAGATCATTTAATTAATTATTAAGAACCAAATGTCAAAATTAGCACTATTTCCATGCTAAAAATATAATGCATGCCTCTCTTAGGTCCCAATACCTTTGAGGATGCTGGTAACTACATCAAGGTCCAGTTCTTAGATCTGAACTTGCGACGAGACGTCAAAGAAATCTACTCCCACATGACCTGTGCCACAGACACAGAGAACGTCAAGTTTGTGTTCGATGCCGTAACAGACATTATCATCAAAGAAAATCTCAAAGACTGCGGTCTCTTCTAAACAAGCCATTTGCGGGAAGAGGTGAAACTAATAGGAATATAATATATCAGGAGTATTGTATTATGTTGTTATAGCATATCAAATTACAGTACAATTTCTATACGTTCATAATTCAAATGTCTTTCTTCTTTTACAGAATGGCTTAATCAACAAAACCCAACACTGACCCATTGCCCCTCCCTGTTTTCCTCCCTGGGAAATGAGGAATTCTCCAATGTGCGCACACACACACACACACACACACACACACACACACACACACCCACACACGCAAGGGAATTGAATTGATTGCATTAGATTGTTGCAGTTGGGATCTACATTTGATTAAACACTGCATTTAATGAAATATCAGAGCCTAATGCATATTCATAGCACCAAGTCATATATAACAACACATGCAGCATTACCCTGTTTGAAGAACTGGCTCTTATGAGGGTGTTTGGCGTCTGGCCCTATTAGTTTTCGCAGTGATCTATCCTGTAGATTTGCAACTACATGCAGCTGCAAACCAAATAAGTAAACTTCTGAAACACCTGCATATGCACTTCAGCATAATGTTTTGCAAGAGCACATTATGAAGTCCAGAGAGTATTTCAGTTATATGTTATAGCAGTTACTAACTGTGTAAAGTTTATACTATTAAGCTGATTGAGAAAACTTTACTGGGATGCTGGAAGTTCTGTTATTTACAGAGGAGTTATATCATGTTATGTCCCATAATCAGAATCTTTATGTAAGATGGACAACTTTGATGAAAACATAGCTTGTAATAATATTTCAATAAGACGCTTAGCTCAGGAGTAGCTGTGAGACAACGAACAATGTTTGAGTGCATTGATTAAATTACAACAGTGGCAAAATTGACTTCGAAACCATAAACAACCATGTAAATGTAAATTGAATGAATAAAGCTTCTGTAGAAAAGACTGAACCTGATGTGTTTGTCCTTTAAGATTATGGCAGAATGAATAGCTTAGGTCCAATCCAGAGAAAAACAGGCTTTAGCATGATAAACCACAATGGTGGGATGACTATATACATTTACATAATATATATATTTTATTTATAAATATTGATTATATCAAAAGGGTGGGGGTCTATTTCATGCATTCTGACTTATTTACACTGTTAAAGAGTTCTCATGCTAAACATTTTCATTTTGCCAAAATTTCAAAAAACGAGTTGGACGCATGATGTAGTATTTCTGTGCAAAATACGCTCCTTCAGGATTCGAACAAGTTTCGATGCATGACTGCTTGTATGGGCACTTCCCCCGGATGAGCACGTGCGCATATCAACCAGTGAGAGAGTAAGCGTGCGCTCGTCAATGAGCTTCATACGGGTTACGGAAGCCGTCGCCATCATTTTGTTTTTAGACCACAAAATCAACAATGTCACTAAAGAAGTGTGTTTTTGGTTGTGAGGGAAAGAGAACCATGTTAAGCTTCCCAAACAAATCAAGCATTAAGGAAACAGTGGATGCGATTTGTTTGTCCGGAGCAGCAACGGAGTTCTGCAAGTGTGTTTGTTTGTTCCCAGACATGAATCGAAACCGCAGGCAGTGAGTGAAACTGCATCAAATGTCTGTGTTTTGTTGGCAATCGGCACGTAAGTGCATATAATACAACACAAATGTATAGTGAATCGAAAGTTATCCAGGGATAATGTCATGCAGGCGTGCATGACATTATTGTATAATGTCATGTATTTCATGGGTGTGCTCATGTCTCTTTAGCCCCACCCACATCACGCCTGCACAAGCTTGGCTGTTTTCAGAAAGAATCGGTGCAGCGTATCTGTCTTTAATAAATATGATAGACTCTTCGGAGATATGAAGGATGCAATACTACTCTACAGGTACTCAAGATTAACATGAGATTGGCAGAAACTGTTATGTACCCTTTAATATAGATTCTTGTACTTTCTTTTTAATATAGATTTTTATACTAAATATACATTATTTACTTACTTATAAAGCCTACACCTTCCAATTATTTGTTATATATATATATATATATATACATACATACATACACATACACATACATACATACATACATACATACACACTTATTACTTTATCCAGGTTTATTAATGGATCTATTCCAGTGGCTTTGCATTACAGCATTATAAATATTCAAATAATTTTTATAACTTATTGATCCCAGAAAAATATACAATTTAAATTATGTTTAATTGAATGACTGTACTGTACCACTCACTTTTGTGCCTTTTGCAGTTTCAACTCAATCAAGTTAGACTGTCAAACAGTTTTGCCAAGTCATGGTTTTAATTTTGATTTGATAAAATGCACAGTGTAGACATTTACCTTCATCTCTTTGGATTTACGATTAAAATCACAATAAAATCAACAAGCAGATCAACATTAATCTAATCAACTTTAATTAGAATACTTGTATTTTGATCTGAATAAATATGAACCCCTAATTACTGAGAGTATCCTCCATACGAGCCCCAAGGAAATGCTAATCTGTAATACAAAAGAAATTAATTCTTCTCTCATTAGCATAATGATCATTTTCAGAATCCCTTATTTTCGACTTTTGTTCAGAAAACATATGCACCAACATCTAAGCATTAAAAGAGAAAAAGTTAACAAATGTTACTGACACGTTACATGCATATCACCTCTTGAGAGACTGCATTATGGCAAACTACTGATCCTGAGGACTGAAGAAAAATGAAATTTGTTAAAGGCACATGTTTTTTTGATAAATGCTAATATTTGGTCCAAGATTATTATTATTTTGATTTTATTTTTCATTTTTGATGCATGTAACTGTTTGCTTGCTTGCTTGTTTACACACAAACTAGAGCAGTGGAGACACTATTACTTTTAGAGAACCTACTTTTAGAGGCACTTCCTCAACACGCTGTGCAAAATGTACCAAATTATATGAGGTTTGCTCCACATGAGTGGAGATTTCAAACATGTATGCTACATAAAACATTTCCAATTTTATCACAATACACTGACAGCAACAACAGAATGCGTACAGCTGGAAATATGGAATCATGCAAATAAACAAAAAAATAGGCCACAGTGTTCTACACCTTGCAAACCAATGCACAAAATGAACAATGTGTCAAGTGAAAAAAGTAATCAGAATGCAGTTTGATTTGTAATAAATGAAGCCCATCTTGTGTGTGTGTGTTCCTGAAAGGCATATGCTGGATAAACAACTGTTTTTCTAGTATAAAGCTTATTTGAGAGCTTGTTCCTTGAAGAAAATCTGAATCTCAACCCATTAGAGCCCTTTATAATACTAGGTCAAGTTTCGTTAAACATGGCACTGAAGAAAACGTGTAACACGCAGTGTGTAAACTCACTAGTTCCACAATGCAGTAGGCGATCAGCCCTATGAATCAAAAAAGAGATTTGCAATGGATTTTACAATTCTGAAGAGCCAAACATCCCTGAATGTGCTTCATTTTTTTTTAATGCTGTGGACTTTGCTGACTGGATCTGAATATGTAACCAAACCCAAACACCTGGTCCAGCTTAAGAATGACACTTAAGTGTCAAAAAAAACACCACAACAACACATACTAGTTGATTTGTTGACCAAATACCTTGCCACTCCATGTGCAAAAAGAGACTGCAAAGTTCTGATCGGAGAGTTATTGAACCCCTCCAGGGGGTTTATAAGTGACCTCCAGGGGGCAGTACTGATGTCAGGAAAGCCCCACCATGTGGTCTATTTGCCTCATGTACATGCTCTTTAGAGGAAGGCCAAAACGTCTCTCTTCGGGAATCCTTTCACACTGTTGGACAAATGAAAATATGTCACTCTTATTTCTATGACCACTTTCAAACTTTCATAATGTCCCAGACAAAATACCAGATTGAACATTGAAACGTTGTTTCACCCAAGAAGCTGAACAAAGAACAAAAAAACAAAAACAAAAAAAACCCTGTAACTCATTAAAAAAAGAAAATATAAATGAAAGTGGTTATGACATAACCTTATGTTTTGAGCTACCAAAACATCCTGTAAGTTTTAGAGCTTAAAGTCCTCATTACAAACAAAGCATTTATCGAGCTCCAAAAAGGGCTCGTTTTGATATTGCAAGATCAGTGACATCACACGGGCAAGTACATTTGCGTGACTGCTTCCTGAGCAAGACATCAACAAATAGATATACGTCATGGCACCATAGGCCCCGCCCACTGGCATTCAGTGGCTTAACGTTTGACGTTATTCGCATTTGAGGATTATGTTTGTTCTGAGAATTTTTTAAACAAGGCACAGTGTAATGTTTTATTATAACAGTGGCCATTTACTGACAAGTCTTAAAAGAGCTCCTTAAAAAAATGGATCATTTCAGACACAGAGTCCTTTTTCTACATATACCGTACAGTCAAACCAAAATTTATTCAGACACCTTCAAAATTCTCACATTATCAGTTTATTCACTATAGTTTAGAAAATGGTAATAAAATATGACAAGAACAGTTAAACTGTGTCAGAACACATTCATCTTGATGTTAGATAACTTTGATAGAAAGATATGTAATGGATTACAATCAACCAATCAGCTGTTAAATTTAAGTACACAATTAGATAATACTAATTTAGTTCAACCAATTACCAAGCAATGATTAATGTTGTTCAATCTGTGTGTAAAAGGTCACATTAGTAGTTCAAGAAAAAACACTTAAGCAAAACATGGTCAGGTCAAAGTCTGAATAATTTTACTGGTAACCAAGTCCACTGTATGAAGAATCTTTGGGTATAATGTGTCACAGTTTACTTTATTTTGCTATCCTCACTTAAATAAATTAACTATAGTGTCCTGCACCCACTAGTAAAAAAAATTGTATCTGGTGTCTGAATAATTTTTTTTTTTTTTGTGCAAAAACTTTATTAACATTACAAGTAAATCTCAAGGAACATTTAAAAAAATAATAATCCATGTCATGACCCCTTTAATTCACATAATTTCACTATTAGTGCAGTCATAAGCAACTCAGTGAATGAATCATCATTCACCTCCAAGCACTGAATCCCTCCTTTATAAATGAGGTTACTACTTTGTGTTTTTTTTGTATGTAGCACAAGAAAATAAGCATTTAAATGAATATCATTAAATTGCAGCTTGTGAAGGAGCATTTAAATGACTGGACAAGCTGACAATGAATTTACACACCTAAACAAATTTAATAAAAGATAAAACACTTTCCAATTAGAGGTTGCATTCATGAATGAGTCAAAAAGCTCACTGAGATCGCACCTACAATTCATATTCATGAATGGAATGACTGCTGGTGTGTATTAAACCAATTTCTTACGTTGCTTATGTTGGCTGGAGGCTCTTTGTTGGGCTCTTCACATGGGAATTGCTCTTCCCAACTTTTCTCCCTGAAGCGTTGATCTATCGGCACTACATGGCCTTCTGTAGTGAAGATGTACTTATTCTCAGACTTGTGCAGCGGGTTGTCTTCATCAAAGAGCTGTAAAGGATTGTAAAATATCATTTAGTGATTGACATGGCGGCTGCATGAAACTTAACTGATAAATCTTACTGACCATAGCATCTATATAAATACTACATATAAGTGAGAACATGAAAATTTAAAAGGTCGAACATATAGAAGCAGACAACGAACCAAAAAAAGGTATTTGCAGGTTTCGCTGAGGAAGAAACTCTCCATGCGATCTTCTTTGGACTTGTCCACCACATGATGGAGAGTGGCATAACCACACCTGAGAAGCAATCAAACAAAACATCTGTTCTAAGAACATGCCAGCATTCCAATCAAATCACTTCCTGACATTTTAATCCACATACCTGACTTTGGTATTTTTTTCGAGGCTTTCAAGGATGTCCATCCCAACATGAAGATAAAAAGGATTCTTGGTCGCCTGTAGAAAGTCAAGTTCATTGTTAATTATACTGTAATGCTGCAGAGTCAAAAAAATCAGGTTTTAATTCAAAAAGAGCAGTTGGAAAGGATTGTACCTGATAGAGCAGGTATGTGGATTCCACTAGTTCAGGTCTTAAAGGGTAGAAGAGGACATCTGGGGCCTGAAGCTGCCAGTTGTATCTCTCAGGAAGAGCCCCGAAACGCTTCCAGATTGCATAGTAGAAGGCATGAAGGCAAATGGCGTTTTCAACATCTCCATTCAAAACCTGATAAACACAAATGTGTGCACCTGGTTAATGAACTAAATGAAAAAAGGTTATCAGCAGGTCTCGTTTTAGTTCAACAGTCCAAAGTCTAGTTTTGAATGCACTAGAGTAAAGTAGTCTCCACAGATATAACTGAAACACTGTTCAACTAGTTGAACAACTGGATTTTCATATTAGATCAGAAAGTTCATAAGGAGCCACTTTAAAGCACTCTAAATGGGTAGCAAATGTTTGCTAAGCTACCAACACAAACATTTATAAATAAATATAACACAATAAATATAAATATATATACACTACCTGTCAAAAGTTTGAGGTAGTAGAGTTTTTTTTATGTTTATGAAAGAAGTCTCACCAAGGCTGCGTGTAAAAGCGTTTACTGTCACTTTAGATCAATTTAATGAATCTTTGGTTATTAAATAAAACATTCTGACCCCAAACATTTGAACGGTAATGTATGTTATTGCTTATAATAAAGGCACATTGCTAGGTTTTAGAAAAAAAAATTCTGACTTAAGAACTAAGGTATTTAGAATGTACTGTAATTAGATTATATAAAGACAATAGAGAGATTGAATGAGAGAAAGCAGGAAACAATTAAGACAGTTCAGACCTGTAGTCCAGGGAAGAATGCCTGCAGAGAGTCAATCCATGTGTTCATGATCTGTCCATTAAACATGTTCACATTCACATAGAGTGGTGGGTCGCCCTCACCTTCATTACATGCCTCTCTTCTGTAAAAAGTAAAAAAAGGTGAAAAAAGTAAAAAAAGTAAAAAAATTTTTTTTTTTAAAAAGGTGCGCACAAATGGAACCAGGATGCATCAACAAAAGCATTACAACACTTTACAATAAGAAATAATTAGGTGTGAGGCGAAAGTTTCACGCTAGAACTTATAGAAAATGTATAAAAACCTTAATGTAAGTTCTTGGATGTGAATGTGTAAAATGTTTCAGATTGGTTATAATAAATTAACTTGCAAGCAATACACTTATTGGCTGCAAATCATGCCAAACAACCACAGATTCCAAGTGACATACTTTATCTGCAGGTGGTTAGACACACACATGCAAACTCCTTTGGTCTTTGGAAGCTCAAACTGCAGCCACAAGCAGCTGTGGTCACACATGCACAAGTTTATAATCACCCTCTTCTCAGGTGGCTCTGAATGCTCTCGTAAGCTGCAGAGAACATCCTGTAATCTTCTTTCTCTCCAAATAAAATGTAAGACTTGAGGAGGTACTCATAGAACGAGTCCATGCCGGCACCAAGACCGCTCTGCTTCCCCACCCACTGACCGGTCTGAATGTTCACCACATTTCCTAGAAAAGGGACAAAATAATCATCATGGGTCAGACAAAGATGTGTGATCACAAATAAAAGATACTGGATCCAAAACAAAAGAAAAAGAAAAGGTCTGTAGGCTGGAGTTATTGTTTAAGGAAGGACTAAGGCTACGTTCCCACTGCAAGCCTTCATGCTCAATTCAGATTTTTTAAATGTGGCCAATATCAGATTCGAGTGTTAACAGGTCACGATCCTGAACTGAGCCGCATGCACAAAAGAACAATAGATGGCATGCAGCATGCTGTCATTCGCAAGAAAACACAGAGGTTACTAAAGTCAACATTTAAGCATCCATTTATAAGATGATTTGCTAAGGAAGCCAGTAAATTTGTGTGCAGGTGAAAAGGAGAACACAGACGAGGATGAGGAGAAAGAGAGCAAAGTTTTTCTCGTATAGTTTTCGCTTATATCACTATCCCTCCAGTGACTAACTTCACTGCCACCGTCCATATTCACTGAGTGACCATACAACTACTAGTATGTAGAATCTTTGGAGTGACTCCCATCAGTGCAGAACTGTGACGAATGTTGAATGTTCTAGTGACATGAAACTCACATGAATTCCGATATGACAGTGAAAAACATCAGACCTGTATCTGATTTAGAACCCCATATGGAAGTGTCCCAAATCAGAATCAAAAAGGTTAGATTTCATGTGGTTTGTGCAAAAAAAAAAATAATAATAAAAAAATAATAATAATCGGATTTGGGCCACTGTCTGCAGTCTGAACGTACCCTAAAACAGATTTAAAAAAGCAAACACTTACCCAACAGCCCAGTTTCATTGCTTCTCAAGTTCCACAGAGCTTTAACAGCCCGCCGGGCGACCCACTCAAATGTAGAGTCGCCAATCAGACGGCTAAGAATGCCAAACTCTACGAGCAGAGAACCTGCCCCTGCCGTACACGTCTCATTAATGCTGTCAGGAGGGACACCTTTCTTTAAATTCACCTGTACAAAAAAAATATAAGATACAGATATCAAATGCAGCAAAAATTAGGCCATGGCTCTAAAATAGCTCTATGTAACTGGGCCTGACCCTGGGATAGGGGATGCCTGTGATAGTGTTCTCAAAGGCAGGCAGCAGTCGAACAGCCAGGTCATGTGCCAGGTGCAGCAGCTCATTGTCATAGTCCTTTAGCCCTATGTCCCCAAAAGGATGCCGTGGGTCAGTCAGTAGAATATGCGACGAGATCAAACTGCCAAGGATTCTGAAAAGGAAACATTTATTTCAGTTACTTCCTCTGTGGAAATAAAATAGCTGGTTAACAACAAAGATGCTTTATTTTAAAGTGTGAATGGAACCGTAGCAGGTCAGTCTAATTATTCTATTACAAATGGTTGGTTTTGTCAAATGACAAATCTGTTTAAAATTATTTCATCCACAGAACACAAAAGGATTTCCATAAAATTTCCATATAATGATTGAATGTGAATAGATAGAATTCCTTTATCAACTAATTGTCTTGTGAGGGTGTTGATGTTTTACAGACTGAATAAAATAGGGAAATACTGCACCTAATGTTGGCCTCAAAGACTTGAACAGTGGAGTCCTTGTCAAAAGAGACCGTCTCGATCACCAGCTTAACAGCTCGATGAAACTCTGTCACATTTCCAAGCACCTGCAGAAAAGGAAAACAAACAAGGGAGTACATTATGCATCAATGTACATGCTTATGTCTACTGCATTAAGATAGAGTGACAGAGAAGTGAAGAATTCCTGAGATTATCTGTAATTAATAGTCCTGGTGGAACAAGACACATAGTTTGTTCAGGTGAGGCCATACATCTGTTGATGTGGAATTTTTTTACTAGATAACTGAAAGCTAAGTACAGATAAATTCAAGGTTATTTACTGGGAGACACATAAAGCCGCTACTCCCCCTTTCTTTTCTCATGTAGTAATGGATAAACAAAATGGGACTTTTCATGAAACATGAGCATAATGAAATGTAGCAACAGTTACAAAACAGCCGTGTAATTTATGTTGTAGAACAAAATGTGAATGTCACAAGTAACACAAACCACAGACCTTATTTTACTCACAAATCATAAACAAACAGTTCATAAATGCTAAATCTATGCTGGATTTAGGACTATAAACAGAACGGCTCACATTATTTTATTATAAGATTATACTATTCAGCAGTTAACTGATTTAAAAAAAAAAAAATTAAAAAAAAAACAACTAAACTTTCTTTACAAATATTATGAAAGACAAACTAGAAGACTTATAAAACTATCATTGTCAACTAATTATTTCTAACTAATTAAAATAATTAGAATTAAAGGTGCAGTACGTAGGATTGACAGCTAGTGGTCGAAATAGGTACTGCAGTCCAAATTCAAAATATTGGAAATCGTTGTTTCCCCCCGGCCCTCCTCCTCAGACTTGACGCTCACACGGCCAACTGACAATGAAAGCCACACCATAAGTTGATGAGTTGATTTATCCTTGTTTTAATATGCTGTCGTTCAGAGATTTTTTGATGGATACTGAGGTCATTTTTAGGTCATTTTGTTTGATGGCTTCCATGGCAGTGTTATGGTGTGTTTTCTGCCAACTGGCAACCTGAGGTGGCGAAATACTAATGGGTAAACTGGCAATGTGTGGTTTCATGCAGATCAAAACAAAAACAGACATTCCGACATGGAACGCACATTTCAAAGTAGAATAACTGGCTGTAGCTTTTGACAGTTGAGAGTGTTGAAAAAAAAAAAACCTTAATCTAAGTATGAGGATGTGAACATCTCAGGTTGCCATCTCATAATTACGGTCATGGCATGGCATGGCATGACATGGCATGAATGCAACATAAGTTTTTTTTTTTTTTTATTATCGTTTGTTTTGCTCAGGAGGAACTGTAAAAGTTTGTTTGCAGCTCTCCGTGACGGTCTACAACTCTGCACGGCCTTATGGAACGTGCTGATGATTTGTGATGTCTGCGCGACCAAGGTGCGCAGGGGTATGGAAATACATATGTTGACAGGCAGGTAGGACATTGTATCATTGCATTCGGACCAAACTAAATGATTGGACAAAACTTGTTTTGGTCCTGAGACTTCCACAAAAGATATATAGATGACTAAGACATAACAGATGACTAATATAAATAAATCATCTGTTTAAGAGGCTGACTTACCAACAGTGTATCAAGAGCATCGATGAGGGTCAAAGAGTAGTTTCCAAGGACATCATTGATGTTGATATTTGACCTAAGGAGAAACACACAAGAAAATGTATCCTTAGTTCATTTTTTATCCCCACCATTCGTTTTTTTTTTATTTATTTTTTTATCCCAAATACATTGGGATAGAATAAAGCCAAAAAATATGTGGTGCTGGATATGAAAGAGATATTTCTCCTTTTCCATGCCTTAAATGTCTCCTATGCATAGACTTGGGGATGACTTGAAAAGTTTGTGCTTGTTACTCATCTGTTATCAACTAGCAAAAGGAAAAACCTTGATTAGCAACATTTTTGTCACACCGGCATTTGATTCACAGGGCACTTCTCGACCAGAACAATGTGTAGAAGCAAAGGGAATAAATAAAGACGTAGATGAATACATTCACAAGATCTTCTCAGTCAGTTCTATAATTCACTACAGCATACAGCTGTCAAAAGATCAAAAAGCAAGAATAATGACACTTTACAGCACATTTTAAGGTGTTTGTTGATTCATGAAACATTGCATATGGTCGTTTTGAAGTTTGATATACATTAGTCCGTAACTTACGGGTTGAGCACGTCAGGCCCTCGACCTTCACAAGCTATAGGGTTCAGTTCATCCTGTGGAAAGGCAAACTGCATGTAGTTATCATATCCGAAATAAAACATGTCTCGCGCCATTCCCCTCATTTTCACTTTCAGCGCGTCAGGGAAGGAGCTATACTTTCTGTCATATTCATCTCTGCCCTCCCGAAAGAAGCTGAGGTAGGATTTCTTTGGCGAATCCCCATTAATCTTGGAGCAGGTCTTTGCTTGAGGGTTTCTGTGATCGTACATGTGCTGTGGCCAGGCGTTAGTTTTGACGGTGGCTCTGTCGCCATCATTGAGACGTTCAATTTTTTGCAAGTTGAACGAGAATTTAATGGGGAAGTCAAAGCCCCAGCTGGGTCCCAGTCCAAAAACTAGCCACACCGCGCAATTCAGCAGCACTCTCAAAACAAGAAGACCCACGACTATTGACCTCCATTGCATCTTTGCCTGCTGTCGTCCTTAAAAGTCATAATTTACTTCGACGTTACGACTTATCGAAGCGCAAAAGTCAACAGTTTTGCTCCTGGTTTCAGTTCTCACACACTTCCTGTCAACAAACCAGCCCCTCCCTGATCCTCAACGCTGATTGGCCAGCCACGGGCAACGTCATGATGGAGAGGGCGAATAGTTAATGTAGGCGTTACTCACACACGCAGTAAGCAGCGGAGATGTCGTGGCAGCTAAACTAAAAGCATCCCTGTATTTCTAAGCCAATGAGAAAATCACATGTGTGATGTGACAGTACATACAGTCTTATCAGTGATGTTTAGATGCAACTTCTGCTACAGTTAATTATTACCACCTCCACTACTACCATGACCTAATAATAATAATAAATGTTACTAGGAAAAAAGATATATTAATAAAGTTTAAATACAATTCAGTATTACAATAAATAGTAAAATACTACATACTTCACAGATTAATAAAAATATTTAGATTATAAATATATTTTGTAAAAAATATAATTACATTTTAAAATTATATTTATTAGTAGCAGTATTAGAACATGTTAACATTAACATCAAATGTTGATATATCGTAAACTAGAAACTATGCAAACACCTCGGTAACAAATAGCACTTTAACTGTTTTAGTAGCTACAAAGAATTTATGAACAATCTAAAATACATTTTAAATCAAAACCTTGAGAACAGGTCGATTTTATTGCATTTTTTTTTTTTTTTTTGTATTAGTGGTTTAAAAAAATTTAAAAAAATGCTGCACCTTTATATTAACTTTATACATTTGAAAACTTGAGATAATATATTTAGGATGTATAACATTAATGCTCACCTTTAGATATGACTACTTGATTGACCACAACATAACAAATAAAAATTAAATCATCCACAACAATGCAAGAT
This sequence comes from Paracanthobrama guichenoti, assembly GCA_018749465.1. NCBI lineage: Eukaryota > Metazoa > Chordata > Actinopteri > Cypriniformes > Gobionidae > Paracanthobrama > Paracanthobrama guichenoti. Next base: position 27,968,039 of record CM031948.1, read on the forward strand.
TCCTCCTACATGTTGACAATCTATTTATTGGTTCATCGTATTTACAAAAGTGCATTTATAATAGTGGGGTTTCCAACATTTGCCTCGTTTCACAAATATTTAGTTGATAATGACAACAGTACAATAAATCTACCTTAAAAAGCATGCCTTCAGTTCTTGCAGTTCAAAGCTGTCTTTATCCAATCTAGTTCCAGGCAGGCACACCTGGTACACTGTTTAGCTTGAAGAACAGATACACTGCACAAGGCACTTTAACTTCACCTACTCTCTCAGCTCATGAACAGGATTCAAGACATCATTGAGCTAAATGAAAACCTTTACCAGCGAAACATTCATCCTCTCTAATATACGTACACTCACCTTTTGTAAAAATCATTTTGGATTATCATTTGTACATTTCTGCTGAGCTGTTTATTCACTAGATTTGCTCCTCATTTAAATATTACAGATTTCTCAAAAGACGTTTTGGGGGGAAAAGAGATATGGAAAGAAATAAAAGCAACAGTCCGAATGATATTATACACTCTCATGAGCATAACCTGACAGACTGGAGAGAGAGAAAAAAAGGCTTAACACTATATTTAAGTTTAGATTATTCAGAGTTTTTCAATAGATTTGTCCAGGAAACCCCAAGTGGAGACCACTGGAGCTGCGGGGATTTGCAAAACCATGAATCCATAATGTTCATCCGACAGCAGGCTGTAAGAAGTGGAGGAACTCATTCTGCAGGCTAGCGTCTTTTAGCGACTGATGTATCATTGACATGACTGATTCAGTTGGGAGGAGGCGCTTTTGAAGAATTATGGGATCAGACGAGCAGGGTAGTGTGAGGAGAGCGGTATGGAGAACTGTACAGTTTCACAAAGTGAGCAGGATGTGGTGTGAGAGGAACATGGCAGCGGATAGACAGCGGGCCCTCTGAAGACACTTTCAGCTTCTTCTTGACTTTGAGTGCTGGATTAGCCATTGAAGTGTAATGTCTGTGAGAATCAGGGGACATGATAATGCAATGTAAGTATAGCAGACTGGACACATTATACAGCAAACTCAACTCATCCTCATGGAACATTACATACCAATGTTATCTTTCTCTTTGCAGGAAATCGAGTAGCAGCAGATCTCCCGGTCTTGAATAGCAGCCAAGTTCCTAAAGAAATAGAACATGAGAAAGAATCAACAAAACAATTTATACGGAATGGTATTTCATTTCAAGAAAAGCTGTAAACAGAGTGTAGTCCAGCAACAGAAAAATAATGAAGCAGATACAACTCTTAGCCAACAGATGGCAGTAATTCTTACAACAACACGAGAACTCCAAACCACATGACCTTTCCATTTCATGCAGACAGATGGGTAAACTCTGGTCTAGATGTTGTGATTCATCTCACACAATTCTTAGAAAACACAAAATAAAATCTCAATCTGATGCAGATTAGCTTTTTTGGTTTTTAAAGGGCCAATAAAATACATAAGATGATTTTAGAGTGAGAATGGAAACCGTTTTTATTTTTCATTTTATTTTTTTAATAGAGCATTCCTTTATAATGAAGATAAAAATAAATAAACTGGGGATGAGCAGAACCAGTAATGCAATTTCCTAATTATTATAATTATATTAAGTTTTCTGTTATGGCAAGGAAATCTTATTAGCATCATATGATTTGACAGAATATGATCAGAGACCGTATGAAGCAGAGATAGTCCACTAGTACATGAATGGGAGAAACCGTAACATTCAATATTGCAGCTTTAGGAATGTATGTCCCACCAAGAACATCCATGCGAATTAGCTGGATCAGTTATTGAAACAATTTTCACGAACAGTTATGTAGATAGCCAGTATTTCTCAACTGGTGGGTCACAATCCAAAAGTGGGTCACACAAAAAAAGTGGGTTGTTTTGAGTTGGTTGCAGACAGTGTGGGCAAAGAAACAACAACAAAAATTGAATTCTAAATGTTTTGCTGATGCAAGACTTTTATTTTGAAAGATATGTGTAAATACTGATGACACTTCTATCAGACGCAGTTTAAGTAAAGCTGATTCATTATCTCCTGTCAGATAAGATGTTGTCAGGCTGTTGTCAGTGTCATTATTCTAACATTATTTTAGTAAACTGTCATGAAATAAAGTCTCTCACTCAGAAAAACAAACTTTCCTACTCTGTCAGACGTTATACTGTGCTCACACTGTGCGCGTGCAAATGAGGCGCATGCTGTATATCACTTCACTATATAAAGGGCAAATTTAATTTACGAGCATACAACGTTGTAGTTACGTTGTCAATTAGGTCATGAAATTACCAAAAACTACAAATAAATACATTGTTTGTTAGCTGGGAAAGATTTGCACACAGGTATGGTGTTCATTGTATTCATCAGGATCCATATGTTTTATTAACAGTTCATGTAAGTACTGTGTATTTACTAAGGTAACTGTCCCAAAATACCACTTTATTTTCACTTTGTACTATATTTTATATTTTTGATGACTGTGGTGGCTCTTACCAATTTACTAACTTTAGGGTATTATGAAAAATTAGGACTTCTATTGAATAGCCTTACCTTATACTGTTTATTTATGTGTATTTTAAGTAAAGTGGGATGGTACTTGTGTGTATCTCAACTATTTTTGATAAATAAATTTGGGTAGCATGGGAAAATGTGGGACCCAAATCAGTTGAGAACCATTGGTCTAGAGATATATTTGTTAACAATTTATTATTTTCCACACCAGGTTAATAATAATAAATAGTTTTTATAATGTGCACTGATAAATCTATGTAAGTATTGCCCATTTTGATTGCATGTAGCCTTAAATTCAAAAGCAATAGGGAAACATCTGCATGTGTGATGTACAGCTCCTTACATTTTTTCAATTAGCTGTTTCTCATCCAGCGCATTGGGTAGATCTCTCTTATTGCCGAGCACCAACACCTAAAACACAAAGAAATCCATAGGAACTTATGCAGTGAAGATGATGAGATGTTTGAACAACGATGTGCTTAAAAATCAAGGAAGTGTCTTACAGGGATCCCTTGTAACTGTGGCTTGTCTAAAAGATTGTGCAGCTCATTTCTGGAAGCTTCAACCTTCTCCCGGTCCGCTGCATCCACCATATACCTTTGAGGGAGAATAAAGAGAAAGGATAAAAGGATGTACATTTTAATTTGGTAGAGAGAATACCTTCCTTTTTCCCTTATAGAATATGGATGTAGAGATACTTACACTATTGCATTCACCCCACGACAGTATCGCTCCCACATGCTCCTGAACCTTGGCTGACCTCCAATATCCCAGATCTGCACAGTAATCAGAACAATGTTAGTTTTAGTGTTTATTAAACAATTAAACTTGCACCTTACTTTTCTACTGAATCCCCACTAAAAAGAACCAAACCTTGATGGTGACGTTGCCTTTTGTGACCTTCCTCATGTTGAACCCGACGGTTGGAATCATGTCTTCGCTGAACTGGCCTGACTGGGGAGGGGGGAGAAGATAGAGTATTAACAACTAATGGAATTGGACTTTGTAGTGGTTTGTGGTGAAATGCTTCCATTATTCCATCTGAAATAACTTCTGTACTTTGTTTTTTTTACGCCCAGTTTAGTTTCCTGTTGCTGTAAGTGTAGGCCTGCAGTCATTGGTAGTTAAAGGCTTCCCATCAGAAACTATTTGATCTATGATTCATAATGAAAGTTCACAGATAAAAAAAAACTCAAGCCAGCTCTGGGAAATTTCCGTGGTATATTGCCATCTACTGTACTACCAACTACTGATAATCTCAAATTCAGGTCATTGCCAGTCAAATCTAAAGGGGTTCTGTGCCAAAATTGTGATTATTATTATACAATATTATTATACAGTTACAATATTTTGCCATTGTAATAAAACTTCTTGCATTCTTAATGTTTGTTCAAACAATACACTTAATCTAAATAATAAATGTGACCACCCATTAAGGAAGTAAATCACATCATTAATAAACACTCATGAGCAGGGCCTGAAATTAACACCTGACCATGTGGCAAATGTGGGTGAATTTTGCAATTGGCGGTTAACACTGTCAATCTACCTGCCACATTGATTCATTAGGCAGTTTAAGAGGATGCGACTGCTGTTTTGGAACGTTCATGCGATTGGAAAGAAGATGAGGCCCTTCTCTGACTACGATTGGATGTGCGGGTAAGTATTAAACTGTTGGTGAGATGGGATGAGATAATGCAAAGCTGACATAGGCTACAGTACAATGACAGTTGCACAGATGCGCGTGCGTGTGCATGTTGGGAGTTGGGAACCCAATGTCCGGTACCCGGTAACTTTACCAGTAATAATTATATTAATTTAGTTCTGCTTAGGGCTGCACAATATATCGAAATCATCAAAATATCGCAAATGTTCGATATGCATATTGCAACGGCGCACAATATCTGAATGATTTTAATAGGCTACTTCAACATTGTGAAAAGTGTACGTTTTAGGTCGACGCATACAGCAGAGAATAGACTGGGCACACGACTGTTACTTATGTGACTTGCTTGACATTAAAAAGAGTTATTAAATGCAAATGAAAAACAACTCCTTGCAGTCTCACGCTGTGCTGTCTGACACACACACCGAAACGTGCGCACAAGCCGCCTCTCTGAAAGTGTGTGATCCCTTCAGTTCTGTTTCGTGCCTTACACACTCAAACTGTCAAATACACACACAGTTATGGCAAAATGGGTGTCTTGACAAGTATTCAAACAGTTTGTCATGCTTTAAGTGAACGATATCAGTTGAGGAAAGAAACCGAATGCGTGTCAATAGAATCCGTGCATTAGGTCTTAAAGTGACAGCCTGCTAATACAGCAAACCCGCTAATACAGTAAACCCGCTGATACAGTAAACCTGATGATACAGTAAAGCCGCTGATACAGTAAAGCCGCTGATACAGTAAACCTGCTGATACAGTAAAGCCGCTGATACAGTAAACCTGATGATACAGTAAAGCCGCTGATACAGTAAAGCCGCTGATACAGTAAACCTGCTGATACAGTAAAGCCGCTGATACAGTAAACCCGCTGATACAGTAAAGCCGCTGATACAGTAAAGCCGCTGATACAGTAAACCTGCTAGTAAACCGCTGATACAGTAAACCTGCTGATACAGTAAACCTGCTGATACAGTAAACCTGCTAGTAAACCGCTGATACAGTAAACTTGCTGATACAGTAAACCTGCTGATACAGTAAACCTGCTGAAAATACAGTAAACCTGCTGATACAGTAAACCTGCTGATACAGTAAACCTGCTGATACAGTAAACCTGCTGATACAGTAAACCCGCTGATACAGTAAACCCGCTGATACAGTAAACCTGCTGATACAGTAAACCTGCTAGAAAACCTGCTGATACAGTAAACCCGCTGATACAGTAAACCTGCTAGAAAACCTGCTGATACAGTAAACCCGCTGATACAGTAAACCCGCTGATACAGTAAACCCGCTGATACAGTAAACCTGCTAGAAAACCTGCTGATACAGTAAACCCGCTGATACAGTAAACCTGCTAGAAAACCCGCTGATACAGTAAACCCACTGATACAGTAAACCCGCTGATACAGTAAACCTGCTAGTAAACCCGCTGATACAGTAAACCCGCTGATACAGTAAACCCGCTGATACAGTAAACCCACTGATACAGTAAACCCACTGATACAGTAAACCTGCTAGTAAACCCGCTGATACAGTAAACCCGCTGATACAGTAAACCTAGTAAACCTGCTGATACAGTAAACCCGCTGATACAGTAAACCCGCTGATAGAGTAAACCTGCTAGAAAACCTGCTGATACAGTAAACCGCTGATACAGTAAACCTGCTAGAAAACCCGCTGATACAGTAAACCCGCTGATACAGTAAACAGTAAACCCGCTGATACAGTAAACCCGCTGATACAGTAAACCCGCTGATACAGTAAACCTGCTGATACAGTAAACCTGCTAGAAAACCTGCTGATACAGTAAACCTGCTGATACAGTAAACCTAGCTGATACAGTAAACCTGCTGATACAGTAAACCCGCTGATACAGTAAACCTGCTGATACAGTAAACCCGCTGATACAGTAAACCCGCTGATACAGTAAACCTGCTAGAAAACCTGCTGATACAGTAAACCCGCTGATACAGTAAACCTGCTAGAAAACCTGCTGATACAGTAAACCCGCTGATACAGTAAACCCGCTGATACAGTAAACCTGCTGATACAGTAAACCCGCTGATACAGTAAAACCGCTGATACAGTAAACCCGCTGATACAGTAAACCTGCTACAGTAAAACCTGCTGATACAGTAAACCTGCTGATACAGTAAACCTGCTGATACAGTAAAACCTGCTGATACAGTAAACCCGCTGATACAGTAAACCTGCTAGAAAACCTGCTGATACAGTAAACCCGCTGATACAGTAAACCTGCTATACAAAACCCGCTGATACAGTAAACCCGCTGATACAGTAAACCTGCTAGTAAACCCGCTGATACAGTAAACCTGCTGATACAGTAAACGCTGATACAGTAAACCTGCTGATACAGTAAACCTGCTGATACAGTAAACCCGCTGATACAGTAAACCTGCTGATACAGTAAACCTGCTGATACAGTAAAAACTGCTGATACAGTAAACCTGCTGATACAGTAAACCCGCTGATACAGTAAATCCGCTGATACAGAAAACCTGCTGATACAGTAAACCCGCTGATACAGTAAAACCCGCTGATACAGTAAACCTGCTGATACAGTAAACCCGCTGATACAGTAAACCTGCTAGTAAACCTGCTGATACAGTAAACCCGCTGATACAGTAAACCTGCTATACAGTAAACCTGCTGATACAGTAAACCCGCTGATACAGTAAACCTGCTGATACAGTAAACCTGCTGATACAGTAAACCTGCTGATACAGTAAACCCGCTGATACAGTAAACCTGCTGATACAGTAAAACCCTGCAGTAAACCGCTGATACAGTAAACCCGCTGATACAGTAAAGCCGCTGATACAGATACAGTAAACCTGCTGATACAGTAAACCTGCTGATACAGTAAAGCCGCTGATACAGTAAACCCGCTGATACAGTAAACCCGCTGATACAGTAAACCTGCTAGAAAACCTGCTGATACAGTAAACCTGCTGATACAGTAAACCTGCTAGAAAACCTGCTGATACAGTAAACCCGCTGATACAGTAAACCTGCTAGAAAACCTGCTGATACAGTAAACCTGCTGATACAGTAAACCCGCTGATACAGTAAACCCGCTGATACAGTAAACCCGCTGATACAGTAAACCTGCTAGAAAACCTGCTGATACAGTAAACCTGCTGATACAGTAAACCTGCTAGAAAACCTGCTGATACAGTAAACCCGCTGATACAGTAAATCTGCTAGAAAACCTGCTGATACAGTAAACCCGCTGATACAGTAAACCCGCTGATACAGTAAACCTGCTGATACAGTAAACCTGCTGATACAGTAAACCTGCTAGTAAACCCGCTGATACAGTAAACCCGCTGATACAGTAAACCTGCTAGTAAACCTGCTGATACAGTAAACCTGCTGATACAGTAAACCCGCTGATACAGTAAACCTGCTGATACAGTAAACCCGCTGATACAGTAAAGCCGCTGATACAGTAAACCTGATGATACAGTAAAGCCGCTGATACAGTAAAGCCGCTGATACAGTAAACCTGCTGATACAGTAAAGCCGCTGATACAGTAAAGCCGCTGATACAGTAAACCCGCTGATACAGTAAACCCGCTGATACAGTAAACCTGCTGATACAGTAAACCTGCTAGTAAACCGCTGATACAGTAAACTTGCTGATACAGTAAACCTGCTGATACAGTAAACCTGCTGATACAGTAAACCTGCTGATACAGTAAACCCGCTGATACAGTAAACCTGCTGATACAGTAAACCTGCTGATACAGTAAACCGCTGATACAGTAAACCCGCTGATACAGTAAACCTGCTGATACAGTAAACCTGCTAGAAAACCTGCTGATACAGTAAACCCGCTGATACAGTAAACCTGCTAGTAAACCTGCTGATACAGTAAAAACCGCTGATACAGTAAACCCGCTGATACAGTAAACCGCTGATACAGTAAACCGCTGATACAGTAAACCGCTGATACAGTAAACCTGCTAGAAAACCTGCTGATACAGTAAAACCGCTGATACAGTAAACCTGCTGATACAAAACCCGCTGATACAGTAAACCTGCTGATACAGTAAACCCGCTGATACAGTAAAACCTGCTAGTAAACCTGCTGATACAGTAAACCCGCTGATACAGTAAAACCTGCTGATACAGTAAACCTGCTGATACAGTAAACCCACTGATAAGTAAACCTGCTGATACAGTAAACCCACTGATACAGTAAACCTGCTAGTAAACCCGCTGATACAGTAAACCGCTGATACAGTAAACCTGCTGATACAAAACCGCTGATACAGTAAACCCGCTGATACAGTAAACCCACTGATACAGTAAACCTGCTAGAAAACCTGCTGATACAGTAAACCCGCTGATACAGTAAACCCGCTGATACAAAACCGCTGATACAGTAAACCCGCTGATACAGTAAACCTGCTAGTAAACCTGCTGATAAACAGTAAACCCGCTGATAGTAAACCCGCTGATACAGTAAACCCGCTGATACAGTAAACCCGCTGATACAGTAAACCTGCTAGAAAACCTGCTGATACAGTAAACCCGCTGATACAGTAAACCCGCTGATACAGTAAACCGCTGATACAGTAAACCCGCTGATACAGTAAACCTGCTGATACAGTAAACCTGCTAGAAAACCTGCTGATACAGTAAACCCGCTGATACAGTAAACCTGCTAGAAAACCTGCTGATACAGTAAACCCGCTGATACAGTAAACCCGCTGATACAGTAAACCTGCTGATACAGTAAACCCGCTGATACAGTAAACCCGCTGATACAGTAAACCCGCTGATACAGTAAACCTGCTGATAGTAAACCTGCTGATACAGTAAACCCGCTGATACAGTAAACCCGCTGATACAGTAAACCCGCTGATAGTAAACCCGCTGATACAGTAAACCCGCTGATACAGTAAACCCGCTGATACAGTAAACCTGCTAGAAAACCTGCTGATACAGTAAACCCGCTGATACAGTAAACCTGCTAGAAAACCTGCTGATACAGTAAACCCGCTGATACAGTAAACCCGCTGATACAGTAAACCTGCTGAGACAACCTGCCCGATACAGTAAACCCGCTGATACAGTAAACCTGCTGATACAAACCGCTGATACAGTAAACCTGCTGATACAGTAAACCCGCTGATACAGTAAACCCGCTGATACAGTAAACCCGCTGATACAGTAAACCCGCTGATACAGTAAACCCGCTGATACAGTAAACCTGCTAGAAAACCTGCTGATACAGTAAACCCGCTGATACAGTAAACCCGCTGATACAGTAAACCTGCTGATACAGTAAACCCGCTGATACAGTAAACCTGCTGATACAGTAAACCTGCTAGAAAACCTGCTGATACAGTAAACCCGCTGATACAGTAAATCTGCTAGAAAACCTGCTGATACAGTAAACCCGCTGATACAGTAAACCCGCTGATACAGTAAACCTGCTGATACAGTAAACCCGCTAGTAAACCCGCTGATACAGTAAACCCGCTGATACAGTAAACCTGCTAGTAAACCTGCTGATACAGTAAACCCGCTGATACAGTAAACCCGCTGATACAGTAAACAGAAAACCTGCTGATACAGTAAACCCGCTGATACAGTAAACGCTGATACAGAAAACCTGCTGATACAGTAAACCCGCTGATACAGTAAACCCGCTGATACAGTAAACCTGCTGATACAGTAAACCCGCTGATACAGTAAAGCCGCTGATACAGTAAAGCCGCTGATACAGTAAACCTGCTGATACAGTAAACCTGCTAGTAAACCGCTGATACAGTAAACTTGCTGATACAGTAAACCTGCTGATACAGTAAACCTGCTAGAAAACCTGCTGATACAGTAAACCCGCTGATACAGTAAACCTGCTAGAAAACCTGCTGATACAGTAAACCCGCTGATACAGTAAACCCGCTGATACAGTAAACCTGCTAGTAAACCCGCTGATACAGTAAACCCGCTGATACAGTAAACCTGATACAGAAAACCTGCTGATACAGTAAACCCGCTGATACAGTAAAACCGCTGATACAGTAAACCCGCTGATACAGTAAACCTGCTAGAAAACCTGCTGATACAGTAAACCCGCTGATACAGTAAACCTGCTGATACAGAAAACCCGCTGATACAGTAAACCTGCTGATACAGTAAACCCGCTGATACAGTAAACCTGCTAGTAAACCCGCTGATACAGTAAACCCGCTGATACAGTAAACCCGCTGATACAGTAAACCTGCTGATACAGTAAACCTGCTAGTAAACCCGCTGATACAGTAAACCCGCTGATACAGTAAACCTGCTAGAAAACCCGCTGATACAGTAAACCCGCTGATACAGTAAACCCGCTGATACAGTAAACCTGCTAGAAAACCTGCTGATACAGTAAACCCGCTGATACAGTAAACCTGCTAGAAAACCCGCTGATACAGTAAACCCGCTGATACAGTAAACCCGCTGATACAGTAAACCCGCTGATACAGTAAACCTGCTGATACAGTAAAACCGCTGATACAGTAAACCTGCTGATACAGTAAACCTGCTAGAAAACCTGCTGATACAGTAAACCCGCTGATACAGTAAACCTGCTAGAAAACCTGCTGATACAGTAAACCTGCTGATACAGTAAACCCGCTGATACAGTAAACCTGCTGATACAGTAAACCCGCTGATACAGTAAACCCGCTGATACAGTAAACCTGCTGATACAGTAAACCCGCTGATACAGTAAACCTGCTAGAAAACCTGCTGATACAGTAAACCCGCTGATACAGTAAACCTGCTAGAAAACCTGCTGATACAGTAAACCTGCTGATACAGTAAACCCGCTGATACAGTAAACCTGCTGATACAGTAAACCCGCTGATACAGTAAACCCGCTGATACAGTAAACCCGCTGATACAGTAAACCCGCTGATACAGTAAACCTGCTAGTAAACCCGCTGATACAGTAAACCCGCTGATACAGTAAACCCTGCTACAGAAAACCTGCTGATACAGTAAACCCCGCTGATACAGTAAACCCGCTGATACAGTAAACCTGCTAGTAAACCCGCTGATACAGTAAACCCGCTGATACAGTAAACCCGCTGATACAGTAAACCTGCTAGAAAACCTGCTGATACAGTAAACCTGCTGATACAGTAAACCCGCTGATACAGTAAACCCGCTGATACAGTAAACCTGCTAGAAAACCTGCTGATACAGTAAACCTGCTGATACAGTAAACCTGCTAGAAAACCTGCTGATACAGTAAACCCGCTGATACAGTAAATCTGCTAGAAAACCTGCTGATACAGTAAACCCGCTGATACAGTAAACCCGCTGATACAGTAAACCCGCTGATACAGTAAACCTGCTGATACAAACCCGCTAGTAAACCTGCTAGTAAACCCGCTGATACAGTAAAACCTGCTGATACAGTAAACCTGCTAAGTAAACTGCTGATACAGTAAACCTGCTGATACAGTAAACCCGCTGATACAGTAAACCTGCTGATACAGTAAACCCGCTGATACAGTAAACCTGCTAGAAAACCTGCTGATACAGTAAACCCGCTGATACAGTAAACCTGCTAGTAAACCCGCTGATACAGTAAACCCGCTGATACAGTAAACCTGCTGATACAGTAAACCTGCTGATACAGTAAACCGCTGCTAGTAAACCCGCTGATACAGTAAACCCGCTGATACAGTAAACCCGCTGATACAGTAAACCTGATACAGTAAACCCTGCTGATACAGTAAACCCGCTGATACAGTAAACCTGCTAGAAAACCTGCTGATACAGTAAACCTGCTGATACAGTAAACCCGCTGATACAGTAAACCAGCTGATACAGTAAACCCGCTGATACAGTAAACCCTGCTGATACAGTAAACCTGCTAGAAAACCTGCTGATACAGTAAACCGCTGATACAGTAAACCTGCTAGAAAACCTGCTGATACAGTAAACCTGCTGATACAGTAAACTAGAAAACCGCTGATACAGTAAACCCCCTGATACAGTAAACCCGCTGATACAGTAAACCGCTGATACAGTAAACCTGCTGATACAGTAAACCCGCTAGTAAACCCGCTGCTGTACAGTAAACCCCGCTGATACAGTAAACCTGCTAGTAAACCTGCTGATACAGTAAACCTGCTGATACAGTAAACCCGCTGATACAGTAAACCTGCTGATACAGTAAACCCGCTGATACAGTAAACCTGCTAGAAAACCTGCTGATACAGTAAACCCGCTGATACAGTAAACCTGCTAGTAAACCCGCTGATACAGTAAACCCGCTGATACAGTAAACCTGCTAGTAAACCTGCTGATACAGTAAACCTGCTAGTAAACCCGCTGATACAGTAAACCCGCTGATACAGTAAACCCGCTGATACAGTAAACCTGCTAGTAAACCCGCTGATACAGTAAACCCGCTGATACAGTAAACCTGCTGATACAGTAAACCTGCTAGAAAACCTGCTGATACAGTAAACCTGCTGATACAGTAAACCTGCTAGAAAACCTGCTGATACAGTAAACCCGCTGATACAGTAAATCTGCTAGAAAACCTGCTGATACAGTAAACCCGCTGATACAGTAAATCTGCTAGAAAACCTGCTGATACAGTAAACCCGCTGATACAGTAAACCCGCTGATACAGTAAACCCGCTGATACAGTAAACCCGCTGATACAGTAAACCCGCTGATACAGTAAACCTGCTAGTAAACCCGCTGATACAGTAAACCTGCTAGTAAACCCGCTGATACAGTAAACCCGCTGATACAGTAAACCCGCTGTAAACCCGCTGATACAGTAAACCTGCTAGTAAACCCGCTGATACAGTAAACCCGCTGATACAGTAAACCCGCTGATACAGTAAACTGCTGATACAGTAAACCCGCTGATACAGTAAACCCGCTGATACAGTAAACCCGCTAATACAGTAAACCCGCTGATACAGAAAACCTGCCGCTGTCTGTCAAACAACAAAAGAACAAGAGAAAATCACTCAGTGCTCTTGGCTGAATAACCTTTGTAGCTTTATTATGTATCAGTGTACATTTAATTCATGTGAAGACTACTGTTAGTTCTTATTTTTAATAACAAAGATAAATTAAAATAAGAAAAATAATCGTCCACCCCTAGTTCAGGTGTCTTTGTTTACATGGATGTTCTTGATGTTAAGTTTTAGCTTGATAGAACTATATTACCAAGTCAAGCAAAGTGTTTTTGGTATTTAAATATTGGCACTACATTTTTTTGTTTGTTTACATTGATGTTAAAATTATATTGTCAGAATTGTGACATAATTGTTTGCTAAAACACTGCTGGTCACTTTCAGACGTTGTAGCGATGCTTTCTTTTCCCAGAGAGACTGTGAAACACATAAATGGTATCATTCTCAGTTTTTAAATAATTGTTTTAATATAAATTAAATAGATTTTACACACTTAAAGCAATATCGTATCGCATATTGAATATCGCATTATTTAACAAGATATTGCATATCACATTTTTCTTCAATATCACACTGCCCTAGTTCTGCTTAACGGTTCCTGAACGCAGTAACTAACAGCTGCCAGGACCTGTCTATGTGACTAAATCAGACATTTGATTTGTTTACATACGAGCTGCCGTAGGTCTATATCGGTGGACTCAGATTAGCAGCAGTCAGTATATAACTGTCTGTAACACAGGAAGTCAATGAATAAAAATATATTTTTTTAAATGTATTCTAAGAGTTATTATTACTTATATTGATTTTGTTAATAACTTGACAGCATTTAAATGTGTATTCTTACAAGTTAAAGAACAATGTTTGTGCAATTCCTATTTGACTGGTAAAAAGTCACTGTGGCAGGTGATCAAAAATTGGTAGTTAATTTCAGGCCCTGCTCATGAGGCAGGACTACTGGAACTGCACGTCTAAACCACACGACCACCTTTCCTCTTATGATTCAGTTTTAATGTGGTCCGCCTTAAAGGAAAATTCCCTCCCTATAAATACTTTCCCTTATTTGTCATGCTGTCGCCAGTAAACTTTCTTTTAAAATATTAGGACCACCAAAGTATTCTAAGTATTTTCAATTCTTGACTGCATAGTCATATCTGCAGATGTAATTTCCTCCATTGACTAATATTAGCAATCTACGTCAACCTGATAATGAAAATGTATGCTAATATTGAATAATTAGCAAAGATAAAGACACAATGCTTACTGATACCGTGCTATAAAACAACTCATAGTGAGATATGTTTCATTTGATCATTTTGGTCAACTCCCACAACCTAACAAACAGTATGCGCATCATCTATGTCAGGTGCACAAAACAAGGTTTGGTTTTGTTGTTGTTTTGCACCCTGCACGTGATGAAGCAAATTATGTTCACATTGATTTGCGCATGCTGAGGCAAAGTCAAAACCATGACAAAAGAAAAGAGAATCACAATCTATAGCTCATACAAAAACAAGATAAGGCAGTATGACTAAGTGATTAATGATAATTATTGACTTAATAATATGCCTTGTGGCAGTATGACAAAAAAAAGAAAGGAAAGTCTACTCATTTAAAAAAGATGTTTGAACTTGCAGCATCCCAAATTATGCAGTAAGTATCATACCAAAGCAATCACATGCAATGGAAATAACTGCCCTTGATAAATGTTCTTCATTTTTAGGACCAGGTATTCTGTAACCCAATCAAAGAAATGAAAAAAAAAAAAAGAAAAAAAAAAAAAAAAGAATTAAGTCCATGACAGCATGTTTGCTAAGTAACTAAGGAAAATAACCAAAGAGAATTTATACATGTTGTCCTTGCTCAAAAAATAGCTAAGGATTGCAGTGTCAACAGCTCTGGCTGCATGGCTCTTGTAGCTAATAATGAACAAAGGGGTACTGAGTCAGCACACAATCTCAGACTGTCTGTCAACAGGGAGAAAGTTTACTTGCTTCTTC
Source organism: Paracanthobrama guichenoti (assembly GCA_018749465.1). Lineage (NCBI taxonomy): Eukaryota > Metazoa > Chordata > Actinopteri > Cypriniformes > Gobionidae > Paracanthobrama > Paracanthobrama guichenoti. The sequence continues at coordinate 27,983,201 of CM031948.1, forward strand.
ACACTATCAGCCATCATTACTCAGACCGCAAAAAAAAGATTGTTGGTTTAACTTAAAAAAGTAAGTAACCTGGTTGCCTTAAAATGTTGAGTTCATTATAATATTAACATTTTATGAAAATCAAGCTCAGATGGATTAACCAGCGAATGACACAGCTGCATCACATTATGATCAACTTACAGTTTATAAAGTTTATTGTAGCTATGTGGGCGCTTAGTTTATCATGTTGTTGAATACACCTGGACAAAATCTCATGATATAAAAGATGAAGTGCTATGCATGCATAGGATATTTAAACAATTATATTGGCTACAACTACACTCTTCAAATACATAAAACATTATCCTTATAGACAGTGTTTCTTGAGTAAAGAAAATGCTGTACTTAATCAAACAAACACAAGTTCTTTATTTACCCTTGCATTGCAGACAAGCAAAGACGCTCCAAACTGCATGCGGCACTTCATTCACGATAGAGGAGGGGTGGAGTTATGAGGTTTGACAACAGTTTGAGGACTCAATGGAGTTACGAGGTTTAGCCACAAGCTCTTTTCATTCGTAAAATTTTTGTAAAACCAAAATATTTGACCAATAGCATTGATTTTTAAAAATAAAATGAAACAAAAATGATGAAATATAGAGATACAAGGTTTCTGCCTGACAGCGATGATACATTTTTATACTATAGCATTTACTTTATTTATTTGGTATATGATATTTTTCCATGGCATGCCTGACAACCTGTCCACTAGTGTGCAGTGGCACAGTGGTTCGGAAACAAGCAGGCAAGTGCAAATGGGACAGTGAGGGCACAGTCTCTCACACAATCTCTCTGCTTCTTGATGAAAACATAATTGCACTCCATTTAAACAAACGAGATATCAGTACACACATGGCCACCTCAGGAGATGTGATTCCCATCTGAAGCGCTGAAATGATTACACAGCAAGAGACGATGGGGTGAAGACAGCAAAAACTATTCTCCTGAATGCTGCGAGCCAGCAATTCATTAAATGATGCATAATACAAACAGCTGCAGTATGTCTGGTCAGAGAACAATAAATAAATAAATAAATAAATAAATAAATAAATAAATAAATAAATAATCTGTGTGTGCAGTCTTGGTCCCATATTGGCTTAAATATATAACAACACTAACAAATAGTATCATGATGATCATTATGTTTTCAGGAATTCCTATTTATACTATAAAAAAAATAAAAAATCATGAGTAAGATGCTTGTTGAAACCACATGACCAGCTCCTGCAATGATTCAGAGTTGAGGTGGTCTGCCTTGATGAGGAAGTCCCATATGTCTGCTTCCTATGTCTAACAGCTTATGTTTTTATTCCATTTTATATTCTGAAAAGAACTCCTTGAACTCTATTCTGCTGCATTGACCCTACTCACACCTAATGTCAAATCTATGAATGGTATCCATCTCCACATATCAAAGTCCTGTTCAGTTGAAATGAGTGAAAAAACAAATATACAACAGAAATATCCCTAACCAATGAATATTCATATTACATGATGCAAAATGCAAAAAAAGGGCTAATGTGACCAATTCATGTGAAGTTTAAACATGTAGTCACATGATATGTATAATGCCACTTCTTATGAGGGAATCATGTTTTACAAATTCTCTTCAGCATACTCATGAAGCACAAGCATGCCAGGCATGCTGAAGATCTTGAGCTTCAAAGAGCTCTCCCTCAAAAGGTCACTTAGACCTTTTCGAAACAAGAACATTTTGAAAAATGTTCAAAAAAAACCCTCCAAAAATTTGAGGGAAGTGATTACAGAAGAGGGAACTACAAATATAAGCAACACTTGAGGCTAATGCTTACACTGAACACTTCAGTCAACAACTAATGCACACCTAAGCATTTTGAGCAACACAAATAGAATTTAAAAGTTTGTATACCACATTAAAAGATACATTTAAACCTTACAGTGTCTAGTCTTCTACCAAGGTAAATCAAAAAAACAAAAACAATGAACTACTGTGACCAGCACATTGTCTTACTTGTGCACCAAATCACATGATGGAAGACGTCACTTGACCAGGAAGAACCGCATTAAAATGAGTGTGAGTCTTGTGACTGGAAACCAGAAACATATGTACAGTGCTTGCAAGAATAGTGAAACTACTTGTTAGATTAGGATTAGGGTTAGGGTTAGGAATGATCTTGTGGAACAAGTACAACATGCTTGATTCAGAGTATGAGGTTATATACTATTGTTTTGCCTCCAGAGGAGGTCAAGTTAGACACAGGGCACGTGTTGCATCAACAACATAACTCAATGCAATGCAGATAAAACAGTATATATTATTAGGAACATATTAGTCACATATAGGCAATATAGGGTGCTTTCACACCTGAGCGTTTGTTTCGGAACCTGGTGCGTTTTCTCCCTTAGTTCGGTTCGTTTAGGCATATGTGAACATGGCAATCGCGCTTGGATCCACAACAATCGCCGATTGCAAACAAACTCTGGGATAGGGCTGGGCAATAAAACGATAACGATATGTATCGCGATAGACACGTAATCGATATCAATAAAAAATGTGTTCGTTCATTTTTAAAAAAAAAATTTTGTCAGAAGAAACCAGAGGTTGCGAAGCAAGTTTGGTTGCATGAACAAAGGCACTCACTCTCTGGTAACCTAGCAACGTAGGGAGTGACACGCTAACAGCTAATCATGTAACAGTATCAAGTTTGGAGATCAACACGAAAATGAGTGCCGCAGCGAGCGAGTATGGCAGGAAACTGGAAAACAAGTCAGCTCGCCAGTATGGCAGTTTTTTGGATTTTATAAGTCTGACCGTAGTCAGACCAATGTCGTCTGCAAATTATGCAAGACTGTCGTCCCCACCAAGACTAGTAATACCACAAACTTGTTTTACCACCTTAAGCCTTGTTTATACTTTCGTCTGGCTCCGCAGCGCGAGCCTCTGCTGACTGCGCGTGCGCGCCTCGTCCGTTTGGAGAGGTGTTTACACTCGACACACTCGCTCGCTAGCCGTTATACTATTCTTTGAAACGGAGAGGTAACGTTACTCTGCATCAGTGCCACCAATGCCGGAGGCACTGCACCTTAATGTTAGAGATAATTGTTAAATGTTCATTGTGATTTTAGACTTATGTTTACATTTTAATTATCTGAGTGTTTTCCATGGTTGTGATGACATTTCTGCCTTTATAACTGAGGGGATTATAATCAGAGGAAGGTTAAGTTTAAAATAAAATTTTTAAATGTAATATATTTTTCTCCTGGTCCTTATTTTAAATAGGTTATTAAAAATATTTCGATATCGACCGATATAAAACACTTATATTGTGATACAGTTTTCAGCCATATCGCCCAGCCCTACTCTGGGACAGGTCGCTTGAGGTGTGAAAGCAATTCGACCCAATGGACCAAATGGTATTATAATTGATAATGGGAAATGTGCTACATAAATAGCAGTAGTGTCTGATTCTGTGAGTCAGCACATCACAGTCGAAAACTGTGAGAGTTCCTCTTCACCTTAAAAGCATCAAATTCTGCACAAAAAAAAATAAAAGTTTGTTTACTACTAATGGCTTTGCTAAGTCTCATATGAGACACTTCCATTTAATAGACATTCTTTGACCCAATTTCAAAGATTTTTTCACATTGTTGGTAGTTTGTGCTATTATGCAGCTGAGTGCTACCATGTGCTGTCACTGGACAGCTATGGCTGTTTGCAGAACGGCGGTATACATGGTGTCTATGACGGTTGTGTGACATTTAATTGTTATTATTAATAGTAGCAAGTGGGTAAATTGCATAGATGATCATTTAACGTCAACAGTGCGGCGCCCATGATGGGGTAAAATAAAACATATTTTTCTATACATCTTCTAGAGTCTTCACGTCATCATATTTCACAAAAGTGTGTTGATGTACAACATTTTTTATTATAACAACGCACCGTTAAAGCTGATAATAACACATTGGGTTGCACATTCACATGCTTGGAATATGAACATGCAACAACCAATACAACCAGTTAGTTGTATCAAGAAAACAAAAATGTTCCAGGATTAAACTGAGCTGACATGATTATAAGTTTAGGGTCGGTGTTATGTGGACGTGGAGCACATTTCACAGGATGTATACGGTAAACTGTCAACTGATGTCAACAAACCATCGTCTACTCTACGCGATCAAATTATTGATGATCATCTGGGAGCTAACGTTAGCCGGTTAGCTTTCCCAAACGTTGAATTAGTCCCTGAGCTGGAATTTTCCAGTCGTCTACTGTGAATTTAACTTAAAATTAGCTTCTTTATCTGTTAGTAAAACAATTGTGTTAATTGCCTGATGTACTGTGCTGACATTCAGTCTCATAGATGTGTTGTACAAGCTCATGCTAACCGCAAATACTCACCGCGATTACGTTAACAAACGTCGTTTTGCCTGAATATTGCAACCCGACGAGGGTTAATTCCATTTCTTCCTTCCAAAAGAGAGCCTTAAACCAGTCCAGGAGGCGGTTAATGAGTGCCAACATTGTGATGTTAGATTTTACAGGTCTGTTTAGGTTGTTTGCAATGTTTTTCACCACTAGAAACGCAATGTAGTGTTTGGGAGGAACCGACCGCTGTCATATGACTGATACGTTTACAAAATGAATGTGTTCATACGCGTTGAAGCTGCGCCACTCCTGCGCAGGCCTGTAGTAACGATAGAAAAATTGGGCTCATTTCAACGAATCTGTTCCTTCGAAAAGTTCGCTTCAAAAAGCAAATCCAGTGATTCGTTTGTGTTACGAAACTATTAGGCTACTATCATATCCATGACAGTGAGGCATATTACAAGCTTAAAAACGTTAAAACAAAACCACTAGGCTCATACTGCGTTTTTTTATTGGTTTTATTAAGCTTTATAGTAGCCTAACACGTTACAGTAGAAGTTGCCCATAGTTAACGTTAGTTAATGCATTGCCTAACAATGAGCAATAGCCTACATGTATTACAGAAGGTTATTTAATAATATTTGTTAACGTTATGAAAATACTGTGCATTGTTAGTTTAGGTCCATTAACTTTTATTTTATTTTTGTAAACAAACTAAGATTAATAAATTGGAAGTATTTTTCATTGTTAGTTCATGTTAACTAATATAGTTAAATAATGTTAACAAATGGAAACTTAAAGTGTAATGGGTGTTTATTTTAATTGCAAGCTCAGTTAATACTGTAGAACATAAAATATAATTAGTATTAGCATTTACAATAAAAAACAGTACACATTTTTAAATATTTGATGATGATGATGATGATGATGATGATGATGATGATGATGATGATGATGATGATGGATATAATACAATTTATTAACTGCAAGTTGGCTACACAGAATTGCGGTGAAACACTTGAAACACAAAAATACATGTATACATTATATATATATATATATATATATATATATATATATATATATATATATATATATATATATATATATATATATATATATATATATATATATATATATATGAATAATGAATAATAGCTTGACAGTCAAATAATAGTCAAAACAGATGTGAACAACTGTCCTTAAAGCAGAAATAGCTGTACAAGCAGACAGAGAGCAAATGTCATAGTTCACACATGAAACTCAAGAAGAAGAAAATCAATACAATAAGACAAACATGAAGAATTAGATGCTAATGAGGCTTGTCGTTGTGTCTGTTAATCTTGGTACTGCACTTACATGTAAGACGTATTTCTCTGTTCATACCACAACCCTAAAGTTTAATCTGTTGTGATTGTGAATGTTTCACTAACTGTCTTCTGCTCTTTTAGAAAATCTGAAAGTCTGTCCTTTAACAGTTTTAACACTTCCAAGATAAAGTTAACAGGAAATTTCATCTTGCATAACTCCACTTCAGAGAGCAAGTGTTCCATCAAGGCAAACACAAACATGTCACCTTTTGCTATTATCTCTTATATGAATGTTTTGAAACTGAAGTGATAAGACCTTTGTGCGGATCAATACAGAGTAACAAACTGTAGTTCACTCCCTCCACATGCAAAGAGACCACCAACATGATCTTTCATAGATGTTATATTGCAAATGCAATCCAGTCTTTTGAAGTGAGCCTATTCACTGGGTGTTCTTCACATCACAGAAAGCTGTTGACATCAAACTTGCTGTTTTCTTCTGATACCTCTGTCTTGGAGTCAGATTCCTCACCCATTTCCTCCTTGGATAGTTTGCAACTGCATGCATCTGAGGGTAATGCATGTGTGCACGGTTTTCTTACTGTGGAAAGATGTGATTATATCAGACAGGAATTTTATTTACAAAAAATAATTTCATATTACATTTTGGGAGGCCTATATAATTCATAAGGCATCCCATAATTACCATAACTAGTCATAATTCAGTTATGGTGGCCATATAACTGAATGTAGCCTTTGTAGAACATTTTTATTTATTTTTCCAAAAGGTTTACTAAGTAGCAGTATAAGCAAACTTAATAAACTAGAAATTAGACAAACATGAAAATGTTACTTACATTTTATGAGCTTCTTGTATTTGAACATTTGAAAAGCAGTATACATGATAAAAAACAGGCAAGTCAACACTGTGACTATTAAACAGGCCACCATGAAAGTATACTGGATCCCGTTTTCTGGACTTGTATCTGATGTAGACCTATGTGTTACAGTATCTATGGAAAATGTAGAAGAAGTACCAGGGTTGTTTATGGTATTTCAAATAGAGCATGCATACAGTATTTTTAAGTTTCCTCCTCAACATCATTAAAGATTTGTCAATAAATACAATGGTAATATACTATACATGGTTCCCACTAATGGAAAGAATTTTGAAATTGAGCTTTCGGGTTTTAATATTTGCACAATACCATTCAAAAGTTTTGGGGTATGCAAGAAACACTTTTATTTGGCAAGAATGCATCAAATTGATCAAAAGTGACAAAATATTTGTATTTCAAATAAATGCTGTTGTTTTTAACTATCATCAAAGAATCCTGATATTTCAACACTACTATTTTTAATATTGATAATAAAAATATTTCTTGAGCACATTAAATCAGCATTAATAATTATTGGAGGATCATGTGACACTGAAGACTGGAGTAATGATGATGCTAAAAATGACCTTTGCCATCACACAAATAAATTACTTTTTAAACTATATTGAAATACAAAACAGAAATGATAATATTTCACAATATTCCTGTTTTTGATCAAATAAATGCAGACTTGATGAGGATAAGAGACTTCTTTAAAAAACATTACACATCTTACTGACCTCAAAATTATGAACAGTAGCACATATATCTCATAATTACAAATATGGAATATGAATGGAAATTCATTGGTCAACAGGCATGGGATAAGGAATGTACAAACCAGAAGGGCGACATCTTGCATTGTGGGTCCGATTTCCAGAGAAGATCGCACCATCACCATCACACCTGATTGTGAAACTCATTTATCACCTGATAAACAATCTCAAAGCATCACTATCCATTTTAAAAACTTTAGAAAATTCAAAGATTTACTTTGTAATGGGTTTACACACGCTGTCCTCAGCATCATTGTAAGTGTTGTTTGGACATAGCTCGCAGACATAATTGTAATCAAAGTTACCTGCCAAAACACCAGAAAAAAAAGGCAGTTGAAGGATTTAAAATAGTATCATGACTCTCTCTGTCCTTTGCCTTCTACCCACTATGGCCATTAGAAAAAAGCCCCCAGGAAAGACCCAGAGGATGAGCTCTAAATATTAATCACTGTGGAGACGTGTCATTTTGTTTAATTAAATACAAAATAAAAATCCTTACCATATCTCATCAGTTGATGTCCAGGTTTACATCTTTCTTTGGACTTACAAAATTCACATTTACTGTCAAAGCATAAATGATTATATTTGCAGAAACATTTGTCCCAATTCGAAGCAAGGGTTGATGAACATTTCTCACACACACTGGCACCGTTCTTCTCTTGGCATTTTTCTTTGGGATACTCACCTGTAAATTAAGTTCAAAGTAAATTTGAGCGTTTCACATCTTACGTTAATAAGTTTTAAATTATGAAGTTTCTCCATAGGGTTCCACCAAGGATTACAGTAGTAATACAGTGTGTGCTAATAAAGCTGTAACTCAAATTATAGATACATAATATGTACAGCTGAAAACATCGCCAACTTTAACACTCTAAATGCAATAATCTTGAACAGAGAATAAATGACAGTGTTTATCCTAGTCTTGTAGGAGAATATCATGGTAATCTTACCTGAAGGGCAGGCTTTACAGCAGATTCCATTAGCTTCATACTCGGTGGTCCAGTCACAGTTTATAGCCAGACTCAAAATACAGCTGCCACAAATACAGAGCAGCGTAAACCAGAGCTTAGCAGAGTCCATTGTTTCACAGCAGTAGATTGAGGATTGCTATCTATTTTCATTTCTCGTATTTTATAGTGTAGTCTGCCTGTGACGTTGGGTTTCAGCCACAAAGCAGAGGTGTGAGCACATGAGGAAGAGAGAGGCCAAAACCAATGTGCCCAGAACTGAGAACATGCAAAGACATGATCAGGATGTGATTGAGCAAACTTTAAATTCCGAGTTAACTTTAAATTTTCCAAAGAATTGCTTTGGAAAGCATGTGATCTGTGTAATTTTTGGGAAAGAGAGAAGTAAAATGTGTAACTTTATGCACTTTATGGGGGTGAATGCACTTTATGCACTTTATGGGGGCCCTGAAAGGGCGAAGGCCCTATTGTTCTTCTAAGGATTATTATTATTATTATTATTATTATTATTATTATTATTATTATTATTATTATTATTATTATTATTATTATTATTATTATTATTATGATTATTATTATTATTTCGCATTTTTGGGGCCCTTAACCTGCTCGAAAACTGGGGGTGCACCTGCAGTATTCTGAATGTCATTCTGAACTCGATTTGAAGAGCACTGCAATATAGTTTTATATGATTAGTTTCATAATTATGTTAATAAAAATATAAAAAGACCTTTAGATAAATACTGGACTTAAGGACTTTAAAAAATGTAAGCTGCAAAAGATAACTTTGCACTCATTTCAAAGGGACCTTTGACATCATCTGACATGAAACTCATCTAAATTGAATTGATCTCATAGATGATGTGGTTTGTGGTCATAGCAGCACCGACTGCTGCAGTTAATGAGGTGAATTCAAATGACTTTGACAGTCATTTTATTAAAACATTATTTTCACTACAAAAAATAAATAAGTAAACAGCTTGTCTAATGTACTTTACGTAATGATGATTGATCTTAAGATATTTTAACGTATAATATGTGTTGTGCGTACCCATGTTTACATGTACGCAACAATAGAGTTTAGATGCGTTTCATATCATAGGCTATCACAAATAACTATCACTTTAGTGTGAAAAAAAGTTTTTAAAAAAAACTATACAAATACCTTGAATAAAATACTGGCCTTCTGGACAAAAGATAAATTTGCGCATATTTGAAAGTGACCTATTATATCCTATGACAATAAAATTAATCTATATTTCAATGACATCATGGGTGTGGCTTGTGGTCATAGTGGCACCAGCTGCTGCGGTAAATGTGGCATATTTAAAATATATATTAAAAAAAAAAACATTCTCCTGTTTAAATGCATATTGCCTGTTGTGCACAGTTTCCCTGAAGCCACCGGGGTGGCGGTGCCACCGGCTTGGGCCCATCATCGCTGCTCGCAGCTTTAATTTCAATTTATGATGCTGTTGGCTGAGATGGAAACTATGGCTGGATGTGGATATCAAGGACATATTTAAATACATCCACAGTTTCACAGAGGATGAAGTTGGGTCAATCCAAAAAGGAAAATTCAACATTTACTCATCCTCATGTTGCTTCCAAACTTGAATTTTCTTTATTTGTTCTGTGGAACACAATATAATAATGTATGTTAAAGTAACTTATTTTTGTTCAACTTTCATTGTACACACATACACATAAAGGTTCTTTATTGGTATCTGTGGTTCCATGAAGAACCTTTAGCATCCATGAAACCTTTTGTCATTTGTAAGATCAATAATTAATATTAATGTTCTTCATACTGAGAAAAAAAAAAAAAAAAAAGAAAAAGGTAATTTTAAGACCTGTTCACTGAAAGGTTCTTTGGAGAAGCCCAAATGGTTCTATGCAAACACTCAGAATATCTTCTTGTGTTTCACAGAAGAAAGACACAATTTGTCATTTCACCAGGCATAATAGCAATCATGCGGCTCTTATCACATGAGAGAGCCAATAGCGAACAGTTACCTGTCATTCTGGTGAAAGGATAACTTCTCCTTTAATGTCAGCAAAATTCACAAGTACACACTACAGTATAAGCAGGCAGACAAGGTGACATTAGTGGCGTATTAAGGATAATTTGGGTCAGGACCGACCAGATGGTTCTGTTGTGCAAAATGCACTGTAACAATGTTACAATGAGAATGTAGTTGATAAGGACATTTGTGTGCCTTTGTGATGGGTTTGGCAACTGACTTTTGGCACTTTTTAATTCAGAGACTGCAACAGGGATGACAAGAAGTGCAGGAGAAAGAGAAGAAGAGTGGGATCGATACAGCTGTGCACCACATACACCAACCAATGAAGCACATAGACCAAATAGGCAACTCCTTCAACAGCAATAATGACATTTCAAAGAATCTCGGAAACCTAAGCAAACCACTATCACCAGTTTTGACAGGCATGTCACAGAAACTATTTTATCATGGTCTGATATACACTTCTCCACCACCTTCAGAAATGCTCTGCTATGGGTAATAAAAACAGCGACCGGTGTTATCGAGATAATCTAGACTGCGTAGTGTAACAGGAAGGACCACGGCATCAGAAAGGATCTCTTAACCTTCCGTTGATATGATAACCGCTGTATCAGCCTGAGTAAAAAATAAACATTTATTTTACTGTCATTAGTAAGAGTACTTGAAGGGAATGTGAAATAAAATTATTATTTCATTATTAGTATTTCCATGTGAAAGAATAATATATATATATATATATATATATATATATATATATATATATATATATATATATATATATATATATATATATATACACTCACCTAAAGGATTATTCGAACACCTGTTCAATTTCTCATTAATGCAATTATCTAATCAACCAATCACATGGCAGTTGCTTCAATGCATTTAGGGGTGTGGTCCTGATCAAGACAATCTCCTGAACTCCAAACTGAATGTCAGAATGGGAAAGAAAGGTGATTTAAGCAATTTTGAGCGTGGCATGTTTGGTGCCAGACGGGCCAGTCTGAGTATTTCACAATCTGCTCAGTTACTGGGATTTTCACATACAGCCATTTCAAGGGTTTACAAAGAATGGTGTGAAAAGGGAAAAACATCCAGTATGTGGCAGTCCTGTGGGCGAAAATGCCTTGTTGATGCTAGAGGTCAGAGGAGAATGGGCCGACTGATTCAAGCTGAGAGAAGAGCAACTTTGACTGAAATAACCACTCGTTACAACCGAGGTATGCAGCAAAGCATTTGTGAAGCCACAACACGCACAACCTTGAGGCGGATGGGCTACAACAGCAGAAGACCCCACCGGGTACCACTCATCTCCACTACAAATAGGAAAAAGAGGCTACAATTTGCACGAGTTCACCAAAATTGGATAGTTGAAGACTGGAAAAATGTTGCCTGGTCTGATGAGTCTCGATTTCTGTTGAGACATTCAGATGGTAGAGTCAGAATTTGGCGTAAACAGAATGAGAACATGGATCCATCATGCCTTGTTACCACTGTGCAGGCTGGTGGTGGTGGTGTAATGGTGTGAGGGATGTTTTCTTGGCACACATTAGGCCCCTTAGTGCCAATTGGGCATCGTTTAAATGCCACGGCCTACCTGAGCATTGTTTCTGACCATGTCCATCCCTTTATGACCACCATGTACCCATTCTCTGATGGCTACTTCCAGCAGGATAATGCACCATGTCACAAAGCTTGAATCATTTCAAATTGGTTTCTTGAACATGACAATGAGTTCACTGTACTAAAATGGCCCCCACAGTCACCAGATCTCAACCCAATAGAGCATCTTTGGGATGTGGTGGAACGGGAGCTTCATGCCTTGGATGTGCATCCCACAAATCTCCATCAACTGCAAGATGCTATCCTATCAACATGGGCCAACATTTCTAAAGAATGCTTTCAGCACCTTGTTGAATCAATGCCACGTAGAGTTAAGACAGTTCTGAAGGCGAAAGGGGGATCAAACACAGTATTAGTATGGTGTTCCTAATAATCCTTTAGGTGAGTGCATATATATATATATATATATATATAATGAGAGCACATGGATTCAATGGGATCATGAAAAATAGGTTCCTTTTTGAGGAAACTCCTACGCTGCGGAAAAAGGAAATTGATTAAGTGGGGCTGCGGCCCAAGCTCCCACCTCCTTTTTCATTCCTTTTAAGCTTCTACCAAATCGTCTCTTCCCTAGGAATGAGTGGCTAAAGCAAGCTCTCCTTCTGAGAAACTGGGAGCGAAGCAAAACCGAAAACAGAAGAAGCCGCACACAGATCTGGTTGCTGTAAACAAAAGTTTGTGCCTCAGACACCGGGTGCATCCCCACAATCAATTTTTTTGAGTTATGACAACTTTGAGTGAATTTATGGTCAACCAACAAGCTACATTGAGTTAGAGGAACTTAATCATTTGTAGCATAAACACAAATTTTTAAGTTGATTACTAAAAAAAAATATTTGGAATGACATACACCAATAAATTGTACATAACAAGACAAGGTTTGATTTCATATCTGACCATCTGTCCAACTGACTAACAAATTTACATTTTTACCTGGTGGATTTGTCACTTTAACTTACAAATATAATTTATTTAGAATACAACATAGATGACATATCAAATGTTTAAACTGAGAAAATGTATCATTTTAAGGGAAAAATAAGTTGATTTTAAAATTGTGACAAGGCCATGTTTACCACTGTGTGGCATCCCCTCTTCTTTTTATAACAGTCTGCAAACGTCTGGGGACTGAGGAGACAAGTTGCTCAAGTTTAGGAATAGGAATGTTGTCCCATTCTTGTCTAATACAGGCTTCTAGTTGCTCTGACCACAGAACAGTTTTCCACTTTGCCACAGTCCATTTTAAATGAGCCTTGGCCCAGAGAAAACGCCTGCGCTTCTGGATCATGTTTAGATATGGCTTCTTTTTTGACCTATAGAGTTTTAGCCGGCAACGGCGAATGGCACGGTGGATTGTGTTCACCGACAATGTTTTCTGGAAGTATTCCTGAGCCCATGTTGTGATGTCCATTACAGTAGCATTCCTGTATGCGATGCAGTGCCGTCTAAGGGCCCAAAGATCACGGGCATCCAGTATGGTTTTCCGGCCTTGACCCTTACGCAGAGAGATTGTTCCAGATTCTCTGAATCTTTGGATGATATTATGCACTGTAGATGATGATAACTTCAAACTCTTTGCAATTTTTCTCTGAGAAACTCCTTTCTGATATTGCTCCAGTATTTTTGGCCGCAGCATTGGGGGAATTGGTGATCCTCTGCCATCTTGACTTCTGAGAGACACTGCCACTCTGAGAGGCTCTTTTTATACCCAGTCATGTTGCCAGTTGACCTAATAAGTTGCAAATTGGTCCTCCAGCTGTTCCTTATATGCACATTGAACTTTTCCGGCCTCTTATTGCTACCTGTCCCAACTTTTTAGAAAATCTGTAGCTCTCATGAAATCCAAAATGAGCCAATATTTGGCATGACATTTCAAAATGTCTCACTTTCAACATTTGATATGTTATCTATATTCTATTGTGAATAAAATATAAGTTTATGAGATTTGTAAATTATTACATTCCTTTTTTATTCAAAATTTGTACCGTGTCCCAACTTTTTTGGAATCGGCTTTGTACTTTTCTAACTCCAACTAGATGCTTTACACTACAACTGACCTACAGACAATCATATTTTTAAATCGAATTATTTTGAATACCGTATCCATGTAATTCTCTAGCGTTATAAAGTTTATCTCTTCTGGGTTTTCTGCAGCCATGATATGCGCGCACAACCCGAATGTTTACAAACCTACAATTAGCCTATTACATATTTTCTATTTTAATTAAACCAAAAATCAACATGAAATTGGAATCGGTCCTATTTACTTTCTTAATCCATGTATGGTCTTATTATGACACTGATTCATTTTGTTCCAAAGAAAGCATTGTTTTGACATTTGTGTTGGAGTTTATTACTTGAAATAACTTTTCCACTGACATCATGTACACCACACAGGCTATTAAATAGTGTTACCAATAGCCAAATAGCTATTTAATTTACCACACGTTCACAGTAAAAAATAAACAAAAATACTAGAAAACAATATTTGTTATGTTGAGACCAAGTCAAATCTTATGAAAGCTTTTAGGGTTTCCATACCATTGGTTATTTCTTCCATTGTCATTTTCTTTGTTACGTCAGTGGAATTATATTATATTCTTTACTTTAGCTTGACCTGAATTAAAAGTACATTAATAAGTACATTTATTTTTAACAAATAGTATTGGTACAAACATCATTGCTAACTGAAAGCTAATGGATGCTTGAATATATCTCTGTGCTTGTATATGAGAGAGAATAGGCTGAATCGTCATCAGATTTGCATGTCAGCTATGACCTTTAATAAAAGACGCACATGAACCCACATCACTGTCAACTTCACACAAAACTCACACCTCACATCACTGTACTGACAGCGGTAAAGCCTTAGTTTACTAAAACATTGCTAAGTCATGAACATTGTTATAGTTTGCATCTGTATCTTGCAATTTCAATGAACTCAAAATTTTCTGGCAACCAGGTAACTTACTTTTTAAAGTTAAATCAACAAAGAATTTTACAGTGTAGTTGTACGCAGTACGTTTTTCATGTATGAATTTACCAGGCTGAGGGATGAAATGAAAATATCAAACTGATATTTAAGTGATATTGTCTTCTGAATTGAATGTCAATGATCATTAAAGTTATTGTAAAAAAAAAAAGAAAGAAAATCAGAAGATGATGTTATAAAAAGAGGTGGTCTGTGACGTCTTGGTGGTTTCATTTTGAGCCTCCCTTCTCTCTTGCGCAAAGGGTATACCAAGTGAAGCTGCAGCTGACAGAAGTGGTCTAAATGAAATGTCACAGCATGACTGAGGTTAATGACACGTAAGCATACATCACATTCACACTGGGGGGGGTTTCTCTCAGTTGTGAGTATGCTATTAAAATTGATGAGCACATGTACGTCACAATAAATGTGGTCACACTGTACATCATGTGACATTGTAACAGTTTATGTTGCAATGCTAATGAATATACACACAGCTCAACACACACACACACACACACACACACACACACACACACACACACACACACACACACACACACACACACACACACACACACACACACAAAACGAATGCAAGCAGTTCATTAAAGCATGAAAAACATGTACTGCATATGCATTTTTTTGTGTTGAGCTTTACACAAAACATCTGCAAGCTTTAATATACAGAATTAATTAATACTAAATTAATTATACAATTATAAAATTAAAAATATTATTTATAAAATGTATTTGCATTGTAATGCAAGGAGTACATGCATTTTACAGAGACGTATAACCAGTACATATTTAGTTTAAAATATGTTTAGATAACTTTTATTGTTTTTTTTCCACTAAGACTAGACCAATCACAAAACCACACATTTTGTGAAATAGACCAACAACAACAACAACAAAATTTTCTTTCCTTTTTTGCATTGTATGGAAAAGTCATATTTCTGAATGTTCCTTCCATGTTCTTCCATTTCAACATTTAAATGCAAAACAAAAAACAAAACAAAAAAACATTTTCCAAAATGACAAAGACCATTTTATAGAATGAGTGTAAATTCTTGTTTGCAGCTTTAAGGGTTAGATTTAAAGATTTAAAGGTACCATGCAAATTCTAAATGATTCTCCAAATGCATCATTTCAGCTAATTTGACTGCAGACTACTCTCTGTTTCAAGAATTCAACTGAAGAACGTGAGGGAAACTCTTATGACAGCGAGGCTCTTTGACAAGAAGAGAAGGGATGTGGTTCATTCTCTTGAACAACAGTCGAAGTAAGGAAATGAACAAGTTCCAAGATTACCAAGCTCACAGACCACTATGCAACAAGATTGCATCACAAATGTGCTATTCTTCATGCAAGCATGGCAGAGCAGTTATCTGGGCAGATTAGATCAATTAAAAATAAAAACAAACAGCTGCACAGCTTGTTCTTGGAACCTGCTGCAGTCTCCCCCTGGGGTACAAGAGGTTGTTTTTAGAGGGGAATAAAACTAGGAGATGGCTGGAATCAGGTTGAGACTTGATCTAAACTGAGAAGCCAACCCTAACCCTAACCCTGAAAAGTAAGGTGAGCTTGTTTTTCTACAGCCAGAGAGCTCCCTGATAAAATATTTTAGAAACAGGGCTGAACAGATGTTTGAGATGACTGAATAACAGTTATTGTTATACTCTCTTCTCTGTCACCTTCTCTGGATTTGGCCCTATTGTTAGATATCGGTCATGGGCTTAGCTAAAGCTTTGCCTATGTGGAAAGCAGGATGAGGCCGGTGGCGTGAGTGTTAATGAGTATCACCTGTGTGCCTTGGAGGAGCTCCGGGAGCATAAAAGGAGGAGCGACAGTGAAGGATGAGAGAGGACCAGGCCTGGATTTTATGTTGTGTTTTATTGTGTTTGTTTTATGTTTGTTTATTTTATGAGATTAACGTGTGTTAAACGTTCGCCGGTTCCCGCCTCCTTCTTCCGTGAAAAATGATCCTTGCTACATTGGTGTTGAAGCCCGGGAGGAAAGAGGAGCATGCTATCATAGAGCCCTCGCTGCTGTGGGGAATCCACGGTGCCATTGAGCATGGCTGAGCAGAGTCTGCCGCCATAGACGCTCGAGGCAGTGGGCTGGAGTAACCCCCCCTCAACCCCTCAAGCTCAAGTGTTGATGAGTGTCACCTGCATGCCGCACCGGCCTTGTATCTCTCACGGAGGAAAGCTGGGAGCATAAAAGGTGGCGCGAGGTCAAAAGAGGACCAGGACTGGGACATTCATTTTGTGTTTTTATTATGTTTTTATTGCAGTTATCCGTGAGGGGCTGTCACTTTACTTTCGTTTTGTGTGTGTTTATTTTGATGATGAAAGTTTGTGACACGTTGGCCGGTTCCCATCTCCTTCTTCCCTGAACTACTAACTTCATTACAGCCATTTTATAGAATGAGTGTAAGTTCTTGTTTGCAGCTTTAAGGTTTAGATTTAAAGGGACCATGCAAATGATTCTCTAAACGCATCATTTTAGATCATTTTAGACTGCAGTCAAATGATTAGTTGCCGTCATTAGTTTGCAACGGCCTGCTCTCTGTTACAGGAATTTAACTAAATAATGTGAGGGAAACTCTGATCTTATGACAGCGAGGCTCTTTGACAAGAAGGGAATGGATGTGGTTCATTCTCTTGAACAACAGACGAAGTAAGGAAATGCACAAGTTCCAAGATTACCAAGCTATCAGACCACTATGCAACAAGATTGCATCACAAATGTGCTGTTCTTCATGCAAGCATGGCAGAGCAGTTATCTGGGCAGATTAGATCAATTAAAAATAAAAACAAACAGCTCAGGCGTATAGCCAAAATCAGGAAGTAGTGATATTTTGGTCTGCACAGCTTGTTCTTGACATCTGCAGCCGTGCAGCCCTGCAGATGGTGCTGCTACTTCAAATAGAGAGGAAATGAATATCAGACACATAGCTACTATGAACATTCTTCTATGAACAACATATGAAAAATGATTTTCTAGTACCGGTATTTCAAATGCTTTCTATTTTCACAACAGAGCTCCATTCTTTCTGAGATTCAACTTGGAGGGAGCTGCACGGCCTGTCAGGGAATTTTATGGTTAACAAATCTGACTTCTCGTTTCAGATTTGCAAAACATTTCACCTGTGCAGAGGTGGTTGCACTCTGATGCCAAATGAGACATCACTTTTATGTAATATGAGTAATAGCAAGAAAAAAATGGAAAACACTTCTAGAAATGACCTCTGCAGCAACATATTACAGAATTATCTTCAGTATACATTTGATCAGCATACTGTATTTGTCCAAAGAATGTTTTTGTAGAAGTTGGTAAAGACGCTTATCTAACCACACTCTGATATTCTTTTCCTTTAACTCAAAACAATATAAGCAGACGCAAGGTTTAGAATTAAGCCCTCAGTGTAAAGCACCTGCTTGTGGTTTCATAAGTGGAAGGAGCATAACGGCATTTAGCTTCAAGCGCAGGAACGTGAGTAGCCTACTTGTGCGTGGATGGAAACTTTCAACTGAAAGCTGTCACCTCCCCAGAACCTCAATGTGTTTTGCGTTTCTACAGACAGAAGCAGGGAACATTGCCGACTATCATAAAGAACATATGTAGGAGGGGACAACACCATCTCTGATGTCGCTATGGGGCACTTGAAATACAAAAATCCATATGATGAAAATGCATGATTAAAAAAGTTAGACAATAAAATAGGGAACTGTTTGAGACCAGTGGAATGACACTGCAGGCAAAGTTTTTTCTTTCTTTCTGATATTTATACTGGGGAGTATTAACAATCTTTTAGATTTAGTCCTTTATTTAAAATTGTACACTAGATACCATATAATTGGACACATTGTACATTAGAACACCATATAATTTGACACATTGCACTAATGACAACAAGAAAAACAGAAAAATAAAATAAAATACAATAAAGATATTGCTGCCACAAAAAGTCACATGTGTATGTAGCTCATTTATTTCCATTTCACAGAAACAACATTAAAACTTCATAATAAGGCTACACACGCACAAATAAATAAAGGAATGATTCTCAGAAGTTGTCCTTAGCCCACTTAAATATGGGAAGCTAATTTGTCACATTTTTCTCAGGAATGCATGAGTCACTACAGTCTGTGGTAGCAACTGTGGCAACATGGAAATGTTTCTATAAGCATCCGCCGATCTGCCTACATCGACTGCAGTTAAATTTGCCAGTCAAATTCACCAATCAACAAATTAGATTTCAGAGTAATGAATTGAAATCAATTCATGGCTTAAATTAAATTGGCCATCTGAATTCAAATGGATGAGCATTTACACTACAAGCGCAATGTGATCGAAAGTGACTTTGAACACTTTCCATGTGGGTGAATAACACTTTTGTTTTGGACCCCAAATACATCCGTATTCAACATTGTCCCATTTCAAACCAGCTGCCTGAAACAGGTGTAAACAGTCCTAAACAGCCCCTAAAATAAGCTAGTTTTCTGATTGACTGTATTTACATCATTCTCTCAACATCTATACTGAAGCCATTAAAAATATAAACAACAATGATATTAATTATTAAAAAAAAAAAAAAAAAAAAATTCTAAAATGTAAGACAATTACAATCAAGTACTGATTATTTTGTTTTTAAATGGTGTTATTATGTACACTTTATTTTAAGGTGCCCTTGTTACAGTGTAATCATACTGAGAGTAATTCTAATTAACAACATGTACTTACTAGAATAATTATGCATATTTACTGCTATTACTATGGTAAGAACTTGTAAGATGTGTAACAGGGACACTGTAAAATAAAGTATTACATTAAGTGGACATTTTATGAAGTTAACAGCAATTTAACTAGTCATATAACAACTATTGCTTGCATACAAAATATTCCACAACAAAAATCACTGAGGCCACTGAAAACTTCGTTAAACAAGTGAAGACAGGCACTTGTCCCCAGATTCTTCAACAGGCTTTCTGCATATGCTCTCTAACGGGAATAAATGTAAGAAGGATGAATAGAGAGTAGCCACACACACACACACGGTCATATTGTCAACTAGGGGTACTTCACCTTTTCGAGAATCCCCTTTCTTGTGGTTATGAATGCAGTAGGTGACTTTACACTTGTAGTACAGGATTCCAGACAGAAGAAGAATACCAGTGAAAAGCATGATAAGCCCTAGAATGAAATATTAATTCATGCTTAGCTAGAAAGACACAAATTGTAATTGATTAATAAATCTGGAAGTAATGAAGAAAGAGTACACATGCTGTAGAAGTGTTCTTTGGTGGGAGAGGAGGCTGTAGTTCTTGAAGGGGCTGTAGAAGAGATGGTGGTTGTCTTCACTGAGGTAATATCGTCTGTGGGAGCTTCGGCCGTCTGATTTGGTGCATTTTTGCAGACAGCATCAGAAGTGCTGGTGCCTGGGATCTCAATCTCACCATTACATCTACAGATGAAAAAAACGTTTGCAATTCTCTTCATATGGCATAAAAATAAAAAAATAAAAAATAAATATTATAAAAGAATTGTTCAGTCAAAAGTGAAAATTCTGTCATTTACTCATGCGGATGCCATTCCAAACCTGTACGCCATAATTTCTTCTTTAAAACACAAAGACGATATTTTGATGAATAGCAATAAACATTCTTCAAAATATCTTCTTTTATGTTCCATAGAGGCATGAAATGACGTGAGGGTCGGTAAATGATGACAGTATTTTCATTTTTGGGTGAACTTTCCCTTTGAAGTTTTACTACTGAATCATACACAAGAGGGCGTTTATACACTGAAATGAAGCTGTTGAGAAGATTAATATGCATTAGGGTCATCACTGAAATTCATTCAACTTTTTTTACTGGGGAATTGTTGCGTTAGCGCTCCCTCACACCATAGAGTAGGGTTCCTTCGCATTTCTGAGCTCGGGAACATCATTATTGGTTGACTCCCCTTGACAACAGCCCTGGGTTTATACTTTGAATTGGCTATCAAACTGTATATATTTTGACATGAAATTTTTTGCCGTTTTGTAAAAACTTACTCTCTCCATTTTTGACAAGTTGAGTCATCTTTGTCTGAGAAGTAGCCATGTATACATTCACTGCAAGTCTCACCTAGAAGAGAGACATAGTCCAAGTTTCATAAGATTCACTTTAGTCAGTTGATGTGATTCATTAAGGTAGGATTTAATGTGTACCTGTTTTATCCACTCCAGAACCTTTTTTACATACACAAATCTCTTCTTTTAGCTTATCAAGGGGTGTAAAACCTTTCCTACATTTGCAGCGAGTGTTTGTTGTAGATGTGCATTTATCGACTTCCTTACTACCTGAGGGGGGAAAAGAATGTTGAAAGTTGAAAAACTAAATATTAGACTAAAATGGCTGACTTTGCCTTCCTTTGCACACATTCATTAATGTTAGTTAAACGTCACAGTATCTTATGTATACTGTTACACAGTATACAGTAACATTCTTAGCTACTGAAAGGTGCCTGAAAAAGTAAACTGTGGCACTTACCTTTTTCACATTTACTGCAGTATTTACAGTGAATGTTTTCTCCACTTTTAGGGTTGTACTGATTTTCTTCACAGTCCACACAATTTTGTGTATTGTAATCGCGCCTCTTACCTACAATTAACAGACATCATTTATGAGGTGTTTCATGTGACGAATATCCATAAATTTCAGTATTTAACCATAATAATACATACCTGCTGGACAAACATCCGAAGCACTTGCATTTTGGTGAAGTAAAAGCAAACACAGAAGAGTTGAGAAGACTTTCATGTAGAAGAACATGACAGCAGTAATACTGCACTAAAGAGTTGGAACTGTGTGTTACCCTCAAAAAAGAGGAAATAGAGACTGAAACATCAGACAAGGTGACATTTACCCCAACCTTGTCTGAACAGTCTACTCCCCCTCTTTTATTTTCCACAAAGGAAAAAAACTCTCTTACTGTGGAAAAAAACATGTAGGATTATGAAATTGTGGTGCAGTATGCGTTTCTTGTGTTAATAATGTCAAAATACTTAAGTTAAAGGCCACTTTATATGAAAACATATGTTTAAAAAAATAGCCATTAACTTCATCTGTTGAATTTGATCGCTCTGCATGTCAAGTGGTTACAAAATAAAGCCTGACACATAAAAATGCTCAAAATTAATTTAAAACTAAAAGCAGCTTGTGGAAAAATTGCCATTGCTTACTATACATTTATTGCAGTTTTACCATCCTTTTAATTATCAATTTCTAACATATACCACATACAACTGCTTTCAAAGGAATTTTTGTACTTCTCTGGAATCTTCTCAACTGGATTTTTTTTTCTGGATTTTCTCTGAAACAGAATAGGAAATGAAATCTACTGTAAATACTTCCCGAATTCATGTTGCTTATCTATGTCATGTGTTCTGCATTAATAAAAAAACAACAAAAAAACATGATAGATATTAAACTTTGTTCATTTGAATTATCTCTTTGGACAGCCATTTAATATTTCTAACATGCCAAATTCAGTGTAACAACCAAGACTTATCTAATGCCATTAATTCAGTTTTCAAAATTTAATTTCTACGTTTTCAAGATAACTATCCACAAAGTGTGTCATAGTTTTCATTTGATTTTTGAAAACATCAGGTCTGGTATACATTTATTTATTGATTGATGAGGCTGATCAAATGAACTGACACAAGTGCAATAGGTGCTCTTTCTATGTATTCTATGACTCATATGTTTTGCATATAGGAAAGAAAACTGTTCATATAGAAATACTGAAAACAGTAGGTCTGACACATTTAACACAAACTAGTTGAGTTTCCTTGTTTTTTCTGGTCTGCTGTTTACAGGAAAAAGTGTATGTTACACATGTGGAGAGTGAGTGTGTATAATAAAATAAAATAAAATAAAATAAATTATTTAGATAATTATTTAGTTAAAAAAAAATTACAATATTAGCAAACAATGGAGTTGGCAAGGCAACACCAACATAAAAAAACACTGGAAAAATTAGTCAATGTAAAGAGAAACAAAACTGCATTGAACTGCATCTTTCTTTTTGCAGAAGAATGTGCAGAGCTTCCATTTACCATGACAAAGTGTAGATTTTATCGTGAGCTTGTTCCAGTCGACAAACAAAGAAGTATGTGATCCTCTGTGAGAAAGAGGATTTAAAAAGACAAAGTCCTTATACATATGTAAAGAGTCATAATAGAGAGCATACAGAGATACAAAGGAGGAAAAAAACTGAGATAGATACATTTTTACAAAACTGGGTGTTTTCCCTTCAGTTAACTGAGCACTGAAAACAAAACCTGGGCCGAGCGACCACTCATGGTCTCCGAGTATCCCGTGTGTCTCCTCGTTCTTGTCTCCTGTCTCCATCGTCTCCTTGGTTCCAGCGTTCCCTTCTCCTGCTACATCTGCATATAAGTACAGTATTATCCAGTTATTACCTGAAACCTGCATATCCGCTCTCTGCTCACTCACCTGATCCACTCACCATCTGGTATCTCAATAAACTCTGTCATTTTACTTTCACCTGTTCTCCGTGTCCCTCTGTTTGTAACAGAAGACCGGATCAACACAACAGAGTGCCAGCATGAGTGCCCCGGATCCCTTCCAGGAGCTCGTTGACGCTCTCCGTCGAACTCTCTCCACCACTGCACCTGCACCTTCACCAGGGAGCACTTCCGACAGCAACACCGCTGCTTCTTCATCTCTGGTGAACGCCAGTCCCATGGCCAAACCAAGGTTCAATGTCCGTTAATGAGCATGCTCTCCAGTTTTGCACTCTCGCCACTGCTAGTGGGTGGAACAAACAATCCCTATTGACGACATACAGACAGGGTCTGGATCCTCGGGTGCAGCTGCATCTCGCTGCATATGAGGATACCATCGGGCTTGAACATTTCATCCAACTCTCCATCCATTTCGCCACTCGTATTCAGTCCTGTATCGAAGAACACCAGGGCCAGTCCCTATTCACTCCATCCCTCCGCCGACCAGAGTATGTCAGTGTGGAGAGGTTGACGAGTGAGAGACGTGGGAGGAGCTCGGAGGCATATAAGGACGAGAGACATCAGTGAAGGACGAGAGAGGACCAGGCTTAGATTTTATGTTGTGTTTTATTTATGTTTTGTTATGTATGTGCATGGCAGTCATCCGTGAGGGACTGCCGCCTTTACTTTCAGTTTGTTTATCTATTAAAGTCTTTTAAATGTTCACTGTTTCCCCCTTCCTTCTTCCCTGAACATTCAAATTACGTTACAGTCAGTCCTCCAGAACCAACTTCATCTCGGGCTCCCTCTGCCGCCAGCTCAATCTCAGGACGACAGCCACTCTGTCTGGCTACCAAATCCACTCGATAACAGGGGGACCTCTCAGTCGCCATCAAGTACTCTCCTCTGTGGGTCCAATACAGTTTAAAGTGGTTCTTTTGCATGAGGAACAGCAACATCTGCTGGTTCTGGAGGAATCCACCGTTGACCTCATTTTAGGGCGCCCGTGGTTGGAGCAGAACAATCCCGTCATCTCCTGGAAGACATCTCCTGGCACTGCAGTGATTACTGTGCACTCAACAACATCATTGTCAAGTTCCATTATCCCCTTCCTCTCGTCCCTGCTGTGTTGGAACATCTCCATGGTACCACTGTGTTCACCAAGTTGGACCTCCACAGCACGTACAACCTCATCCGGATACGTGAGGGGCACGAATGGAAGACCACCTTCGTGACCCCTACTGGCCACTATGAATATCTTGTCATGCCATGTGGATTGGCCATCCTCCGTATTCCAGGATTTCATCCATGAGGTGCTCCGGGAGTTTCTCCACAAGTTCGTCCTGGTCTACAACGATGACATCCTGATTTACTCCCGGAGCCTGGCCGACCATCGCTGTCATGTTGCGGAGGTCCTCCAACGCCGGAGGAGCTTCCACCTCTTCCAGAAAGCCGAAAAGTACTCGTTTCACCAGCCCTCAGTGCAGTTCCTGGGCTACCACATCGACCACAGTGGCATCCGGAATGGACGAGGGGAAGGTGAAAGCCATCTGTGTCCCTCTGTTTGTAACACTAATGGGTTCTTTATAGTTTACTCAACTCCAAAAATAAAAATATAGAAAATTAAATTGCACTTTAAATTGCACCATAAAGTGATGGTGGGGAAGGACACATTGGTTGGAGTATTTACTCTCAGTCAGTTTTGAGTAAATACCGCAAATTACATTATTAGATTACTAGATTAGATTAGATACTTTTACAACAATATCTGAGTTTTTTTTTATTTATTTCCTGTCCATGTCGAAATAATAAATTGCGAGAAATGTGCAGCAGCGTTGTGTGCGCAGTGTGAACATGATGGTTATTAGACTAAATGTGAGCAGGCATTTACTCATCTTGTTTCAGCATTCCTCAAAATTAATAAAAATAGAGAAATACAAACTCAGCACAAACTCACAAACCTGCAATAATGAAATATGTTAAATTACACAAATATACTTTATGCATTTAATCTCACTTTATTAACCAATGTCTTTGCTGTTGGTCTTCAATGATCCAATTAAAACATACTAATAAGCAAAAATTACTTTAGATAAACAGCACATTTGTGTTTTTATTGCTGAAGTAAGAGTACTGAACTTTCTTCTCCTACATCCTAGTCTTATGCAATCCATCAATGCAAAGGTTTGTTTGAGCTGCGCCCTTTTGTAGGTGTGAATGTGCATTTCATTTAGTCTGAAGCTTTTGCCAAAAGTAAAAAAAAAAAAAAAAGTTGTTGTTTTTTTGTTTTGTTTTGTCATAAAAAAACAAAGAAGTAACCCTGCCCATGTGACAAAAAGTAACATAAAAGTAAGGTAACATACTTTCCATAAAAACACAATTAGTTACTTTTTAGGAAGTAACACAATGTTGTAATGCATTACTTTTAAAAGTAACTTTACCCAACACTGCTCTCAGTTGACCTGTTTCGTTTCTTTCTGTTTGCTCTGTTCCTATTTGCCTGTTCTTATTAGCTCATTCATGCTCTATTTTGTACAGATAGTTACTGATTTCATTAATCTGTTGTTTAATTAGAATCCGCATTAAGTTTTCCTTAGTTTTTGTCCATTGTTGTTAGCCTATGTGTTTGCATCAATGTATTTGTGGATTATACGAAAGTCTGTTTTTCCTTTTATTCCTTCGTCTGCGTGATTCCTTGCATCAACCTAGCATGACACTATAGTTATATTTTACTATAATGTTTACCAGCACTTTTACAGTTTCCTTAAGGAATTTAGTAGTGCACTGATATTGAATTACTGAAAATATTATAGGCTCCTTTATGGACAATTCTGGGTTATATGGTAGCTTTTTCTTTTCTTTTCTTTTTTAATCATTTGTCAGCCAAACATCCTATCTCAAACTTTCAGGAGTCATCTGCAAATTGAATGTCTATATGCTAACAAAGGAAATACTCTTTGAACTATATTTATATTTTAAGCCTCTCTAAAACCTGATGCATCACCAGTCACATCTGCTGTAAGGTTTGACAACGTTCTCAACTCCAAAATATGTAAACAACACTAAAAGATTATTACCATGGTGACGTTTCATTTCATTATAGGGCGCATGTCAAATCAAGACTTTCCCCTCGTCAGATTCAGGCCAGATGCTTGAACAAAGAGGTAAATATCTAATTTCAATCAAATGCCATACCACTAGAAAAAAGGTTCAGTGGAGTTCAGGGCCGTAACCACCATAGACATTGAGGGGGACAAGTCTAACTCCTGAAGTTGAAAAAACATTCTTACATCTCATTTCTATGGAGAATCACAGATTAATTTCACACTCACTCCAGGCCGACAGATGGCGATAATGAGACCGCAAATGTTTTCAAACTTCCAGTTCACATCTTTATACGAAGAAGACAGCTGCTCCGCTTTGTATACTTTTAAAGATGGACGTTCAGTTACAAATATTTTCTGAAACCACTGCTTGTCTGTTTTAACATCAGACATTAGAATGTAAGATAGAGAAGAAGAAGAAAAAACCCACGCACAGCATGGAGGAATCGTGGGATTTTGAATTCTTATCTCGTATGGTTGATAGTCTGGTGTCCTTTCTGTCCGAATTTGTGGACGATTGGCTGGCCAACGACATGAGAGTCGCAGTGTTTAAAATCCTGTTCAGCTGGCTTGTCATCAGTCTCGTAGCCATCCACTTTGCATGGAAAGTGTATGGGAACACTGTCAACGATATGTACTACAGACAGGGTGAGTATTTGCTGTGGTGATCCGCGTAATCCATAAGAAGTCCTACTGTATAAAACGATAGTTTTACTGATTGGGTCATTATTGCAGTAATTTTTATGTTTCTAGCATGTTATATGTTTGCCAGTAGTTCGTCTAACCCTGATTGATGTAGTGTGTAGCTTTTCAATTCTTAATCAACCATGTAGGGAGACACATCATGGCCATAGTCCAAGATTCATCAGGCTTAAATTGTGGAAGCATGAAGAATCAATTTCACATGAATTGGCACCTCTGGAAATAATTGTGATGTTATTTCCATCAAGGGGTGCATTATTTTTTGGTCAAGATCTTGTATTGACAATGCAAGAGTCCAGCACTCTGTAAAGTCTCCTCCAGCACATCCCAAAGACTTTCAGTGAATTTAAGGTCTGGACTCAAGAGTGCCAATTCATGTGTGAAAATGATTCTTCATGCTCCCTCCCAACCATTCTTAAACAATTTGAGCCTAATCCAAGTAGTACTTGGACTAAGTTAAAGATGTTTGTGATCATTTCTCAGGGACTGGAGGACAGAATGGCGGGACCCCTGACGCGGCGCCTCACCTGAGCGGATGGTAGGTGACCAGCTGTTGTTCTCTTCATGAATGATTCGTTCATCTTACAAGTTACAAATTAACTAAAGACTGAATTTTATTTATCTTTGGCTGCATTATCACGATTTCCTAATTCTAATTCAGATTATGATCAACAATTGCATGTGTGGAAAATTAGAATATTGAAAAACGATTGAAATTACTTGGATTAGTTCATTATACTGATCAAAATTCAAAGATCAAGTCAGTAAAGAGTCGGATGTTTCAATAAATCAGTCTAACTGATTCATAAAACAGGGCTGAACAATTCACTGATGAATCGAATTGTTCCGAGCGCTTTATTTGCGTAAGTGTCTCTTGTGCATCTCATAATGACCCGTGAACCGATGAGTGAGCTGGTAGCATTATGACTCTGATGGGCAGAGAAGTGCTTCAATGAACCTGTAATAAACAGCACTATTAATAAAACACTATAGAAAAAGTAGCTTGATATTGTAAACATCAGTGGTTTAGTATTTAGGCTAATTTGCGCGTAACCCTTTTATGAACACTCCTGTTCCAGTGTTAAGTCCAATATTTTAAATTTTTCCTAGGGAAAGTGCAGCTGGTGATGCCAAGAAAACCCACCGTGAGTGATGTACCTGCAACTGGACTGAACACACACACACACACACACACAAGATGAAGAAATTGCATTCCTTCAAGAACATTAAATACATCAGAATTTGTGCCATTAAATAATTTTTACTTTTGAAGAAGTCAGTGATGGACTGTGGTCCCAAACATATGATTATGTGCTTGAAAATACACGACTGAATGGTGCTGTATACTGGAAAGGGAGCATTAAAAGAGGATACTGTCATATATAGCAGCTCTGGCTCTTTTAGGATGTTTGTTTGGATTGAATTCTTGAAGCTAATAGATAGCAAGACTTAAACCATTCTCTCCCAGTATAATTTGATTAAAAACTGACAGGAATACTAGTCAAAATGCAGGTCCCAGATATTCACAGTTATTTGGTCTGTTTGTAGAAATCTTGACTGTACAGAAATAAGACATTGAATACATCTGCCATGCTTTCAGGTGTCCGAAAGGTTACAGCTGTCTTTTTGCAGTGCAAATAATAAATACAATTTGTACCTAATTTTGTGTATTGGTTTCCTGTTATTTATTTCATATGTATTGCAGTACACATCAAAAAGCACCTTGCTTTGGTTCAGGATTGGAGGAGTCATTAATGGGGAAAAAAAGTGAAAACATTAAAAGTGGTTAAAATAGTGGCATTAAATAGTGGTTAAAAGTGATAGTGTGAAACATCTTAAAGTGCACTTCTGGCAGACTACCTTTAGAGGGGATTTTTTTTTTTTTGTTGTTGTTGCTTCCAAACACAAATCAGCTTAAAATTATTGGAAGACTCTGGGGTGATGATGGCAGCAGCATAACATGCACATCCATCACATTGGTTCCTGTCAGTCCAGGCATGAGTAACCGTCGTCCTTCAGAGAGCTGTGAGAAAAATGTGAACGAATCATTATTGGTGAGAAAGCCATCAATGTCCAGACCTTGAGACGCGGCCTCTTCCATCAGTTCCCCATCCGTGATGGCACCAGCTGCCTCAGTGGGGCCGTCCTGTCCATCGGTTCCTCCACTGAGGAACACTGCACCACTCTTCACTTCACCCCCACTGAGCTCAAGCCCCACCCGCAGAGCCAACTCCTGGTTCCTCCCTCCCCTGCCCTTTCCTGTCAGTTGCACAGTGGGTTCTCCTCCAGCCAGCAGACAGGTCGCACCCCAGCCTTCTTTCCTCTCCTCTACAAGCACGTTCATGGTGCGACATAAATCCCAGCTTTCTATCCCAACATCTGGCCCTAGCCGAAGGATCTCTCGAGCAAGCTCTGGAGGAGGTTCCTTTCCTGGGGAGCATGCAAAACTTGAGAGAAGCCCATATAGTCGTGCAACGGAGCGAACATCACCACATACTCCTGGAGATAGAATGACGGGCCGAAGTCCTAATTCAATGGCCTTACGGCTTGCACATTCAAGAGCAATGGTGTTTGAGCCAATTACAATGTTTAAAACATGTTCTTTGACTTCTTGCTGCTGTTCTTGCACCTGCAATCCACGAGGCCTAGCTTTGCTAAGCACCTCTTTCACAGAGGAAGGAAGAGAGTCGGAGAGCTTATAACGATCCAAGATAGCCCAGACCTCCTCTGGCCGGGAGTCACTCCTGACTGTTGGACCGCTGGCTATCAAATCCAAAGGATCTCCAATAACATCTGACAGAATCAGCGCAACCACCTACAAGAGATTGTGATGTCAGAGTAAATATTATGCTTAACTAACATTGTGTGGCATTGCTTAATATTTTTTCTTTGATAAATAACTCTTATAGGGGAAATCATTTGCTTTTAAATGAGTACAAGTAATGTGGAATTCTGCTGAATGGATTATTTTAAGATATTTTGAAAGTGTTGTAGGTATGTAATTGTGCTGTTTTTATGTAATAGTGCTTTTTTTTTTTTTACTAATAAACTTTGTGGAGATTAAGTTTAATGTGCGGACATCTATTCTTTTTTTCTTCTTTTGTCCTGCACCTAAGCCCTATTCTGGGATTTGGATGTGTACACCTATTTTTTTGATTATGTAATTGTGTTACCTTGGCTGGGTTGGCACATTGGGCAAGTCCTCCACCCTTTAACAATGACAGGGCTCGTCTCACTGTATTTAACTCCTGAATTGTTGCCCCTGCTGCTGCAAGTTTTCGTGTTACATCCTGTTTCTCCTGCAAGGACATGGGTGGGGCTGGAGCAGGTAAAAGAGCAGAACCACCACCTGTGCATAGATGCATGTAAAAACATGAACATTTCAACAAATACATAACTTTACAACAGCTTGGGGTGAGCAAGATTTTTTTTTTTTTTTTTTTTTAAAGAAATTAATACTTTTTTTCAGCAAGGATGCATTGAATTGATCAAAACTAACAGTAAAGACATTTATAATGTTATGTTACACAAGATTTCTATTTCAAATTGTGGCAAGCGGGGCGGGAATGAGAGCCATGGGAATGGAGTGAGGCTGGTGGTGTGAGTGCACCTGCACGTTACACCGGTCACCGGTCTCGATTCTCACGGAGGACCTCCGGAAGGATAAAAGGAGGAGTGATGGGGACCAGGCCTGGATTTTATGTTGTTGCGTTTAATTATGTTTATATCAAGCGTGCTACACAAGTCCTGAAAAGTGAAGCCACCAAGTGGCTGAATGCAGTATAGGTCACAAACATTGCCATCTCCATGTAATGTAATGGGACTTAGACAAATTAAACAATGGTGGTTGACCAATGATGGTTTCTGTCATTTTAGGCTGTTTTTATCATGCTGATGTTAGTTCAAGTGTTTGTTCTTTAAATAAGACAGGGGTGTGACATTGTGATTGAGAGTTGAGACTGACAGCTTCTCTGAGCGAAGTAATCACTTCAGGAGGAGAACTTCAGGAGGAGATTGGAGCTTTAAAGGAACACACCGACTTTTTGGGACTTTAGCTTATTCACCGTATCCCCCAGAGTCCATACATACCATTTTAATCTCTGTGCGTGCCATAACTCTGTCTGACGCACCCACCGCTAGCCTAGCACATGATGTAACTATACACATCACAACATGTAAATAGGAAAATGTTGCCGTTATTTTGTCACTTATTGAGCAGTAGACTAAGTGGATCCATTTACCTCCAGTCTTTGTGCTAAGCTAGGCTAGCGGTGGGTGCGTCAGACAGAGTTATATCATGCATGGAAATGAGAATGGTATGTATGGACTTATCTAACTCTGGGGGATACGGTGAATAAGCTAACGTCCCAAAAAGTAGGCGTGTTCCCTTAACTTTAATTTCTACATTTTCATAACTGTTTATTTCACAAAAAGTTCAGGGGCGTGTGATTGATTAGGCGGGAGCAGTCTATAGGCGGGATTGTGGGTGGGACCTTGATATTGCAGCGTTAACTACTGCGCAGACTAGTGGCTTCACTTAAAGTGAAGGTGTGTCATCCATATTTTTTTACAGTCTATGGTTTATATGCGGCAGTCGTCCATGAGGGGCTGCCGCCTTACTTTCGTATTGTTATTTGTTTATTTTGATATTGAAGTTTACGTTGATCATTTATCAGTTCCCGCCCCCTTCTTCATTGAGCCTTTAACATTGTAAATCCAGGCCTGGTCTTTTCTTATCCTTCACTGTCATCATTCCTCCTTTTATCCTTCCAGAGCTCCTCTGTGAGACTCGCGCCACCGGCCTCGCTCCATTCCCACGGCTCTCGTCCCCACCCTGCTAACCAGACATATAAATGCTGTTCTTCTGAACTTTCTATTTGTCAAAGAATTCAGAAAAAAAAAAATTATCATGTGACACTGATGTCTAGAGTAATAATTTCATAACTCTTACTGTTTTTCCTGTATTTTTGATCAAATAAATGCAGCCTTGGTAAGCATAAGAGACTTCTTTCAAAAAACTTTATACTGACCCCAAACTTTTGAACAGTACTGCATGTTGTAAAGGAAAACTGATTATACAAGAAGAAAATAAGTCTCAGTACCAGAGATGAGCACGAGCAGCACATCTTTTTCAGTCAGGCCGCTGGCCAGATCTCGTATATACTCTGCTGACTTCAGAGCATCTATATCTGGTAAATTGTGCTTTGCTCCTTCCATCACTGTAATTCTGCTGTGATTCTCAAGCAGCATCTTCCTGAGGAAACATACAAACAAGAGTTTGTCAGTAACAGTTAATACTGTGCACAGCTTAAGACAAAATGAATGTTTGATATCAAGGCTACATAGGTAAATGGGTATAAAGTGTCCACATCATATTTAATTTCCCCCCAAAAGGAATTATTTTATTAATTTTGCATGAAACCTTTTTGTAGGACGAGTAAATTTATTACATTGTGATATTTTCATGACAATTAAGCAATTCAACCTCTAATTTTTTTTTTTTTTTCTTTCATAAAAAGTACAATAATATATTTAATGAAAATCATCTGGACAATTTTTTATCTGCATAAATGAAGGTAGGTAAAATAAATACTCAAAATGTACTTTAAAATTTAAATAATAAATCATTTATTTTCACATTACAGTAATGAGAAATTTTCACAAACAGTGGTCTACTTTTATTAAATGTATCCTTCAGTTTTAAAATTAAATATAACCTGGCCATTTCTGGCCAACCACTTAGCATTTTGATGGCAAGTTACTAGTAATTAGTGAAAATCTATTTTATTGCTATATAAACTCATTAAACAGAACAATTGCACATTTTAAAATATGCATTTTAAAAAAGCACTAAAATACTTACACTTTCCCATGATTTCGCAGTGTATTCTGGATACCATGAGGCACACTGACCACCCCTTTAATTAGATGGTCCCCTACAATCCTCTCTGCTTCTGCTGCCATGCCCAGCACCGCCTTACCAAACCCCACCAAATAAAGGTTATTGGCAAGCGTGAAACTCTGTCCACCCACAAGTAGTTTGTCTCCATGTCGTTCCAGACCCCTGCGAACCACCATGTCTGGCTGCACACCTTCAACCACAGCAGAAAACACAGCCCTGGCTCGCACGTCTAATGACGACATACTGCGAGAGAACAATGATGCTAAGCCCCCCCGCAGTGAGTGCTGCAGGTGAAGAGAACGCGAGAGAGCAAGAATCTGAGCCATAAACCTCTCAAACTATCCACATCAGATGAAGAGAGCCACTTAACACCTGAGGGGAGAAAGAGATTAAAACAGGCTGATTAATAAACAATTACACAGATTTTAATTAGCATTGATTTGTATCTTATTACCCACTCTGTTTCACTCACTTTAATGTTATCCAAATTCACTCTGTTAATGTCTAAAGGTAGCACATTAGAGGTTACCGAAATCTGTTACTCTTTTTTTTTTACTTCACACAGTGTCTTTAATGCTACCCAAATTTACTCCGGTGATGTCTAATCTCTTGTTTCATAACCCAAAAAATGTTCTGATGTGAACATCTGGGGTTACCAAATCTGGCAAGGTAGCATTAGAGGTTACTGAAATCCCCCCTCTATATCACAACAATGGCTTTAATGTTATCCAAATTCATCCTGGTGATGTCTAAACTTATTTCATATCCTGAAAAGCATCTCTTATGTGAACATATGCAGGGTCACCAACAAGGCATTAGTGGTTACTGAAATCTATCCCCCTCTATTTCAAACATATGTTCAAACAATATTACAAAGCATATGGCTCTGATGTGAATAGCTGCATATATAGCTACATATGTACAGTAGGGTCACCAAATGTTATGTTACCTTGTCAGATTTGGTGGTCTTGCTATTTATCTGCAGCTGTTAACAGCAGCGAAATATGCTTTCTAAGAGAAATAAATAGTTAAGACATCACCAGAGTAAATTTGCATAACATTAAAAAATTGTGTTTGAAACGGGGTAAGAGATTTCAGTAACCTCTAGAGTGTGTGTGTGTGTGTGTGTGTGTGTGTGTGTGTGTGTGTTTTGAAGTTTGAAAACACTTATCACAAGACAGCCACAACTAAATGACCAACTGTAGTCAACCAGAAACATTGTGAATACATAATATACATTTTCTGTCCCTTTCCAAACACTATCCTATCATAGCCTTCAATGATTTTAGGAGAACGTACCTGCACACTGTCTCTGGGAATTCTGAAGCTCTTTTATGAGCCGACAAAACTTTTGAGAAGAACTGCATTATGCTAGAGCCTGTGTACTGAGTAATGATTGACTACAGTTGATCATAGGGCAGAGAGCAGTTACAGAGCTAGTCAGTAACAAGAGGTTGTATTCATCAAGGGTCAATCCCAAAACAGTAGAGGGGGAGGTACGACAAGCCTTGTGCCACTTGTTGACTTGAGGTTTTAAGTCCAGTTAAAATGCTGGGGGTGCTCAGTTACACGTCTATGGATGCACCACCCTTACAGACTGCATCGAAAATACGTGCATTTTCCCCACAAATGACAACAAAGGATACTTCTACCTCAGTTTCTTTTCCATATTTAAACTTCTGGTCACTTTAGCTATAGAAAACAACATAAAAAAAAAAGACAAGAGAAGTAAATAACTAACGTCTTGACGTCATTTTAATTCCATGACATGTTTACACATTCATAACTCCTCCGCCCCCTTACTCTCCTTGTTGTGCACAAGATTGACTCACATCCAATGAATCAACGAAATGAAATACCCCCTCGCCATCAGTCGACCAACAGACCCTCGTTCGTTCACCAACGAAAAGTCTTGCCCAGTGCCGCTCCAAATCGATGTTTTCAACGAATCTTTTGTGAACAAATAGTTTAAAACGTCGACTCGTTCAGTGAAGGGGGCGAGTTCTTTCGGTAGGTCAAACCAAATGCTCCTTCACAGCCCACACTGGAATGCTATTGGCTGGATCTAGAGACAATCTTAAAAGACGGGACAACGAGTCAGCAGCTAGAACAAGAACGATTCGTTCGCTGAAATGATTCGTTTACGAACAAACACGATAACTAACATAATAAAAAGTTGGAAATGCAAGTTGAATGAAACATATGTGCTGTAAAGACATGTTCTGTTTTGATGACGCAATGACATCTTTTCTTCAGAAGGTGGCAGTATAGGGCCTATTCAATAAGTCAGCTAAAATAATTTAAAACCATGACCGCACCATACACTTCTAACATAGGCCTACATAACACGAGAAATTGCACGCCAAAGTGTGCACAAACACAATCAAACTTTACAAAACCAGCAGTAAGCATATTTTGTGTCACCAAAACAGCGGAGATGACCGCCTCATACTGTGTATGACATCATCCTTCCTGTTATCAGAGACTCCCAGCTCCATCTGTTACTCACACCCATGGGGAGAAGAGTAGCCTACAGTACACAAGCCCTCATTTACAGGTGCAAAACAACTTCATGATCATTTTCATTGTGCGAGACTGAGGGCCTGTTTTCATGACTATAAACCTACATTCATTGTCTCTTAAATTTTCATGGATGAGCCAGGTAAAAGTTCTCCAAGGGCCAGAAATGATAGCCTTAAAGTCAACATTACATGTTCGAGAAGCTGTTTCACTCGGATATGCTTCACAATAGGGAAGAAAAGACTATCACAACATCCATGTCATGCAGACTTTAAGAGAAATCAACAGTCATTACTTCAGAAATGAATATAAAATACAATATTAATATAAGTTTTATTTGTTTGAGCTAATTTGCCATATTTAACAATTTGTCATTTTATGTTTTATTTTATTTTATTTTTTTTTAAATATGCAACTAAATTTAAAAAGCATATTTAAAGCCTCACAGACAAAAGTAGTTAAAAGTGCCGTTCTCTTTTGTTTGTGGTACAGTTCTGTCATGTTTGTTTGTTGTACCATCTATTGCAGCACTTTTTTGTGTTGTCATGGATAATTGATGTACAGAAGGCAATGTAATTCTCAGGTGGCTGCAGATAGCAGATGGGAAGAGGTCACTCTGCTGGCTGATATTTCCATTCTGCAGCACAAGTGACCCTTTGTCATCCTCTATGCGTACACTCCCTTCACATCCCCTCCGTCTCTCCCATCCTTGTGGCAATCATATGCTCCGTTGTTTTATAAATGGCTCAGATTTGGCTACTGTGTAGGGTGGAATGTATCAAGCCATTGGACGTTTTCCATCAGTGATCACTTATTCAGCCTGAGAGGAATGCAACGAGAGGATGATGGACTAGAATGACAACAGTACAGATATGATGGCAAAGAGTTGGCAGGTGACTTTCAGTGCATACTAAGAGAGGCTGCAATTTATGAATACTCAGCAATAAGGAGCATAATTTGCATGACCAGAGGGTATCTGGCATCAGTGCAGGGGACAAGCTTAACTCTCTGAGGTGGCTGAACTCTCACTTTCGGTAAGTGACTAAGATGAATCACTTTACTGTGTGCAATTAGATCTTCTCACTTTTTCATTAAAGCCAATATAGGGAATAATAGTAAATGGAGAAGATGGAAACAGAATTAGCAGGCCCAAATACTTTATCATATTCCGTTGCACATTCATCGCCAAGGTTTTTCCCCGATTGCACCATCGCTCTTGTTATTCCATTACAACAAAAACAAAGAGAAATCACTCTTTCTCATAACCGTATTTGGCTCGTGAGTGGCCATCTTATTGCCTTTGTGCTTTAAATATCCTGCAGCCTCTGGCTGTGATCTACATTCATATATTATGCAGAATATGCATGAAGCAAAGTTCTTTGATGCTTTGTATCTGGGGTTCAGATTGTGGAATACATTCATTTGAATAACAGTCCATAAAGTCATATGCTCAACATAGTCATCATGCTTGGATTATGTAGAGATTTCACCATGATAAAGATAAAACAAATAAACCTTGGGGGGAAAGCAGGGGCAAACAAGGATAATTTCAAACAATGTGGTGTTAGCGTGTCTGTTCTTGGCCAATCATCGTGGAGAGAATGACTCTCTCTCTCACGAGCACGTTCAGTTATTTCCAAGCTGAGGTTGAAAGTATAAAAAATGAGTACTGAAAAGGAAGGTGAAGACAGAGGAGGGGCGAAGAGGAAGGCAGAGAGAAGGGAAAGAAGTTGTTGGTCTAGATAAATAGCTGTATTCTGTACGTTTGACTCGCGTACAATAATTTTCTTCCAAATATGTTAACTTTGAGCTTCTGGTACGATACTTGAACATTTCCAATCTGGCAACACTGGACATAAGAGTAGAAAGTTCAACCAAAGCATCCAAGGTTAGCAACAACATTTTTTTAATGGATGGATTTTTTAATGGGCTTCACAACGGTAAATAAATTGCTTTTGTGGAGAAACAGCTTATCCTTTAATCAATTGACAGTCTATCAGATAATCTACAACATGTTTGCTCTTAAACATTAGTTTTGGATTCATCTAGTTTTACAATTTACACTGAAAAAAAATATTTCAAGAAGTCACAGACAATTGCAGTAGGATTCAGTTTGCAGCACTTCTCTGTCCCAAATAGCACACTTCATATGCACTTACGGTCTTGTGGACTTACAATGGCTGTCGCATGCACGTGTCCATTAAGTCCATGAGACTAGGGTGTCCCATTTGTCAATTTTAAGTTTCAAAAGGGTGCTCATGGGCGCCCCCGCACTGAAGTGAGCTCCACAGCAGACTTCTTCCCGACAGTCAAAGCGGTGTTACTTCACGAATGTGTGGACTCGTAGGAAGACCGGGGCTGAATCCGAAATCGCACCCTATACCCTTAAATAGGGCACTTTTTGAGGGGACAGCCATTTGTAGTGGTGTCCGAAACCATAGTAGACGTTATTGAGTGCACTCACTCTATCCCACAATGCACCGCAATAACAAGTGTACAGCCGATGTACACTCAACGGCTGTCCGAATTCACTCACTCGTTTTCATTCACTCCTTCAAGTGAACTACATTAGTGGACTAACATAGGAAATAGTGAATGAGGGTATGGGGGCGATTTCGGATTCAGCCGGGAGTGTTTAGGGTGCCATTTGGAACCTTAATTTCTATGGTATCCACAAACAGTGATTTACTATCACACAACTCTGAACAAAATCCAATGGCGTCAAGGCTGCAGTGTGATTGTTTGTATCAAAGCACACATTGTAGCATATGGACGGTGCTCATAAATGATCAACGGACCAATACTTTGATTATTTATAATGACTCAAACAAGACCGGCGCCATGAAGTCTACAGACCGACAGGTTAATGGTGCTAAAAGGACACAAGCCAGGCCTCTGCAGCCCACAGGCACCTCATAAGCAACAGCCCCTCCCTCACACATACCAAAGGACATCTGAATAGATTATATGACTTTTAACTTAGTTATTCTTCATTTTAGGTGTACTGTTCCCTGTATGTATGCATGCTGTTTGTTATAACCATTTTAGATGTGTTTGATAGGTTAGAAACTTATAGCCAGTGAATGCTTAAGGAAGAATGACGTCAATCCTCGCCGTTCCTTTAACTCTTAAGTTAAACTCCCCATGCTTGGTCTCGAAATCTTTGTCTCGCAATTTGTAGGCCAGCTAGGTGTGTTGTAGGGTACTATGATGCATCAAACTCTTTCTTTCATGCCAAAACCCCAAAGTCTGCGTACCAAAGGCAGACTTGGGGGTTATCTAAGAGAGAGCCATAAAACATGTTAATGAGGCAAGGCCCAAGACAAAGGGAGATTTCCCGCTTCTGAGTTCCTTCGCTCTGATTGGCTGTTCCGACAAAAGAGGCGTGCCCCGTCACGGACCTTTAAAAATGGGCCACAAATGCTTCTGGCTCTCTTCTCTTCTCTCTTCTCTTCGTTTTGCTTCCTGTTGCCACCTCTTTTGGCTTTCCTCTTCCTCTTCGCCATCCTCCAACGGATCTCATCACACAAAGGAACCAAAGTTGAATTACCCGTGGACTCCAAGGAACCACCCGGCAAGATTGAAACACGGACCGGATCGCGGAATTCCCCTAAACGCACGAGCTCACAACCAAGGAAACATATGCAAGTATCCCTTAAGCTGTCGTTATAAAGTTTTGAGCTTATACCAAAAAGCTGGACTGATTCCTTGCTTGTGCTCATAGGTTGTGTCGATAGTATCACCGTTGCCTTGTCTCTCTCTCTCTCTCTCTCTCTCTCTCTCTCTCTCTCTCTCTCTCTCTCTCTCTCTCTCTCTCTCTCTCTACCACTCTCTCTCTCCTTCCTTCTTTCAGTTAATTGGTGTATGTTTGTTTATTGTTTGTTGATTTTATTAAAATATATATATATTCACACATGACTGCGCTTGAGTTGCTCATACATAGGTCACTTTTACGGTGAACCGACCCTGTTACAAATTAAAAGAAAGATAGTTTCTCCTGGCCAGAGAAACGTCGTTTTAAGAGTTATTAAAAGGGAGATAGTTGGTGGACAATTATCCGTCCTTTGAACTCAATTCTAGAATCAAAGAAATTTCTAAAAGTTGAATCAAGCCCTAGATATTAATAATTGTTTTAATCCGTTTTAATCAATTGTCAATATCAAAATTCCCCTCTGTGCCAATTTATGCATATTTGATTGTAACACGATTAAACGCATGCATAAATCCTGCACCATTTCCCCTGGGGCTAGTTATTCGCTACAACATGATCCAAGTTGGCTGTTATGCTTTCTCCAATGTTAGAGCCATAGACCCTCTTATCTACCAATAATAAGACTATCTGATTCAACACTCTTACTTCAGCAATAAAAACAAAAATTTGACAAATGTGATGTTTACCTAAAATCTTTTTTTACACACGCCTCTTCACATGACACACGAGTTCCCTCAACATGAGAGAAGACAGGAGAGCTGTCAGTCAATAAATGGGAAAACAAAGTAACTTGAGTCACTTATTTAAAAAAGTAACTCAGATGTTTTGTTGTAAATTTAAAAGTAATGTTACTTTACTAGTTATTTGAAAAAGTAATCTGATTACCTCATTTGCGTTACTTGTAATGCGTTACCCCTAAAATTGTACATAAATAAACAAACACTTTTTCATTATATTTTTCTTTCTTTTCTTTTTCTTTTTTGAAGTTGCTTTCAAAATCCGCATGGCTCAAAAAATCTGAAGGTTCACATTTTGCTGGGTTGGATGAGAGGATATGTCAACATATTACACATGAACCCGCTGCCCGGACCAAAAGAAAAAAAAAAAAAACAACAACACAGACTGTTCCATGTCAGTTAGCTGTTTTTGCAGGGCCTGACAGAACAAAAGAGATTTCACAGACTTCCTGTCTCTCTTCATTACCTTAAAAGACTGATTATTATTATGACTATGCCTTTGCCAATTATTCCAACTTCTCAGAAAGGCCACCTACAGTGACTCTCAAAGTCCCTCAAAAGGCCTCAGGTCTTCAGCCTCTGAAGCATGGGGAGAGACAGCTTAGAGTTTTTACAATAAATAGACTGAATAGAAGAATCCATGTGTCATGTAATGAAAGAGACAGATGGACAGAGACAAAAGAGAAATATGTGGATCATTTGGAAACGGGAGATGCTGAAGTAAGAAGGAACGAAAACAATCACAATGGTGATCTAATTGAAATTTTAGTTACATGAATAACCTTTAAATAGTATGGTAAAGATCTTTATGAAGTAAATATAACCAATAGATTGGGCAACAGGATGCAGGTAAATCGGTGTATTCTCCATAGGGCAGCTTCCAGTGCTCTGCTGCTAGGCAACTGCTTGGCCACTATGCGACTCTTCACATGACAACAGTTCTTCTGAAGCAATTAGGACAAATTCAGAACGTTCAGCTGTTTCCTAAGTGCCCAGTGTTTTTGATCTTAAATCTGCTAATGCAGACAAAAGGAATCCCTCATTCAGCCTGGTGGGTTCTGCAATTCCTTACATCAAAATTAATAGCCTACATTAAAAATGACAGGCACTGGTTATGATATGTGTTAATAGCAGTGAACAAAATAAAAAAAAAATGGTTTGAACACCAGTCTTTCTGTATCGCGTCGAGTCTTTACATCATTTTGGAATGTCGTTTTGGATTGTAAATTATTATCATTATAATTATATATTATTATAATTATACATTATATGTTATTAAGGTCTAAATAAAATACACTACCATTCAAAAGTCTGGGATCTGTAAGATTTGATTGTTTTTGAAAAAGTTCTTATGCTCACCAAGGCTGCATTCATTAGATCAAAAAATACTAATATTGTGGAAAAAAAATATATTTTAAAATGTAAAATTTGTTCCTGTGATGGATGTTTCATCATTACTCTGGCCTGCGGTGTCACCTGATCCTTCAAAAATCATTTTAATTGGTGCTCAAGAAACATTTCTTATTATTATCAATGCTGAAAACAGTTGTGCTGCTTAATATTTTTTTTTTTTTTTTTTTGGAAACCATGATACATTCTTTCAAGATCCTTTGATGAATACAACATTTATTTGAAATATAAATCTTTTGTAACATTATGAATGTCTTTACTGTCACTTTTGATCTATTTAATGTATCCTTGCTGAATAAAGTATAAGATCACACTTTAGATTAGGGTCAAATTCTAGAATAGAATTCTAGGGTCAAAAACTATTACCTATGTCTTTTGCCTCAATATCCTCCTAATTTCTGTTTATTAATAGTTAACTTAGTAAGGTAGTTAAGTTTATGTATTGGTAGGATTAAAGGATGTAGAATATGGTCATGCATAATAAGGCATTAATATGTGCTTTATATGTACTAATAAACAGCCAATTTCCTTGTAATATGCAACTAGTTAATAGTGAGAATTGCACCCTAAACTAAAGTCTTACCAAGTATTAATTTCTTTAAAAAATCTCACTAACCCCAAACTTTCGAACAGTATTGTACATAAAAAATATACTGAATTCAAGCAGTCTGAATAATCTTGTTGCTTTTTTCCATGACTCATTGGCCAAGTTTGGGAAACCCACAAGGACAATTCAAATTAATGAAGGTACTTTCTTTTAAACTTTTAAAGGCATATGCACACAATTTAGTTGACTGCTGTACTTTTACTGTAAATGCAGGAACTTTTTTAGTGGCATGGTTTTGAATCAGTCATGACGACAGCATAGTTCCTCTGAACACCAACCACATCCTGCTTCCTGTTCAGTTAGTTTGGTTAAGCAGAACCCTCATTATCTTCTAAGAATGGCGAATTCCATTACTCTGCGAAATTAAGTGACAGAGAACAGAGATGTATAGATATTACGATACCTGTGCAGGAAGAGTGTTGTCCATTTATAGACCTTTAGAAGCAAAGTGCTGAAGCAGCAAGTATTAAATGTTTAAATTTGATTTATATGCATACTTTGTTCAAGGGTGGTTGCTGGTTTCAAGGTAAACAAAAAAGAAAAGTTGATGCTAAAATGCTATTTATTATCAGAATGACTCGCTTCGACCTGTCACTGCTGTAAAAGATGCTTGACAAATGCATAAATCTCTCATTGCAAGGAATCTGTTTCAGTGATTCCAGCCTTTTTAAGCTAGGAGAAGATGAAAGTGAGCTTCCTATGACCTTTGGCCAAGGCAGTTAACCTTATCCTGAGTAACATGATAGAAAATCAGCCCGTGCACTCCTTACTCCTCATGAAACCAATCACATGCACTCCTGTATTCAGAGACTGTCTCCTCTTCGACAGTTTTACTGTCTTTTAATGATTAAATGGGATCTAAATCATGTCTAGGCAAACAGAAACTGAAATAACTCAGGCCATAATGACGTTTCAGAGCATCCCCTTCACTCTGGACGTATCCCCATGAGTACCCATCTGTATTTACAAATAATGTAAATTATGTCTGTGTGAATATATTGTGACAGCAGTATCAAGTGAATGTAACTCTAACTATACCATAACACTATAAAACAAACAAACTCTGCCAAATATAATTTACAGATGCATTATCTAATATGACTTCCTGTATCTCTGAATGGATTTTTGATTGAACTGGATTGCCATAACTTTGTTTTCTGTTTCAGCCAAATAAATAAAATGGTTTTCATTGAGCTCTTGAGACAACAGGACGTAAAACATAGCAAGTATTGTATTCTCTCTAAAATATGGACTACTTTATAGGTCATTTTAGGTTTTTAAGGATGTTTCCTGCAGACAGTAATTCAACATCATCTTCACCAGAGGGGTCCAATGCTGTGGCAGCATAATTACTGTTATCAGGGACCCCTCTCTGGGACGAGTGAGACACAAACCCAGGGGTGCACAATCATCCAGAAAACAAAGATTAATCTGCAACACACACACACACACACATACACACACACTCACAAGCACACACACATGCACACATGTCTAGTTAGCAATCTTTGTGGGGACTCTCCATATATGTAATGGTTTTTATACTGTACAAACTGTATATTCTATCCCCTTACACTAACCCTACCCCTAAACCTACCCATCACAGAAAACTTCCTGCATTTTTACATTTTCAAAAAAACTCATGCTGTTTGATTTATAAGCATGTTTCCTTTAGGTCCCACAGTAAAACGAGTCCCCATGAGCGAGTGTGTATTCAGGTTGAAGTCCCCATCGGGATAGAAAGACATGAGACACACACACACACACACACACACACACACACACACACACACACACACACACACACACACACACA
This sequence comes from Paracanthobrama guichenoti, assembly GCA_018749465.1. Lineage (NCBI taxonomy): Eukaryota > Metazoa > Chordata > Actinopteri > Cypriniformes > Gobionidae > Paracanthobrama > Paracanthobrama guichenoti. The sequence goes on from CM031948.1 coordinate 28,027,178, forward strand.
CACACACACACACACACACACACACAGCTCTTTAGGGTATATATCTAGCAAATCATTGGTTAAAACATTCACTGCTTGTCTGTTCCTCCTAAATCTTGTTCCTTATTCTGAACATCTCAAGGATTCCACAGCTTTATCCCCCTCCATCTTTGAATAACACTGTAGGATTAATCGTGATAAAACTACAAAGAACTTGAAACATTTCTTCCCGTCTTCTTCTTTTTCTTCTTCTTTTTCACAAAACTGATGGCTTAATCCACTGAATAAGAGAATCCTAAAGATTTTTCTGTCAACTTAACACATTTAGGAGAGCTCAAAATAGCCATGCGGTTTTTAGTGGTTGTGCATTCGAATGTTTTCTGGATCTTATTTATCAGATCACGTCATTAAGATGAGGTACATTACAGAAAAATAGATAGACAAAACAGAATGGATTGCTATATGAGCAACAGTTTCTATCCAGATTTCTTTGCAGGCATTTTTTTATTTTTTTATTTTTCAAAATGAGTGTAAAAAATACAGGACAATGACAGCAAGGTTCTTTTCCCCTCACTGTTGTATTTACTTAGCTGTGGTTCCTCAATTAATGTGATCCCATCAATGAGAACAGCAGGAAGCAGCTGCAAAATTCCAGAGCATTCCATGCCTGCCTTATTTCATCATATATCATCCTGTTACAACCAAATTGTATAATTGGCAAACCAATGTGTGTGTAATATAACAATATAACACAAAGTACACTCAAAAAAAAAAAAAAAAAAAAAAAAAAAAAGAAACAAGCTGTTGAACAAACTTAATTAAATTAAGGAAAACTTTTCCACAAAATTTAATTAAGTTTTTCCAACAAAATCTAATTGGTTTGAAATGATTTGTTGTAATCTTGTTGTATGAACTTAAATTAATTTAGTCAAGACTATTAAAAAAAAAAATCATGTATCATGTAATTCCAACTAGATAAAGTAGGATAAAGAGGGGTAGAACTGACGTCCATATTTAGACTATGGGAACTGTCAAAATAGTTAATTTTCTTTATTTCTATAAAAGCTAATAGTCAACACAACACTTGTTCAAATGCTAAGTGTAACATATGTAGCATGCAATGATCAAGTAAAACATTTCTCAGCACTGGCATTAATACAGTTACAGCTCATTGAGAACAGCACAGTCTAACCACAAGGTCTACACTTCACGATAATGGTAACCTCAAAAATCGACACAACATAAAACAACTTTTAAATGTAAAATATAACTATCAAATATAACATCAAACTTTAACAGGTCTTTCCCTTTAATACAAACCCAATTCCAAAAAAGTTGGGACACTGTACAAATTGTGAATAAAAAAGGAATGCAATAATTTACAAATCACATAAACTTATATTTTATTCACAATAGAATATAGATAACATATCAAATGTTGAAAGTGAGACATTTTGAAATGTCATGCCAAATATTGGCTCATTTTGGATTTCATGAGAGCTACACATTCCAAAAAAGTTGGGACAGGTAGCAATAAGAGGCCGGAAAAGTTCAATGTACATATAAGGAACAACTGGAGGACCAATTTGCAACTTATTAGGTCAATTGGCAACATGATTGGGTATAAAAAGAGCCTCTCAGAGTGGCAGTGTCTTTCAGAAGTCAAGATGGGCAGAGGATCACCAATTCCCCCAATGCTGCGGCCAAAAATAGTGGAGCAATATCAGAAAGGAGTTTCTCAGAGAAAAACTGCAAAGAGTTTGAAGTTATCATCATCTACAGTGCATAATATCATCCAAAGATTCAGAGAATCTGGAACAATCTCTGTACGTAAGGGTCAAGGCCGGAAAACCATACTGGATACCCGTGATCTTTGGGCCCTTAGACGGCACTGCATCACATACAGGAATGCTACTGTAATGGAAATCACAACATGGGCTCAGGAATACTTCCAGAAAACATTGTCGTGAACACAATCCACCGTGCCATTCGCCGTTGCCGGCTAAAACTCTATAGGTCAAAAAAGAAGCCATATCTAAACATGATCCAGAAGCGCAGGCGTTTTCTCTGGGCCAAGGCTCATTTAAAATGGACTGTGGCAAAGTGGAGAACTGTTCTGTGGTCAGACGAATCAAAATTTTAAGTTCTTTTTGTAAAACTGGGACGCCATGTCATCCGGACTAAAGAGGACAAGGACAACCCAAGTTGTTATCAGCGCTCAGTTCAGAAGCCTGCATCTCTGATGGTATGGGGTTGCATGAGTGCGTGTGGCATGGGCAGCTTACACATCTGGAAAGGCACCATCAATGCTGAAAGGTATATCCAAGTTCTAGAACAACATATACGTAGAAGAAGGATCCGGGTACTGAAATGGCCAGCCTGCAGTCCAGATCTTTCACCCATAGAAAACATTTGGCGCATCATAAAGAGGAAGATGCGACAAAGAAGACCTAAGACAGTTGAGCAACTAGAAGCCTGTATTAGACAAGAATGGGACAACATTCCTATTCCTAAACTTGAGCAACTTGTCTCCTCAGTCCCCAGACGTTTGCAGACTGTTATAAAAAGAAGAGGGGATCCCACACAGTGGGAAACATGGCCTTGTCCCAACTTTTTTGAGATGTGTTGATGCCATGAAATTTAGAATCAACTTATTTTCCCCTTAAAATTATAAATTTTCTCAGTTTAAACATTTGATATGTCATCTATGTTGTATTCTGAATAAAATATTGAAATTTGAAACTTCCACATCATTGCATTCTGTTTTCACAATTTGTACAGTGTCCCAACTTTTTTGGAATCGGGTTTGTAAAAAACACACTAAACAGCACTTAATTTCAACATTTACTCTCCTGATCCATCCCTATGCAATGCATGCTGGGAACTAGAACTACACTTCAGTCAGCGCAACCTAAATGATTCATGTAGTCCCAACACAAATGGTTTAGGTTAACTTAACATTTTACAAATTTTCTTTCATTTAACGTAATAAAATTTAGTAAAATGGAAATTAAATAAAAACTAAAGATTTGTGATTTTATTATAGACTAAAGATTATAGATTTTATTTTATATACTATTATAGTTTGTATTAATATTTTGAATTAGCTTTTATTTATTTATTTATTTATTTTTAAATTTGCTATGTGCTTTTGTCATTTTTACTATGTTTTGTATTTTTAAATATTTTGCTTTTTTCCCCATTTTAGTTTTTATTTATTTCCATTTTTTTATCTTCTTCAATTTAAGTGTATTCACATAATTATCAAGGCAACTTTTTAAAAGTTTTCTTTAGATAGTTTTTCCATCTTTCAGCTTTATTTCAGTTAACACAAATGTTTTAGATCCTGATTTTAAGAATATTTCACCTAAATTATGTAATCATTTACTCCCATTCCCTCATTCCATATGACTTTTCAACCAAATCTCACTGAAAAACATAACTATTTTACAAGGTGATTTCATAAAAAAAAAAAAATAAATAATCATGAAGAATCACCCCAAAACATAATGTAAACACGATCTCATTCGTACAAATTCATATGAATTAGCCACCAATTTGCCAAACCTTAGAAATGAAGTAGAATCACACTGCTCCTACTGAAAATAAATGGACATGGGTGCTGTCGAGCTCATGAAATATGACGTGCACTATATCTTAAATCTTGTGAAGTGTGGAAATGAGAAAATTTAAGTGTAATCCACTGAAGTCTAATTTGTACTTTGGCATATTCAACCTTGCCATGTTATGCTCGGTTATGGAACACAAGAACCAATTTGGTTTTGATTGAGTTCCAAGGAATTAGGAAAATCATAAATGACTGACAGAACTTTTATTTTTGGGTGAACTGTCTCTTTAAATCAGGGTGGAGTTGGGGTTTGTGGGGAAGACTATAGTCAAAGTCAACATAAGGTCACATAAATGCTTACAGTGATGTCAGGGAATGCTGATACTGCAAATGTTTCCTCCTCTGAAGCATGTGCTACAACACAGGTATGGACAGCTGCATTCACTCTCTGTCTGTAAAACACAAACCAAAAAAAAGGTAAAGGAAGCCAGAGATGTTTAAAGAGAAGAAGCAAGCCCTACGAGAACCATTTCTCCATCACATTAAAGATAACTTTAAACTGCCACCATTTACCCAGAAATTAGGTCAACAGAAATATGATGGAGTGGCCACCTTTGATGCTGTCCTTTAACCCATAAATACTGCATTGAGGGTGGGATACAGTTACTCATGGTGGACAGGGACGACTGGAAAGTGAGAGGAAAGGATTGATGGCTTTTCTCTGTGCCGTGGCACTTTTATTGTCCAGGGACACCTGATAAGGGCCGGAGGTTCCCCTCATCCCATAATCAAGCTGTACCACAGATACCACAAGAACATCATTGTCCCATTTGAGCAGGAAGTGAGAATCTGCCATGGTCAAATCATCTGTGCTCTTATCTATTCATCAGAGCTGTCTTCATATGTCAGTATACTGAGGGAAAGTGATGGAGCATCTGTTCAAGCTAAGCAACCCACTTAACACTTAATGCTCATTATGTGCATCCCTTTATTTTGTTTAAAGGGATAGTTCACCCAAAAGTGAAAATTCTGTCATCATTTACTCACCCTCAAGTTGTTCCAAACCTGTATGAAACCTGTTCCAAACCAGCATTTTCATTTTTGGGTGAACTATCACTTTAAATATAGCTCTTGTGACATGATTAAAATTAACCAAAAATACATCAAATAAACATGATTCAAAAAGTCTAAAATGCTTATTTTCTCTCATTCGAAATGTAAAAATGGGCTTGACATGTACCAGGGCAGAGTACTGACAAATGCCTGATTAATCTCAGAGTACTGGCTGGGAAACTAAAAACACACCGCAAGCCAATTGAAACTGTTAATTAGGTCCTAAGAGAAATCTCATCTAGTGCAAAATCACAGTTCACATTTATCAGATAATTAACAATGCTGGAATATTTTTAAAATCTGTGAAACTTTGCTTCTCCTATTTATTTAAAACCCATAGTATTTCATATAAAACATCAAATAAAATGTTATAAAAAAGTAGAAACTCTAAAGCGTACGGTGGGTTTGGAGGGGGGAAAGTCACGTGAGAGGAGGCAATGGCTCCATCGCGTTATGATTGGTTCGTGCCTCTTGTTTCAACTGTGTTCTGCGTTTGCGATTCACTCTGAAATAACTAAGGCTACGTTCAGACTGTCAATCCAAATCCGTTTTTTGTGCATATCCGATTGAAATCCGATCAGATTTAGCAAATGTGAACTGCTAAAAATCAAATGAAATGTGATTTTTACGAATCCGTTTCAAGCTACACTCGTGTGGTTTGAAATCCTATTCGAATCGCATTTCTGGAAATCCGTTTCAGTCTGACCGCTCTGATTGGATTTCAACTCACCCATGATATCACCGCTTTATTTTAATGTCAAACTCAAACGGAAATGGCCTGAAAACATGATGACTGTGTTTTTTGTTTTTTTGTCAGCTTGGTGAAATTAAAGATTTCATCTGTCTGTTTACCGAGCGTGACTGATGATCTGAAAATAAGTTGACTATTAATAAGAACAGCTGACCATAAGTTTTACAAATAAAATATATTTTTAAATAGTATTTCTGCCTTTAGTTATAATTTTGGAATAAATGTAAAAATGCTTAAAAACACTTAAGTTGATGAGATTTATACTGTTTTAATAAATAGAGCATTAATAATGTTGTTAATGTAAAAATACAAAATAGAATTGTATTGGTCTCTCTCTTTCTCTCTCTATCTCTCTATTATTATTATTTTTATGTAAAATTTATTTAATCAGGAAAATACTTGTTTTTTTTCATTTTCAGCAGCCACTCTCTTTAGTATAACACGATCCTTCAGAAATCATTCTAATATGCTGAATTGCTGATTTAATAGTGCTCAAGAAATTAAATGAAAAATATTATTTGTAACATTATATACATTATTTTTGTCACTTCTTGTCACTCAATTTAATGCATCCTTGCTGTATAGAAGAAAAATCTTACTGACCCTTACTCTTTGAACGGTATAGTGTAAATATATTTAAATAAATAATATATAATATTAAATATATGCCAAAAATACCTGTATCCGTATAAATAACATAGTTAGCAAGGCAATCATGACTGTGCTGTACTGTGAATATACTCACGGCTAAAGGACGTTGTTAGGGACACAGCACAGATGGACTGTCATAAGACAGAGAGGGAGGGGACAGGTGCACTCTCTGCAGGAAGTCATGGAGGTAAACAGTATGAGTGTGAAGTCCCACCGCAACAGAATAAACATCACTCTGTAAAGATGAAACTCTCTCAGTCAGTGTCCGCTGTTGAGTAATACCAAAGCAACCCTTTCATCCTCACCCTTTCATCGTATTCGTAGCAGAGGTTATGTTGACACATGGGTTAGAGAACTCCCTCGCTTCATCTTTCTGTCACTGTCTCCATCTCTCTCTTCTCAGTCTCTCTTTCAAAAAAGATGCATTAAACAACAAAAAATAGAAAGGTCAAGATCCTTAAAAATACTCAGATGCTGAAAGTGAAGCTCTCAGAAAAAACTTCAAATCAAAGGATAAAGCTGCAAGGATAAAATATTAATTTTATGAAAGGATACAACACTAGTCGTGGCCTAAAATAGGTTAATTTTTAGGAATACAGTCTTCAGTTTCACATGATCCTTCAGAAATCATTCTAATACATCTATGTGTCTAATATACACCGATCAGGCATAACATTAATACCCCTGAAGGTGTGCTGTGGTATCTGGCACCAAGATGTTAGATGTCAGATCCTTTAAGTCCCCTAAGTTATGCATTATCCTGCTGAAAGAGGCCACAGCCACCAGGGAATACCGTTTCCATGAAAGGGTGTACATGGTCTGCAACAATGCTTAGGTGGTGGTACGTGTCAAAGTAACATCCACATGGACGGCAGGACCCAAGGTTTCCCAGCAGAACATTGCCCAAAGCATCACACTCCCTCCGCCGACTTGCCTTCTTCCCATAGTGCATCCTGGTGCCATGTGTTCCCCAGGTAAGCGACACACACGCACCCGGCCATCCACGTGATGTAAAAGAAAATGTGATTCATCAGACCAGGCCACCTTCTTCCATTGTTCCGTGGTCCAGTTCTCATGCTCATGTGCCCACTGTTAGTGCTTTCGGCAGAGGACAGGGGTCGGCATGGACACCCTGACTGGTACATGCGCAACAAACTGTGATGCACTGTGTATTCTCACATTTTTCTATCAGAACCAGCATTAACTTCTTGAGCAATTTGAGCTAGAGTGGCTCGTTGGAGACTTTTGGAGATGCTCTGACCCAGTCGTCTAGCCATCACAATTTGGCCCTTGTCAAACTCACTCAAATCCTTACACTTGCCCATTTTTCCTGCTTCTAACATCAACTTTGGACAAAATGTTCACTTGCTGCCTAATATATCCCACCCACTAACAGGTGCTGTGATAAGGAGATAATCAGTGTTATTCATTTCATCGGTGTATACTGTATATTTATTATAAGATAGTTTCTAAGAGGTTCTCACATCACGCTATATTACTGTATGCAAAGTATTTCTTCCAAGTGCACAAAGCTTCTGTACTTTATTATTCACAATATTCCTGTCCAGCAAAGAGACATATAAGCTCAGGCTGTTTAATAGGCCACAAAATGAAACCACTTACTGTTTATCTTTATGGCACTTAACGCTAATAACCCATTTAAAGGGTTTACAGTGCAAGAGCTGTACCTGTAAACTTAAAAGGGAACTGAAAGTGCACTATTTTTCCCCACTCAGAAGCCCTCAGATAAGATTAATTGAGATCTAAAAATGGCTGCTGTGACTATGTGGGTGATTGGCTTGGTAAACAAGCCTTTTTTCCAAAGTAGGACAGTTTCATCATTTGGAAAAAAGACAGATTCTATTTAAAACATCCGTCCAAAAGATGGTTATTCTGAGGACATTCCTTGAGATCATTTAAACAAATAAACTGAACAAAACAAAATATATTATCAGATAAAATATGTTTCCACTGATCATGGTCCGACTGCATTCATTATGCCACAGCATTTTTACCCATATGACCTTTTTCCATAAAGGTCTAAAGTGGATTCAGGGCTGCTTTCAAGAGTATTTTTATTTTCGTAAGCCAAACTGAAGATGTCAGGCAATGCACAGAGGCTTGGCTTCCCACACACTGTGAGGGGAGATTAAATTTTGATTAATTTCTCACAGCTAGAGGTGGCGGCTATGGGCTAGTTTGATGAGCAGTGTTGGTGATCCATGGCACAAGGGAGGTCACTAAAGCTTCACTCAACTCTAGTCTGACCTGGGTCAACCCATGATTGTTGCATTTTATTGAACAGTACCATACTTTAATTTGTGCATGATGGAAACAGTAATGTGATTTCAACTGTAGCCTACTTAAGAAATGTATATTTTTAATTCGATCTATATTCTCAGGTGATAAGTGGGTGTTGGTTAGAAACATTTAGAGGATAAAGGAAACAACAAATCTACATTGCAGGTTATGGTGGTGCAAGAACAGTCTGCAACACCTTCAGAAAGTCCAGCAATTGTTTTGAGACACTTTATTGTGTGTTTAAATTGTGTTATTGTGTATTTCAATTCCACTAGGCTTGTTTGAATAGGCATGATACTTCTGCATAGACTGACAATATTTACACATGAAACATTGCAGTGCCTGTCAGATTCTTCTTCGGATGCATGCAGAAAGGATTACAGCAGATGCTATCATGGTTAATTTGCCATCAATATTCAGTCGCTTCACACTGAAGTCTTTTTTTTACACCTCTGTGAGAGGCTACAAGGTGTTTTTTGCAGCTTTTTGCCTGCAGGGAGTTGACCTTGTCAGTGATATTTCTGTCTGAGTGCCTAGAGGCATCTCACAGACGCCACTGCCAGTTTTGGCAGGTAGAGAAATGGCGGGTTGCCGCAGAAACAGGACCGCCGGGAGGGAACATATACAGCAGATTCCTGCAGACTGAATTTCAGCACGTCTGCAGAATAAAGATTGACTGTAAAGAGCAACTGCAGTCATCACTGTAGGATATTGGTCTTTTAATGTTGATCTGATAATCTGATTAAAATATGCTTCAAACATTTTGATTAAATTCATTCAGTAATCAACCAGAATTTTAAATGTGACAAAAAAAGAAGAAAAAGAAATTACACATATGGGCTATTCACACTGCGCTTTACCCCGGGTTAACGTTGTTCTAAACACAGATTTTAACTCTGGGTAAAGGAACGTTTCACACTTTTGCAGTTAACCTGCTTTGCGGTGCCAAACTTGTACAGTGTGAAACAATGCAGCGTTCACACAGGTTTTTTTTTTCAATGCACTTTTCCTTTTTTTCCTATGTAAACACGTGCTAGATGGATGTGTATAAACCATAGACTGTAAAACATTGGACGTAATGTCCGTGACATCACCCGTAGGCTTCTGAAGAGCATTTTTGAAGTCCAAAGTGGGCGGAGCCGGCCGTCGCCATCTTGGCAGCGTGTCACCTCGCATCACTCCCGGTTAACCAAAAATGGGCAAAGAGGCGGGACATGGGTGGAGCAGACAAATGGCTAGTAGAGACAGTAACGGAAATCCACCTGTCACTCATGTGGCCATGCCCTTAATTATGCAGAACTTTAAGGCATAATATAATTTAAACGGATGAGTTATAAATAAAAATCACTCCCCTCACAGTTGTCATGAAGCTATATAGGAATATTGACCAAAACCACTTTTTGTACCAGGCTGTAAAAAAATGTTCAGCAGAAAATGTTCTTCTGTAAAGTTGGACATTTTAACATGGGGTGTCTCTAGCGGCCAGTCAATGAATTGCAGTTTAAGTCACTTCCGTGTTTGATTCAAGAGAGAGAACGTCAGTTTATGAATACCCATGATTAATTGTTATCCCGGGTAAATTATGAGCAGCGTGAAACGTGAAGCACGATAACCCAGGATTCAGTTTACCCAGGGTTTAGAATGACAGTATTAACTATTTCAAGTGTGTAAATACCTCAGGATACGAGCAGATGCCTGTGATGGCAACAAATACGTTTATTATTGTTTTAATTTATTTAATAGACTTTATTTTATTATTAATAATAACTATTTTAAAAAAAAAAAGGGCGGGATAATCTGTCACTCATGGGATCAAAGCAATAGCAATTCCTGATGGACAAAATACATCGGATATGTATCTCGATAGGGAAGAGAAGACTATCAAAACTTCTGTTTCATGTTGACTTTAAAAATAACTAAACACCCAGACCCACACCTATGTAGCCAAGATCAAGACTTGAACCCTGCTAGAACAATCCATGACATTCAGTGACATTTCAAGTATACATTTTCCTACCCTTTCAAAAGTCAACAACATTAATGGCAGGATGGACACTCTTTTAAAATGTACAAAATAATACAACATCCTTCCAGCTCATAACTGGCCCAATTCTGGTTACAATCTACAATCTACATGGCTAATCTACAGTCAACAGGTCAAGTACACTTGCATGTATACAAGCTCAAGCTCAACCTCAACCTCAAGCAAATAGATATCTTCATATCTTCAGGCTGGGCACAATAAATGGAGCTATCCTAATGGAAAAAAATCTTGTTGGAGGAGCATGAAAGGCCATTTAATTTATTCCTTCTCCAGTGAACCATCTCTTATGCTCCATAACCAAAAGCTGTGAATGTGATGACCTATATCTACAGCTAGCATGATGCTGGTGCAGATACAAAGGCACACCTTATTATCATTATAATAATTATATATAATATATTGTATATATTATTGTGAGTGCAATCATATAGTAGAAGAGATAAGCAACTTTAAATTCAATTGAAAATATTTCAAGCTAAAACACAAAAGTGGTAATCAGAAAAATGAATTCAGCTACAGCCTATTCAGGATTCAGTTAAAATAATGCTCATCTTGTGTTTCCAATGGAATAACACAAGCAATGGTTTCCAACTCCCACTGACTGAACTGAGCTGGACAATGAAATAATTGATGATCTTTACAACAGAGCTGAATCAACACTGAGCTGACTTCACAACAGCCGAAATGCATAATTTTCCTGCTATCACTGTAAAGCTATATCTGTATTGTATAAAGCGCTATATAAATAAAGGTGTCTTGACAGGCTGACTTGACTTTCCTCAAATTGGCCTTTTTAAAACAAAATCAATGCAGTTATGTCAGATCAATGTGGGATTCCCTGGGGAGATTTCACAGCCTCAGCTGCATCAGAAATATCTCCACCTTTGTCAACAGCCTGGATGAGCTGTTGGAGCTTTTCTGTCCAGACCTGATAATAGTACACGTTAGTCACCCTTACTTCAAGAGCCATGCTGCTGCACTCCTGAATTTGGTACTAAAAGGTACAAAACATTTATACTTAAAAATCATGTCTAAAGAAAAAGAACTGACATTGTATTATCATTATTACAAGCCAAGTGGTGCAGATTTATATTAGAATTTTATTTTATTTTTATTTTTTTTGAAAAATTAACAATGAAATATAAAGTCATATATCACCTTTAGATGACTTTGTATCACACTTAGGCCAATATTGTTGGGTATTTCACCGATTAAGTTTTTTTTTTTTTTTTTGAGACTATTGCATCCTGTCAGTATGAGAACACTTGGCATGAAGTCAAGCGTAGCTGACAGAAAGCAATTAAATACCTGAACAGCCCTAGGAGGAACCTCCTCCAGTTTAATTCTTTGGCAAATCCTTAGCTCTGTGTGGGTGATTCTTAATTATTCCTCATAGTTCTTTTCACCTGGCTCAACGTATTGAGTCTCTAGCAATCTTTCAGTTTTGGCTCATGAAAGAGGTATAGGTTATGTCCCTGAAGAGGCAAAAGAGCTTCATTAGAAAGAAGTAATGTTCTCTCTATGATGAAATGAACTGGTAATTGCTGATAAAAGTTTCTTTGGTCAGGAAGAAATTACAAGAAACTGTAAGACTACCTGACTAGCCTTAACTTTATCTGACAGTTAAATGATTTGACTGATTGATTTGTGAGTGTTTTTCTTTAATTATTGTTAAATGTTATCAACCATCTGGGTTAATAAGCTCATTTGCTTATTGCTAGCCTTACAAACTTGTCTGGCTATCAACAGACCAAGCTCAATCTTTTAAGATTGAACATTGGTCTGAGGAGTCTGCTCTGTATTTTCTACTGCACAAGAGACGTGATAAACGGGCATATTTCAAATGACTGATGTACGAAATTGGATAGTCCTTCAATCAATCAGACCAACGATCAATCGCTCCTCTATCCATCATTGTGTTAAACCCGCCAGTAGCACGCCAGGTGGATAAGCCGGTTTGTGATTGGTCCCCGCAAATTTGTAACAGAAGTGGGATAGAAATATGTACAGGTTTCCAGCCTGAGCTGCAGGGCTGGAATAGCACACAATAGCGCGCCAGGTGGATAAGCCAGTCTGTGACTGGTTCCCGCAAATGTGTACCAGAAGCAGGATAAATTAATATACAGGGTTCCAGACTGAGCTGTAGGGCGAAATCAAATCGCCGGTAGATCAGGCTGGGTTTACTCAGTCTAAGTAATTTATACACTGGTTTCAAATTTGTTAATCACAGATGTCAATAATATTATGTCTTCTTAAAATTGTGTATATGAAAAGAAAGACATTTTAGCTATGAGCTGATCTGAGCAAATATGGCACAAACATGCAACATTTTACTATTCATTGTGACATGAGATGCAAGTAGCACAAGACAAACCAATGGGAGGATTCTCTCAAAGACAGATATTAAAATTAATGGATGCACTCATAATTTCCCATTGGAGAGCTACTGAATCGCAAAGAGGCAATCAAACTGCAGGCATGAGCAATATTTCAAAGGCTCAATATACTCCTTTAATGTTGTTTTGGGGAATTCTTTGGATTTATGACTCTCCTTAGGTAATTCACATACTGAAGCCTGAGAATGTTTGATATTAGCAAGAGACCTAGCATTTGGCTGATTTTGGCTGATTTTTTCGAATAGAAAATTAGAATAATGACACTCAACTTGAAAATCATTGTATAAAAAAATATCAGAACAAAACTGTATTTTATTTTTGTTTGCACTGTAATATGCAACATATTTTGCATGTGTAAATTACAACAAAATTAAATGATTAACAGATTCTAGCCAATTAAGAAAAAGAAGAAGAATCTGAATAATTAAAAAAGCTTTTTCTACTACCTATTATTTAACATTCACATTTCTATTGCTGGTTTACAATTGTTAAATCTGCAAAGTTAAGTTCTAAATCAAAAATTACTTTTGAGAAAATCCAAAATGTTCAAATTATAGTTGATACAACATTACAGAACAATTGCTAACATTTTTCAATAGACAGTGTATCAAGTCTAAACTCACCTTGTCAGCTTACACTGGAGTCCAAAGACAAATTTGTTAATATATTTCAGTGCACAACAGTTAAACTGTCTTACGCAAGAGAGAAAGAAACAATGCATTCTCTATGAATACTGCCAAAGACATATCAATATTGGATCAGATACAGTACTACAGCATCAATTGACCCAAAGTCAATCCTTGACATTATCTATGCTGTGCTATGAAAATATAATGAACAAAAGAAAAAGCACAGCTACTAACATGTCTCGGAAGCTAAACAAAGCTGCCATATCGAAAGTCAAAGAAGATGAAAAGGCAATACACTCTACTAAAAAGTCAGAGATATCAGTCTGAATAGTTGCTTGCAAGTAAGCAAAGCAGGAAAAAGAAATCCATGTCTTTTTTCGCACAAATACATAAAGATGTGTCTTTGTGCTCTAAAGAAGAAAAAAGTCTGGTAAGCTTCACCACATGTAATAACTTCTTGTTGTGTCCACCTGTGTCGGCTTAGTGTCTGAAGAACCGTCCTTCTCCTTTTCACTGTCTGCCTCCCATAAGTTAATGAGGGGAGGATACAGTTCATTTAGGGGGATGGAGGAGGTTTTCTGCATGTACTTCTTTAAGGAGTGATGGTAGTTTTTCCTCTTCCATCTCTTTGCAATGTACACCGTGATGGAGCCTAGGCTGATGATGGCCAGTATTGTGCCCATGACACCTGCCAGAGCCGTACTGGTGCCTTGCTCAGAGATTTCCACCGCAAACGTGGCGTGCTTGGTTGTGACATTGACGCATGACTTTTGTGTCTGTTGGTGGATATTGGAGACAGAGAGACAGACCTCATACTCAGTGGCTGGTTGAAGGTGTGTGAGGTTGTACTCATGAACATCGACAGGAACTTTAGCTGTATAGGTGATGTGAGGGTTGTCAATTTTCATGGTGGCAGATGACCACTTTAGATTGGACGTCATGACATTGGAGTTCACTTTCCAGGACACTAAAATTGAGTGGGACTCGGTTTGTTTCACATAGATCTTCATAAGCTGGGTGCTATCCAGAAGAGTTCCATTGACTCGAATGGCAGTCACCCGAGTGTCCGCTCCTTCTGTATTTTGGGCCACACAGGTGTAGTGGCCAGAGTCGTCTACCTGAATATGGGATATGCGCAGAGTTCCTGCACTGCTGAGTTGGTATTTATCGGACACTGTATCCATCATGACTTTGTTACCAGACGGGGTCACCCAGTATATTTCCGGTTCAGGTTCAGCCATAGCACGACAATCAAGGTCTACCGTCATCCCGATGTCTAGGTTGAGGTGATTGGGGAATGTGTCGTGAGAGATCATGGGCAGACACTGGCCTGAAGTTTCATGAGAAAGCACGTCTCTCAGACGCTGACCTCTAACTTCAAGTGGCATTGTGCAAAACATGGAAAGAGGCTCCATAAATCGAATGGTTGTCTTGTTTGAGCTCATCCACTGAATCACACAGTCGCAGCGCAGCGGGTTGCTGTGGATACTGATCTCCCTCAGGTTGGGCAGGGACTCTGCCGTATCCTGGTAGAGGGAGTTTAGAGCATTGTTATTGAGCATTAGACTCTCTAGTGACGGCAAGTCACGGAACGCTAAACGGCTCACGTAGGAAAACTTGGGGTTGTTGGTGGCTTCGAGTTTGGTCAACTCTGGAAGGTTATCCAGGGCAAAGCGATCAATGGACACAAGTTCTCCCATGTTGTTAATGCCAAGTTCTTTTAGCCTTAGCATGTTCTTAAAGTCCCCCTTTTGAATTTTATGTATTGGATTCTTGTTCAAATCCAGGAATTTAAGGTTTGAAAGCTTCTGGAGAGCAGTCTGTGGCACCCGAACTAGTTTATTATCATAGAAGGAGAGACTCTCCAGGTTGTCAAGTCCAACAAACGCATTGCCTGGAATATCAGTGAGCTCCATTCCTGCCAGGACCAGGCTTCTCAAGTTAGTAAGGGGTTTGAAGTTCAAATCCAGGATGCCGACCACGGGATTTTCTCCAATCATCAGGATCTCCAGGTTGGGGGTTGATTCAAACCAACGACTGTCAATGGCCTTGAGTCTGTTGGAGTTCAGATGGAGTCTCAAAAGGTTACGCAATCCAGCAAAGGCATTGGGTGCAATGGAGCTGATTTGATTGTGATTAATATACAGCTCCTGTAGATTGGTGAGGTCTTGCAAACTGAAGTCAGGCATCTCGACTATTTGGTTTTCCTCCAGGTGAAGCGTTGTGAGTTGTGACATGTTGGTCAGGCCGATATCACGGATGTTGCTGAAGTTGTTCTGGGACAGGTCGAGTTCTGTAAGATTCAGTAACTGCTCCAGTTCCTCACTAGTTTTGGCAATGTAGTTACTTTGCAGAAGCAACACCTGCGTGTCAGCGGACAGGTTCCCAGGGATACGTGTAAGGTGAAGGTCATTGCAATCAACGGTAATTGCTTCTCTGTAGGTGGACTGGGGTGTGAACCAAGGCCGGATCTCACACACACAAAGCTGTGGACATTCTGTACTTTGAACTGAAGAGAGGCCAAGTAAAGCCAGAAGCAGGAAGAAACAAATCTGGCCCTGCACAACAAAAAAGAAAGTCCCTCTTGCCATTTTGACTGTATGTGTTTATCCTCTCAGATCTGAGCTGGAATTCCTATAGCGCCAAAGAGATGGTGAGGTGAGATTCTCATTCAATAGAAGTGTTGCAGAATAGTCCTTTTATCCCTCTGCAAGCTCGAACAGCGAAGTCAAAGAGCTTCCGAAAGATTTAAAAGGGTGTAGTTCCTGTGGGCTCATATAGGTTTGAAACTTCCTCACACTGTGAACCTCAGACTGGAGAGTTGGCCTAGGAAAAATAACAAACAGAAAAGATTGTGTTACAATAATAAATGGGAAAATTCCATCACACAAAAAGTTATTTAAGCATATTCAAAAAAACACGTAAAAAGATATGAGATAAAAGCAGAAAGTATAGATTCAAACATGTGATTGGGGTGAATTCACATGACTGAAGCAACCACTGCACTACAAAAATAGCACTTGTGTCTCATTTTCAAGGTAAAATATATATACATTCTTAAAAAAAGATTAATTTACCTTTAGTTTATTTTGTTTTACTGCACTGGCAGATTACCATATGCAATTTTTTCTCAAACAAACTGATCTTGTTTTAAAGATTTTTAGATTTTCCCCATAAAGGTAATACGTGAAAACCAGAGGCTTTTGTTTATTGCAATCTGATATGAAGGGGTGAATCAAAGAGGAAAGAAAGGGTGACCAAAAAGGATGGACATATTATTTCTCAGGTGATCAAACAATTGCTATTGTAAACAAAAACCAAACATTAGTGAGGTGTAGAAATGACTCCATACATTTATCCAGTCTTTCCTGTCAAGATATTACCATATCCTGATTCAAAATGGTTTTCCATCTAAGTTAAATAACTACAGTACTACATCTTTACAGCATTCATGTAATACAAAATGCATAAAAACAAGATATTATGCAAATGTTAACCATTTCAAATCAATCATATCATAATAGGTAAGCTTTACTTGATTCTGCAGGAAATGTGTTGTCCTAGATTACTGAGGCTAATTTAACACTATAAGGGGTTTTGTTGAAGCTTGGATGAAATATCCAAGCATATTAAGCATCCATCGCAAGCAATAGGCACATAAAGGTGGCATGTTATTGTGCCTTTGACAGTGCAGTGAACAGGGCATCTGTTATCCCATATGGTGATAATGCTGATTCAATCACACAAACCGCAAGCCAGAGGGATTTAGTCCATGCCAAATACCACCTACATTAAAAACATATACTCCTCCACATATGTAGATATACAAGAGGCAGCAATATACCAACTTAACTTCAGCGCTTTGGAGTCTCTCATGAAGTTGAATCCAATACAAGCTTGGACAGCTTGAACAACTGTAAATCTCCAAGAAAATGAATGAAGGAAACATGGTACAGCTGGTGTAAATGAGTCCTTTAATGTGAGAGTGGAAATCAATAAGAGGCCTGATCTCCCCCCTGTGGCCAAAAGAGCATCGGGGCAATTTAGAATGAAAGCTGACTATAACTGCCAGTATCAGCAATTCTCATAAAAGAGTGCAGTACACAGATGGACCCGGCCTGTGTTAGCAGAGATATCAGCCCTATCTGTAAAGTGTTTCATAATGCAATACAAAATGACACCTCACACTGAAAGCGGAACTAAACTAATAAAGAAGGGAGTGAAACCAACTAAATATTTTGAGGGCAATCCACTATTTTAAATCAGGGGGAGAATGAATTACATTCAGTTGATTGCGCAGGTTTGGACAAGAAAAATGATACAATGAAAATATACATTATCTAATTATCTAGCTTGTAATGCAATTTATCACACAATGACATGTGAAATATCTTAATAAGGTAATTAAGATGGAAGATTAAACTTATCTGTAAAATGTAAAAAGGGGCAGATTAATGAAATGAAAGAAAAATAGAAGGACTAAAGTGTTACATCACTTTCCAGGAATAGCAACTAATTAATTTATTTTTACCAGAACATGATCCATGCTTTTAATGACACTCAATTTGCAAGATGTCTAAGCAGTCTCTTAAAGGTATAGTTCACCCAAAAATGAAAATTATTTCATTGTTTCATCAAGTTTTTTAGAGTATATTCTCAGAAGAAATAAAGTCATAAGGAACGACATGAGGGTGAGTAAAAGATGACAATTTTCAGTCTGTTTAAATATACACTACTGTTACGGTAGTTTCCATTGTTTAAAATCAGTAAACAATGGGTCAAATGTGCCCTTATATTCTGCCATTTTTACATGAATTACATTTCATTTTTACCAATATTGAGGTCAATCTCAGATTCAGCTCTTAATAGCAGTATTTACCAAAGTGGAGGCCAAAACCTTTCCAGTAAGTAGGATAAAGTAATCCAGCGATCACAATTTCATTTAAGACTGAATACTGGGGCTTAAAATTAAGCCACCATTTCAGCTCTATGTTTTTAGATTAAGGTCTAGTTGTCTGCCTGTAGTTCAGAAACATCACTTCAGTTTCATTAAGTCTGCTCTGAGCATTCTTTTGATCTTTCGGCAGCCAAACTTGTTCCCAAACAAAACTAATGTTGATGCAAAGTGTTTTAGGGTTCAAACAAGCTTAAAATTACCCAGAGGCCTTATATGTTTCTCTTTAAAGTATGGCCTTATAAATTACAATATCAGGGGCCAGATTTCCTAACAGCTTGCACCAGCGCAAACCCTTTTTTGGCGTTAAAAATCTACTGTCAGGATTTACTAAAGACACACAGTGAAAAATTAGCGCTGAAAAGACCTTAATGCATATGCATTTGAGTTTCCCTCTCCAGATGCAAAATTTATAGGAGGAGAGTATTTAAATTAATCATGCAAGGTGATTTACTAAGGTTTGTGCTCATCAAATTACTGGTATTGTGCTATTACTTACCACCAAAAAAACACGTCTTAAACCAGACGCTAACTGGTAGACTGCATTGGTCATTATGGGAATGATCCGGCTGCTTCTGTGTACTTTAATTTGCACGTCATCAGTAGATCACGCGCAGAACATTCCACCCCCATCTGCGCTTTTTTGGAATTGCACTCCCATGCTAATTTGCCCTGTTTAGTAAATATGGCCCTAGTTATTATAATATGATGGTTAAAAATGAAAACCTCATAAGGAAGTTAATACAAACAACAGACAATTACTCTTTTCACATTTCAGTAGTGGTATTTGGGGACAAGTGTGCACAAGCTGCAATTATGAATGGAAGAAACATGATGTAACACAATGTTTCTCACAGTACCATTTGCCTAAGGACCACAATTAGAACATCCTGATGATCCTCATAAATATTCACTCTTTATAAGTAAACAGGATCTGAATCCAAATCTGCAGGCAAATTAATGGCTATTTACGCCATTCCAACCTCATTAGGTGAACTTCTGCAGCCAGCTTGCTTCCTGTTGTCCAGCCACCCGTCATCCCGAACTTCCTCTAGTTTTAGATAACAAATGACAGCTGTGAAATTCAATGGGAGCCTATTTGAAACACCTGCCATTTCAGATCACCGACAGATGCAGATCTGTTCTCTGCAGAGAGTGAAGACTTCTGTTTTGAAGATACGTCTGATCTGTGGGTCACTGTACTGCTAGTGTCTGACAGGTTATTCTTTTCAAGTTTGAGGAAAATGTATACTTTAAGCCTGCAGTTTTATTTGAAGTGTACAGTAAAACTGAGATTTGAATGAAATCCTAAGTGAGGTGATTACAACCACACAAATCTACAAATCTGTCAATGAAACTGAAATGGCAGTAAAAATAGATAATGAAGACACATTTTCCTATTTCCTACGCAACCTCACTATGCTTTCAAAATCTTAACTTGAGTACGGTAAAGTGCAGTTTTTAATTCCCAGCAGAAAATCAATATTCGAACTACTACAAACAACACTAATGGGTTGATGCTTGTATAAAAAAATAAGGGTATTTGGATTGGTACGCAAGCCCGAGCTACTAATGGCCAGGATCCACACAAACATTAGAACACATCATTTGTTGTTCATGATTTGATTTAGTGATTCATCAAGGCAACAGAAAAAAACTCTTGTTGCTACAGATATGAACAGGGCTGATTTTGCCTTTGTTTCTCACAGCCTACATGACTTAAAATAAACTGTATTTGCTTTTCTAACTCTCTATATGCACACAGTTTACTGCGGAGGCAGAGGAAACACTGGAAATACATTCCCAGCATACAATACAAAAGTCCAAATAAACAAGTGGGGACACTCAAAAGGCCTGCTAAAATGGCTTACGTCGTCCAAAAATCGCCAAAAAAAAAAAAAAAAAGACCATCTTGTCTCTAACTTCACGGTCAATTCTCTGCTAATCTCACCAAGGGACTCACTTCCTGAAAACCTTCACAGAAAGTGAGTGAGAAATTAATGGTAATTAATTTTATTCTTGGATCAAAACGGGTTTGCAAAGGACCAAGAGAGCAGATCTTTTCACATCCAACATTCAAGACCCTTTACGCCTGCCAACTCTTAATCTGAGGGGTATTATTAATTGCATGGTGAATCATAGCTTTGCCCAGGGTTGAACTGTGGGGTAATGGCATGGGCGGTACAGTGCTGTAGAGATGGGGACTACTGTGAATGGCATAAAAACATTGATTGCTGATCAAATTGAGTATCTTGTGTCCCTGCACAAGGATAAGTGCTGAGGAGTAAATGCACAAGAAACCCCAAAGGTCCCATTTCGGTTTCAAACTATTTGCACTTATAAATGTTACTAAGTGGATCCTAGAATGTGCATTATCTCAAACTCAAAACCTCAAACAGCCTGTAGAATAATGCCATGTGAACAAACCATTTTAATCTTCTTGAACAGATGATGCATACTTTATACTGTGAGACTTACCCTAATATAACCTAAAAAAATAATAATAATAATAATTGGTAAAAAGTTAGTTTCTTATACTTTATATCTTTACATTACTAATGCTGTTTAAAATAAATACCTAAATACATAATTTAAAAATGCATTACATTCATAAACATGAATGATTTTACTAAACAGAATAATTAAAATTCATACAGTCCCATCTTATTTATAAAAGCAGTAAGGAATGTATTTTCCTCCTTCACCTGCTGTCCAAACAGATCCTCCGCAGAGTGATTTCTTAACTAGATTATGGTTGCAGAATTAGTCAAACAGCTGCTTGGTCTATTCCACTCTTTATCTCAGTGACCAACACAAAACCCAGACTTGTTCTTTTTCACCACTACTGTTGCTTCTAATCCCAACAGACTGGTACCTTCCAAATGACATGCACACTTATAGGAAAAACACAACATGTCTCTTACAGCTCCAGACCATCATGGTAAACCACAGTAAGACCCAGTAGACTTGTAGTGTTTTGGATTGACAGAAAAAAGAGCAAATTGTGGCTCTGCAATATATTGGAAGTGACATAAAAATACACGATTATATACTGTAAATGACAAAGAAAAAGCTCTATTATATATTGCTATACAGCAGTTTTGAAGAAAAAAAAATACAGTAGTGTTTTCTGTAATTATAACAGGTAAAGACAAGAGCTAGTATTACAGTTTTTACACTGACCTATTTTATTTGTCAAATGTTTTTATAGAC
The DNA here is from genome assembly GCA_018749465.1 of Paracanthobrama guichenoti. Taxonomy (NCBI): domain Eukaryota; kingdom Metazoa; phylum Chordata; class Actinopteri; order Cypriniformes; family Gobionidae; genus Paracanthobrama; species Paracanthobrama guichenoti. Next base: position 28,048,777 of record CM031948.1, read on the forward strand.
TTGATTATATGTTCGATTAAAACAGTAGGCTATATGATAAGATATGATAAAATCCTAAAAACAAAAATATAATTCCACAAAATATTCAATTTTCCCACATACCTCTTAAAGATGTAACCACCTGCAGCCTACACTATTGTCCTCGTCTCATATGCCCGACATTTTCCCTTGCGTTGTTGTTGCTTATGAGGACGCTTCTCTTCAAATGTCAGAAAACAACTTCTGCAACAGACGCAACAGCTGCAACAAGGGGTGGCGTCCCCAGGGGACAATACAACCCCCTCCTCAAACCTCATTATACAGCCTTCCCTGACTAAAAGACGTCTTCCCGTGTTTATTGTCTTTCCTATGGAAGTTGTGGCGTCTTCTTTCGAATGAGTAAGCAACGAAACATCTGCTAGAGTGCCTGGACATTGAGATGCAAATCACATTTCTGCATCGCCAACCAGACCCCATGCGCGCGCCTGCGGTAAGCCAGCAATAACGTGATCAGATCAAAGTTTGCGATCGATTTTCACCACAATTACAGTGTAAAATCACTCCCAGGAGGCTAAATATAACAAACCTGTCACTGTGAAGAATTTAAACAATGCAAAAGGAATAATCAAGAAGAATTAGAAGTAAAACTGTGGTACAAGACGCAACCAAATGCTTCATGCATTCAGTTAAGGCTGTTTTAGCACTGCATGCCTGCATGTTTGACACAAAGCTTTTAAAAAGTCCACCGCATCCCATTCCCTTCCCGTTCTGCTATACTCCATAGCATACACACGTTGTGGCATTATCTTTTACCAGACTATTGTTCTTACAAATCCTGCATGGATTGTGTGTACTCATTAACAAACCATAATTTATGAAAAACCACACGTTTTGCCCTTGAACATCTCAAGCAACAGCCGATGCGTCCTTGCTATTAAATGCAGTAAATCACGCCGTATGGCAAGCCATTCGAACAATTAGCCAATTTCTTAAAACTATTATACATTTTTATATTACTATTAGCCTACTTATTTTTATATTTTTAGTAGGCTAGATATATTTTAATCACCAATACTTACTAGTATTTACTCAATGCACATTTAATCCCCTACAAACTAGTATTTATTACGATTCAGCTATCCTAGTAACATGCAACTATTCTATTGTTTGTAACAATTTGCTAAATTTTGTAAATTAATTATGTCTATTAAATATTTAACTATTGCAAAAGTTTCTAGTATATAATGAATAAGTATCCTACTAAATAATAGTTGCAAGTAAAAAAGTTAACAGTAACTAATTAGATTGTTTCCTTATAGACTAATTATTATTATACTCTTTATAAATAAGTGTTATTAATTATAAGTACCGTTAATATGAAAAAGAACATAAATTAATAAATGGTTAAATTAATAAATGCTAAAACGGCTTGCCATACAACCAATCCATAAGAAAAGCCTCAAAAGCGAAGCAACACAGATACCATCTAATTTCATCTAACCTGAAGGAAACAGATTTTGGGTGCCACAGCTCATTATTACAGAATAATTGTAAAGTGTAAGTGGCTATTGTTTTTTGGTTTTTTTATTATTATTGCACAGCGCAGAATAGAACCTATTTAGTTGCCCATGGTTCTGGTTTAACATGCAATGGGAATAGCAATTTGGATGCTTTAAAATATATCTGAACGTACCTCTTTGGCTTGCTGCACGTTCCGAATGGCATTGAAGTCCTCCCTCCGCGCTGACTGGTTCATGCACTTATAGTATCTAGATACAGTATCTATGTCCTTGTGAACAGAAGAATGAGCACTTAAAGAAAATCCATAGATAATTAACACCATCACGTCGTTCATAAGTTCCGTAACGATTACAGCGGCATCGTTTCGTTACATCCACTCCGCAAAACATGCATGTGCACCCTTAGCCAAGCGCATGGTCAGGTTCTGCATGGATCCTTGCAACAGGAATCCGCTGACTGGCTCTCATCCGCCGTGTCTCCGTGTTACTGTGGAACCCGTGCTGCGTCGCCAAGGAAAATATGATGACAGCACCTGGCGCTGTCCAGGCGAGTCAGCTGATTCCCGAGCAGGCGATTGGTTGCTAGCCGGTGGCTGTCATTCGATTCCCAAGCAGAGCACCATCTGTTCAGGGATTGTTGTGATGCGAACAAAGGCGGGCATGGGGGAGCGCGGTGGGGATAACGCGGGGCGTGGAAGCTGAAATGCTAAGGAGGTGATATTCTCTTATGAGAACGTCTTCCACTGACTCCCTCCTCCTCTTTGACGTGTGATGGAGGACTCTGCATGGTGTCCCACTCACCAAAGATTTACAATGAGACAATGTCCCTTTGTTTGGTGCCTCACTTTCAGGAAAGTTTTTCTTCCTAATCCATCTATCTTTGTGCATAGGCTAGAGATTACATTTTCAGACAAAATTTCCTGTTTTAGAACAAAGAATACATTTGTTAATAAGTTATAAAAATGTATTGTTAATTAATTTTGTGTGTGTGTGTGTGTTCATGGAAAAAGAGAATAGGGTGTTACACAACTTCGCGCTCTAAATAACATGCACAAATAAATAAATAAATAAATAAATAAATCTAATGAGACATGGTGGATGAAAACATTTCCGAGCTAATTTATTCGCCTGTTAATTAGTCTGCTCACAATAAGCACACACTTGATATGAGAAGAAGAAAAAAAACATCATGCAGTAAGCATGAATGTTTGACATTTGGGGTGATTCATTTCTAATTTTGAAAGGTTGTAGAAATAGCCTATAATTTTTGTTTGTTTTGTTAATACATTGTTCTGAAGCAATGAGCAAACTCAGGACTAAAGGTTCACACCAAGAACGACAACTATATTAGCAACAATGCATAACAACATTCAAATTATTATAATCGCATGCTGCAGTTTTGTCATCTGTCTCTTTAAATGTTCAAGCTATTTAAAGTCGGCTGGATTTTGATTTTGCTGGAAAATCATCAGCTGGAAAAAAATATTTCTGAAAGTAATTTCAAAGATATACACTATATATACTATTGCCTAAAGTATTGGGACGCCCCTCCAAATCATTGAATTCATGTGTTCCAATCACTTCCATGGCCACAGATGGTTGCCACCTGTGCAATAGGTCCAGTCGTGGTTCACTACTAAATATTCCATGGTCAACTGTTAGTGGGGTTATAACAAAGTGGAAGCAATTTGGAACAACAGCAACTCAGCCACAAAGTGGTAGGCCATGGAAAATCACAAAGCGGGGACAGCACATGCTGAGGCGCAGAAGTTTCTGAGTCAATAGCTAGAGACCATAGACTGTAAAAAAAGATGCATAATGCACCTTCCCTTTCTTCCGTTGACGTAAGTGGAATCTCCCAGTGCTCAAATATGGCACTGACATCTTGGAGCCCGAATCTGCGCAGTAGTGAGTGCAAAGTTGAGCCGCGATATCAAGGGCCCGCCCTCACTCACGCATAATCAACAACTTTTTGTGAAATATACATTTATGGAAATGTAGAAATTAAAGTTAAAGCTCCAATCTCCTCCCGAAGTTCCCAAAAAAATGTCCGTTAGTGCCTCAGGGACTACATCAGTCAGAGAAGCTGTCAATCTCAGCTTATTTTAAACTTATTTAAAGAACCAACACTTGAACTAACATCAGCGTGATAAAAACAGCCTAAAATGACAGAAACCATCTTTGGAAAAAAATTTATTTGAAGTGTAATTTGATTGTTTAGTTTGTCTATGTCCCATTATATTTCATGGAGAGAGCAGGGTTTATGACCTATACTGCATCCAGTCACTTGGGGGTGACCGAGACACTTTAGCTTCACTTTTCAGGACTTGTGTGGCATGCTTGCTACAGACCTCCAAACTTCATGTGGCCTTCAGATTACCTCAAGAACAGTGCGTAGAGAGCTTCATGGAATGGGTTTCCATCACCAAGTGCAATGCAAAGCGTCGGATGCAGTGGTGTATAGCACGCCACCACTGGACTCTAGAGCAGTGGAGACGTGTTCTCTGGAGAAACAAATCATCTCTGTCTGGCAAACGGATGGACGAGTCTGGGTTTGGTGGTTGCCAGGAGAACGGTACTTGCCTGACTGCATTGTGGCAAGTGTAAAGTTTGGTGGAGGGGGATTATGGTGTGGGGATTATGGTGTACACCAACTACTATGGTGTAGTTTATCAGGGGTTGGGCTTGGCCCCTTAATTCCAGTGGAAGGAACTCTTAATGCTTCAGCATACCAAGACATTTTGGACAATTTCATGCTCCAACTTTGTGGGTACAGTTTGGGGATGGCCCCTTCCTGTTCCAACATGACTTCGCACCAGTGCACAAAGCAAGGTCCATAAAGACATGGATGAGTTTGGTGTGGAGGAACTTGACTGGCCTGCAGGGAGTCCTGACCTCAACCCGATAGAACACCTTTGGGATGAATTAGAGCGGAGATTGTCAGCCAGGACTTCTCATCCAACATCAGTGCCTGACCTCACAAATGCACTTCTAGAAAACACACTCTTAAACCTTGAGGAAAGCCCAGAAGAGATGAAGCTGTTTTTGCTGCAAAGGGTGGACCAACTCCATATTAAACCCTATGGATTAAGAATGGGATGTCATTAAAGTTCATGTGCATGTAAAGGCAGGCATCCCAAAACTTTTGGAAATATGGTGTACTTCCACTGTGTTACTATAGTTGTGGTGTAACTTCCCTATTATCATATAATATAATTCCGCTATTATCCTTGATGTGAATGGGCTTTAACACATGCAAAAATAATAAAAGACTGATTCAAAGGTATGTGTAACTGAACATCATCTACTGATCTCTACTGAACTGAGATACAACAATTACCCAGAGAGTCAATGAGTTTAAACCGCTGGATAAATGCGTGGGCGCTCTCTGAGTCACCTTCAGACATGGGCCTTTATAAGTAGAGAACTGGAGGCAAGTGGAGAATACAGCTCCTGCATTGCCTCCCCCATGGTATGCTTTATCGCCACTGAAAGATACAGACAGATGGAGTGCTGTCAGTGTGTTTGTGTGTGCGTGGGTGGGTGCAGATAACAGGGAAACTTTTTGAGGTCACTGACGCCTTGAAGGCCTTAGCTGGCAGGTAAATAAAATCGCTATAGGTGCATTGGCTAGATTTGTACTGTGATATGATGGTGACGATCAAACACATGCACCCACCACTTAACTAAACATTTATCTTAGAATATCTTTTGAAAAACTCATACCATGATAATTCAGAGAATAATTAGCAAAACAACACAGTTTTGACTGCAACCCTTTATGTGGTAGCATCTAAGTCAAATATATTATCTCATATGACTAAATGCATGTGACCACATTAGGTTACACCAACAAACACAATTTCAAGAGTAGGTAGAAACCGCTGTGCAAGGCAACAACTGCACATTTTCACTTTTTTACAGTTTTACAGTCTTGCTTCAGTTGCAGGAATATTCAGGTCACACTCATTGATTGAAAATATTGATTTATTCCATTAAGGCAGACAGCAAACAGAGTGAGATATGTCTGCTTTAGAGGATTCCCTCAGCATGCTAAACCATAATACAGCCAGGTTCAGTCAGACCAATATCTACCTCTTAACAGCAGTTTACAATTTTGTAATATATTATACACTTAATATTCATTTGAATGAGTTATATAATTTTTCCATTCGCTAAATGATTCTCATTACACATTTTACCATTATAATATAGAAAATGCATAATTATAATGCAATGTTGATGCTATCAATGATTTAGTAAATATTTTCCTACTCTTTGGATTAAATCAAGATCTCTGAACCAGTACTGCTGGCTTTAGAATGGCTCCATCTCCTTCAGACTGACACAGAGGTTAACAGAAGTTAAACCAGAGCCTGGGGTTAGTCTTATCTGCCACAATGAGTTTTAAAATCATGAATTTGTTGTGAGAGGGTTCACAGTAGCACTGAGTCAGATGGGACCTGTGGATATGAGGTACTGGCAGAGGCCAGTCAATCAATAAGGCCACATTAAAGCCTTGGTGTTCTGTAGAAAAGAGACAAGAGTACATGGCCCTGTTCATTCAGTGCTTGTAAATGGTTGTGAAATGTTTCACAAAAGTGTCACCAAACCTTTACAAGAGAATCGATTTTTTTATTTTATTTTTTTACCCTTGTCACAAACCCAGACTTTTAATCTTAAAATATGAAAATTCATCATAAAAATGTATTGCATTACATATTATATATTTTACAACAATGTTCTATCTAAATAAAGAGTAAAATAATCAATAAAAATGTTATGTTTTATGTAAAAAATGATGTATTTTATGATTGTCCTTCAGCTGTGACATCATTAGACAGATTATTTTTTTCAGTTGTTGTTAAGATGAAATGAGGATATGAGAGCAAGCCATTTTATTTTATATATAAGCCATATATATATATATATATATATATATATATATATATATATATATATATATATATATATATATATATATATATAATTGGAAACAATTCCAATTATATAGAAAACCAGAAACCTCCATATTGGAACAGACACTCATATACTCCTCTGACCTGCCTTTGCAGACTGAGTTTGTATAATGTGTGTTCTTAATACTGTTACAATTGAGAAGCCGCTGCAGTGCAGGTTTATTTAAAGTTCACTGCTAAAGGGTTAACCTCCAATCAGCAGTGAGTAAAGGAAATAATAGATTCAATGTGAATCTGTATAAATATGTGAGCTCATTTTGTGCATCCCTGATCAAATGATCAGCTTTTAAAATCTCACACACTCACCTACACAAAAACTTCCACATCCACACACACAGAGATACATGATCCAAAGCTGACAGGACAGCAGACAGCATGATCCCATTTTCCTGTGGTTCACTATTTTACAGAATCAACATCATAGACTTAAATGTCATTACACACACACACACACACACACACACACACACACACACACACACACACACACACACACACACACACACACACACACACACACAAGCAATTTAAATAGCTCCATATGCACTTTTTCATAGACAAGAAATGTTTTTCTCTATGGCATTCTCATCTCTCCAGCCCACTCCAAGACCTCCTCCATAATGCATTGCTTTTCCTCGCCACACCTCTCAGTCTCTACATGCAGAGAACCATCACTGCTCATAACCTAGTCTCCATGCCTACCATTCTAGCCTGGTTTAACCTGAATTAAGAGCTTGTGTACGACACTTTCAGGTGAATATGGGATGAAAAATTTAACATTAGAGAGGAGTAAATAAGGACTAATTTGAATAAGGCATAGGTTAAGAGAAGAGAAAGAATAATGCCCTCATTTCATTTTTATTCAGTTCTATCAGTAACTTTAACCAGGGGATTAATGGTCATGGGGAATGATGTGTTGGCTCAAGAATCAGTGAAGGAGCAGATTGGATCCAAAGCATGAGAGCACCAGCTGTATTGCTCTTTCTCATGGGTGAGAGGTGACAAAACCACTGTGGTCTCTCCTCTACAAGGTTATAGTGATTGATTATAGTGGTTTCTTTTGACACTATGACTGATTTATTGTTTAATAACAATTACACTTATACCCAAGTCTAAATTACATTTATAAATGTGATAAACATTTGAAGTAGTAAAAATCAAATGTTGCATCATTTAAAGTTAACTAAGAAAAATGGCAAAAATGTACCATGGTACAATGTACCAAATGTACAATGGCATTCTTTGAAGAACTTTTGAAGAATATACAGTAATCATTCAGTACCATGGTACATTTCAAAGTGATAAACCATGGTATTGTGTCTCATGAAACTCAAAGATGGATGACAGTGCCTTCATATGTGCCCCTCCTCCTTCAAAACAAAGAGAGACACTTGAGGGCAAAAATCTCTTGTCTTCGGGTCACAATGCCGACCTTGTTTAGGGTCAGGGTTATGACCCTTTGCACAGAGAATGGATAAGAAGAAGAGAAAGGGTGGGGGAGATATAGGAACGATCCTTTCAGTGCAAGAAATTCTCCCACATAGAGCAGAGAGAGAGCTCATGCTTGCACGGCAACGGTTGCCAGGCAGATTGGATGCCTTGATACTGGCTAGCATGAGTTCTTCTCCTGATGGTGGAATCTAATCCCCTATAGCAAAGCATGTTCACATCATGTCAACTACCTCTCTCCTTTTTATGAAATGCATAGTCAGACTGCAATTTCCCCCATTACAAACAGAATTATACTTCTTACTTTCTTCAAGATGGAGGTCCATAATCATGAATGTACAAAATTAATTAGTACAATTGGTGCAATGCAGAGCTACAAATCACATCCACACACTTACAGACATTGTTCCTCCATTCAGGAAAATGCAATTAAAAAAACACTTGATATTCAGCCTGATTAACACAAGAAGAAATGTTTTGTAGATTGAGTAGAATAAAAAAGTAATTGGGTGAATTGATCAAGAACAGAGTTAATGGGCTTGTTTTTCAAAAACAAATTGGCTAATATATTGAAGAACCTAATGTACTATTAATCAGGACCAAAAAGGGATTTGTAGCAATCAGATTTTGTTTTAATGTGCTTTAATGGATGCAAAAAGCTTAAATATTGGAGAGACACTCCCATATACTCACCCATTTAAAATTTAAAGCCAAACTATGCAATATTTAATTGTCCAAAAACCATCTCCTGAAATGTAGCCCTCTCTCAACGGAGGCAGTGTCTTCACCGCATCACGTCAAAGAGGCGATTCACTTTGACCCACATGTAGTTTAAATATTAAGCAGCCCTGCCTGGTAACCAAATATATGCATACAAATATAAATATAACAACTTAATGAGTCATTTATTATAAATATAAGTAGAAATGTTGATATTAAAATGTGAATGCAACCATTTCATATATATTTGGTTTTTTTTATTTACTTTTTAGAGATAATGTTTTGCAAGCTGTTTATTCAATTTAAGGAAACTGCTGTCTCTGAATATGCTGAAAGAGAGTCCGGTCAAATTCAGGTCAAAGTGAATATTTCATAGAATGTTCTAGGAAGAGGTTCATCTTTTAGTGAGATTAAAAGGATAAAATCCTTTTTTTTCCCTCTGAGAATGCCAATACTTTCTCTAGTTTTTCAAATGAACAACATCTTGTGGAAATGGATAGAATTTAACATCATCTTTCTTATTAAATAAGAAATGAAAGCTATCTGATAAGCAATGCAAATATGCATGAATATGTAAGTTGAATATACACTCACCTAAAGGATTATTAGGAACACCTGTTCAATTTCTCATTAATGCAATTATCTAATCAACCAATCACATGGCAGTTGCTTCAATGCATTTAGGGATGTGGTCCTGGTCAAGACAATCTCCTGAACTCCAAATTGAATGTCAGAATGGGAAAGAAAGGTGATTTAAGAAATTTTGAGCGTGGCATGGTTGTTGGTGCCAGACGGGCCGGTCTGAGTATTTCACAATCTGCTCAGTTACTGGGCACAACCATTTCTAGGGTTTACAAAGAATGGTGTGAAAAGGGAAAAACATCCAGTATGCAGCAGTCCTGTGGGCGAAAATGCCTTGTTGATGCTAGAGGTCAGAGGAGAACGGGCCGACTGATTCAAACTGATAGAAGAGCAACTTTGACTGAAATAACCACTCGTTACAACCGAGGTATGCAGCAAAGCATTTGTGAAGCCACAACACGCACAACCTTGAGGCGGATGGGCAAGCTTACCAAAATTGGACAGTTGAAGACTGGAAAAATGTTGCCTGGTCTGATGAGTTTCGATTTCTGTTGAGACATTCAAATGGTAGAGTCAGAATTTGGCGTAAACAGAATGAGAACATGAATCCATCATGCCTTGTTATCACTGTGCAGGCTGGTGGTGGTGGTGTAATGGTGTGGGGGATGTTTTCTTGGCACACATTAGGCCCCTTAGTGCCAGTTGGGCATCGTTTAAATGCCCAGGCCTACCTGAGCATTGTTTTTGACCATGTCCATCCCTTTATGACCACCATGTACCCATTCTCTGATGGCTACTTCCAGCAGGATAATGCACCATGTCACAAAGCTCGAATCATTTCAAATTGGTTTCTTGGCCCCCACAGTCACCAGATCTCAACCCAATAAAGCATCTTTGGGATGTGGTGGAACGGGAGCTTTGTGCCCTGGATGTGCATCCCACAAATCTCCATCAACTGCAAGATGCTATCCTATCAATATGGGCCAACATTTCTAAAGAATGCTTTCAGCACCTTGTTGAATCAATGCCATGTAGAATTAAGGCAGTTCTGAAGGTGAAAGGGGGTCAAACACAGTATTAGTATGGTGTTCCTAATAATCCTTTAGGTGAGTGTATATAGAAACCTTACCAGATACGTATATCTGCATTCGTTAACTGTCCTTTTTTTTTTTTTTTTTGCTCTAAATCGGAGGCAGTTTATCCCTCGGGATTTCAGCACCATGGATAGTGGTAATAAATTCATTTTGCGAAGAGCTCTAAACCGAGTCTGAAAGTCAGCAAGAAAAAAAAGAGTCAAAAGTGAAGAAGTTAACAATTCCTACAAACTTTTATCATAGGTTTCAAATCAGATTGTGTGCCACTTTCAACCACTGATCCCCCACTGCCCGGCAAAACACACAACTGATGTACAAACATGAGGTTAATCTGAATAATCCAATGCATTGAGAGATTATATTTGGATAGAGGCTTACATTTCATATTTTAACTAGGACCTTTGTTCTTTGCTTAATATAATAATATAATAAAGAATATTTATGAAAGAAAAGAAAAAGAAATAAGAAGAGAAGAACCACTGAATAAAATTAAAATGGAGGACTACATGATTATAGGACATCTGCACAAAATTCTTTGTTTCTTCCTTTTCTATTTTATTAATTAAAGCTGCAGTCAGTTAGTTTTCCCTCTTTGTCGCCATCTTTGTTTGAACCCTGAAACTGTAGTTATTTGTGGAGTTATCTTCTTTACGTGGATTGGGCATCGGCACGGCTCCTCAGCGCGGAAGAATCTAATGTTTTGAGGTGTATACGTGGGTTGTCTATCAACGCACCAGTTGTCAACAATGATTGTAGTTTTGAACTTTCTGGATTATAAGCCGCCATCAAAATGACAAGTTTAATTACATTCCAGTTGCTGTAAGAAGAGGCCACTACCTGCAGCATCCACACACACAATATAGGCTACTAGCACCGACTTTTATGTATATAGATGTGACGTAATGACACAAAGACGAATGGTGGAAGCTCATATTTCCTGCGGAAAGCTACCAGTACCATTCAAATGATAACATTATTATAAGCTTACCGTTGTGAATCGAGCTAAGGTAAGGAGATGATTTTGAACACTGGCTGGTTATGTGCTTGCTCAAAAATTGATTTTGGATCATTTTTAACCAAAAAAAGTTACTGCAGCTTTAAATAAACAATCTGTCCATGGATTAAGAAATGGTTAAGGATCAGGTCTCCTGGAACAGATCAGAATCTTTTTATTGCCTTTCAACATGGCAGAAGAGAGTCAGCTGCCAGTTTATAAACTATGTACTATTCCCTATCCTGCAATGAAACGACACAATAGATAATTTGGGATAAATGTTTTACAGTACACCTTAAGGCACTCAGAAATGTTAATAGTGCGTGTTTGTGGCTCACTTTAGGCCACAAGGACAATGTAACTTGCAGTTCAACACTTTGTTTTGTCATTTCAAGATATATCAAACAAACATTTAATTCACATTTTCAATTCAATTCACATTTATTTGTATAGCGCTTTTCACAATACAAATCATTTCAAAGCAGCTTCACAGAAAGTGCATGCATCTACATTACAATTTAAAGTGATTTGTTAACAGAGGAGACTGTGTCCAAGTTATGTATTTCAGAAATGTACATATACAAAAGCACATAGTTAGCTAACAATGTGTTATTAAGCAATGTAATAATTTAAGGCACAAACAATGGGCTCAATGAAGTAAGAATACATGTTGTTAACTATGATTATGATTATTCATCTTCCATTTCCGTGCTGCTTTTATATATTGGGTCATGCTTTAAACACCCCATGTGAAAGCAGCTCAGTCATTTCAATTTGTGTGTATGAGGAAAACGTTAAAGGCTCAATATTGACATTTTCCTCATGTACACTATGTAGAATTAAATTATCACAGATTGAGATCCAGACAATCATTTATCTTGGATCCATCACATTACTGCTTCCTCTCACTGTGCCTAGTGTTTGTTAATACAATATAGGGCTAAAATTGGGTACACAAGCTTTCAGCAGATATGGGGCGTCTCGTCGCAAAGCCATTGCAGTTTGGAGATTCCCATTATTTATTTATTTTCTCCAGCACAGCTGTGTTAACTAGGCCACCAAAGAAGAGTGAATGGCTGGAAAACTATGTTAAATTACTACCCATAAATTTCAGGTAATTCACAAGAGAAGTCACTTCTCTCAACATATGCAAAGCAGCTAACCAATATCAAATAAAGATTTAAGGAATTGTAACAGATGGAAGTCTTTAGTCTCTGGTTGCTTTACACAAGTATAGTTAACAAAATGTATTTAACATGTATTTGCATCTTATAATACTAAACACAAAATGTCTGTTATCTTTTAAAGTAACATTTTCTTATGATTTCAATACATAAACAAGGTACAGAACAACACTTGTAAAAGTAATCATGACCAAAATGACACATTCAATATATAAAACAGTGGTGAATTCGGCTCGTTTTAAATGCCATCAAGACGTCTTGTTTCTAAAAATATACAGACATATGGGCATCACTTAGCTATTGTTTGCACATGCTCCCTAGTTTCAGATGATTCAAACTAAACTACATGCATATTGTGGATTACACCTGCTAGTTTGAGGCAGAAAGAATCAGGGAACAATAGTCCTCTTTAAACTCTCTAGACTGCCATTCAGTATGCGTGAATTCTGCACGCATTCACTTCGCACAGCTGATTGGCATTTCAGACAGAAGGAGCTTAAAGTTGGACCACATGGGGCTTACAAACACTAGACCAAACTACCAGCCAATGTTAAAACCCCCCACTGCAAAGAGCTTAAGATACTTATAATGGTCGCCTGTACAACAGTGCCGTGATTGGCTTCTTCTCAACTTTTAAGTTTATAATCCATTTTGCCTCCTGTTAAATCTTGATTAAGTGCCATCTGCAATCTCTCTTAATATGACTCAAATGCTTCTTTTTGGCTTCTTTTTTCAATCATCTTCACTGATTTATTATGATTATCAAACACACTGTCATTGTGGTTATCTTTTGTGGTTTAAAATATCATGCAAGCACAATCTTCAAGCAGGGTCATTATGACCTGGCTTTATACAAATGTGACATTTGCTGTCCGCTGTGAGACTCCTCTGGGGCTCTTATCAGTGTAACACATAAAAGAGGACAAAACCGTAGACATATCAGATGAGTAAATTAAATTTGCAGACAGAAGCAAGCCCCCCCAGAGGGCTGTAAAACAATATAAGCATATTCTCAGGCACTTTGTCAGGTTTATTTGTGGGTAGATAACAGACTCTAATTTGAAGCTCTCACTAGTAATTTTGATTGTGTAAATGTTTATTTCGGTTTCAAGAAATAAAATAAAAAAGTGAAACATCAATGTTGTTGTTTATGATTTTATCATTTTCAATAGTCTTATTGCCAAACAAATTTTCCTTAACAATCATTTCGATTTTATGATTCAACCTATACAAATATAATATATATAGAAAAACTGTATTATCACTATCTTGTGACTATGGATCTTTAAATTCACTAAATATACTAAATGTAACCCACACTAACTTGTACATTACAGTATGGTTTCGGTTAATTTCGAATCATAAATGAAAAAAAAAAAATTCAGCAAAAAGTCATAATCGTGACCATTTTTTACATGATCATCATTGCTGTCACTTTGGAGTATTCGTGCACATCCCTTGTAATGTATTATATCTAGAGTTATGTTGCAATGCTTAATATCTGAAATTTATTCTAACAGTTATTCTAACTTAAAGAGAATTTAATTTCCTGAAAGTTATTCTTAAAAATAACCTCTTAAAAGTTTTGTCTTTAGAACAATCTTAAGAAAAAACTTAGAATATTCTTAAGAAACAAAGCCGAGACTACCTGTAGGAGGTGGTCTGAGTTTGGATGAACTGGAACTGTGGCACAATTCATTTGAATGTGAAAGCAACTCGGACTCGGGTACGCACTTGTTCAGGAAGAAAGTAGCCTGTGCATGCATTTTAGCCGATGAGGACTAGTGTAAATAGCGCTTGCCAACAAGACGCACTATTTGCACTTAGTGTAAATAGACACTCCGTAAAAGGGCAACACGTGTAATAGATGACAGTGCTGACGCAGAAAGCCGTCTTCATGCTACTCACATACAGTAAACCAAAGTGTCGTTCACTCTCCTGTTTTCTATCATGCGGCGTGCATGTAAGAGGAACGTCAATGCACCAGGGTTCGATAAAATCAAGTTGAGTGTGAAACCAGACCAAGCACCGGGGAGCACTGGGAACAATCACGCTCGTACTCAGGCTGCAGCAAACGTGCCCAGTGTGAAAGCCCCCTTATTCTTAAGAATCCAGCCCCTGGCTTGCATTGTGTTGGCTGTTGCATGCACTATACAAAAGACCTAAAAATGGAATTTATCTAAAACCACATATTATATCTGACAAAAATATGGAAGCACACAAAGCAACCCCTAACTAGATTTTAAATTGTCACAAAACATTTATTAATTTTTTTTGTCACAATTTACTAATTTTAGTCTGGAGCCCTGTTACACTGAGCTTTACAAAGAGCCACATGATAACAATATGTAGGACCATTTTACAACATCTGAAACAAAGCAGACATCTTTCTTTCATGAATGTTTCAATGCACACATATACACTAACCCACCAAAGGCTGGGAAAGTTGTCTCTTTGCTATTACTTGCTGTACGAGAGTCATTCTGTGGGAGCGTGTCGTCTGCCTCTTATTCACACGCTTGTGTTTGTTTACACACTGCAGCGAGAGCAGATGGAGCAACGTCATCCATATTCATCGACCCAAGCGCTGTCACCTTGACCCTGAAGCCAGGCTCTTGCCCTGCGCTCTGTGAGGGTTCAATAGAGACACTCGCGGCTGCTGCACAACCCCAGAGTAGGCCCATTATAGAAGAGGCTGGGAAAGATGGAGAAGCCTCTTCTTGCCACCCCCACACCCTCAAATCTGCATTCCGAAACTCATGCTCTCAAGGAACGCTGTTGAGAATGGAACATCTGCCCAGTAATGGGGGTATCCTAAGTTGATGAATGAAGGAAGGCAAAAGCAGACAATAGTGTGACACCAGGGAGAGCTCAATGGAGAGTCTTGGTCAGCATAATCAATTGGAAGGTTTGTGAGAGCAGCGAGGCAATAGCAGTCCCACAGCTTGCAATTTGGACAGAGGAACATTAATTTATCTGGTCCTCACCAAAGCTATGCCAAAACATGCACCAATAGCCCTAATGTAACTCTGAGAGCAACAGACCCTTTATGCAGATGAATATTTGAGTTTGATAGAGACAAAATGCTTTTGTTGCACTGAATTACAACAGTTAAATTAAAATAAACCCCTTTGTTTTGCACTCTTGGTTTTTGTAAGGATGACAGAGGAATTTACTCCCAGAATCTGCATTAAAATATCCTTTACAATGAGACAATTAACCTCTCCGATTACAGAAGTGGGGAAAAGATGACCCATGATGTTCCTGCCAAAATGAATGAATGCAAAGCCATAAACTAAGACAAGTCCATGCTAATTTGCATCAAGTGTACATAATGAAAGCCATAAATCATTGAGAAAATAAAACACACCCACAAGTACTGAGATGACACCGGTGAGGTGATTTTTGACACCAAAAATTATTCACATGCACTGGATATAACAGCAGAAGTACAGTTTCCTCTTGTGATGTCCTGTCTGGTTGCTTCTAACCAGGCCAGACATGCCTAATGAAGACCAGGACTAAACCCTGGAGACCACACTAAAGCATTTATTAGTAAACTAGGAGGTTTCAGGCTATGCTGAAGTATGAACCCCAGGTTTGTATTTCCTATGCGTGCTACAGGAAACACATTAGTCACAGTGACTATGAGGTCCCCTAGTGGGAGACGTCATCTTAATGAACTGCCATGTGAAAGGATGTCTCTCCCTCTCATGCCATAAATACGTCTTTCACTGTTTTTGCACCACGAAGTGCTCGCCTGTGGGTGCTCGTAGGGCACGGGGAGCACAGTGTCATTGTTACATGCATCATGAAATGAAGTGGATGAACCTGCCTGGATGGCGCAGAGGACATAACCTTGAAAACTGGCATGTTAAGTGGTGAAATCAGAGCTTAAACAGAAGCCAAAAAAGTTTGAGTGCTTTCCCCACAGAGGAACGAACTAAATAAAGCAATGAGCTGCCGTTTTGCCATAAAAGGAGTCTGAGATTTTGATTTTGCTTTGTTATCTAAAACAAAAGAGAAATGGCAACTTTAAAATAAATAAATATTAGGGCTATCAAAACATTACGATGTTTACAAAATTTTTTATTAACTTGTCAAGTAAAGAAAACAAGATATTATGTTTAAGTTGTCTATTTGTGTGAACGACACTTTACAGAACATATAGACTCCAGACATGCAACAGTGATCTTTTCTCATCTCCACAACAACAGTGCTCTTTCCTATTTTTATCTCATCAAATGTCTCAGCAAATCAGTCTGTTTTCACCCATAGTATTAATTAGTTTAAATGTTAACTGTAATAAAGAAAATTTTAACAAATGTATCAACTCTAAGATATGCAATACATTACAATATGAGTTAGAAGGAACTAATTTTATTAGTGAATGAAAACACTACTATTTAAAAGGATTTTTAAATGTTTTTGAAAGGTCTCTTTTGCTCACAAATGCTGCATTTATTTGAATTTACGAAATGTTTCTTATTATTATCCATGTTAAAGACAGTTGCAGTTAAATTTAGCTGCTGTTAAAACTTTGATTTTTTTTTTTTTTGTTTCAGAATTATTTGATGAAAAGACAGTTCAAAAGAACAGCATCTCTTTAAAAATAGAAATCTTGTGAAACAAAATGTCTTTACTGTCACTTTTGATTGAAAATTTAAAACTCACTAACCCCAAACCTTAGAACGACTGTACTTGGCAACAGTTGGAAACACTGAACTATATGATTTCAGGTTAAACAGCCATTACTTTAGTTTTTCAATAACACCTTGTCCTTCTAAATTTGCTGTAACTCCTTAAAGATGGCTCTTGATACAGATTGATTAACTGGAAATTTATGTACCAAAATCATAACACTAAAGAATTATATTATTCCTCCACCGCTGACTTATTTCTGATCATTGTTCTTCACGCGCGCGCACACACACACACACACACACACACACACACACACACACACACACACACACACACACACACACACACACACACACACTTCAAGGAGCATATGGCATCTCATTGATGAAACTGTGGGGACTTAAAGGGAATTGTTTGCTGAAATAAATTAACAACTTTGCTATGTGAAATAAGGACAACTCAGTTCACTGCATCTTTCATTGTTAGCACAATTGAACAAGAACATGAAATGGAAATGTTACAGATGCCTTATGAATACATTAACAGTATGAACTATGAACAACATCTCTGTTGCTGTTCTCTATCCAAAAAGACCAAAAGCGTATTTTGAGTTCTAGTGCTGTGTGCTTAGCCTCTTTTTATCAGTGCTGAATAATAGCAACTAAAAATAAAATGCACAACTCTGACTTTACTTTTAATGGCATACAATATTATCAGGTAATAAAAATAAAAACGTAATAGTGATTTTTTTTTCTCTCGCAATTGCGACTTTATATCAGGGAATTCTGAGAATATATGTAAGAATTGTGAAATAAAAAGTTCATTATCTTTTTTATTGTGTGGCGGGAACAATCTTCCATATCACACAGAATCTGACCTAAGTAAAAAAAAAAAAAAAAAAAAAAAAAAATTGTTCCTGCAAATGTAAAAGATGTCTGCATATTAAAATGTGCCTATTTGCTTGAATGTGTGCTGGGTAAGTTCTCAAAGGCATTGTGGGACACCGCTCAGTCTCCTGGCTGAAATCAAGACAATTTAGAAACCTTGCTCTTCTGGGAGCTGGCTGACTAATTAACTGACCAAGCTATTTTGAATAATTAAAAATAAATTCTCCACAGCATGCAACATCCACAGGGAACATCTCAACCTTTTTCCACATAGTAAATATTCTGCTGTTACCAGCTCATCAGTTTCATCAACTTGTTTCATCCAGACCATAATTACCAGAAAATCATTGTGTCTAAACATATTAACAGAGGGAACATGGAGTGAAGTGGAGACTATTTTACTCCAAACAATGACATGACTGAATTGTTATCTCTGATGCAAATGAATAAAAATTCATACAGGGCAGATACATTTAGGTGTGCTAACATTTATTTGTTGAAATGAAGGCTACAAACACCTTGTGAGGCTGTCTTTTTTATATCCTGGACGTTGCAATATTCCACAACAGGTAAATGTTAAGGCTGTGAAGTAAAAAAATAAAAATAAAACTGTCAGGAATGAAGGGATTCTGTAGCCAGGGAGTTTATCATGTTAATATGTGAATGTTGCTGCACTACAGGAGGTAAGTTTTAAGTCTGTGAAAAGGGGTATGGCAATCAAAGCAAGGTTTTCAACATAGTCCTATTCTACATAGCCTATTTCAGTCCTTCTGAGTATCCTCAATTGATTTTGGGTCACCAATGGCCAAAGAAAGGCATATCTGTGTGTGTACTGTGTAGGATTTTAAATTCTATATTATAATCTTATAATGACAATAAAATTCAATGAAATGTCCTATATTTTGTTACATATATACGACTTGTTACACCCCTCGTTATACTATAATTAGCCTAGATTAGTTTGCTGCACAATTACATGAAATGGCACTTACAATTCTTGGATGGGAAACGAGTTGATTTGGCTTGTCATGTCAAATAAGGCTCTCATTCAGGAGACAGCATATCATTCAGAATGAATTATCTGGCTCTGCAGTCAGTTCTACCATGACGCTTTATTGTGAGTAATAACAGACAACTGACAGAGCGTTAGTGATGTGTTGTGACAGGGTTAAAACTGTGTCTCTCACTGTAATTTGTCTGTCCGTCCTGTCAGAGAAAATTTGAAAGAGTTGCAGAGAAGAAATATGATCAGAAGCATCATGTAAATATTAATTTAAAGAATTACTCAAGGCAAATACAATCATATTCCAATATAATAATGTATGAATATCAATATTAAGATAAGCATTT
The DNA here is from genome assembly GCA_018749465.1 of Paracanthobrama guichenoti. Classification (NCBI taxonomy): domain Eukaryota; kingdom Metazoa; phylum Chordata; class Actinopteri; order Cypriniformes; family Gobionidae; genus Paracanthobrama; species Paracanthobrama guichenoti. Next base: position 28,068,159 of record CM031948.1, read on the forward strand.
TGAGTTTTTACCTCATCTTACCGCCTCATTTTTTCAAAATACTTCAAATATTTTCTTTCAACCATAGAGACACAACAGCAGCAAAATACAAAAGGGGTTTGTGCTAACACAGTCAGCATTAAAAGACTCTGCTTTGCTGAAGTACTAAAAACTCCACCACTAAAGATGACAGTCTGTTTTTTCCCATCAAAGCCACTTTTCATCAAAAAGTTTCTAAAATCGTAACAGTGACAGGCTTTCTCGAGGTCACCTCTAAGTAAACTGCTGCTTTCTGGAATAACAGTCCCTGTGTCCCTGATGCATTCAGCCTGGGTTTTATTCTTCTATGCACACACCCATCATCATTCACATTCATATTAGTACTGGCACATTGCCACTTTTGATACACACCTTGAGGAGAATGCAATAGCGTTTGCCAAGCACACTTTAATATTTAAATACATCCACTCCAGAAGTGCTTACTGCAACCTCCAAGAGAGCTGCTACTGTTGTTGACATGCTCTTATTGTTGCTGTTGTTGATGATGCCGTTGTTGCTGTTAACATTTATCTGTAGTGCAATATGAATCTCTATACACATGCAGCTCAGATTACCTTTAAGCTCATTCTGAAAGCAGGTCAGGCATTTAACAAAATGAAAACGGCACCAAAAAACACAAAAATTTTAAACTTCTTAAAAGAAATGAAGGAATACCAAAGGGTGTTGATGTATTAGGGTTGATGATCTTAAGCAGACCTTAAATTAGGCCAGCCTTCTGCTGCATTAGGCCTTGAGTGTCCCCTGAGACACAAGCATCCCGCAGTGAATCCTGGGAAGCATCCCGCTACTTCATCTGATCAAGGGCTTTTACCTCAGCAGTGTATCAGGAAAAAATGCTGATCTAACAAGACTTAAACACACCAGTATAGTTTGTTCCACTTTCAGTACATAAAAGTAAATTCAGTGGCCAGTCAACTAGTCAACTGCAAGTTGGTCAGCAGTTAGCCCGATCAAAATCAGAGCTGAATTTTATTATGAATTTTATCTTTAAATTTTATTCCCAAAATATTTTTATGTTATGGCCAATAACCAGTAAATGGCAGATATTAAAATGTAAATATTAAAATGTATTCTATTTAGTCTAAATTATCTAAAAAACCTAAAAACAAAACAATATTAAATTATCTGTGTTAAATTATTTGTGTTTTTAAAGATTTAACAGTAAATGAGTGTCAGGTAATCTAAATGTAAAAATAGGAAAAAAAATAGGCTTGCACAATTAAATATTTAATATCAGCCAATACTGATAAATGACACACAAAAAAACACTCGATTTCTAAAATATGTTACAGATATATAATGCATTCCTCCAGATACACTTTCAGGACTTGTAAATTGATAAATATTTAATCTAAATATACAAGGTATGCAGTTCCAGTTTTATCCATTTAGTGGTCGTAAACTTTAAACACACACACACACACACACACACACACCCACACCCACACCCACACACACACACACACACACACACACACACACACACACACACACACACACACATACACCCGATGGACAGGCTTCCACCTGCAGCTCCTGCCATTCAATAAGACTGATGTTTTTCACATGACCAGGCCACACCTTCCCATCTTCCTCTTTACTGAAGCTATTTTTACCACATCAATTACCCCCATATACACAATGTACCCGCGTGCTGTGTCTTTTGGTCTCGATGGATTGTTGTCATAGCCGCAAACTCCAGAGGCCAATCTATGGTGACTTAGCGTTGACATGGTTACAATCTCCTCACATGTTCTCAGTATTGACAGGAGGTAGGTTGGGGGGATGGGAAGGATAGCAATAGGGAATAATGGCAAAAAGAATAAGTGTGCACTCTGCTTGTAGAGGTTATGTTAAGACTGGTTAGAAGGATTGCTTTACATACACTTTATAGTAAACATGATGTGTTTGGAATAAAATCACGAGAGACTAATGAATGTGCATTGCCACAACCAAAATAGCTTTATACAGTGCTTATAGATTTAGCAAAACATTTCTTAAAGAAAACTTATAAAATGTAATCTCTTTCATGAGATTTGGATTGTTTCTTCTAGATATTGGAAACATTAAAAAGAGAGAAAAAGCCTTGTAATCTTGTGTCTTGAGTAAAAAATAAAAAAGGGTTCTTTAAAAGGTTCTTTACACTTAGTAACAGTTCTAATAATAGTATTAATAAAATATGAAAATAAACGTCTCGGTTACGTATGTAACCCTCATTCCCTGAAGGAGGGAACGGAGACGTACGTCGGAACTGACCGACGAATTGGGATCTGTTTTCAGAGACCAATCTGCTTCGAGTGTTTCTAAACAAGCCAATATCGATTGGCATGCGGTCCATGCTCCGCCCGCTATGCGGGTATAAATACGGAAGTGGAATACCGCATCCTCGCTTTTCAACTGAGGAGCCGAAACAGTGGCTCGGCCTTCAGCTGAAGCACAGCACCTGGCAACGGGACGTACGTCTCCGTTCCCTCCTTCAGGGAACGAGGGTTACATACGTAACCGAGACGTTCCCTTTCAGTCGGTCATGTTCGACGACGCCGGAACTGACCGACGCAATTGGGATCCCTACCAACACGCCAGGATGCTGGCCCTTCCAGCGCCCTGCTTGAGCTCACTGGACCGCTCCTACATTGGAGAGGAAGTCAGGGCTCCAGGCAGGGAAGGACAGTCACTGCTGTTCCTGCAAGACCCACTCAGAATGGCTATTGGATAACGCTGGGAAAGCGTGCCCGTTTGGGAACGGAACGCTGCGGGGGCCACGTGCCTCAACGGAGGGAGAGGTGGCAAATTACGCATAAGGACTAGCCTATCAGGGTAGTACAACATATGACAGTCTCTGGGGTGGATCCAGCCTGATCCCAGGGGGGAAGAACACCGCCAGAGACGACAGAGCGAGCTCTGTCAAGGGAAAGACACGGGGCTAGCCGAGTAGGGTAGCTGGTACCGTGGAGAATACACATATGGGGTTGCCGTTAGGGAACCGCTACATATGGAACCCAGCCTACACACACGTTCCACAAGCATACGGGTGCAGGCCTGGCGCCAGACGGCCGCAACGCCTGACAATCGAAGGGGTGACGGAGGAGCTCGACAGGGTTCGCCATTTTCCAGGGAACACGACTGGAGATAAATAACGCACGCATCCGGCCCAGGGGGCGGGAATGGCGTCGCAAGCCGACACTAGAATGGGCACTTCCGTGAAGACCACAGCATGCCTGGACACCTGTTCTAGGGGCACTCCCGCCCGTAGAAACGAAGGGTCCGCCCACGGGCTGAAGGTTTGGCGGCAGTAAGGGGTAACTGAGACCCGGTACTTGCCACTCTGCCACGCCCATCTCGGGACTCGGCCGTGAAGCCAGTGCTGAAGCGGTCTCATATGTAGCAATCCGAGCAGCGTTACCGCGGCTGCAGATGCCATATGCCCCAGGAGCCTCTGAAAGAACTTCAGTGGGACCGCTGTCCTGCCTTTGAACGTATTCAAGCAGTTCAGCACTGATCGAACTCGCTCCTCTGTGAGGCGCGCAGTTCGATTGACCGAATCCAGCTCCATACCGAGATAAGAGATCCTCTGTGTGGGACAGAGTTTGCTCTTCTCTCGGTTGACCCGAAGGCCCAACAGGCTGAGGTGACGGAGCACCAGGTCCCTGTGTTTGCACAACTGCTCTCTGGACTGGGCGAGTATGAGCCAGTCGTCGAGGTAGTTGAGAATCCGAACGCCGCGTTCTCTGAGCGAACAATGGCTGCCTCCGTGACTTTCGTGAAGACACGGGGCGACAGGGACAGCCCGAAGGGCAGGACTTTGTACTGATATGCCCTCTCCTCGAACGCAAAGCGTAGGAACGGTCTGTGTCTCGGGAGAATGGAGACATGAAAGTACGCGTCCTTCAGGTCGATCGCTGCGAACCAATCTTGGGGACGGATGCATTCGAAAATGCGCTTTCGCGCCAACATTCTGAACGGGAGCTTGTGCAGGGCCCGATTCAGGACACGCAGGTCCAAGATTGGTCTCAACCCACCCCCTTTCTTGGGTACAATGAAGTAAGGGCTGTAGAACCTGACTTCATATCGGCTGGAGGAACTGCTCGACGCGCGCTTCTTCGCCAGTAGGGCTTCGATCTCTAACCGCAAGACATGGGCATCGCAGCTCCGCACAGAGGTGAAGAGGATGCCCTTGAACTTGGGAGGCTGGCGAGCGAATTGAATCGCGTAGCCGAGTCTGATGGTACGGATGAGCCAGCGAGACGGCCTGGGGAGCACTAGCCAGGCCCCCAGGAACCGGACAAGCAGGACCATCGGCACCACAGACGTACCCGGGGTGGAGCAGCGAGGTGGGAGACTCAGACCCGACTCGGGAGGCCCGGAGGCGGCCCGGAGTGTTGTCTGAGCCTCTCCAGGTGGGGCAGAGAGTGGGTGAGAAGGCTTTGTTGCGTCCTCGGTGCCCACTCTGCTGCCCCCTGCCTGGGGAAGGCAGGAGGGAGGAGTACTCAAGTTCGACCCGGGAGGCCCGGAGGCGGCCCGGAAAATCGACTGAGCATTCCTGGGTTGGACAGAGTGTGGGTGAGAAGGCCTGGTGGCGTCCTCAGTGCCCACACTGCTGCCCACTGGCGAAAGGAGGGGAGGCGAGGAGTGGCAAGGCCCGGGGGCGTCGCACACTGCCCGCCTGGGCCTCCTGGAGCCCAGGGAGGGAGGAAACTGCTCTCTTAGTGAGTATGTGGGTACCGCTAGTCTCCGAAGAGCCAGCGGCAGGGGTGTTGTGTGTGTGTGTAGACCCCCCGGTCCTCCTCCCGGGGGGGTGGGGGGGGGTGCGGACACCACCTCCCGTCGAGCAGTCCCTCTCGTCCCTGGGCTGCCCGTCTCAGATCGATGTCTGGCGTGGAAGGGCGCCAGCCACGACCTTGTGAGTTCCTGATGCACCTCCGGGAAGAATGGTACCGGGGCGGGGTGCTGAGAACCAGCACGGGCCGCTCCGAGAAACCAATCATCCAGCCGCGAGGGTTCAGGACACGGTGGAGGGTTCCACTCGAGCCCGACGCGCCCGGCAACGCTACCACACCCGAAGGGGGCAACGCAGCCGAGTCTTCATCTCCAGAGTCCATTAGCTCGTCCCCCGATGCAGCAATCGACATCATGTCCTCAGCCGGAGCCCCAAAGGTAACGGCTGGTCCCCCATGGGAAGGACCAGGACGCTCCTTTGGGAGCTCCACCAGCGCAGCGGAGGGGGGAGGGTCCCGAGGGGCTTGGTGTCCCGTCAGGGGTGCCCTCACAGTTACCCTCAGGTCTCCACCAAAGGCATCAGCCAAAGTAGCAGCGGGAGGACCACTAGATCGGGGGATGCGCAATGGGACTCCACCCCTTTTGAGGTAATCGAGCCTAGACCGTAGGACTGCGATGGTCATGTTCCCGCAGTGGGAACATGAGTCATTCACAAAAGCTGCCTCAGCGTGCTGAACGCCCAAACACGTGAGGCAACGATCGTGACCGTCAACTGGGGACAGGAAGCGACTGCATCCAGAAACACACGGTTTGAATGACATCTTGGAGATGCAGGGTCAAACCGTGTTTTGCTCTTTTAGCAAGGAAAGAATGCTCTAATAGTGCTGAAGCACACAGGGGAGATGGCCGCAGCTCACAGCAGTTCAATAGTGCAAGCCTGCTGTGAGCACTCAGAGGACGCCCAGGCAGGCTGAGAACAGCTGATTCCTCGCGGCTTACTCACCCGCTGAATCGCGCCGCCACACACCGCACCCGAAGTCGAGCGATCCTTTCCGACTCGTCAACACTCTTCGCAGGAAAACCCAGCGTTGATCTTACCAACAACAGGATTCGGCTCCGAAGTAGAAAGCGAGGATGCGGTATTCCACTTCCGTATTTATACCCGCATAGCGGGCGGAGCGTGGACCACATGCCAATCGATATTGGCTCGTTTAGAAACACTCGAAGCAGATTGGTCTCTGAAAACAGATCCCAATTCGTCGGTCAGTTCCGACGTACGTCGAACGTGACCGACTGAAAGGGAACTACTATTAAGGTCCTATAGCACTTTCAAAAGCATGGATCTTTCTGGAACCTTATAAAAAGGGTTCTATTTAGCACCAAAAAGAGTTTTGCTATTGTTACAAGCCGAAGAACCCTAATTTGGTACAGTTTAGAACCATTTTTCTCAAGAGTGTAGATATCACCAATGTCTCAAACTTTGCTCAGATTTGCTAAGACACAGATCTACAATCAAAAGCCAGAGATTTCATTGTGAATATAGAAGTTTCTCATCAAATTTGTCTAGAAACAAATAAGATATTCACATTAATTTTATAAGTCTACTGTATACTCTTCTTTATGACAACAAATCGTATATTGTTTGTTTTTCAAATGAAACCTGTTTGTAATTAAATCTCATGAGCTATGAAAGAGCAAAAAACCTTTAAGGAATAAAAATAAAATCCCACTATTACCTTTCATCACTTCTTGCTTTGATGGACCTGTTTCAATTAAGCAATATTACATTATAAGTCATGCTGTACTAGTGAAAATCAGCTTTATGCCTATACAGTCGAATCACAGCCATGCTGATATTAATTGCAGTCGTGCAAGCGATATTGCTTTTTTACAACAGTTCTATAAACAATATGTTAATATTAAGCAATATTTAGACAAAACTGACATACTGGTTTGAATTTTTTTCTCTCTTCCCACAAAAATACTTTCAAAAGAAGCCAAGGCATCAAACCTGTCACCAAGCAACAGACAGACTGTAAGCCTGCAAATATTTCATAAACACTAATATTTAAAAGTGTTTTTGTTTACTTGATGTAGGCTTGGACACCTGTGCTTGTGAGATGACTAATGTAAGCATGTCTGACTGAACAGAAAGGTCATTTAAATTAGCAGTAAATGAGATTTGGTATCAGGCCATTAAGTATGTGACAGAAACACACGGTTTAATTCCCAGTTGACTGCATGAGATAAAAAATAGATATACATGAGCAATTTTAAGCACTGAATAACTGTTTTCTCATTACATACAACTTAATTGAGGAGAGAGAAACCAAGACAGAAAGACGCAGAGAAAGATTGCATTACACTGCAAAAACAGCTTTCATAGAGGAATCAGACAGGTTCAATACAAGTTAAGATCTATTGACATATGTGATGTGATGTGCTGCTGTCCATTGCAGCATTCATGGGAATAGAAGGTCAAGTTTTGTGTATTGCATTGTGGGATGTAGTACTATAGTACTATAGATGTAGTATGTTCAGGATAGCATACTATTTTTACTATAGCTGCAGTATATGATATGTATGCAGTATGCAATTTGCATTTGTACATTAGATTAATGATAACTTTTGTACCTTTAACTGTAAAGATGAATCTGTATTTCATGCAGTGTTATTTTACATATGATTATTTCTGTAATATTTCCCACCTAAATGCTGCTGTAACCCACCTGAAAAACTTAAAGCACATTGTTTCATTTGTATCTTTATTCTATTATATTTAAAATTACCCCATTGTAAAAACACAAATACATTAAGTGAGCAAACATTTAGGTGAGATAACTAAAAAAAAAAAAACTCCCATAAGAGTTAGCTAAGGGGGAAATTACCCCATTTTCCAAAATGAAATTCGGATATTTCCAAATCCAGTAAGTAGCATACAGGAAATTTGCATTCTTTCTTTGAATACACTGTATACTGCAGAAATGGTACCATGCTATTACAACATATGTTGTATCATCAGCATAAGTTCACCATTAAAAGATGGTTTAGACGACTTTACAGCTCAATTAACACAAGTTGGAATGATTAAACACTGTAATTAAAATGCTAGACTTTGATTGTAGGTCAGTATTATACTTTTTTTTTTTTTTTTTTTTTTTTTTTTTTTTTTTATAAATTGAGGGACGAGTTGAAATTACTGTCTGTGGAAATTAAATTACTACAAAATGTAATTTGCATCAGTACATTCCAAAAGAGTTCAAGGGAATATCGAAAGGTTTAGCGAGGGAGAGAAGGTGGGAGGTGTTTTGGTAAGAAGCTGTCAGAGGGATTGTGGTGGTGATGATGGTGACAAAGCAGAAGGAATAGAGAACTCCAGAAAAGAGCTGACAGGACTTGCTTGTGATGGAGAACTCACCTGCAGTCTAACCCTCCTCTCCCCTCCTCCTCCTCCTCCTCCTCCTCCTCCTCCTCCTCACTATGCCATGATCCCTCATCATTCGCCTACTTAATGTCACAGCCACAGCATGTTCTGTGTGTGCATTAGCTCTTTCACGTGATTAATGCATAGCTTCCATGTAGCCTGTGTATGAACTTGAGTGTGTGCTTATCTGCTATATGTGCCTGAGCAATGGTGCAAAAATCATCTATTGCACTGTCATTGAAGTCTAGATTGATTCCACTGTCTGTGCCACAGAGTGAAATGGAGGTCTTGATCATGCATCACTGCTACAGTCAGGCTTTACTGGGTGTGATTCTGAGGTCTAGGCTCACATATATCTGAATCAGTCCTCTAATGATCAACATTTATATCAGCTGGCAGGATTGAGGGTTATGGGTGTCAGGGAAAATTATATTTTTTATCAGCCCTACGCATAGCATCCTTACAAACAGTCTTGCATCTAAGATCAACATTGTTATTGTTTACTAACACTAAAACTGTTTATTGCAATAAGTTCAAATTGTACTAAATGCTATTTATACTTAGTACAATTAGTGGAAGATTTTAACCTCAGTGTACTGTAGTACATTATAAAACAGTATGCAATAATAACACATACAGTGCATTTTATTATTTATTAAAATCATAAAATGGATGCTGCCTTGGAACATTAAATGTTTTGTTTTTTAGGTTTTTTTGTATCTTGTTCAGTTTAATTCAAATGAGTTAAAGTAACACAATTTTTGTCTCAATTTAATTGTGTTCAATCATGTAATGTATCCATGAGACGAGTTGCAGTGAGAACCCATGTACAGTTTTATTTAAATATAAACTTGAAACATGGAAACAACATGAACATAAACCTGGACTTGACAAAAGTCTCTAAACAGCGGTTACAGGTAACAAAGCTAGACAAGAGACAATGGTAACAAGAGTGCTATAAATACACAAAGACCAATGACTTAACAAGACACACCTGTGAGCAATCAAGACGATCAACCAATGAGAACATGACATATAATTCTGCGTTCCAGGCAACCCGAAATCCGTGTTTTTCCAACCTTCTACCCGTGAAAGTGCACTGGAACGGCAGTCAAACCCGTGACTTCCCACCCGTGACCTCGTACTAGATTGATGTACTCCCAGTTACGCACTCTGACGTCACATAGCTCACAAAACAACAATGGCTGCCCCTGCGGATGTGGTGTTTATGAAAGCACAATACATGATCACATGAGGGCAAGAGAATCACATGACTAACAGGAACCATGACTGTGATACACTTCAAAATAAAAGGCATGAAACATGAAAATGAGACAAATCCAAAACAAATTGTGACAAATCAACCTAATATATTTAAAACTGATGTTTACTTAATTCATGTGTGTTAAAACTACATATTTTTTGTTGCCATAACTGGGAAGTGGATCTGTAGTTCCCAGCATGCTTTGCAAGGGACTGCATTAGGAGTGTAAACTTAGGGATGAAGGTGTTATTTTATTTTATGCGTTTTTCAGTTAAGGGAAAGATGCTGTTAGTTAATGTTAGTGTTTAATGTTCAGTTATGTTGGACATTTAGAGGAGTTTCTGTAATGTTTTTGAATTTTGTGGTTGCATTATGGAGAAGAGTGGCACCTGTGCTTTGGCTGTGGGCACTCATTGATCTATGCTAATGTCAGGAGTAACACCAGACCAGTCTTTTCTTATTTTTTCATTATATACATTGTGTAAAATGTTGAATGAAACTGCTTATAATTGATTTTACGTTTTAATATACATTTAACAAGCATAAAAGTAATTCTATAAATGTATCAATTTCATTTAAAACTGTATTTGATCAAATTGAGTTGGGGCTACACATATTTATTGGATGGAAAGCCCTCAATTAAATTTAATTTGTCCAATGAGTTATTTATTTGAGTGTACCCATTAAACACATTATTCTACTATTAACCTTTAGGCACTTTATTTCCACTTTTCTGATATTTTATTATCTTTTATTTAAAATATGACACCTCTCCCAGTTCATATTCGATGGGAAACGAGGGAAGAATGAGTTTGGAAAAAGGTGGAAAGTTAAACAAACTATAATCTGAAATATAATTGAAGAGACAAAGTAGTCTCAAAGTGATTTTAATATGGTCCCTTAACAGGATTAATTAATACAGATTTTATATGTTTGTGTCACATGACTGAATTATAAGATAGTATTAGCTAGCTACCAAACTATTAGCTAACAATAGCACATATTAATATGCTAAATGCTATAGCAGGAAATGCTCCATGGACAAAGTAGCCTATAGTAATAACATGTGCTGTATATCAGTCCACAGCCTAAGCAAATGCTCCACTCTCCACAATGGTAATTCAGTGTAATTTAAATGGTTCTAATGATTTGGATAGTGTAATGATGTGGATAGTGTACCATGCGATCTAAATATTTTCACTGTCAATTCTTGGTTGTGCTACTAAAACCAGCTAGAACAACTAGCAATGCACTACAACATGTTAGCAACCACACAGAAACGCCAAAAACACTCCGAACACCTTAGCAACAACATAGCAACACTGTCTACTAGCATATTTTGCACAAAACAAAATTAAAATGTAGTATTGTGCTGCTATTTTACTGTCAATACTACTAAAGACAATAACACTTTATGATGACAATGATAGTTTTTCTATTCTAGTACCTGCTTTTTGTTAATGTCTATCATTCTTTAGCAACATTCATTTATATATATTTTGCACATATGAATACAACTGAGAAAAACTGAAGGGGTGATGATAAATCATAAAGCCATTTAGCTTTACTGACTGAATGAGGTCTGGCATCTCTCTATAAACTTATTATTAGTATTATGGTGACGACTGCCACAGAAAGGCTACTAAATCTTGCCACGATGATCCACATTAAATGGCTAATTATCTTTTAATGAGGTTGGCAACAAGGTGATGCACACCGAAGGGTTATAGATCACCATGTTCAATCGCCATTTCTCTCATTTCATTGTATCTTTGGATTCCCTGTGGCACAAAGGATTCGAATAAATTCTGTGTGCATGAATAAAACATAATGTGTATATGTAAAGCGTGCATAGGTAATGAGCACGCAAATCACAAAATAGGCCTTGTTATAAAGAATATGCCTGGGGCTAGTGGCAAAATTCATAAAGATGACCTAAAAACTGCCAAAGTGGTTTTACCTAAGTCGTCATGGTGATGGAACCATTCCCAATGTTCTATGATTAGCATGATCTACTGCAAAACCTTCAGAATAAGGCACATCTAAAGTATGCCAGTCTGTGATGACAGCTTCTGAAGGTTTTTGTCAGAGAGGACTCAACCACCCTTGACAATATCAGGTTCTGGAGTCAGTGCTTTGAAATTAAAATGCAGTTTCCCCGTTTCATATGCCACCAAAGATGTTTCCATGCTTTAAACAGGAAAACACTCTGACTGATTTTACAGGGAGAAATATGAAATGTTGCCATTCATCAGAAGTATGGTAATGACATGTTTTTGTGCATTAATGACTATAGACATAGCTCAATGATATGACCTCCCACTGTGAGAGAATGCGATTAGATCTTTTGAACACTAAACAACCACAACTGCTAGAACATATGCAGTACTGAACACAAATTTAAAAACAAGACATGGAGAATAAAACATAAAATTACTTATTCATTTTTTGTGCTTGATCATGTAGTTTAAGATCAAGAAACTAAAGAGGGTGAGATATTCTCCTGAAATTTAACAAACTGCATAACAGTAGTGCAGTTCTAACATTTATAGGATTTATAGATCTAATTGTCAGTCATGCATCAAGTAAATATCAATTATACTGCATTTATACTGATAGCAATTTTTTTCAGCATCAAGTAATAAATATTAGGTAGGCAATATGCTTTGTTTGTCTCACCTAAGCAAGGAAACAGAAACTTCTCCAAATGTCAGAACTCCTCTGAAATTCTTCAGTGACTAGGACACTCCTACGTATAGTTTGCGCAAGACCTAGATGTACTGTTCACTGGGTTTATCAAGAGTTCACCCTTCACAAAAAAAAAAAAAAAAAGAAAAGAAAAAAGTTTTTTCCGTTGATTTTAGCAACACGGTGAGAATGTACATACATGATTAGTTTGAATTAGGGATGTCAATTTACACAAATTCCTATGATCGATCATCGTTAATCGATTAATTGTTAGCCTTAAAGGGTTAGTTCACCCAAAAATGACAATTCTGACATTAATTACTTACCCTCATGCCGTTCCAGACCCGTAAGACCTCCGTTCATCTTCAGAACACAAATTAAGATATTTTTGTTGAAGTCAGATGGCTCAGAAAGGCCTCAATTGGCAGCAATGTCATTTCCTCACTCAGGACCGATAAAAGGTACTAAAGACGTCGTTACAAAGTTACAAATCTCACTACAGTGGTTCTACAATAATTTTATGAAGCGACGAGAATAGTTTTTGTGCGAAAAAAAAAAAATTAATAACGACTTATATAGAGATGCAAAACACTGCTTTATGAAGCTTCGGAGCGTAATGAATCAGTGTATCGATTCAGCGGTTCAGCCAAACTACTGAAATCACGTGACTTTGGTGCTCTGAACTGCTGAATCGATACGCTGATTGGGTAAGTAATTAATGACAGAATTTTCATTTTTGGGTGAACTAACCTTTTAACACTGCAATATGCACATCTGGGCGATGTGGATTGGGACATGTTCCGAGCGAGTTCAGCTGACGTAAGCGAGTTCACAGACGTGGCGCTTTGCTTCATCAACACGCTTACAGAGCAAGCCACGCAAACAATAACAATAACGTCCTTCTCAAATCAGAAACCGTGGGTGGACAATTCAATCCGCGCGGCAGTGAACGCACGCACTGCTGCTTACAACGCCGGTCTCCATTCAGGGAATATGAATGAATACAGATCGTCCTGCTATGCTCTCAGACGAGCAGTTAAAGCCGCAAAACTCCGTTATAAAGACCGAGTGGAGTCTCATTTCCAACTCAACGACTCGCGGCGCATGTGGCAAGGTCTGAGGTCCATCTGCTCCTTTGGATCTAAATCCTCTGCAGAGGTGAACGCTGATCCGTTGCTCGTGAACGAGTTAAACTCTTTCTACGCTCGCTTTGACTGTAACGCGCGCAACGCGACTCCGCCAAGTGGCGCGTTAGAGGAAATTACTCAGAGCAGCAACAATCACGTGATCTCTGTCTCGGAGGATGAAGTTCGGAGAGCACTCTGCCGTGTGGACGCCAGGAAAGCTGCTGGGCCGGATGGTATTTCAGGTCGTGTTCTGCGGTCCTGTGCTGATCAGCTCACCGGGTTGTTTACATCTATCTTTAATGAGTCCCTCGCTACATCTGTGGTCCCCACCTCCTTCAAAACCATCCACCATCATCCCTGTCCCTAAGAACAGTAAACCCTCTTGCCTAAATGACTATCGTCCAGTGGCTCTCACGTCTATAGTCATGAAGGTCTTTGAGAGACTCATTAAAAACACCATTTGCGCCTTCATTCCTGACACTTTGGACCCTCTTCAGTTTGCCTATCGTCCCAATAGATCGACTGAAGATGCCATCTCTCATGTCCTCCACTCCTCCCTCACTCACATCGACAGCAAAAGTGGGAACTACGTAAGACTGCTATTTATTGACTATAGCTCAGCCTTTAACACCATAGTTCCCACCAAGCTAACCTCCAAACTCCTGGATCTCGGCCTGAATCCTTCTCTCTGCCACTGGATTGAGGACTTCCTCACTGGCAGGCCTCAGGTGGTGAGAATAGGCCAGTCCACCTCCACCTCCATCACCCTGAGTGTGGGAGCTCCACAGGGCTGTGTCCTGAGCCCCTGCTCTACTCTCTCTACACGCATGACTGTTTGTCCACACACACAGCTCCACCTCTATCATCAAATTTGCTGATGATACTGTTGTCCTGGGCCTCATTTCCAACAACAATGAGACGGCATACTTGGACGAGGTGGAGCATCTAACATCATGGTGCCAGGACAACTGTCTCTCTCTGAATGTTGGCAAGACCAAAGAAATGATTGTGGACTTCAGGAAGAGACAGCAACGGACATACTCCCCCTCATGATCAGCGGGTCACCAGTAGAGAGAGTGAGCAGCTTCAAGTACCTGGGAGTAAACATCTCCGAGGACCTGACCTGGACTGCTCACATTCAGACACAGGTGAAAAAGCCAGGCAAAGACTGTACCACCTGCGCCAGCTGAGGAAATTCAGGGTTTCACCAGCTATCCTGAAAACTTTCTATTTAGGGGCGATAGAAAGTGTTTTAACTCAGTGCATCACAGCGTGGTATGGGAACAGCACCAGTCATGACCGCAAAGCCCTGCAAAGAGTAGTGCGCTTATCCGAGCGTATCTCAGGGTCAGCTCTCCCGTCTCTGCAGGACGTCTACACCAAACGCTGCAAAGGTAGAGCTACCAAGATCATCAAGGACTCTAATCACCCTGCAAACCCTCATTTCACGCTGCTACCATCTGGTAAGTGCTTCCGAAGCCTGATGGCCAAAACTGAGAGACTCAGGAGGAGCTTCTTCCCCCAGGCCATCAGACTCCTGAACTCAGTCACTTAACATCACGTGACTTCACTTCAGGATAAACATCGATACACTGACATTGCACTGCACTTTCTGTTCTCGTTGTTACTGTGTAACAACCTGTCATAAACCTGTTTGCACATTATACTCTTTATACATTTGTTAACCACATATTTATAAGTCTACAGTTTACTCACTGCAAAGTCTACTTCAATTATTTTATTCCACTTTATCCTTATTTGTTACCTTTTTTCTCTTGACTTGATTATTTATAATTCTACAGATATAGACATATATATATATATATATATATAGAGAGTACTTTTTTTATATCCTATTTCTATTATAATTTCTTCCTTGTGTTTTTAACTGTGAATTTGCACTGTCCATGGAGCGGACCTGTTTACATTTCACTGCCGGTTGTATATTCTGTATATAACTGTGTATGTGACAAATAAAACTCTTGAATCTTGAATCTTGAATCTACAGCAGTGGCATATAGCCAACAGCATGACAGGGTGTGCAAATGCTGCTCAAAATGCCAATGACCCAATGAATTCACGATTTATTACAATAGTGTTCTCATTATAATGTTATGTAATATTACAGTCCCAATCATGGTTATTATTAGTTGTGCATTGCATTGCTGTCCAACAAACGCATTCTAGATTAATCAGATATTTATAAACATAATATTACAAATTACATCTGCACAAAATGGCATGAAAGCACAAGTGAACTTGAACTAAGTTACATGGTTTACAGAATGTGTAACTCCAGTTGTAGATGCACAGTTCCTGGAACAACGCGCTGAAACAGTCTATGGCAGAGGTCTTCAACCCTGCTCCCAGGGACCTACTGTTCTGCAAAGTTTATTTCCAACCTTCTTCAGCAAACCTGGCTGTGTATTTTAAACAAGTGATCCTGAAGAGCTTGATTAGCTTCACCTGTCTTTAATTAGGGTTGGAGCTAAACTCTGCAGGACAGTGGGGTCCCCAGGAGCAGGGTTGAAGACCTCTGGTCTATGGCTGAAATACGGCAACTAAACCCAATGAATTCACAATGTTTTATTACAATAGTTATGTAATATGATAGTCCCAATTATAGTTATTATTAGTCGTGCATTGCTGTTCGAGCTGCGTGCGCTAATGCTGAAAACTTAAAAATACTGCCTTTGGAGGACACATTCCAAGGTAGGAAAGTATCAAGGCACGTCCAAATCCAATGCTAGCCTCACTTCCTGTCTCCTGAGATACCTTAATCTGATACATTTTTGAAGGCAGCCAAGATGTATCCTCTGCTTATCCAATGTTCCATTCAAAGACAGTTGAGCTAGAAAAAAAAAAAAGATGGTGTCTGAAAGTTGTCAGTTTGTGTAAATGTACATTTTTGACCAACGTTTTCCACTTCTGATGTAATTTCTAGTGAGAAATTACTACAGTAATTAAATATTTGCTTAGTTATCATCAAAGCTCACTCTATTTTGCTGTAGATCTTTAAACTGTTACGCTGCCTCAGAAGTCTATAAGGCAGCGAGGCAACAAGTCAGCTGTCTAAGTTTTCAGATGCAGCCGGTCACCGGTGTGCTTTACTACTGTGTTAATTCTTAACCAAATGCATCCTATATTAGATAAATCAGACAGATATATATAGGCCTACACAAAATAAACACAATATTACAACTTACATTTGCACAAAACAAAAGGCTGCGAATACACATGCAAACTTAGGCTGCTTCCAAAACCTGGAAAATGCTGCCTTTGGAGGACACATTTCAAGGTAGGAAGGTATCAAGGCACATCCGAATCTAATGTTAGCTTCACTTCCTGTCTCCTGAGAGACCTTTATCTGATCGATTTTTGAAGGCAGCATAAATGTATCCTTCGCTGCCTTTAATATCCCACAATCCTGTGCGCTCCATTCTGTGACAGTTGAGCTAGGAAAAAAAAGATGGCGTCCGAAAGTTGCAGCTGTTGGTCAGTTTGTGTGTAAATGTACGTTTTTGACCAACATTTTTCACTTGTGATGTCATTTCCAGCAAGAAATTATTAAGAGTCAAAAGCCAAAGATTAAGAGTCAAAAGGGTCCGATACGAGTAGAGTGCACATAACACAAACAATAACCGACAATGAACTGAGGAAACAAAGGAACTTAAGTATACAATGGTAACGGACTTAAATATGAACAGATGTGATGATTAAATGAACATCCTTGGCAACAAACAAGTGGCGGGAAACATGAACAAAGACCTGGAAATAATGGCAAGCAAACTAAAAGTCCATGAAAATGAAAACTCCAGGGCACTCGCTTCATTTTTCATTTTCGCTTCATTTTAATTAGACTATTATCAACAATTAACTGTCAATTAATCGTTAACATACCTATTTTGAATGTATAGATATTAATTTATGAACTAATGAGATTTAGGAAAGCAGCTGCACAAAATCCAAATCGACAAGAGAAGCCTGAATAAAATAAGACATAGCTTAGGCATTAATTCCTGATTAGAGTATATGTGTGTCAGTGACCTTCTGAATGCTGTGTGAAAGTCAGTTTATAATCCCTGTTTGACAGAACTGAGATGAAGAGGATTTTGGGATAAAAGAAATGCACTCAGCCATAGGGCCATCAGAGGCTGGTTGTGCACATGCAGGGCTATAGATCCTGCTTTATCCCACAGACAGCAGAAATATACACCATTGATGTGCAGTCTGCACACACAACATTTGTATAAACTACATACACACACACATATATATATATATATATATATATATATATATATATATATATATATATATATATATATATATATATATATATATATAACTTACTACTTTACTACTGTCAAAGTAAAACATCCATTAAAACTGACTTTTCAAAAAAGTTTTATCTTTTTTGAGTAGAGTATTTATCATCAAAAATGTTTTTAATATTTTATTGCAAAACATCTTAATTTTGTGTTACACCGGGGAAAAGTCAGTAAATTGGTTTTGAAATGACAGAAAAAGCCATTACATTTTCATTCTAGGGTGAACAGTTTTTTTATAAACAGAATTGCATCCAATCGTACATTCATACAAATGCACCTCTGCACACGAGCAGAGGCAACAAAGCATGAATGCACAAACACACACAGCTTCTGACAGCAGAGGGTATCCATACTTATCTGTGTGTCGTTTTCAGGTTAAGATTTGGCTATACATTGTAAGAAGCACAGTTCCTGTATACATGCATAAGAAGCTTAGGGGGTTAAGACTTCAGAACTTGTTGCCATGGAGCACAGAAGGAGGCTCATTGGAAACACCCAGCATTTAGATTCATAGAATTTCTTGTGTGAAGGAGGATATTTAAAAAAAGAATGATTTATTTATTTATTTATTTACTTTCCTAAATTAACTTTTTATTCTTACTAAATAAATACCATATGTTTGCGTCTGGAGTCCCTGCAGTGACGGACATAGGCTCAGACAGGATATGACACACAGACAGGCAACCATGGAGCCTGAGCCGAATTCTGGGCAGATGAAACACAGGTGGTGGCACTGCGTGTGTGTGTGTGTCTGTGTGTGTGTGTCTGTGCGTGTGTGTCTGTGTGTGTGTGAATAGAGGTTAAGTAGAGCTGCAGGCTAAAGTGCTAAAGACCTGACAACAGACACACTGAACTGCGTCAGTGCTCACTGAATCGTTACAGTGTTGCTCTGTTTTCAGCTGGTAAAAAGGGAAAAAAACCTGTCATTCTGCCATTCTGATGGCTAGCCGCTGTTATCAGCATTACAGGCTGCCAAGCTCAGCAACTGAAAATCTGCCTGTAAATAGCTAAATATACTAGGGCCATTAGGCTTGCCGATTATTAGCCAGCCTACAGGCCAGCTCTGTATAGATATGATATAGGCATATATGGTCAGTGACGTAAACGTATTTGTGACCAGGGGCTGCCAAAAAAACATCCTAACTCAGAATCCTATCCTATCGATTTATTAGCCATGGTAAATTTTTCAAATCTTAAATCAAGAATTAAGATAGAAGATTATGAATTAAGATTAAGGGTTAGTTCACCCACAAATGAAAATACCCCATAATTTACTCACCCTCAAGCCATCCTGTATATGACTAGTGTTGGCACGATGCTGGAATTTCTAACTTCGATACAATACCTGGAAAAGTATTGATATTCAATACCATTTTCAATACTACAAGGAAAAAACGCTGCATATACTGTCAAATAGATATTTTTAATATTATTTATTTTTTGTCCATCTATTGATGGGGTAGGCAATCAAAAATTTACTCTGAAGAGATCACTTTATATGATAAAGCTTTTAAGCTTTTTTTCATATATAAACGTTGCTCAATTACCATTACAATTATCTCACAAATATTTGCTAACTTTTTGAAATTTAAAATTTTGTTGCAATAGCTTACACATAGCACAAGGCAATACATTTTAAACAGTAATACAATAAGAACAAATTAATAAATTACTAACAATAGCACAAATAAATACATTAGAATAAAGATACAAATGAAATAGACTGTTTTATTTTCAGGTAGGTCTAACAGTAGTATTCAGGTAAGAAACTGAGTTAAAAAAACTAAGTAATCAAATTTAAAATAACAATCATTGTAAAAAAATAAATACATTACAAAATAAATACAAAATTAATCCATTAAAGTTACACAAGTTAATCAGTCAAGAGCAGTAAGTGATCGTTTGTAGTTTGAATAGCAACATAGAGTGGCACGTTTATTCGCTACTGTCCCTTTAAGACCTGACGCACACATGGACCCAAAATACTGTTCCTGTTACACATTCACTGTTTACGACTGTTTACGTTAATACTCACCAAGATGGGCATTGTGACATTATTTTTGAGTGTATTTGACCATTAATAAGCAGGGAAAAGAAGCTAATTTTTGCACTTGTATGTCAGAGGCAGCTTTATTACTGTATGTGTGTGCGCTTCAGATGTGAGCGCGAAATCTGAGGGAATGAGTAGAATTATGTTTCTTTCAGACGAATACAACCAGAGTTATATAAAAAAATGTCCTGGCTAATCCAAGCATTATAATGGCAGTGAATGGCAGCCCAAAATTTGAAGCCCAAAAAAGTGCATCCATTCATTATAAAAGTAATCCACACGGCTCCAGGGGGATAATAAAGGCCTTCTGAAGCGAAGCGGTGGGTTTGTGTTTGAAAAATATCCATATTTAACACGTTATAAAGTAAAATATCTAGCTTCTGCCCTTCTGTAAAAAAAACAAAAAAAAAAACACATGACGTAGCGTAAGTGTTTTGAACTGCGAGAGACGTTCCACTTTCTTCGCAAGTTGAATAAGGAAGGCGGTCTGGCAGTGTAATGGTGTGGGGGATATTTTCTTGGTACACTTTGGGCCCCTTAGTAGCAATTGAGCATCGTTTAAATGCCACAGCCTACCTGAGTATTGTTGCTGACCATGTTATTCTATGTTATGTTATGTTATTCTATTCTTATGCCATTTTAACATGACAATGAGTTCACTATACTCAAATGGCCTCAACAGTCACCAGATCCCAATCCAATAGAGCACCTTTGGGATGTGGTGGGATGGGAGATTCACATCATGGATGTGCAGCTGACAAATCTGCAAAAACTGCATGATGCTATCATGTCAATATGGACCAAAATCTCTGAGGAATGTTTCCAGTATCTTGTTGAATCTATGCCACAAACAATTAAGGCAGTTAAGGCAAAAGGGGGTCTATTAAAGTTATTTTGAAGCCCTTGTTATAAAGCATGTCTGATGTTTAGGACCATTTGGATTATGCACTTTCCGTACAGTAGTCCTCCGCAAATACTGTATATCGATATAAACGCTATCGCTTCATTATGTATCTTTTATAAAAAAGATATCAATATATCATACAAACTCGATATACCGCCCAGCCCTACTTCGGAGTATCAAGCATGTTCTGAGTTCCCCAAATCTAGCATCAGAGATCCAAGCCCTGTCAGCAGCAGATATTAGTCACTGAATAATTCAGGGTGGGACATGTCCCAAGTAATTTGTTTAACCCAAATCTCCTAGAAATGTCATTCAGGGAGTGTTAGGTAAAAAGTCTCAGTCCTCCTTCAAGAGAACAGTTATTTTACATCAAGTGTACACCACAGGAAAAGATATTTAGACTTGCTTGGGATTGGGAATCATTATAGCTAGCTATGGACACATTATGGTAAAAACACTACAATATTTATAGCTCTGACACTACTTTGACTCTTTTTGAATCTTGAGTGCTAACCACAGGCATTACAGGCTGGCAAATAAAATAGATATATTCATTAATGAAATAATATGATGTCAACAAGACTAAATTATTAAGGTTAAACTAAGGTAAGAAAAAAAATAAACTTACTAAACTTATCTAAAATATTTTTAGAGACAGCTGAACAGCAACTTGATGTTAGGGTCATAAAAAATATGTGTGTGTGAGTGTGTATGTATGTAGATGATTTTAGGTATTACTGCAGACTTCCTCTACACTCCCAGTGGATTCTTGCAGAGAATACAACACTCAACCTGCTGAGCAGCCTTCTACTGAACATTGGTATACATGCATGTCAGTCACCCCATCTAGTCCCACTCACGGCTTCAAATACTGGCACACCACTGGGCCTTCATCCTGGGACTCCAGACAGTCCAACCTCCTTACTATGAATAATTAAACGCTGAGAGAAACAATTACATAAAGTGGCTGATTAATTATTTAGCCCAGATTCTATGTATTATTGACAAAGGAAGCTGAATGCTCCTGTAACTTAGTTGTTGTGACTAGAACCCAACTGCATGGGGCAATGGTTTAGGGACATGGTTAACATGTTTGTGTGGGGTGACCACTGAGGAATTTTATGTATTTGCTCAAACGATAGCTTCCAAAAACTCACTGGATTGTGAACTTAAAAGATTGTGAAGATTGTGGATTGTGAACTGAAAGATGCCAGATTTGTAGAGATCCAAATATGGTACCACTCTGATGAACAGTCATACACAGACAGAGGGCCCTATCATACACTCGGCGCGATGTGGCGATGCAAGTGTTCTTGCTAGTTTCAGCCTGACCCAGTTATCATTTTCACATCCTGCGCCACGTTGTTTAAATAGCAAATGCATTTGCGCCCATGGGCGTGCTAGTCTGAAAACGATTGTTGGTGCATTGCTATCTTGAGGCAACTGAAAACAACTGCACCATTGATAAACAAAAACCTGGTCTAATGGTGCAATATATGTTTTTTTTTTTGTTATTTAAAGAGTGCGTTAGTAATATGTGCCTATAGGTGGGTGCACAACATGCGTACACTCTGCTTATTACACACACAGGGACGCGCAGCAGCACATACAACTTTTTAAATATTACAAATAAAAGGATTCCTCTCTGGAGAAGCATTAAGTCTTTCTGCTTGCAAATTCTGCCATGTAAAAAGCGAATCTGCCATGGTGCAAACACAACTGGCTTTTAAAGGGTGCTGATTTTTCAATGGTGTGGTGATGCAATGGTAAATAAAATTAGTGCTGTGGATATTATGCACAGTATAACCTTGTGCATGACAGATATTCACTCTTCAACTCTTCAGAAATCCATCCGAGCCTGCCCATAGAATGCATAAAGTACAGAAAGACTCATAAGTCAACATTATCAGTGATTTTCAAACTTTGTCACAGACCCCCAAATATGACTATGATTAAAGTTGGGGTTTTCAAACTTTGCCACAGACCCACAAACATCCCTTAAAAGGGACCTCCTTCTTGAAACATGATATTGCAAAGTGTATAAAATATTACCTGGAAAATGGATTTATTTCCCATTTTGTTTTCTTTTTCTACCCTCCATAAAATGATTGCTGTTATAGAACAAAATAACTGATTAATCTCATGATCCCAACCAATTTAAAATGTAATAATGACATGAGGGTGCCTGGACAGCAGTTTGAAAACCTCATGGGTTTGAATGAAATGCATAGCTTTCAAAATAATTATCAAAACATGTCAAAAGAATAAACAGTAAAAATACATTTAAACATGCCAGACTGTTGAAGAGGTAAGTTCCACCTGAGAGAATGACAGCCACATCTACAGTGGTATGAAGGGGATGTTTGCCAGAAGTTTGAAGAAGAAAAAAAAAAACCTTTCCTCTCCATCAACAGGGATTTGCCTCTTAGATCTGAGTCACACTGATCATACTGTTAAGTACCCCATGTGTCAGCAAAGGTTTTACTCAAGTTTGACAAAACTGAAAATGGGCTTTTTTAAGCGAATAGAGCTTGACCATAAATGTAAACTTGGAGGCGAAGAAATAATTTGCACAGTGGAATACTAACTCATCATACATACAGATAGTCATCCAGCACACTGTGCTTTTAAATTAAACTGAAGATTTATGAATTAATTTTCTCATAAGAATTTAGATCAGAAGTCTTACCCAGATCACTAAGCTACTGTGGGAGTGTTTTTTCTCCCTGGTGTCAGAGTCTGATTATAAGTCATAATGGAGTGTGTGTGGTATCTGTTAGTAAACAAAAGCACACAAGACAAGAGTAGCAAACTTCATCCATCTTTTTTACTCTTTTTTTTACTCTTTCACTTCTCACACACACACACACACACACACACACACACACACATACACACACACACATTACGACATTACACAAAACTTCAAAATAGCAGTCCACAACACAATATAATTCTTCTCATGAACACTGTGTGAGCCTTGTACATGACATTGGGCTCAATAGATGCTGTCCTCTCACATAACAGATGAACATTACCATAGAGACCATATCACATTGACAGTGAAGACTAACTTGATATCCAACAATGCCAAAGCCAAACAAGCAAAATGAACATACTTATGCATTTGGACACACATAGAGGTTTGCTTTTCTATCCCAGTCAGGACTTTTCATTGACTTTCTTTGTTGTAATTGCTAATGATATTGTCTACATTCTAACCCTCACACTTTTTTTTTTTCATTGAGACACTATTTAGCATGTTTTTTAAGATGTTTTACTCATGGGGTAAAGTGAGATGCCAGTAAATCCCACAGGGTCCATGTTATCAACAGAAAAAAAAAAAATCAATGCCATGATTATATAACCTAAGTAACTTACGTAACAAACATACTGTAAACAACAGCACTGATACCAGGTAGCCTCATATTAGCTATTACAACCAAGGACAGAAAGACAACATGAAGTGTAAGACAATGATTTTCTTTCTGTAAGAAATTTCCTTTAAACAAGTCAAATCGTGGAACATGTGTTTTGGGGGAATTGTTTCCCTCACAAGCTGTCGGAATAAACAAGGCCACTGAGGCGAGATCTCAAAAGGGCCAACAGTGAGAAAAAACATGCCCAATTCCCAACACGTTAAGAGCCAACTAGTATTCCTGAGGCAATCATGAAGTCTGGTGGCACACTGTGCTGTGCTCTCTAGATCGTTTAATTTCTGATATTGGGCTTGTTGCCAGTTGATGGTCCCCAGTCTCCCCACCAAGAAATATGGTCTGTCATGGTTGATTCTGCAGCCATATTCATCTTTAGGTGTGTGGTGTGGTGTGATGATGGGGGTTTGCAGAGGGAGTTTCTGAAAATAATAAATGATAAAACGCAATCAAAAACAACAGCTTCGAAAGACCAGCGATCAGACTGCATGCAGTGCACAAACTCCGCAGGGCATCTTATTGATCATATGACCTTTAGCATTACAATGTCAAAACAGTGGAGGCTGCAGTCAGCAGAATTCATCAGTATTTCAGTGAAAGGACACTGAGGCTATGCCAGGACATCTCCAAGCATTATACACAGATTTACTTCAGCGAGACATATTTTAAAACTGCTCTAGTCACTGCACTTATTATCAGACTTCTGATTATCATTTTATTACTCAATTCTGTATGTTATTATGATTCAAGATAAAGTAGTTTAAAGTTTGGTTAACACTGATATAGGGAGACTGACGAGGAAGGTTTAAATTTAATTTGACAGATGATCTATTAGAGAAAACGAAAATGTTATATATAACATATAGCTACATATAAATAAAAACAATCTTGCCATTTAGCACACTCATGGTTTTTATCTCATGAATTCATGAATACATACTTTACTTGCACAAAACTGTATGAAAATTGGAAAACTGTCCAAACCCAAAATACACACACACACACACAACTGGTTTCCATGTTTTATGGGTACTTTCCATATACATAGGACCTTATGATTTTATACTGCACTGTAACTGCAACTGCAACTGTATATTCTATCCCCCTATACTAAACCTACCCATCACAGAAAACTTTCTTCTTCTTCTTTTATATTTTTAAAACATTAGTATAAATTATTAGCCGTTTTCCTCATGGGGAACCAAAAATGTCCCCACACAGACAAGGATTTTGGATATTGCCATTTATCTTTGTGGGGACATTTTGTCCCATTAATGTAGAATTTACCAGGACACACACACACAGTATCATTCCTAGATTAAGTTGACACCAACTATTCACTATAACAAGAAAATACCAGTTTTGACATTTTTAGAAGTGAAAATTGTGGTCGTCTGTGATTGCCCAATATTTTCTGGCTTGAATATTAATTTTTAGAAATAAAATGTCTTAAACAAGAAGACTTTTTTAGCCTTTCATTAAAATGCAACTAAAATATCAAATGTCAAAATTTTCAGAAAAGAGAATGCCAAATTGCCAATCTATCCCACCACCCTGACTCAAAGTTCTGTTTTTGCTGGAGCAAGATACTTAATCTGCTTATCCACCAACTCTGACGGGTCAAACAAATTTTATACTTCACCTAAAGATATATTTATCCCCTTTACAGCCATTTTGGATCTGTGCTCATAAAGCTCAGCAGTGCACCTGAGGCTCTGCTACAGGTCAACAACAAAATTCACAAACATGGGCAAAGAAATTCAATTAACCCGGCCATATATTTCCACGATTGCCACCACAGAGGAAATTGAATGTTGATCTTCTGATTCGATTGGCCCTCCACTGAAATGTAATAGCATTACATAATTGAATGAGTGGAAAAAACAACAGGGCAAACAGAAGCATGATGGTAAATATGAACTGTGCTCCGGATGTTGAGGAAATCAGACAGTCAGGGGCAGATACCATAGACACATAAAAATATTATTTATTGTATATTAAATATTATATTTATTGTTTTAATAATAACAACAATAAAAAAAGATTATAATATACCAAATAAAATGCACCATGCATAAAAATAAATGTCCTGCTTGGGTTCCTGAAGTGGGTAAAAACATGCAATTTTCAGGTCCCCAAAATGCTGTTGTTGTGTAATTGAACAGACAAAAGGCATAAGAAGTTGACGTGTAAACACACCCTTAGACTGCCAGGTAACCCATCCTTTTGATGTTGAGGAGGTGTGCACATAATGTTATCTTGAGCCTTACGATCCAAAACAGATAAGGTTAAGACAGATACTGAGCATGCATATATTAAATGGTACATTAACAAACATACTCGAATTACTGATGATTATCTCTTTCAACAAAACTTGAACTGTTTACCCCAGAAAACAGGTGGCATGCAAACGTACACAGTGAGCTGCAAGTTATACCAGTTAATCAGAATGACATGCAAACGGTGGACCAAATCCACTGTCTGTTACAATAAAGATCGTCACAGCTACAGTAATTTCACATCCCACCATCTGTCACTTGCTTCTTAAAGCAAAACCCCAATTGAACAATAGACTCAAAAGACTACATATACCCTAACAGATGTTATGGATTTCAACACACTTTAAATTATGTCACAATCATTAGACAGCATAAAGATAAAGTGATATTCATGTGAAACTGATACAATTTTATGACAATGTCACCACCTAAATGTAGTCCCAGAGAGCTAGGTATCATTGCGATTTTTAATTCATCAATAATCAACCAAAACAGCAACATACAAGCATGCAAACACACTGAGCAAAAATGTATTCAAGGAGAATGCAAATTGGTTCATTAATATTAATAACTTTTACAGTAAGATGCCAGTCAGGAGAAAACGGTGGGAATTTGCAAGTCTAATCCGGACTTTAGGACTCCAGGAAGGGTTTGTTCCACATCACAGCAAAAATGTCTTATTGAGACTGGAGGGTAAGGGTGTGAACCTACACTGGTCTCACGGTTCGGTTCGATTACGATTATCATGCCATCGATTTGGTTCAATTCGATATCACGATACATCACAATGCATTGATGCTGCACTGCATCCCCATGTATACAATTTTGTCAATAAATACAAGCAGTCAGATATATGAACTGAACCTTTAATTTTACCTGCTCAAAGAGAAAACGCTTCTTAAATGCATCAAACAAAACTCAAGTCTGGGCACAGAATACAAAAGGAGCATTTAGAACAAATACACAAAAATAAATACTAAAAGACACTTTAAGAGGTGGTCTGGGCCGCTTTACAGTCAAAACTAGTCTAAATGCATCTGGTTGTTGAAACCACACATGTAAATTTTACTCCTCCCAACAATGCTAAAAAAATAAACGTATGAGAGCGTGTTATGGGCTATATGACATGTTATAGCCACAGAATATTCATTAAGTCAATGCACAAACTACCACAAATTAAATCGAAAGTAAGTCGTAGGTGCTCAACATACAATCATCTTCATTAAAAGTAAAGAAACTGAATGATCTGACCAGTGCTGTTGCCGTGCTCGCTCATATTGCAGTCTTTGAATTTTAAATTAGCTGGTGAATACAATGCAGCTCATATCTGTTGTTTTTTTTCGGTGACGTGAACTCCATTAAATCTGCATATAGTGCGGGAATTGAAGATCGGATTTATATCCGTTTTGCGGAGATACATTTATGTGCTCAAGTGTAAATGAAATCGTTTTGATAAATCAGATTTACACACAGCGTGTGTGTTCTCCAGGTCGTGCTTACCAGGTTGTTCATAAAAGCCAAAATGCATTGAAGAAACGATTCATTTCGACACCCCTACTGGAGGGAACAGAATACTTCTATTACATTAGAGCTGATCTGTGTTTCTCAAGACATTATGATTAAAAACGGCAAAGAGGAAGTAAATAAAAGATAATAAGCGTGTCATAAGTACCAGTTTAGGTCCAAGTTGCCCTCAGTTTCATATAAATAACCATGCTCTCCTACACACTGTCCTCTGATATACTTCACCTCCTCTATATTTTGAAGTGCTAATGCCAGACTTTCGTTATGTAATGTAGCATACCATACATTTACTCTTCCTCCTGGTTGCCTGCTATGGTTCTGCCTTCATTAAGACCCATGTTCTGTCTACTGACACCTATATTCTCCTTTGAGCTCTTTACTGCCCACTTATCCTTTGCCAGTCGTGAACTAATGAAGCCTCATTTATTGACTCTGAGTGATTAGACTTAATCAGGGCTTAATGACCTTGAGGCCACAAATTCAGTATGCAGAAAGGAGAACATGTGAAAACTTCCACTTCCAAACTTTCAGAATCCACTGTATTTAAAGAGGTCATATCATACATTTTTATTATTTAATTTCTCCCCCAAGGTCCACTTATAATGTTGCTGAAGCTTTGAGCCAAAAATAGCCACATTTTAGTTTCTCATTAGTCATTACCACTTTCCACCCTCTCTCTGACCCTTAAATTTAAAAGGTCCTTTAAAAACGCCCCCTTCCCATGTCATGCTTTCTCCAGTTCACATTGTGACAGCTAGGATCACAAAACAATTCACAGAAATGTGCTGTTAAGATTAGAGATCAGACTGTTTTAATTCTGTACGTTACATTATGCTCTCACAGGAAGAAAATGTAATTCCTTATGAAATGACCTCTTTAAAAGATAATGATTTTTAGATGCTTCCTCACAAACATATTTAAAGCACAGTTTATGTAACTACACACAAACTTTCATGTACATCAAACATGCAGAGAAATGTTGTTTTTTCTGTGTTCAAAGTGCATAATTATCTGAGAGATAAAATCCTGTTACAGATGTCTAAACACCATTTACAAACTTCAAAACTAAGGCTGAAACACATCAGAATTGTGATATTTCATATGGCCCAATTGTTACTGCATCTTTTTCATTCATTGTTAGTTTTTGCTTTTTATGCCTCGCCAAAAAAATATGTAATATTGTATTTAATATGCCCGGATGTTTCCAATAGATGAGATTAATTATGAGACCCATAGCACCATGGGTAAACCGTGAATGACAGTCCGTGCCCGAAAAGGAGACAAGCGAAGAAACATCAACATTCCACCATCCGGAAAAAAACACATAAAGCATGACATTCAAAAAAGGTCAGACTCTCACGGTCTTTCATACACAGACAGGCAAACACACACCCACGCGAACTCAAGCAGGTATCCACACACAAATGTTCACATAACTTATAACTCATAACACATAACTCCCTAGTGTACACTAATGCCAGTCGGGTTTAAAATGGTTCACGCACTGCTAAAAAAAAACCAAAGAGACAGCATGCAGCAATGCAGATTTAATGCTAGGCAGTAAGGAATTCAATGGCCCACACCAAGAAGGTCTATAATCCCTGGAAAGAGATATCAGTTAGCATCAACTGGCACATAGCGGAAAAGCGCAATATTTGATCTTTGGAACTAATTTTGAGACCAATCACTAGAGTTGTAAGTGTCATGTGACTAATCACATCATGACAGCGCTGACTGTTCACTACCAAATATGAATTGCAACTAACATCAGAGGTATGCAGGGAAAAATACCTCCTAATACAATATAATATATTTATCAGTGATGTACCTTAAGGGGTCCTCCGGAGTCCTTGCAAAAACAACACAATAAAATACTGGCAGAAGCAGTAGAAACTGCAAAACTTAAATTTGAAAAAGAAAATCAAAAATCAAATAAAGGATACACAGTCACCATTAATACACACATATAAACTTTTACACCAGAAACTTACAAGTACACAAACATAGGCGCTGCTGCTGAGCTAGAGAGAGCAGTTATTATAGGTATGAAACTGCTTCACAAACAGTCTTTTCAACCACACAGTATCATTATTTCTGTTTTTGTTTAAAATTATTACAGAAGTACTGGAAAAAAGGTTGTTTGGATATCACTAACAGCGTTTAAACGAACCCTAGTAATCCGATTGTAATCGGACTACTAGCACAGTCGGAATTAAAAAAAAAGTCACATGTAACCACATTGGACCTCCAATAATGGATGAACATGCACAATTTATCGCAGTGGCTCAGGAGAGCCACAATTTTTTGTCCTTCACTGCTGGGTTTTTCCGTCTTGCCATCACCAGCCTGCTCAACGACGAGACCCTAAAGAACCTGTTCTGGATCGGGCCGAATTTTCACAACCCCATCAACCTCCCAGACACCACCTGACTGAGCTGGAGGGAAGCCATCGCAAGGTGTTTGGAGAGGGTACGGCCCCGATTCAGAACCCAGCCAGACCCAAAGCCAAAGTTACCTCCTTCGACCACAGAGAATGCGAGAGAGCCCCCCGCAGACGTTGAGGGACCATCCACCACGACAACTGAACCAGAGCCTGAGGACCAAAGGACAGACATCGTGCCGGAGGTGGAGCCCCTGAGCGAGTTTGACCAGGGGCGTGAGCCTGTGACATCAGTGGACAAGGGAACGGGAACCGAGAACTGGCTGCTGGACGTCAGTAGCGAAAGACCGTCTCCCACCCTAACCCACCTGGTAT
Source organism: Paracanthobrama guichenoti (assembly GCA_018749465.1). Taxonomy (NCBI): domain Eukaryota; kingdom Metazoa; phylum Chordata; class Actinopteri; order Cypriniformes; family Gobionidae; genus Paracanthobrama; species Paracanthobrama guichenoti. The sequence goes on from CM031948.1 coordinate 28,098,694, forward strand.
TTTTTAACCTTCATCGCAAGACAGCAAAATGAGCAAAATGGATTGTGATGTGCTCATTTCTTTTGGGGTGCGTGGAAGTTACGTCATGTCCAGTCTCCTGTCACTTCCATTCTCCCAGAGCTCAGCCAGTCCTTCAGCACTGCCGCTGCTTGAAGTTTGCAGTCCTGCTATGTACCTGGAGATGCCCTGCCAGGAAGTCGAGCAACCATCAGCAGCGCCTGTAGTCGAGGATCCTGCGGCTCCGCCTCCGACCTCCGACGCCCGTGTTCCATCTCAGCGTGTTGACCTGTAGGCTCTGTCCTGGCTCTCTTCCCTTGTCCCACCGCCTCCCCCATGGTTCTGCCTACACCACAGACATCCGGGCCCTCCGCCGCGCTTCGTCCCTTCTCCCCTACGGCTGCAGCGGGCTCCTTCCTCCCTGGGTCGCCTCTGGGACCAGCGTCGCCTGTCCTCAGATTCTCTGGCTCCACCTGTGATGCTTGTCGCTGAGACTTCGCCTGGGTCTCCTTCACCAGCAATGTCGCTGAAGTAGAAATTATGTATGACGTATTGTTGTTGAATTAAGTGTCAAATAATTGTTGTGTCATTCTAAAATGTTCCTTCCACTGTGAAGTGGAGCAGGACAACATCCCACTAGTCCTTGTCTTGAACGTTCATCCACAGACGCCTTGTTTTGGACGCAGAAATAGGCGTTTTTACTGCTTGATAAATATAAGAGGTATGGCACAAAACTTCATGTGCTCATCGTCTAAAATATACCAAAAATAGATAAATATCAAGTCTGCTCTTTAAAACAAAGAAAATAAGCAATTTAGGAGAAGAGTATGCGCAAACAGCAGTAAACTCTGTATATCTGTGCAGTGTGCGCGTCAAAAAATCGATTTGAAGCTTCTGACATATAAACTCACATATCGCCACTATATCACTATATTATTTAGTGTTCATGTTAACACTACGTTCGGATTTACAAATCGGAATTAATTCATTCCGATTGAAACAAAAGGTGTCCATGTAAACCTAGCTACTAATGTCTACAGTAGTGATCAAAATAGAGTGAATCACTTTTTGAAAGAAGCTTGATGCTTCCAGTAAATACTATCAATTACATTGTCACCATATAATGTATTTGTCATTGAATCATTCATTCAAGAGATCTGTTCAAAAACGCTGATTCATCCCATAATTAAGTTATTCAATATTTTTTTATTTAATAATTAATTCTAATTAATTAAATATTTTTCAATAGACTGCAGCAATTAATGTTTTTCTATTATTATTATTATTTGTTCAGAATCGGGAGAATCCTGATCTCTATAAAAAAAAAAAAAAAAAAAAAAAAACTGTGATTCTCAATTTATCCAGAATTGTGCAGCTCTAGCTAGCATCTGAATTTACATACTGGCATAGAGTATATCTGGGGTCTTACACAGATGCAGATATATACACATATAGGCATACATGAAAATACACACACACAAACACAGACAGCACAGTCTCTCCCAGGTTTCCTCATCAGTATTCCATGGTCACAGCATGCTGCAGTGACACTGCTGTTATCTGGCCTCTCTTCCACTCTGCGATGTGACTTTGGAAGAGGCTACATAGAGTTTCATGCTTATCTGTGGCAAACCTCCCCATTTGAGACTGTTTGCTTTCTTCTACTCACTCACTCACTCACTCACTCCATCTGCCTGCATCTCTCTTTCTCCCTGTTGTGGTCACATTCAGACACTTTTATCTTGATTATCAATTTTATCTGATGAAAACAATAGTACAAGAGAGCTTTAGAAAAATTTTTGGCTTTGCAGCTGTACTGAGGGCTATGGGGAAGGGGAAAAAAGACTGTCACTTGTCTGTGCTTTCACTTTAATTCCCATCAGCTTCAAAGGTAGGCAGAGAAGACATCTGGTGGAATTAAACTGCTAAAAATATCTGTGAGGATACTCAGAGCAGTAGACATCTCACCGTAAAAGCCAGAAGACATCAAAGGTTTGCACGGAGCATCTTCAGGGGGCACAGTCTTTTGGATTTTAATGAAGGTACTTTTTCTGCTGCTTTACCTTCCTGAGTCTCCCCAGCTGAGATTTATTAGCAAAAGATTAGTGGCTACTTCTAGCTTTGCATTTGACAGAATAGCACGTCTAATCCACTGGTTTCATATTGTCAGTTTGCCACTAAAATGCTGCGTCGTACAAAAATGATTTATTGTAGGTGAAACATTTGAAGCAGCACTTCTCTTGTTATTTTTACCCTTTCTGCTGGACTGACAAGAGTTTGAGTGGCTTTTTTCCCCTTGCTGGGTAATGCCATTTTGATGATACACAGGTGCAGACAGCACCTGCTGTCTCTGAGTACTGCTCTTTCATTGGCCCAGATGTATCGCGAAGCAGAATCCTGGCCAATCAGGCATTACTAAGTGTTGCCAAAAGCAACTTATTGTGATCTGTGTGGAAGAACATGTTGAAATCAACAACCAGTCTGCCATTAGACGAGCAATACAAACAGCAGTAATGTGGGGAGAAATTGTGCTTTTTTCAGCACAGCTGAAGAGGGAAAAAAAAGAGATTATTTGCCAAATATTAATCAAATTAGAAAAGCATGCCAAATTCTAAAAATACAAAGCTATTTTTACTATGGCAGCGTGTTTGTATGATTAAAAAATTGTATTACAGAGATAATTATATAATTGTCTTCATTGGAGAATATCAGTCCTCTAAATAAGATGAACTGGAAGCAAACAGAGGAATCAGTGTCTTAAGCTCAAGACCAGCTGCCAAGTTAACACCCATTTCCTTTTCCACAGTAGTGGAACAGTAGTTTGTTCTCTTGCCCCCTGAATCAGTGCCCTGTAAACTGGCACTCACAAAAAGGATGTTTCTCTCCATTGGTTGACAGTCTGAACTGCACTGCAGGCAGCGAGCATAAAGAAATTTAAACAAATTGTCCTTCAAAGAGCAATAATCTGTGGCCCTATTGGGGTTTTAATCATATTAAATTACATAAACTTTTAATCTCATTAAATTATGAGTATTAAAAAAAAAAAAAAACTATTTGAAAACGAACCACAAACTTGTTTTAACCTCAAACTCTCCGCTGAGTTCATTTACATATTTCATTACACTAGTTTATTAGCAATGCAATGATATTAAATATTTGTCAAATAACCAATGAATGGCCAGTCAGAGTTTTTATTTTTATACTAAAACTAAAATCAGAAAATGTTGCCTTATGTTTCAGTTTAAAGGGGTACTTCAGTGCTGGAAAGATGAATGTGTATTTAAATTGGGCCATTTATGTAGTAGAAATGTGAAACTATTTTTGAATTTGGTGTCTTCTAGATTGAGAAAAGACAGAAAATGTATTTTTGTCTCATGTGGATGAAAGACAACATCTCCCAGAAATAAAATAATTTCGTTCAGCTAGAGAATAGACACTACAATGAACGTGTCTGTTCAATAAAGTGTGAGTGAGCCGAAAGTCACGGCACAAACGCAGCAGGACTCAGATTACATTCATCACGAGAGCGAAGAGCTGAGGTAAGCACGGCAGTCATTCACGGTGCATGTCCAGTCTGGCGCGTTTTCAGATCATGCCTATGGAAGCTTTACTTTCATAGGAATTCATTGAAAAGTTGAAAACACTCACTTTGCTCCGCACTGCTCCGTTATGAATGCCTGAGCCAAGCGCATTTACATTCTGTGAGTGAGATCCCACCCCCCTGATAACAAGCGGAGCTAGCTCCTACTACTGGCTGTAGTCTTTAGCCTCTAGCCAAAAACATCCTCAGATGACGCAAAATGACGATATTTGCGTCATCTGAGGATTTTTCCAGAAATAAAATGCATAATTCTCTCATCTCAGGGGGATATGAGGGGGGAAAGTATGATTATTCAAATATATTACTGGGTTTCTACTGATACAAAGCTTAATGCTAATAGCTGAAGTAACGCTTTAAGTACTACAATTACTAAATTAAAACTGTAAAAAGATGAATTATAGCTATGTAAAACAAATGAATAAAAATGACAAAATCACAACAAAATGACTAAAAATAAATTAAAATGAAAAGTTAATATAAAACAGAAATAACAATGACACTAATCACCATGTGTTCAGCTAAAGACAAAGAAAACCTTAAGGAAAAAAATAAGGCAAACCTGAACATGCAGTGAAGACTATGCAGAGTTATTTAGCACTGAGCCTTGCTGAATATAAATAATACCAAAATAACACTGTAGCCAGTATTAAAATGCTATACAATTTTATATAAATAAAAACTAAACACATTTATTTTAAATGCTACAAGTGAATCACAACATTATAATGTACAGCATGAAAATGGATATTCATTTTGAGATTTTCTAAAGATTCAATTAAATTTTTATTCAATTACTAGTGTTTTTAAAGATAAACTTTGAGCATTAGATGACAGCAAAGGTAATACAACTGTCTGGGCAAAAATACTAAATATCCAATATCAAACAATGCGAAAACAATTTCCAATACGAGATGATAACTGATATGCTACTGATATATTGTGAATATATTTGTATTTATTTATTTATTTTTTATTCATCTTAAAATTGAACCTGGAAAAATTATTATTTTGAGCTTCAGTGAAATACAGTGAAATTTTTTTATATCTCTCCATACTTCAGCAACCTCTGAACTTAATGTACCATACACATACCACAGACTTATAGGCAATATTTTTAATGTATGCAGCAAATTTTCCTGAGTAACTCTGACTCCCATTGAAGATAATGGCATGCTGTTCTGTATCTTGCTGGGAGGGTAATTAACACCATTCCTGCCTCCTTATTATCTCCGATGCTGAAGATTATAAAGACAAATGTGAGTGCAGTTTACAGAAATGCAGACTCATGCCTGCAGTGTCTTTGCACCTCATCAATGTCCTTGGAAAGCATCTGCATTGGACAGAATTTTGGCATGTAAGTGCCAGACATAACAAGCTATCAGGGATCGGACTAACTTCTAGTGTCTTCCCTCTACCATTGTGATCTCACAACCGTCAGAGGAACTTTACTGTTTGCTCATCAACCATTCAGGTAAAGCGCCTGGATGATCTTTAGGACAAAACTTTATCCTCACCTAACAGAGTACAAAAACCCTCATTCTGCATTAATCTCTTCACTGTACCATTTCAGCAAACATAACTATGACTTTTGTGGTTTGTGGTTTTGTGGTGCAAGGTCAATTTCTTGACAACACTGCACTTTATTCAGCCTGCTGAAGGTCTTCTCTGGAGAAAGACACATATAAATGGCCACTCACCTTTATTCTTGTACTTCCTTGCAAATTGCTTCATCCTGAAAGTTAGAAAATTCAAGTCCTTTATCATGGCTCTTTACTGCCCCCTAGAGCTCAATGCTTCCTTGAGCACACTGTAAAAAGATAGGAAGTAAAGGTTGTACCACTGCATACTACTAAGTATATATTGTAAACAGTATTACTATGTATCAAATATAGTAGGTCATACAGTATGATGTGCATACTGCATAAATAATGAGAGAGCAATTTATTGTGTTGATTTATAATGTTCTGTTTATAATGGAATATAATCTGAGATTCTCATTGAATTCACTGGCAGGTTTTGTGTAGAACAATATGACAAGAGACCACAAGATGTCATACTTAACTCATCTTTCCCTGCCAGACAGTATGACAACTTTGTTTCGAATTTTCGAATCTCAAAATCATAATACTAATTTGCTCACCATTATATCGTTCTAACCCCGTACGACTTTCTTCCATGGAGCACAAATGAAGAATGTGTCATGAAATATGCAGTGTCAATATGAGGATTGTGGCTGTCAACTTCCACATGACAACAACAAAAAAGAACGCATAATAAAGGTAGTCCAATACACTAGTGCGCTATATTCCAAATATTTCTGAAGTTATACTATAGGTTTTTGCGAAGTACATTAAATCTAAGCTGTTTTATTTAATATTTAAGTCCCTCGCTTTAAAATCAAATATGGCGCCAAAGGCGTCAATGACGTCTGGTCACGTGAACCAATGGCGCTGAATAGCCATTTTGTTGTACTTCTGCCAAGGGTTATCAGTGAATCTATAAAGATAAATATTTTTATATATTTGTATTTATTTATTTATTTATTTATTTATTTATTTATTTATTTATTTATTTATTTATTTTTAATGTTCCTTAAATGACAAATTAACGATATTAATTTCGAGCAGTACCACTAGATGTCAGACTTGACTCATATACATTCTAGTACACTATAGTCACTTGGACATTAAAGAAAACATACCATAATTTAGAAATCAAACCCAGGCCAGCCGTCCACATAAGTAGCATAGGCTAATAGTATAGTTTTTAGGTTCTTATTTTTAAGAAGCTCAAATTATTCATTTTGAGTAGTAATTTTATCAACAGTTTCCATCTGTCGAAGACTTTTAATCTGGTGTGTATAGCTATTTATTCTCATCACCTCCCTTTTAAATTAACAAACTGATACGTTGTTAGAGGCTATGGTTGCAAAATTCTAGTAGCCTATATTAGTTAAAGCCTATATAATATAAAGCTTAGTTAATAGCCTATTAGTTTTACAGACAGTAATCAAAGATTGAGAGTAATCAAATATGGCTCTACGATTTTAACACAATTTTATTGTGTTGATGCAGGAAAACCTCACAGATTTATTCACATATGCAGAGATGTAAGTATGCATATACCTATACCTAGGCTAATACAACTAGATGCACACGATCAAAAACCCTAATGACATGAATGTTCAATCACTTCAACACATTTTTCTTATGTTTTTCTTATGTTTGTGGAGTGCTGTAATTATGTAATACACTGGCAGACATGCGTGTGATGCTATATTATGACCTCCAGAGACTGGGAAGTGTGCTCATGGCTGTGATGAAGATGAGGAACAATGCCATTATGTCATCATCACATCTCATCAAAAGCACACAATGTTTAGTGCACTTTCAAATCACACTCTTGGAAAGTATTGAGAAAACAAGCTTTAAAAATGATGTTAAAAAGGATAAAAAGCATTCATTGAGACTTGTTAAGAGATAATGTCTGGCTTTGTAATTCAGCACACATGCGATTGCATATCCCTCAATCTGTGCACATTTCTATTAAGGTTTAATGGCCAATTAAAAATCAGAGTGATTATATCAGGCATGTTTTTTTTTGTTGTTTTTTTTGTTTTTGTTTTTAACTTTCTAAATGCATACCTAAAGACAAATCGATACTTTTTTGATGTTTAGCACATGCAGAGTTATGTAATATTCTCATGCCCGCGGTCTACAGCGGCTGATTACCATCAAATTTCTATGCTTGTAATACCGCATAACCCTGCTTGAATGCAATCAGCATCCCATTTGATGATTGATTGATTTTCTTCTCTGAAACAGCCAGCGATGGTCAGCCTTGTTCTCCTTTACCGCTAATGCTGTATTCACATCCTGTCATAATGTTCGTAAATACTAGTTTATGGGTTAAAAAAAAAAAATGGACATGAACACCCTCTCAAGTCAAAAATTGAATGCGATGAGCTCATAATCACTACAATGGCATTTTGGAGAAACTGAGAATGCGGTTTCAAAGTGCAAGTTTTTGAAAACGATACCGTTATCATCGCAATGTATACAAAAAATGCAAATTTGCGACAAAAGGGGACGTCTTGTGCATGTGTATTACGTGTACAGTCTATAGGCATGTGCGAGTACTTGATAACCAAAACAACAATGGTGGACCAGGGGGGTATTCCAGAAAGCAAGGTTAACCTACATATACAGGTGCTGGTCATATAATTAGAAGTTGATTTATTTCACTAATTCCATTCAAAAAGTGAAACTTGTATATTATATTAATTCATTACACACAGACTGATATATTTCAAATGTTTATTTCTTTTCATTTTTAATGATTATAACCGACAACTAAGGAAAATCCCAAATTCAGTATCTCAGAAAATTAGAATATTGTGAAAAGGTTGAATATTAAAGACACCTGGTGCCACACTCTAATCAGCTAATGAACTCAAAACACCTGCAAAGGCCTTTAAATGCTCTCTCAGTCTAGTTCTGTAGGCTACACAATCATGGGGAAGACTGCTGACTTGACAGTTGTCCAAAAGACGACCATTGACATCTTGCACAAGAAGGGCAAGACACAAAAGGTCATTGCAAAAAAGGCTGGCTGTTCACAGAGCTCTGTGTCCAAGCACATTAATAGAGAGGCCAAGGGAAGGAAAAGATGTGGTAGAAAAAAAGTGTACAAGCAATAGGGATAACCGCACCCTGGAGAGGATTGTGAAACAAAACCCATTCAAAAATGTGGGGGAGATTCACAAAGAGTGGACTGCAGCTGGAGTCAGTGCTTCAAGAACCACTACACACAGATGTATGCAAGACATGGGTTTCAGCTGTCGCATTCCTTGTGTCAAGCCACTCTTGAACAACAGACAGCGTCAGAAGCGTCTCGCCTGGGCTAAAGACAAAAAGGACTGGACTGCTGCTGAGTGCTCCAAAGTTATGTTCTCTGATGAAAGTAAATCAGGGTCCCAGAGTCTGGAGGAAGAGAGGAGAGGCACACAATCCATGTTGCTTGAGGTCCAGTGTAAAGTTTCCACAGTCAGTGATGGTTTGGGGTGCCATGTCATCTGCTGGTGTTGGTCCACTGTGTTTTCTGAGGTCCAAGGTCAACGCAGCCGTATACCAGGAAGTTTTAGAGCACTTCATGCTTCCGGCTGCTGACCAACTTTATGGAGATGCAGATTTAATTTCCCAACAGGACTTGGCACCTGGACACAGTGCCAAAGCAACCAGTACCTGGTTTAAGGACCATGGTATCCCTGTTCTTAATTGGCCAGCAAACTCGCCTGACCTTAACCCCATAGAAAATCTTAAAATCTGACCTTAATGATTATATTGTTTGTTTGATGCTAATTAATTGAATGCAGATCCATGTGTGAGATGACGATAAAATAAATAATAAATATATTTGAATTGCCCCTCCTTGAACTGTCACCTTATCGTGGTGGAGGGGTTTGAGTACCCGAATGACCCTGGGAGCTATGTTGTCTGGGGCTATATGCCCCTGGTAGGGTCTCCCAAGGCAAACAGGTCCTTGGTGATGGGCCAGACTAAGAGCAGTTCACAAACCCAATATGAGGCTAATTAAAACAAGGACCAAGACGTCGCCAAGGATGCGAGCGCCTGGTGGCCGGGCCTACCCCCATGGGGCCCGGCCGGGCTCAGCCCGAATGAGCGACGTGGGGCCACCCTCCCGTGGGCTCACCACCTGCAGGAGGGATCATTTGGGGCCGGTGCATAGTGGATCGGGCAGCAGTCGAAGGCTAGGCCCCCAACGACCCGATCTCTGGATACGGAAACTGGCTTTAGGGACATGGAATGTCACCTCGCTGGCGGGGAAGGAGCCTGAGCTTGTGCGAGAGGTTGAGAGGTACCGGCTAGAGATAGTCGGGCTCACTTCCACGCACAGCTTGGGCTCTGGAACCACACTTCTTGAGAGAGGCTGAACTCTCTACCACTCTGGAGTTGCCCATGGTGAGAGGCGGCGGCTGGAGTGGGTTTGCTTATAGCCCCCCAGCTCAGCTGCCATGTGTTGGAGTTCAACCCAGTGAATGAGAGGGTCGCTTCCCTGCGCCTTCGGGTAGGGGATAGGTCTCTCACTGTCGTATGTGCCTACGGGCCAAACGGCAGTGTGGAATACCCGGCCCTAATGGGGTCTCTGGGAGGGGTCCATCATTCTACTGGTGGACTTCAACGCACACGTGGGCAGTGACAGTGATACCTGGAGGGGCGTGATTGGGAGGAACGGCCCCCCTGATCTGAACCCGAGTGGTGTTCTGTTATTGGATTTCTGTGCTAGTCACGGCTTATCCATAATGAACACCATGTTCAAGCATAAGGGTGTCCATCAGTGCACGTGGCACCAGGACACCCTAGACCGGAGGTCGATGATCGACTTTGTGGTCGTCTCATCTGACCTCCGGCCGTATGTCTTGGACACTCGGGTGAAGAGAGGGGCGGAGCTGTCAACTGATCACCACCTGGTGGTGAGTTGGATCCGATGGTGGGGGAGGAAGCTAGACAGACTCGGGAGACCCAAACGTACTGTGAGGGTCTGTTGGGAACGTTTGGCCGAGCCCCCTGTCAGAGAGATCTTCAACTCCCACCTCCAACAGAGCTTCGACCGGATCCCGAGGGAGTCTGGAGATATTGAATCCGAGTGGACCATGTTCTCCACCTCCCTTGTCGACGCGGCTGCTCGGAGCTGTGGCCGTAAGGTCTCCGGTGCCTGTCGAGGCGAAATCCCGAACCCGGTGGTGGACACCGGAAGTAAGGGATGCCGTCAAGCTGAAGAAGGAGTCCTATCGGGCCTGGTTGGCTTGTGGGACTCCTGAGGCAGCTGACAGGTACAGGCAGACCAAGCGGACTGCAGCGCGGATAGTTGTGGAGGCAAAAAATCGGGCCTGGGAGGAGCTCAGTGAGGCCATGGAGAAAGACTATCGGTTGGCCTCGAAGAGATTCTGGCAAACCGTTCGCCGCCTCAGGAGGGGGAAGCAGTGCCCTACCAACACTGTTTACAGTGGAGATGGGCAGCTGTTGACCTCAACTGGGGATATCGTCAGACTGTGGAAGGAATACTTTGAGGATCTCCTCAATCCCACCAACACGTCTTCCATTGAGGAAGCAGTGGCTGAGGGCTCAGAGGTGGATTCATCCATCACCCGGACTGAAGTCATCGAGGTAGTTAAAAAGCTCCTCGGTGGCAAGGCACCGGGGGTCGATGAGATCCGCCCTGAGTACCTCAAGTCTCTGGATGTTGTGGGGCTGTCTTGGCTGACACGCCTCTGCAACATCGCGTGGCGGTTGGGGACAGTGCCTCTGGACTGGCAGACCGGGGTGGTGGTCCTCTTTTCAAGAAGGGGACCGGAGAGTGTGTTCCAACCAGAGGGGATCACACTTCTCAGCCTCCCGGGAAAGTCTATGCCAGGGTACTGGAGAGGAGAATTCGGCCGATAGTGGAACCTCGGATTCAGGAGGAACAGTGTGGTTTTCGTCCCGGTCGTGGAACACTGGACCAGCTCTATACCCTTTCCAGGGTGCTGGAGGGTTCATGGGAGTTTGCCCAACCAATCCACATGTGTTTTGTGGATTTGGAGAAGGCATTCGACTGTGTCCCTCGTGGCGTCCTGTGGAGGGTGTCTGGGAGTACGGGGTCCGGGGCCCCTTGCTTAGGGCTGTTTGGTCCCTGTACGACCGGAGCAGGAGCTTGGTCCGCATTGCCGGCAGCAAGTCGGACTTGTTCCGGTGCATGTTGGACTCCGGCAGGGCTGCCCTTTGTCACCGGTTCTGTTCATAATTTTTATGGACAGAATTTCTAGGCGCAGCCAAGGGCCAGAGGGTGTCCAGTTTGGGAACCACATGATTTCGTCGCTGCTTTTTGGAGATGACGTTGTCATGTTGGCCTCCTCAGACCAGGACCTTCAGCGTGCACTGGGGCAGTTTGCAGCTGAGTGTGAAGCGGCCGGGATGAGAATCAGCACCTCCAAATCCGAGGCCATGGTTCTCAGTCGGAAAAGGGTGGCTTGCCCACTTCAGGTTGGTGGAGAGTTTCTGCCTCGGGTGGAGGAGTTCAGGTATCTTGGGGTCTTGTTCATGAGTGAGGGAAGGATGGAATGGGAGATTGACAGACGGATCGGTGCAGCTTCTGCAGTAATGCGGTCAATGTACCGGTCTGTCGTGGTGAAGAAGGAGTTGAGCTGTAAGGCGAAGCTCTCGATTTACCGGTCAATCTACGTTCCTACTCTCACCTATGGTCATGAGCTGTGGGTCGAAAGGACAAGATCCCGGATACAGGCGGCCGAAATGAGCTTTCTCCGCAGGGTTGCTGGGCGCTCCCTTAGAGATAGGGTGAGGAGCTCAGTTACTCGGGAGGAGCTCAGAGTAGAGCCGTTGCTCCTCCACATCGAGAGGAGCCAGTTGAGGTGGCTCAGGCATCTATTTCGGATGCCTCCTGGACGTCTTCCCGGGGAGGTGTTTCAGGCATGTCCCACCGGGAGGAGGCCCCGGGAAGACCTAGGACACGCTGGAGGGATTATGTCTCCCGGCTGGCCTGGGAACGCCTCGGGGTTCCCCCGGAAGAGCTGAAGGAAGTGGCTAGGGAGAGGGAAGTCTGGGCGTCTCTGCTTAGACTGTTGCCCCCGCGACCCGGCCCCGGATAAGCGGAAGATAATGGATGGATGGATGAATTGCATTAACATTTAAACTTATTTTTTTATTCTAATTCTTTAGAATAAATATAGTATAATATTGGTTATATACAAATTTGGTTATATTAATAACTATATTAATTATATAAAACAATACGGAGCAGATTATGTTCAGAGAGTGAGTTGCCATGGTTACTTGCATACCCTGAAAGTTACCTCCATTTTTGGAACCGAAAGTTGAGGTTATCTGTTAACTTGCTCTTATCCAGGTATGCCACATATCCAGGTATGCACATAACCTGCTTTCTGGAATACCCCCAAGGACTGTGTTCGTGCTGCTCAAAATACTGAGTTTAAAGGGCACCTATTATGCTCCTTTTTACAAGATGTAATATAAGTCTCCAGTGTCCCAGCATGTGTCTGTGAAGTTTCAGATCTAAATTCATAATAGATCTTTTAATATATACTATTTTGAAAATGCCAATTTTGGGTTTGAGAACAACACATATATAATACAACATATACATATGTCCTTTAATGAGAAAAATATGTTGTTTTAACGACATAACATCTCATTATACGAGAAAAGATGACGTTAAAATGACATATCTCGTTATTACAAGAAAATATGTCGCTAAAACGAAATAGCATCTCGTTATTATGACATAATTGAGTGGAAAAAAATGTATGTGGCAGCAATGCGTCACCGTACAATTTTGAACAAACAGGCTATCCACCAAGATGTGTTTTTAAATTAAATGAAAATACACTATGGACTTTATTAGTACATTTCTCAAAATTCAGTGAATAAAAGTGTGAAATTTGAGCTGCATTCTGCGCAGTTCAAATAATGCCAAACTACTGGACCACCCTGAGAAGAAGAGTGCTTTATAAAATGCTGTGACTCTTGGAGAGTGCTGAAAGAAAGTAAAAGAGTTGCAGGTGTTTGACAAAATAGGAGAAACTGGGAACGCTAGACACTATAGAAAATTGCACTGATCACTGATCTCCCTGCAATTACCTGTGCCTTCACAAGAGAACCTTCAACTAAGTCACATGCTACAATCACCAACTATTATATTGTGTTTGCAGCTGCTGTAATGCACCTGCTGAATCTCAGGCACGTGGAAGACTTGTCCTTGACTGCGAATTTGACAGTGAAAAACGTATATATACAACAAAAAATTTATTTTATGGTATAACCTCAGCAAATGTTCCCCTGGACCACCATATTACGGGGGGGAAAAACATGATATCCCTATTATTGTTCATGTTTCTGTGAAAATGTCGACTGCTCTTGACCATTTTTTTTGTTGTTTATATGACCCACATACTCCTTTCATCTATCAGATCTTAAAACCCTGTCATGGATAAAAAAAAATAAAAAATATATATATATATATATATATATATATATATATATATATATATATTCTTACTTTCTTGTTAACACTCAAGGAATATGCGGAAAAAAGCTCACGTGGATGATGATACAGCCACCCACAAAGATGACTCAAACCTTTCAGAGGTTCTTTCTAATGGGAGGAAGTACATCCAGCGTGGTGGTCATGCACGTGAACGCATGGTCAGTGCATTCAGTTGTCTATTAGTCCTGTGGGAGATATTTTCAACCAGCAGGCTTTGATTATTTGGATTTGAATATATGTATAGGCGGTTACATAAAGGGAAGATAACATGCTTATGAATTTAGAGTGCACTTCTTTATCCCCAAATACTATCTTCTAAGAGGTGCTTTAGTGCCCTACTTTCTACCAGATGCTCAAGCACAGTGTGCCATAAAATGGAAAAGGTCACTCTGGTTACATTTGCTTTATGTCCACTGGGTTGAGTGTGAAATATAGAAAGAAGAAATCATCATCTATCTTGAATGCTCGTGCTTTACACACGTGTTCAATAGGGGCAGATGACAAAGGCGTCTCCAGAGAATTAGATCAAAATGCCTTAATCAGGCTCTTCTCACACACGTTACAAACATAATATTGGGCTAAAGAGAGGAAATGTGGGGGTGGAGTGGGACTACCTTGCGGTGACTGGCAACTGAGTTTAAATAAATAAACAAATTCATTATTAAAGTTAATAAAGATTTAGTGGATTTCTTTTTCTATATCTGTCTTGTTATATTATATGGATAAACAAATATTAAGGATGTTTTGCTAGATTCATTTATGGTTTATGATATAACCTGTGTAATTTAACTAACTGCTTTTATAGAAGCTTTCAACAATCAGGCTCCATTACATTCATTCCCAATATTATTTTAGTATCAAAGTTTTAATTAGTTTTTATTTTTATATTTTCAATTTTAATTTTAAAGTTTTAGTCATTTCGTTGTGTTTTTGTTATTTTTATTAGTTTTTAGCCTTTTATGTCTATATAGCTTTTTGTTACTTTTTATTTCAGTTTTAGTTTTAATTATTTTAGTACCTCAAGTTAACTATAAACAGAAATGAGAAATGTTTCCTTGGCAACTAACTGGAATAAAATGAGTTTAGGCTTTTTAATATTTTATTTTATTTCAGTTAATTAATTTTATTTCAGTTTTTTTTTTTTTTTTTTTTTTTACAGAAAGAAACTGGCAGCTGTGGTTGCAAGAATAATTCAGTAAAAATACAGTAAAATATAAACATATTTACAGAACAGAAAAACTAAAATTTACAACAAACAAACATTTTAAACCAGTAAATCAAGATGCAGGTAAAATGTTTGAGCCCCTCATAAAAAGTGCCAGTGTGACATCACAGATCCCGCAATATCAAAACTAGCTGTTTTTGGAGCTTGATTAAATAAATGCTTTGTTTATAATGAGGAGAACATTTTAAGCTAAGCTAAGCTTTCAGGGTGTTTTAATGGTTCAAAGATCAAATTTGATTTTTCATGTCATGTTTGTGAATTTGAAGAAGAAATGAAAAACACAATTGGCTAATTTTCCATAGATAAAACCAATACTGTTTGTTTGCAGTCAAACTTAAAGTCTTTGCATGTTATAGAATGCTCTTCATCATAAATATAAAAAACAAATCATCAAAACTAATAGCAGAGGTCCATTGATTGACATCATATTGAATGCCTTGTTGTCTGCTTGTGCCCATCCTGCATCTCCATTTTCAATCAATTCATGCATCCCTGTCCAACATTCAAAGCTTGTATGGAAATTTCAAAGCCCTGATTGAGACATTCATTGATCCCATTCTTTTCTTTGAAAGCCTCTGATATACCGGAGCTAATGGTGTCAGCAGGCATCAAAGTCTTATTATGAACACATTTTTTATCCCCAAAATCCATTTACATCTCACTTCCTCTGTGACATCACACCCTTTTAATACTATTTTTTAATTCCGCTGTGCCCAAATTTTTACTCCAAACCCTAAGTTGTATAAATGAAACACCAGACAGAACCTTTTCTTGTTAAAATGCTGTTTTCCCCGGATTTCATCCAGTCTAGTTTCTTCTTTACTAATAAACAATGTTGCTAACTTTCCTTAACTATTTCATTGTACATTGCAAATCTTGGTTGGTCAAAAACTGAAAGTCAGAAATCTGTTTCATGGTGCCATGATATTTAGAAAAGAAAAAGAAAAGAAAAAAACAGTAAGGCGCATTTCTGCTTTGTTGGAGTTGATTACTGTGGGGACTGCTCCGTTTCGCAGCACAATTTGATGAATATTCTGAGATGCAGTGGTGTGAAAAAGTGTTTGCCCCCATAATTATGTTGAAAAGATTTATTTATGAAAATAAATCTGCATTGTTAATCCTTTTGATATTTTATAAAACATTTTTTGCAAAAATCTAACCTTTCAATGAAGTCAATGATTTATTTTTTACAGCCATCTTTGATCATATTAAATCTTTGATCATGTTAAATTTTAACAAGGGGGCAAAACCTTTTTCACACCACTGTATGTTCAGATTATGTATTGTGTAACCTCTCGTCCAGATGCTGTAAATCGACACGTTTGCTGAAAAATATCCTAAATTTAAGTGGAACATTTCTGGTAATTTGTGATAATCATTGATGAAGTTGAATGGGTTTCATTTTTCTTTTCTTCCTCAACCATGCATGATCATGATTATTATTAGTTGTGGTCATTTCAGTAACAAATATGGAATTTTGGTATATATTGAAGAGCATTTACTGTAGGAACAATTTCTCATAGCCCCTTACTTTTGAGAGTTTTTAGTTTAAGAAATTGATAGCAAATGCAGCAAGTGGAGACAAAGTGATTGGATCCGAATAGACAGCGGTAGCATTTTTATGCAGAACACGTGTGGTTCAGTGGTGTCATGGGGTTTTTTGGCGAATCACAAGCACACATACTTAATAAACAGTCTTATGGATGCATTTATTCAGATACTCAGAGGGCACGTGTACCAAATCTTCGCACAAATGTTGTCCCACATGCGCACACATGCTCTTGAATTGATCTCACACTGTTTGAACTGCAGTTGCAAGTGTTGGAGTTTTTATGTAAGAAGCATCACAGAAGAACCCAGTTTCTGCTTCTACTCTCTGTCAGAACAGAGAGTGATTGTCATAATTTTCCTCTAAACAAAAGCCATTTTGATGTCCATCTTCACTGACCAAACTTTAACTTTAACATAGAGTACAGGAGCTTGAACCAGAGCAACTGGTTTTAAGATTTTAAGTAAAACAGCATTTCTGGATCAGTGTTTACATTATAAATAAACGTAATATTTAAAACGTAATCAGCATGACTTAAATAACCTGACTTATATCAATGCATGTTCTTATTTCAGTGTGCACTGTTATCAGATATTATCGTTTACACTTACATTGAACTGACATGATTTTTAAACCTTCCATAAACGGCGGGCCCCTAGTTTTTCTGAAAACCACAAGGGAAGATAATTTAGAAATGCCTGTCTAAAAGTATTTCAGTGTGTGTATATGTAAACTGATATAGTATTTATATTATCAGAAAAGACAGCTTTAATAATTGAGTGTTGGATCAGTAAATGTAGTTATTTCAGCAGAGTTTGAAGCAACAACAGCTGCATTCTGAGTAAAACACTTTCAACAACATTTCAGCAATTCAATACTTCCAAAGGAACGACTTGTGTTGGACAGTATACATTTTAAACACATTACTAAATGTTGTGCTAATTGTTATTGCTGAAAAAATCTGGCAAATGCGTCTTTCAAACAAATTCAGTAACGATACATCCTTATTTAACTCCAGTGTTCAAGTTCAATACCGAATTCAACTCCCTCTGATTAGTGAAAAGAACAAAAAAGGGGGCTAGAGAGCAAAGATTTAAAAGTCTGTCTGAACAAATGCTTTTGTGCAATGCTTTATTCAAAATGTTTTAGCTACAAAGTAGACGAAGAAGAAGATTAACAATAAGTACAAATAACAATAGGATTTATTAAATAAAACAAACTAGAAAAGAACAAACGTAACAGTGTATATGACACAACGTAATTGTGACATAACGCCCCTGTTGGGAAGGGAAGGTGGGGTCTTTGGATTAGGGAGCAGACGAAGGGCTGGAAGAGGGCAGACATACAGGCAGGAGAGACCAGGGTGGCAATGATGGAGGTAGCATCCATGGTGGAGAGGATGGAAGGAGTGGCCAGGTGGTGGTTACCCAGAGCACGGCCAGGATGAAAGCCCACTGTCATTGGAGGGAAGAGCCATGAGGGTGACTTGGCAGGTGACATCTGGGGATGACAGACGGAGATGGAGCCGTTTGAAGTGGAGTCCAGGGCACAGATGGACAGCAGATGGAACTGAGCGACACCGATGGCACTTGAGAGCCCGCAGGAGCTGAAGGGGTGGAGGGATGGAGCGCAGAGGATGGCTTATAAGTCTGTGGTGCAGGCAGGGTGACGGCTGACCGAGGTGAAGCCGGAGGGACGAGAGAACCTGGTGGAGCCATAATGCCGAGGGGCTCTGGTGAAGCCGAGGCAAGGCGGACAGGTCAACGGGCCAAGGTGGAGCAAAGGGATCAGCACTTGGAGGCGGAGCCGAAGGATCCTCTCATTTCAGGTGTGGCTGGTGACCATAAGACCCGAGGGCTTCTCCAAGCCGCAAGGCGTCAGAGGAGAAGACAAAGGGCTGAGGGGAACCAGCTGAAGTAAGGCTGAAGGAGGGGCTGAGCTCTGCAGTGGAGGTGGGAGAGGGAGTCAAAGGGCTGGATCATTGACAACAATTCAGTGTCCATACATGGTGATGAAACGGGCATTATGCTGGGCTGAATCAGCTGCGATGAAAGCACGGACGACAGAGACAGAACCAGCAATGATGCAGGTACGGAAGGCTCAGGGCAGGGCTGGGTGGGTTGAACAACCTCAGATTCCCAATCAATCAGCCAGTTCTCTTTGTCCAACTGCACCAAATCACCCACTGTTATGGCTGTTTCCGGCTCACACACCTGGTTAGACTCACTTCTGGGCTTCGGCTCTTGTACAATGGTTGGCACTGCAATCCTCACAGGCTCCTTCGTTGCGGTGGTCGGAAACTCCCCGTCTGTGGTGGGCTCTAGCATTTTAATTTCCATGTCTTGGGGTGATAGTTGGCTGTGTTCTGGGTCTGATGACGTGAACACTGGTGTGGATTTGGGGGTAGAGACTCTCCAGACAGTGTAGGATGGCCTCCCTCCATGTTCCTCTCGACATATCTGGAAGGTCTCTTGGCTGGTGGTAGTTCGCCCCAATCCAGAACAGAGACTTCAGGGTCCCATCATTGAAGGCCATTTGTTGGGCAATGGTGCAGAAATGGATGGAATATTCAACAAATTAAAGTCTTTTCCAGGCTAGGGCAGTGAATATTTCAGCATAATCCATTCTGGGTCCGGTATTCTGTAACGTTTTAGCTCCAAAGTAGACAAAGAAAAAGATTCCCAAGTTCAAATAACAATAGGATTTATTAAATAAAACAAACTAGAAAAGAACAAACATAATAGCGTGTATAACACAACATAACTGTGAAACCATGCACAATATTTATATTCTCAAAGAATTGTCTTGTTTTTTTTTTTGTTTTTTTCTTATCCAAATGGTTAGGCATAAACCTTATTAGATTAATAATTTAATTTCTTTGTAGCTCATGATTTTGCTACAGACTAGAGCTGCACACTATTTTGTTTGCTAAAAAAATAGAGCTCATGATGCACGATTCTGAATAAACAACTTAACAAAATAACATGTAATTTACTAGAGGTTCTGAGTCTGACTAAATGTTAATTGCCTACCTTTTCGTATTAGATCCTGTACCTCTAAATCTCACTTAAAGACCCACTTATTCTCACTTGCATTCGACTATTTAATTTACAGTGATTTTCTATAGAAATAAATGTGATTGATCGATTGATTGATCGATTGATTGATTGATTGATTGATTGATTGATTGATTGATTGATTGATTGATTGATTGATTGATTGATCGATCGATTGATTGATTGATCGATCGATCGATCGATCGATTGATTGATTGACGTCAATTTAAAAATATGTTGTCTGAATAAATTATTTTAAAAAATCAGTTTGGATGAATGATTGAATTGTTTCGTTACTGGATGAATCCAAATGTTTTAACAAATCTCTTGAATGAATGATTCAATTACAAACAAAAAAATTCAACAGTCACTTGTCACCGCCTACTGGTGTAACGAAATTTTTATTTGAAGCAAAGGGTAATTTACTCTATTTTGATTTCTACCATAGACATCTGTTTTTATATCCAAACTAAATGTTTTTCCCAGTACTTCTGTGATCATTTGAATTATTGGAACACAGAAATAATGAATGCACGAATGCAGATCTGAATTTTTGCTGTGATCTTACTTGTCAAAAGCTTAATGGACATAGCCGAATCAAGATCTCTTGGGTGTTTGAATCGACATTGTGATCTTTTAACGTTTAAGCGTGCAGCACTACTTCAGACATTATGTAGGACATACAAATATTGCCCACTAATAGCCATCAATATGGAGGAAACATTTAGAAAAACATAAAGAGTTTTATTGAACAAACCACTTGGAACAATTTCTCACATTTTCATCCTACAAAGGTCTGAAAGCACAGAAGACATGATCCATGAGTCACACAGAGAAAACACTACACAGGAGCAGCTGTGCGACACGTGTCTCATGCTGCTCTCACATAAATCGATTCCCCATTTTGTAGCCTAGAAGTGATTGTCCCTTGGGAATGTTCGGCACATGCTGTTTTTCAAGTCTGGATTACATATAAAAGACTACAAAAGACTAATTTATGCTCTGTATGGAAAAAAAAAAAAGTAATAGGGTACAATGGGGCTAAAGGCACACCTTAAGAAAAATGTGCTTTTCACTACTCCTATAATGTATGATATACAGAAAAATATATATGTTTGTATTTAACATTTAAGGAGCAACAGATTTTGTGTGAATAGAAAAGTGAATAGAAAAGTGGTTTCTTTTATTTAAAAATCGTATAAATGTATGGGGTGTCGAGGGGGGCCTTTTACCCCACACATATAAAAGGCCCACCAGCATGGGGCAAAAGGCACACAGTATTAATACAAATACTTCAGCTAAAATAAAGTTTTATAAAGTTATTACTTGTTCAAAACAAAAGCAATGTTTGAACTATTTTCTGTTTATTTTGATGAATAAAATAATTCATTTTTGATCAATAAATATGCTGTCATTAAAATGTTAATATAGAAATATATCTGAAAAATACAGAAACAAAATCATTTAAAAGAGTAAAGATTCTGAAAGCACTGAAGGAGATCCATAATAATTTAATATAGATTTACAGTAGTGACAATACATTATATTTTATTATATGATATGATTACATCACATTTTTAAATCTGATGGTTTCATTATAAATATGGTGATTATCTAGAGATAAGGTGGACACCCAACTTAATATATGATGCTTACAATCTGAATCTAACCATGGCATGTCAACAAGTGTTAAAGTCAGCCGCTGTTTATGATCATGTTAAATATGGAGCCTTTATGGACAGCAGGGGTGCCTTTTACCCCAAATACCATACTTTTACATATTCTTCCGTTATTTAAAAACTGTTGCTTTAATTACCTTGAAAATGTATCCAATCATTTTAGCGATTCTTATTTGCTACTTAAATCTACAAAATTTTAAAAAACATCAAATATCAGATCAAATGAGCGCAGAATCAACTTTGCGCTGATGCCTGTAATCACGTCAAAGATCAGACAAATTTCCACGTGCATCTTGAAAAGCGGATGTTTTGGAAAGTGCTGAGGCAAGTTTGTGTGCCATCTAGTGGTTTAGAAGAAAATCAAATCAAAGGAGCCTTTTACCCCATTGTACCCTACCTGTGATGATATCATGGACAATTGTCTTTAAAGCTGCTGTATGTAAGTTTTTGACTGTACTAAAGCATAAAAATACCATAATATGTTAGCAGATTTAGGAAACATGCTGAGTTCACATACTCGTTTCTCTGAAAAACAATGCTACAGTTATTCTACTTTGAAATGTGCGTTCCGTGTCGGAATTACTGTTTTAGTTTTGGTCTGTGCAATAATGTGCAGGTGCCAATTTAGGCCCCAATCAGACAGAACTCGATTTTCGGGTTTGAAAAGGCGAGGTGTCAACTTTTTTTGGTTGACGTTTTTTAATTTAGAAAACAGCAGTTCATTGCGTTTTTCTTTTTATGTTTCTAGGCAACCCCCGAATCAGCTGTGCTGTCAGTATAATCAAGGTAACCGTCACCACAACGAAAAGGGCGCCTCTCCATTCATTCGATTGGACAATGGGGGGAAAATGCGATGACGTCAGGCACTTTTCTGCTCAGAGTTGATTTATTTATTTTTTTTCAATTTAAGGGAAAAACACAAGGTGCAGCAGGCGGTTAAAACGCGAGGTGCCTGGGGCGCACAAACACACAACATTTTTTTTTTTTAAATGAACAAAATACAGTAACTACATCACCAATCCTTCTTCCAAACCGTGTTTTTGTCTTACCCTGATTCACTAAGCCTATTATAAGCGTTTATATTTTAGACTTGTTTTCGTAGGAAAATGTGTACATGTGTTATTCGCCCATGTGTGTCTCGTCATATCTGTAACCAGTGATAAGTTGCTCCAGCTACTTTGATGTATTCATGGTGTGGGATTAGCATAGGTTAGTTGTCACAACGAGCAAAAAATGTTGGCTGAGTCCCATGCTTTTTCCCATCAGCAGAACTAGTTGGCAGATTAAACTTTTGCCGTATCCGGTCGGCAAAACTGCGGACACATCTTCCTTTTTTAAGAATGACTTCAGTGCCGTCCTTTATTAGCAGGGAAGTAGCAGGGAAATCACGCGGAACTGCCACAACTCTGCCATCATTATGTTAAGCCCGCCCACCAACTCTATACACGACGTGATTGGCCTGACTAGAGTTTGGTTTTTCATACTCGCAAGCCAACGGAGAGTTGCTAGATGACCCTGGCAGCAAACTACATTTGCTGCCGCTAGGGTGCATCTAGATTTCTAGACTAAAACGATGTACTAAAATAAAAATATTATAAACGTATATATAGAAATAAAATATAAACTGAAAGCTAATAAAAATGACAAAAGCACACAACAAAATTACAAAAACTTCAGCTAAAATTAAAACAAATGGAAAATAATACAACATTTTTAATATGAATAAAAACTATGTTCTCAATTATGCTAAAATAAGACTTATTACGATTAGATTTTTTAAATTATATATATATAAAAAAAAAATGTATCTCAAATTTTCCACAGACACCTACACAAACCTGTCCTGAGACAGATAAAGTGCTTATCATCACACACCGACTGAATCTCAAAAACCAAGTCGTTTCATGTGGATAAGGTAGGCTTATATCAAAGTGCAATTTTTGATAGTCTCCCTTTAGGCTCTCGTATCACAATGTTACATGTGACCATCTCTTCCCTCTGTGGTAGTAATTTCATGCCGTGTGCCTCCTTAAATTCAACACTCGGAGATCACAGAACCGTTTCCATGAAAATACAAAAATACAGACACAGCAGAACTGAGTTTCCATGCATATTACACATGAATGTCTTATTTGCTGTAGTATAACATTGTGCTTGGTGACATCTAAAATGAAAATTACACAATATATGAATCAAATAATTAATTTCACTTAAATTAAAATATTTAAACTAAAACGAAAGTAATTTTAAGGCTTGTGTCAGGTAGAAATGCACTTTTTTACTTTTTACACTGTGACATAAAAAATTTACAATACAAAATAAGCCTGCTGCTGAGGACAATAGCAAGGTTTAGATATATGCTAAGTGAAAAGATAAATCGCTGTGTGCCACCATATCTATTAAGGTTTCCGCCTAAGCCATCAAAGACTCACATTGGCAGAAATGATTACAGCCCAATTGACATATACCTCGAATTTTCTATTCCCATACAAACATGTTTCATTTAAAATCTCTTAATTACCTGACCTACTGGCAAGCTTCTTTAAAAGCATGCTTATTTACATTGAATTTTAGGTCAGGAACATGTCAGTCATTAGGCTGGCTACTAGAATGCTCTTTATGTTTGATTCGTTTGATGTAGACATTTCTGGAAATGTAGCATTTCAAGGGAGGGGTGATTGTGAAGTGTGTCTTGGTTTATATGCACCAATGTCAAGAACTTAACTACCCGCAGTCAGAAAAAAAACATACTGCTTCTTACCAATGTACCACTTCAATCAATTGCTTGGGAGTAAAGCATACGCTGTTTGTCATATGCTTCTGACATTTGACCACTTAATATGTTCTCAAAAGCACTCTGAACTCCACAGTAGTCAACATCAAAGCTGATTCAAACCAAAAATGGAAATGGCTTTACAGCATGCTCCTGATATCATTTTTTATTGATTGCCAGCCTTGCAACAAGACAAACATTCCAACAATATTTTATTATGATTATTATGAATTAATTTTCCAATATTTGCCCATACTATAACACTGCATTCACACTGCATCAGCGCTTGGCGGTGG
The DNA here is from genome assembly GCA_018749465.1 of Paracanthobrama guichenoti. Taxonomy (NCBI): domain Eukaryota; kingdom Metazoa; phylum Chordata; class Actinopteri; order Cypriniformes; family Gobionidae; genus Paracanthobrama; species Paracanthobrama guichenoti. The sequence continues at coordinate 28,122,950 of CM031948.1, forward strand.
GTGTGTCTGAAGCTGGTGCTGACCATAGACTGTAAAGAAAGACACGACCGTCATAGTGACAACAGCCAATAACATTACTTTTCCAGTGTTGCATGAATGCAATTGGTTAGTGTCTGTGCTAGGGTATTTGCATAGGCAATCTGATTGTCTGATTTGTCTGAAGATTGTCTGATTATCTGCTTGAAAAGTTGAAAAGTTTTTAGGATGGGTTGACTTCATGCAGCGCTGCACAGACTGATCAGTGGCTGACTTGAAGCAGTGCATGCCAGTTAGAAATTTTGTGGTTCATTCTGTGCAGCTTCTCCAGAGAAATAAGCAATGTTAACCGTGCGTCGACTATCAATGACATCATACTTGTGTTACCCTTGATTTCTGGTTTTATTTTGTAGAAAACATGGAAACACCAAAGACGCTTTAATATATTATGTGTTTTATTAGACAGGTGAGCAACTGTTTGGATACATTCATCAACAGAAAACTAATCATTGTTATAGGGGAGCGCGGGGCACAACCTTTGAAGTTACATAAAACACTGCTAAAAGTGATAAACATATAAGTATTTTTTTTATTTTACATTATTTGTATACACTCACCTAAAGGATTATTAGGAACACCTGTTCAATTTCTCAATTCAATTATCTAAACAACCAATCACATGGCAGTTGCTTAAATGCATTCTCCTGAACTCCAAACTGAATGTCAGAATGGGAAAGAAAGGTGATTTAAGCAATTTTGAGCGTGGCATGGTTGTTGGTGCCAGACGGGCCAGTCTGAGTATTTCACAATCTGCTCAGTTACTGGGATTTTCACGCACAACCATTTCTAGGGTTTACAAAGAATAGTGTGAAAAGGGAAAAACATCCAATCCTGTGGGCGAAAATGCCTTGTTGATGCTAGAGGTCAGAGGAGAATGGGCCGACTGATTCAAGCTGATAGAAGAGCAACTTTGACTGAAATAACCACTCGTTACAACCAAGGTATGCAGCAAAGCATTTGTGAAGCCACAACACGCACAACCTTGAGGAGGATGGGCTACAACAGCAGAAGACCCTACCGGGTACCACTCATCTCCACTACAAATAGGAAAAAGAGGCTACAATTTGCACGACCTCACCAAAATTGGACAGTTGAAGACTTGAAAAATGTTGCTTGGTCTGATGAGTCTCGATTTCTGTTGAGACATTCAGATGGTAGAGTCAGAATTTGGCGTAAACAGAATGAGAACATGGATCCACCATGCCTTGTTACCACTGTGCAGGCTGATGGTGGTGGTGTAATGGTGTGGGGGATGTTTTCTTGGCACACTTTAGGCCACGTAGTGCCAATTGGGCATCGTTTAAATGCCACGGCCTACCTGAGCATTGTTTCTGACCATGTCCATCCCTTTATGACCACCATGTACCCATTCTCTGATGGCTACTTCCAGCAGGATAATGCACCATGTCACAAAGCTTGAATCATTTCAAAAAATTGGTTTCTTGAACATGGCAATGAGTTAACTGTACTAAAATGGCCCCCACAGTCACCAGATCTCAACCCAATAGAGCATCTTTGGGATGTGGTGGAACGGGAGCTTCGTGCCCTGGATGTGCATCCCACAAATCTCCATCAACTGCAAGATGCTATCCTATCAATATGGGCCAACATTTCTAAAGAATGCTTTCAGCACCTTGTTGAATCAATGCCACATAGAATTAAGGCAGTTCTGAAGGTGAAAGGGGGTCAAACACGGTATTAGTATGGTGTTCCTAATAATCCTTCAGTTGAGTGTACTTGGTACAAATTTATTCTTGCACTCAGTGGACTGAAAACTAGCTAACTGATAATGCATAACATTTGCGGATAGGTAACATTAGAGCAATACCTTATTTTAATAAACGATTTTGTACGACTTTCATAAACACTGCATCCTACACATATCAGGCATAATATTATGACCACATTCCTAATATTATGTTGGTTCCCCCTTTGCTGCCAAAACAGCCCTGACCCGTCGTCCCCATGGACTGTTAGCAGCTGATCCTTTAAGTCCTGTAAGTTGCAAGGTGGGGCCTCCATGGATCGGCAACAATGCTTAGGTAGGTGGTACGTGTCAAAGTAACATCCACATGGATGGCAGGACTCAAGGTTTCCCAGCAGAACATTGCCCAAAGCATCCGCCAGCTTGCCTTCTTCCCATAGTGCATCCTGGTGCCATGTGTTCCCCAGGTAAGCGACACACACGCACACGGCCATCCACGTGATGTAAAAGAAAACGTGATTCATCAGACCAGGCCACCTTCTTCCATTGTTCCGTGGTCCAGTTCTGATGCTCACATGCTCACTGTTGGCACTTTCGGCGGTGGACAGGGGTCAGCATGGGCACCCTGACTGGTCTGCGGCTATGCAGCTCCATATGCAACAAACTGTGATGCACTGTGTATTCTGACAGCTTTCTATCAGAACCAGCATTAACTTCCTGAGCAATTTGAGCTACAGTAGCTCGTCTGTTTGATCGATCACTTTTGATATACTGACCACTGCAGACCAGGAACACTCCATAAGAGCTGCAGTTTTGGAGATGCTCTGACCCAATCGCGTAGCCATCACAATTTGTCACTACACACCGGCGGTGCGAGTACAGTACGTGCATACTCTTCTGATGACGAAATTCACGTCATGTGTACTGTACGCTGACCTTCATGTACTCTGGCCTTTAGACTATCGTTGCTTCCGTTTAATGCCGACTTTAATTAAAGCTGCAGTCCGAAAGTGTTTTGGGTTGAAAATTATCCAAAATAAATTTGAGCAAAGTACATAACCAGCCAGTGTTCAAAACTATCTGCTTACCTTGGCTCAATTTACAACAGTAAGCTAGCAATAATGTTTTTAATTCCACTGGTACTGGTGGATTTCCGCAGGAAATTCAAGCATATCTTTGCGTCATTACGTCGCATCTGTACACATAAAGAAGGTGTCCCGGCTAATAGTCTATATTGCGTGTGAGGATGTTGGAGGTTTTGATTTATAGCCTTTTCTCACGGCACTTGGTATAATTAAACCTCAATTTGATGGCGGATCCAGAAAGGTTCAAGCGACATTCACCAGTGACAACTGGAGATTCACCAGCTGTAAAATGCAAAAGACTTAAGACTTTGGAGTGGCTACAGAAAAAAGAGACTTCAACCAGGCCCATGCGAAAACAAGGATAAAAAGGGCTTTTGAAAGGTGGCGTGAACTCCCGTGTTTTGAATCAGACTAAGGGGAAAAAAAGCATTGCAATAAATCACGGTGATTAAATCTAACGATCGCTTTTTTTCTGCTGGACAGGTAAGACATTTCAATGGTTCAATTAGGTTATGTAACAGTAGCACACTTGTTCGCTTAATTCATACAGATACAGAGTTTTCTTTGTTGTGCCTTTCTCGTTTTGCTATGTGCACATCAATTATTTTGTGCTAGCTATGAGAGGGAGCAATTCACCTCTACTCCACATTAATTTGTTGGTATATGACGATTAGAAATTAGACTGCACATGTAACGGAGGCCAGCTAGTAGTTGCTGTCTGAGTAAACCTCACTCCTCTGGTCTCAAGAGACACTCTAGCAACTGACGCTAGAGGTTGCAGCCTTTAGCCCCCTTGTTGGAGCGTCTGACTCGCATGCCGGCGGACCCGGGTTCGAGTCCCGCTTGGAGCGGGCGGGTCGAACATGAGGGGTTACACACAGAAATGGAAACTGAACTACAGGTGGCCCTAATACACATTAAATTTAGTCACGCAATGCTGATGTTAACATTAACAATTTGAAAACAACGTATAATTTGCATGGTTTGACGTGATATGATAAGTGAACGTTAGATTTAATCACCGTGATTTATTGCAATGCTTTTTTTTTCCTTAGTTGGTTAGAACAAAAGTGGATATTAGCTACTTAACGTTACTTGTTTAGATTACATTCTTATGTTGATCATACTTTCAAACAGTAGAATCTGTGATTCCGAATGACAGTATCCACACCGGCGCATTCTCTTCAAAACATTGGATTCACCCACGCTGTGTCACGCCAAGGCACAACTCGGGTAAAGTTGATAATTCCGCGAATAACTGCAGTTGCAGATTTCGAACAGAGATGGCGACAAAGAGGAAAAACTACGGACTGCAGCTTTAAAGGTTCAGACCACATATAATGAATAGATTATCAGCTGAAATTTTATTTCATGCACTTTTTAAACTCTAACCTTTTAGTAGTGCCTTTGTTTCCCTCCACACATCTTCTTTTGTTAGTCTTGTCTCTCACCTAAAGTCTCTTACATTGAGGTACATTTAAAAATGACATGTATACTTCATGTTCAACGCCAAATATTTTATTTCTAAAGCACTTTACTGACATATAAAACAGTGAGCACGTACTGTACAGGCATTTTCATAACATTACCCACCACACTAATAGTCTAATATATGTTTTTCTCAATATTTAAAGACACAATATTTTGATTGTGATTAGGACAGAGCACACTGAGCTATTTATTTTCCTGCTTATGTAACTTACAGTTAAATAAAAAAAAAAAAATGTGACTGTGACCATTTTATGAAGAAAAAAACATTTTGGGTACATATGATAGAAGGGGAATGTAAGCAGGGGTAAAACTGGAGTTGAACATTAATTTGAAATGATTCAGTTTGTGGAAACTCCACAGCGGGTTTCACCTTTTTCTTTACATAAATATACTGTATTAGTAACATGGTACTGTGATGGTATCAGATGGTTATATCATAGTAATTTAATATTTACAGTATGCTATGGTTCTGAACACTTACCATATTAAATGTACAATTTACATGGTACTTCATAGAGCAATATTAAGGTACATGTCCAAAAACATGTTTGTCTAATGAACATGTTTGTTAGTGTTGTTTCTTTTTCACCGCATGTCAGAGTTTTTAAAGCTCAAATACAGAGAGCTGACCATCGTAGCATCCTCAGGCAGTGGCTCCTTCATGTCTGTGTGTTTCATGCACAGGAGAGTTTCCAGCATTTTGGGGAACTGCACAGTGAAAAGCAGGTAGATACATGGATTGGCCACACTGTTCAGGCTGGCCAGCAACATGAGGATGGTAAAGGTTGCAGCTGAAAAATAAAATTGATATATTGGTTAGATACAAGAAGTTACATTTGATCAGATTCTCAATAAATGTCCCTAAACATGATTTAGCAGTGCTGTGTGTAACACGTACAGGAGGGTGGAGTGTAACATGGGGTTAGAACATCTTCCATCAGTTTTAACCAATTAGAAACAAGTTACAAGAGGTGACATCATATCATTCAGGACCACCCTATAAGATGTCTGTGCACAAATATAAACCATTTTGATGTGAGAAAGCAATATATCATATCATTTTATAATATTGCCAACCCTTACAAGGACTTTAGATGATGTCAACTCTGAATGTAATTATTACAATCAAACTTGTAATAATTGCTTTAATGAGCTAGGTTTAATGAACATGCAGATGAATATGACTTTTTTTCAAAAACACTGAAAAAAAACTTTATTCCAAACTTTTGACTGTTAGTGTACTAAAATACTAGACAGACAGACAGACAGACAGACAGACAGACAGACAGACAGACAGACAGATAGATAGATAGATAGATAGATAGATAGATAGATAGAGACAGACAGATAGAGATAGACAGACAGACAGACAGATAGAGATAGACAGACAGACAGACAGATAGACAGATAGATACAGACAGACAGATAGAGATAGACAGACAGACAGACAGACAGATAGACAGATAGATAGACAGACAGACAGACAGATGGATGGATGGACGGACGGACGGACGGACAGATAGATAGATAGATAGATAGATAGATAGATAGATAGATAGATAGATAGATAGATAGATAGATAGATAGATAGATAGATAGATAGATAGATAGATGGACGAACGGACGGACAGATAGACAGAGAGACAGACAGAGAGACAGACAGATAGATAGATCGATAGATTATCTATCTGTCTATATATCTATCGATCTATCTATCTCTGCCTGTCTGTCTGTCTCTATCTATCTGTCTGTCTATCTGAGACAGACAGACAGACAGACAGACAGATAGATAGATAGACAGACAGACAGCTTAAGAATTAAACTAAGCTTAAACTGTTTATTGACAAATGTAGAAATGTCTGCGTTGTATTTTCTTTCCAAATTCAACAAAAGAGGCATACAACTATATTTCAAACATGTTTACCTTTAGATTAAAATGGCACGTGTAATGCATTAACACTTAAAGACTCAAACGTGTTTGCTAGAAGAATTTGTCTTACTTTCAGTCGGAGCACCGTCGTCCCACACAGACCACAGCTGCACGGTGAAGAACGGAGCCCAGCACACGGTATAGGCGAGGACGATCACCACTGTCATCTTCACGGTCTTAATCCGAGACTTGGACACAAACACCACGTTGTTGGCTCTGGAGGAAAGAGAGCGCGGGTGTCCATCACCCAGCTGCTGCTGCTGCTGCTGCTGCGTCTTCAGGTACAGGTTGATCTGGAGCGCGCGGCAGATGCGCACCTGGCACACCGTCACAGTCACGATGGGCACCAGAAATATCACCAGTGTCGTCCACGTCACGTATGCTTTAGCTCCCCACGGCTGAATAAACTCTGCCCAGCAGTCGTAGACACCCGGGGCGATCTGAACCCTGGAGAAAATGAACAGTTGCGGGACGCTGAAGACGAACGACACAAGCCACGCGACGCACACGGGCAGGTTCCAGCGCGCGCGCCTCTTCTGGAAAGTCACCATGGGATTGCAGATCGCCTGATAACGGTCCACCGTCATCACAACTATCATATAAGTGGAGGCGAACATGCCGACGATCTGCAGATACTTGACCAAACGACAGACGAGGTCAGGACCGATGAAACGATCTGTTATGTCCCACATCAGCTGAGGACACACCTGGAAGAAAGCGACCACCAGGTCCGCCAAGCAGAGATGTGTCACAAACACGCGCATCCTGGACATCTGCTGTCTCTTCCTCCACAGGACCAGCAGCAGACCGAAGTTCAGAGCTGAAGCGGAGAGAAAGAGGACACTCAGCAGCGCGATCTCGATTTGAGCCAAGTGCTCGTTCCGGGGCTCATCTCCGTTTACTTCCATCTCCAAAGTCGCATTGCTTAAGTTTAATGTGAAGAAAGACATTATCTTAATATTTGTAGAGTCTTAAAAATAATTCAAGTTCAGAACCTGCAGTCCAGCTGACCCCGTCTCTTCAGTGCACGCGTGAGTGAAGACTGGAGGCTTTATGTGCGGGTCTGCTCGACAGAGGGTGGTCCTTTATTCAGAACGATTTATGAACACAAAATGGCATTTAGAAATCTACAAGATGAAAAGATGAGCTGAATACTTTAGACAAAGACACTCACTCTTAGACAGTTTTACTTAATAAATAAGTCTGATTCGACTCTTGGTTTCCATGAAGTCTGCCCAAAATCGTCACTATGAAAAACACTAAAGAGTCATGTAAAAACATAAAACCTCTAGAAACTAAAAATATATAATATCTGTTTGATCTGTAATAATTCCAAGTTATTTCTATTGTACTAAAGGTCAATTTGACCCTACATTTTATGTTAAAATAAAAATGTCATGACTACTTGTGGTAACTATTAGGTGCAAATATGAATAGTACATATTATTCATTACTTAATAAATAGGTTCTGTTCATCCTTATTGTTATGCATGATTCTCAAACCCTTATGAGCGTAAAACGGGTTTATCACACTTTTTTTTTTTTCATTAAGATCCCAAAAAAAAAACGAACAATCAAAACATCCAGGCAGTTTTTCTGACTGAAAATCAACTAGATAAAAAAAAAAAGAAAAGTGAATTTTCCTTGGATGATTCAGAAGATGTCTTAAATTTCAATATGACCCCAACACAAATGGTGTATCAAAATTTTTAAGGCCTTTTCAAAACACATCTATGTGGGGTAACTTTGCATGCACATTCATGATCCTAACTGAAAAATATCCTCTACTTTTAAAAAATAGTTTAACCAGTGTTTCAAGCAGTTGAAATTCAAATAGGGGTCAAATTTATCCCATTTTCAAATTTTTTTTTTTTTTTTTTTTTACATGCTCATGAACTTTAATGACATCCCATTCTTAATCCGTAGGGTTTAGTATGGAGTTGGCCCACCCTTTGCAGTTATAACAGTTTCAACTCTTCTGGGAAGGCTTTCCACAAGATTTAGGAGTGTGTTTATGGGAATGTTTTACCATTCTTCTAGAAGCGCATTTTTGAGGTCAGGCACTGATGTTGGACGAGAAGGCCTGGCTCGCAGTCTCCGCTTTAATTAATCCCAAAGTTGTCGGGTTGAGGTCAGGAAGTCAAATTCCTCCACAACAAACTTGGCACAATGCCGTCAGGCAAGTACCGTTCTCCTGGCAACTGTCAAACCCAGACTCGTCCATCCGTTTGCCAGACAGAGATGATTCATCACTCCAGAGAACACGTCTCCACTGCTCTAGAGTGCTTTACACCACTGCATCCGACGCTTTGCACTGCACTTGATGTAAGGCTTGGATGCAGCTGTTCTGCCATGGAAACCCATTCCATGAAGCTCTCTATGCACTGTTTTTAAGCTAATCTGAAGGCCATGTGAAGTTTGTCTGTAGCTACTGACTTTGTAGAAAGTTGGCGACTTCTGTGCACCTCAGCATGCACTGACCCCGCTGTTTGATTTTACGTGTTACGAGTTGCTGTTGTTCCCAATTGCTTCCACTTTGTTATAACACCAATAACAGTTGATCATGGAATATTTAGTAGTGAGGAAATTTCACGAATGGACTTATTGCACTGGTGGCAACCTATCACGGTATCACGCTTGAATTCACTGAGCTCCTGAGAGCGACCCATTCTTTCACAAATGTTTGTAGAAGCGTCTGCATGCCTAGGTGCTTGATCTTATACACCTGTGGCCATGAAGTGATTGGAACACCTGAATTCAATGATTTGGAGGGGTGTCCCAATACTTTTGGCAGTATAGTGTGTATATATATATATATATTAAACCATTACAGAATCTCAAACCATACTTAAAGCAAGACACCACAACACTGTAATACGTGATGTGTGCTACTTTATTTCAAAGTAAACACCTGGAGAGTTGGTTACATAACCATCTAATGACTATGAACTGTTGACAAAAGGAATATAATTTTTCCTCATAGTGAAACCATGGCTACGATCGCTGCAGGAGAGCTAAATTACTCCCTTTACTATAATAACTACAGCGCTTCACTAATTACACCACTCAACATGTATGAAAGGGCAATCTACATTAAAGAAAAAATAATTTAAAAAAAATCTAAATCAAATTGCATCGTGTCATTCAATTTAGATGCATCCTTGTTCGAACCAATGATATTAATAAATGAATGAATGAATGAATATGTTCAATTAAATCACCATTTATAAAAGGAAAATGATAGGGAACTTCATGAATAATAAACAAAACTTCAGAAAGAAGTTCTAAATCTCACAATGCTCACTTTGATACTCCAAGACATTTTCTGCATCCAGAAAACATAGCCATTACAAATTCCCAAGATAGCAGCCATAGATATTCCTCAGCCTTTGGTAGCATTGTATCTGCACAGCCACAGGACAAAATACGTGTTATACAAGTGCCCCATACAGGCCTGATGGTTCCTCCACAAACTTTTCGTTGACACTCTGGAGGTGCACCTTCTGTACTGACTCGTAATGCATTATAGAACCTGCATGCAAATACATTAGCACTTCTGACACTAGTGTGTTCCCTTATCTCACATCAGGATCTGCTTAGGGTGGCCAGAAGTTCCTCTTTGCTCATCTGATAGCGGCTTTTCTTCCACATGTCCCTAAGCTCCTGAAGGATGGTGCCAATCTCTTTACCCGAGGTAATGCCCAGCTTGCGTAGGTCATGCCCATTCACTGGGAAGCGGGGGATGGACCACCTTCTCAGCTCATCTAAAAGTTTCTTTTCTCCCTGATACTTCAGCAGCTCCAAAACTTTACTCTGGGAGTCTGGCTCTCGAGACTGCAAATGGAGAAAAAAAAATTACATTATATACATAATGTGGAAATAAAGTCTTAACTTATGGCACGTTTCCACCGAGCAGTACGGTTCAGTACAGTACAGTTCAGTACGGTACGCAATTTTTGTCGTCCGGACTAAACTAACCAAGTGAACCGAACTACAAGTGTGAACACACCCTCAATGAATTAAATCAATGTACAGCAACTGATTGTAGTAAACATTAGAGGGGGAGAACAGGGAGGAAATGTACACACATCAATTATGAAATCTGTGTACGATTTCATGCTGTCGTGTTGATCCTGTCCCTTGACGAGATCTTGTCTGTATTTGACCAGGAAGAGACCCAGGTTTTTCTCTTCTCTGGACAGCTTCAGCCGCAAATCCAGTTTGTCCACATCCTCCTGGTTTCGGAACAGAGCAGCCAGTATAGTCATGGGTTTAGGAGAGATGCCTTGAGCCCTCTGCCAGACCTGCTTCATCTCTCCAACATTGCCATCTGCTGGAAGTCCTGCAGGGAAACACACAGTAAGCCATAATATTTACAAAAAATAATAAACAAAATAAAATAAAAAATATATAAAATAGCACATACTCACACACACATCCATTGAAATATAATCAAATATATAACAGGGTGTCTACAGATATTGAATCCACTGCCGCTTCAATATACCTGTATATATCCTAATTAAATTCATAATCAAAACCTCAATCAATATTTATCCTCCTATATTATTATAATGATTTTTAATGATTCTTTTCAGTTATGATATCATTTAATCAAGAGAACCACTGATTGTTTCTTGTTTTCTAAAGTTTGTATTTGGTCTCTGAGTGGTGACTGAGGGTCTGGCCTAGGGATTTGTGATGTGTCGCTAAACACTTGAAAGCAATATGTTGTCATGTGTTTGGATTTTGGAGGTACCACACACCCCTAACATGCCAGGAGTGCAGTAACAGTGCTTGCTGACTTAGCCCGGCTTCCAGATATGAAATATGGATTGTCTTTCAATTTTATTATATTTTATTCATTTTATATTTCCTTTTACTGAAACACTAAAGAATCCAGATGAATATTGCCTGTACTACTGTCTGGACCTCTCACTGAGAGAAAGCACATGTTATCAGTATGTTTTGGGAAACTTTCTGGTTTGGGCCAGAGCTCAAATAAACTCCAACCTTGGTGAAACTGTGTATCTGTGTATGTGTGTTACAGATCAGTGTTGAGAAGGTGTACAATGGGCAACCTAAGATGGGGTGGACTTGTTGTTCAGGGCAATTTACCATGACTGTTCATTTTCTCTGGGCCAATCAGAATCATCCACCTTTGCAGTAATGACATGGATATAACAACTGTATGTACGGTATGACGAGACTGGTAGAGAGGGAGCGCGGCCTATGAATGCCTTGTGAGACTTGAAGCTGGCTTCTGCTGATGAAACTTCAGTAAATATTCTTCAGTAAATTTTTCTTTAACTGCATTCCTGACTCTTAGTCTTCATTTTTCACTACTTGTCTTGGGTCCTAAACTGTTAACCCCTAACAATATAAACAAGAAAAAGTAAGACTTTTTAAGGCCTTGTTAATACCAACTTGTATGCAATTTAAGACCAAACCTGTGATGGAATTACACATTATATTACATACATGTGTAATATGAAATGTGCTTAATGTATTTATTATTATGATAAATACCATTTTCATATCAGCAGACAATATCCTATACAAAAATCCCCACATCACAGAGAGTAAACAGTTTATTCTGAAGAAATATTTTCAGTGTTCTATCAACTTTTACATACTGCAAATCTGTCCAATGATTGTAAACATTTTAGCAGTAATGTGAGCAAAAATATTTAAGACCCATCAAATCTGAATTAACAACATTTTAATAGTTAAGGCCTTATATTAGGAAGACTTTTTAATGACCCACGGCCACCCTGTATAACCTAGTTTAAATTACATGTTCTTGGATATTTGTTTTCATAAAAAAAAAAAACATTTATGCTATTTTCAAAAGTTTGTGTAGACAAAACTTGTGTAAAGACAAGGAACTGTTTTTTGTTTTTTTAACAATCTCTGACTGTTAAATAACATTGATAAATGTATTTGTCATTGACTCATTCATTCATCCAGTAAGAGAGGCTGATCACTGCAGAGCCAATGGGTGGGGCTTGACGTCCACATCCCACTCACTGGAAGTAATGGGTGGAGCTAGATTGTCCAACCACACCCTTAACAAGCTCCAAGCTCCATTACATCCACAGAGAGGGGGAGCGGGACATCATTCGGCTTAGAAGCATGAGTAATGAAACAAGTGAAGTCTTTATGAGTTATTGAACCATTCACTGATTAAAAACAATTAATTTTTAAAAAGACTGCAGATTCTAGAAAGACTGCAGATGCAAATTATTACATAATTTGTTTAGTTGTCTATTTGGATGGATGGTCTTAATACGTTTAAAGTTTTCAGCCACAGTTCCTAACACATAAATATGTATTTCTTAGTTTCTCACCTGTGTACTGGGCTAGGCCTAACTCATAGACAAGGTCCAGCAGATGACCAGCATGGTTTCCAACCAGCATCTTCTTCAGCTCCACCCAGATCCTCTCACCTGAGATAACAGCCAATCCTTTGGCATTTTCTCTTATTGCCTCCAGAGTCTCAGGTTCATGTTGCCCAGGCTCAGCTGCCACCCGCCCATAGAATCTACAGAGCAATCAGACTGAAGATTTAAAGATAAATTCATCATAATCAAACTCTAGCATAATTTATTCACCTTCATATTGTTCCAAACATTTTTTTCTGTTCCAGCTACTATCTGTCAAGATACTGTAATAGCGAATAATTACCTGAAATATCGCAAAATTCGAAGGTAGTCCTCTTGGATCCGTAGTGAGGCACTGCCGACAAACCTTACTTTCTTGTTCTTGAGGTCCTCATATCCTTGGAAATAATCATACAGAGTCCCATCCAGCCCTGTAAAAACACAATAAATGTTAATGATTCCAAATCATATTAATGGGAAATTCATTCATTAAATTGTGATGTTCACTCAGGTGAAATATCTTGTTAGAAACTCCTGTTTTACCAAGAAACATGGAGTTGATGGTGAGATCTCTGCGCTCTGCATCCTTCTGCCAGTCAGTGGTAAACTCCACCTCTGCATGCCGCCCATCGGTCTGCACATCCACTCGCAAAGTGGTCACTTCAAAGTTCTCATTATGAAGCTATATAATGTATAAAGAGGCATGTTTCAGTTTGTAGTAATAACGCTGATATTATGTGGAAAATTACAAAATACAAACCAAAATAGATCGCTTTAACCCACTGCAGAAGTTTAATAAATGTTTGAGGAATATCAATATGAAATTCTTCACATTACCCTGGCAGTAATGGTCCCATGTTTCTCTCCTTTATTGTTGATCATCCTGACTCCTGCTGTCTGGAACATGCTCTTCATTTCATCTGGAGTGGCTGTGGTGGCAAAATCTACATCTTCAGGCCGGTTTCCTGACAGAAGGTCCCGCACCGCCCCTCCTGCAATCCTCAGCTCAAACTGGTTCTTTTCAAATATTTCTACACATCACAATAAATGCAATGTTTTTTGGACATGTTCCTTGGTAGTACAACGTAAATAGCATTGTACATTAAAATGGTAATCATTCAAAAGTTTGGACATGTGATGCTTGACTGAATGTACCATAACATGTTAAACTGTTTAAACTACTATTAGCAGAGATTAAGTAGGTGTGTCCAAACTTAACGTTACTGTATATCAGTGAGGTAATGGTAAAGTGGGGATATCATCACGGTACCACCACTGCATTTGTTTTTAAAAGGGTGATGATGCCATAAGATAAAATGAGCTTACCAGCAAGGCCAACCAGCCCGTCGGTAAATAAAGACTCGAACTCTTTAGTTTTCAGTTGCATTGTGATTAATGATCTGTGACTCCACGTGAGAAGAACTCGATTGATAAATCTGGAACTAAGAAATAATTTAGCCCACATCGGGGAACCTAAAGACAACAAAGTCAATGTCTGTAAATTTCACATGACATACAATTAATGCTGAAATACGTACAAATGTCACATTAATTAAAAGAGTATGACTTCAAATGATTCTTTCAGGTTGGTTCCCAAAGTGATGAGCACATAACGTGAAATTACCAATGATAAAATAAACACTGTGCGGTTTTAATTGGAATTACTAAAAGGAGCAATACATGTGTCACACGTAACATGAAACACTTCATATTTATTCACCTGAGGAAAATAACAGATGCTATTTTAGCACCGCGGTAGTTCCACTCACGCCGTGAGCAGCCATGACAGATATTCGCAGGGGGGCGTGGCCAGACTGCACTGCGTTTCCTGGATAGGTACGTAATGACACTAACAACCAATGAAAATGGATTATTAGGTTTTTTTTTGTTTTTGTTTTTTTTTAATACATGCCCCCGCCCAACATGCAGCATTTAGTATTATAAATACCATTTACATCTCTTGGCAGAAAACGCTTAGGATGTTTTAATAAAATGACGTTCATTAATGTTTATCAGTCAAGTCATACGTTCACCACAGTATTTCTTTAATATTTCGTATTATTATTGAATATATAAAGATTACAGGGGATACATATATCACAAAGATCACTAAGAGAGCAAGATAAATCGAAGGCACTAAAATACATTTCAAGATACAATAAACAGGGATAGTCTACTAAAATAATATAATAATAAAAAAAGCGTTCCTCTAAAAAAAAAAAGGGAAAAAAGGGATCACAGGAGTAACCCTTATAATGAAACCACGTTTTTCATCAATTGAGCACTTTTAATGTGTTCTTATGAAACTATGAACAGAGAGTCTTTAAATCAATACACCACAAATTCTTATCTTGTGCTCACTCATGGCTTCTCGGTTTACGAATCGGACATGTCCAAAACAAACGGTTCATGGTTCAAAAGAATCGCTTGGAATCAGACCGATTCGTTTTGTGAAACAGTTCAAATTTTTCATTTAAAAGATCCGACTCAAGAGAATCGTTCGTTCGCGAATTGAACATGTTACTAGTTAATTAAATCAGGCAGTAACCCGTAAACTGTATGCGAGGAGCATGACAGTAAAAGCATTACCTGTCTGATTGCATCAAGACCTAAATGTTCAAACATGACGGTTTGTTTACAACTGAAGTAACCGCCCATTTAAAGCCAACGCGCATCGCGAGAGTGAGGAAGTGCATAAGCAGTGAGCAGCTGCCAGTAACTTACATCCGGCTAGTCTGTTTTAATGGCTAAAGTGGAGATCGCCCCTTTGAGAGGCTGGGATGATTTCTATCCAGGCTCGGAGCGCTTCGCCAAACCAGACACGCGAGATTTGGCAAAATGGAACAACAGAGTGGTCAGCAACCTTCTGTATTATCAAACAAACTATCTGGTGGTGGCAATCATTGTATTCATGTTTGTAGGGTAAGTCCAGTACTCTTGTTGGTTAATTTGATCATGCATGTACAATATGGGATTTCACTGTAAACAAAATATTCAAGTAGAATTTCTAACATGTCTTGAACACGTCAACATAAAACATCGTATTAGAGAAAGTATCGCGAGAAGTAATATCGTCTGTTAAAACTGTAAATTCAGCGTGAGTTTCAAGTGCACTGTAACTAATGTTCTGCTCAACGTTAAATTATTTTTTAAAACTGGAAGCTAGTCTGAATTTTGTTTGGATATGTACCATCTTGGAGTACATTGTAAAATAATATGCTACATGAAAATTGCAATCTTTCAGTACCTTGAATTTATCATTCGATATATCATTATATCTTTTACTTTTCGTAAGGATATTTAATGTTGTGTTGAAAAAACAAGCTACGATAAACTTTTTTTTTTTTTTTTTTTTTTCCTGTCAAAGTAGAACATGAAGTCATTTCTTCCTAAATATAGTTGGTGGATAGTTACTGGGCACATAGTTGTGTCGATATGTGGACAGCTGTGTTTGTAAGATGAATACCACTGTAATGTCTGAGATTATGGTTTGGCTCTAATATTATAGCTAGTTGCTAAGACTGAACAATATTTAAGGGTGTAATCACATGACCATGAGCAAAGAGCACGAGGCCAGTATTTAGCAATGTACTCATTTCACAGTCATAAATTGCTTGTCTTTTCACATGTTAACGTAATTTATTTAACTGTCAAGTTTTACTGTTTTATTCATTTTGAGACCAACGTGGAAAATGTCTCCTTTTGTCAGCAAAACTTTGTTTACACTTTATAGCCATTAGGTGTCACCATTGACTTATGCTTGTATTCTCACGAGGCTAGACGGTAGAACAAATTAAATTGAGCTTTTGTAATAACTAAAGGAATGTGCAAATAACAATTTTGCAAACGAATGTGCAAAAAATGGAATAATGTTTTGGACACAACTGAACTGTAGTATAATCACCATGATTTTGGCCATCAATAACATCCTGTATACATTCAATTCTCTGTCCACAGGTTGATGAACCCTGTGAGCATGTTCACGGGTGCAGCAGTGGTCACTTCTGTCTTCATTGGCTCTGTATGGGCAGGGGAGAACAAGGCCATCATCAAAAATTTCAAGAAGGAGAACCCTACCTTGTTTGTTTTCCTGGTGATGGTCGTGAGCTACTTCCTCATGTCACTCTTTGGTGGAGTTATGGTATTCCTGCTTGGAATCAAGCTGCCACTTCTGTGTAAGTTTATCATAGATCTATTGTTAGCTTAAAAAAAACATTCTGTTGAAGTTAGATGGAATGCAATAAGGCTGCATGTTTTGAAAAGAAAAATTCACAACATAGTTTATTAAAGGCACAATATGTAATATTTGATGCTAGAGGTCACTTATTCAAAACAAAGTCGTAGCTTGATGACGCCTTGATTTTTGGAATCGTTGGTGTCTTCACCTCTACATCCGGTGAAAAGGAATCCGACGGGACTCTGGCAGAAATCATATTCATGGGTGACCTGATGTATTAAAGAGTTCTTAACGTTACTGTAGTATGAAGCAAGGAGCGTAACGAGGCCACTGTAGCAATTGGAGCGATTGCTAATGAGAAACAAGTGTGACACACGGCTCGAGAGCAGTGGAGCTTTTATTATGCCACAGACAAACGCTTCTGCTTCTTCCGGTCATGTGTATGTGGGGTAACACAGCGCTGTTTTATTATATTAGATACATTTGAGTGTGTTGAAAGTTATATTATAATGCTGCTCCGTGCGTTCGCTCTGCGGCTACTATGAGACACTTGTTCACACTGCAGTAAACTGGAGCGATATTAGGCATGGTAAAACATGGCACTCGTGGTAAATCAAGAAAACAAGATTTAAACAATAAGACTAAACGTGTTGAGCTGTATAACAATTAGTTTTCTGTCCAAACAGTTGCTCACCTGTCTAATAAAACAAAATATATTAAAGCGTCTTTGGTGTTTTTTCAACCGTAAATCAAGGGTAACACAGGTCTGATGTCATTGACAGGCGACGCATGGACACGGTCCGTGTCCTGGTTAAAATTGCTTATTTCTCTGGAGCACATTTTACATTCTTGAAAACATTTGGGATAATGCAAGTACACAAGTCAACAAAATATATAACATTGTTCTAGTGGTTTTAATCCAGAAATCTTACATATTGTGCCTTTAAATATAATCATGTCATTTAAAAGTCTTTGACACGCAACTAAGCATCTAAAGTACTTTGTCATTTTGCATTTCAGTGATCTTTGCACATGCATCGCTTCGCCTACGGAACATGAAAAACAAACTGGAGAATAAGATGGAGTGTGCTGGACTCAAGAAATCACCCATGGGGATCATACTTGAAGCTCTGGGTCAACAAGAAGAGAACTTCAGTAAAATTCAAGACATTCTGGAGAGCAAACTAAAGGATGAACTCTGTCGATAGTGCCTTTCGGAGGTGCAGTGCATGAAGGAACCGCTTTGAGCTGGCGCAATTTGTGAAATCCACTCTGTTTCTCCATTCTTGTTTTTCTGTAAAGGGATTAACAAATTGTATTGGAAAAAAAGAGTGTTTTATAATGGTTCTGTTTACATCTCAGGTCAAATATAAGAGGATGCTATTCAAAAATCTTTTTTTTTTTCTTTCTCTGCCCTGTTGGGTAACGTGTCGTACGTGCGATTGAAAGTGTTAGTATTCTTTTCTTTCAAAATACATCCATTCTTACATTAAGAAACTTAAAAGTATAACATAACAAAATGTCTTCGGGTTTATAAGATCTAACATCTAACGGGATGATGATGATAACTGGAATTCTACACTGTAAAAAATATTGTTGGTTTAACTTTAAGTAACCTGGTTGCCTTAAAATGTTGAGTTCATTGAAATAAAAAAATTGAGTTAATACAATGAAGTAAATGGGTTTAATAAATAGAAACTCAAAATATTATTGTATCTGAACCACATAAATAAAAAAAAAAATGTGATAAATGACAATAGCACAATTTGGCATGTTTCACTGCATTATAACAAATAAAACACAATATGCTTACAAAATCTTTTAATACTATTTGATTAAAGGGTGATGCCAATTCTCAAAAATGTTCATTGTATTAACTCAATTTTTAATTTCAATTAACTCAATTTAAAGGCAACCAGGTAACTTGCTTTTTAAATATATTTTTTACAGTGTATGAATGAAAGAGTGCATGGTCTGGAAAAGTAATGGCAACTGAAAACTTCCTATAATGAGCTATAATACTTTGTTGAATCGCTTCCGTTTGTTGTTAAAGTGAACTTTATTGAACATTGATGTATTTGACCATATTGCTGTTGCAGCTTCATTGTAAAGCAATTAGCCATTTATGTCCTGCATTACAATGATTTTACCATAGTAAAGGGGGTTTTAGGCACTCTGTTTTTTTAAGATCATCCCTTACTTTTGGTAAATTAGTGTAATGCACAGCCTCTCATGGCTCAGTGTTTTGTTGTCACCTATTAGGTAAAATGGGTAAGTCGTATGATGCTATACTCCTAAATCTATGCAAAAAGTGTTAATAGAGTCACATTTTGGTACCATCATGTGTTTTATTTTAATCAAAGTCTGATTTACATTGAAATCAAATGAATTGCTGTTGTTTGTTTTAATGTCATGCCAGCTTCTGGCTGTTTTCATTTAAAAATTGTAAACTATCAGGTTATCATCTAAATAAATAAAAATCTAAAACCAGATTTAGTGTAACAGTAAAAAGATTTCCTTCCTAAGTGTTAACTGAATAAAAAGGTTTTCTCAGAGACAAAAATGTTAACAAAAAGAACATGTTGGTGGATATTCTCCTAAATAACTTGCTTCCTAAACTTGTATCAGTTTGCTTGGTTCATTTGGCAATGGGTATAAACAATTTTGTCCATTCGATTTAAAAATGATAAAAACTTTCCCAACATTTGGAAATGGCTGTGGTTAAAGGTGCCCTCTGCAATTGTATTGTTTATGTCGTGCTGGTTTTTTAAATGCACTTTTCACGATCAGCCGTTATCAATTTGTTCCAAATTCAAAAGTGTTTGAAGTGAGTAGTAGTCGGTCATGTGATCTCAACATGTTGGCCCCATGCAACCTGGTCCATGTAAAATAAACCAGCTTTTATTAGGCTACTGATATGACTGAAGTCTTTATCTCCTTTGAGTGTACGTGACTTTAAACGTGTTTTACAAAAGCATTTACTTCTTTAAATGTGAAACATTTTTAAAGAGGAGAAAAAACACTGACTGAGCAAAGTATCCTAGAACACTTTTCAACAGCTGACTCTCATTACAGACTCACAGAATGACTGAACTTGTGGACTTACTGCAGGAGTGAAAAGTCTTTAAAATGTAAAATCTTGACAAGAACTATGACTTTAAAGGTAGCTTATCCCCACATCTGGATAACCCACTGTCATTTTGTTCCTCTCTCTTTAGATTACAGGGTGTTTAAGAGTGGCTCACAACATCTATGCAAACTTACCTGCAGTAAATCATGCTGGGCTCCTGCTGAATCAGCAACTTCACTTTCATGTGTTTCCATTTAAAAACAGCCCCAAATCTGAGCTCTTCACTGAACCCTTTAAAATGCTGAGCAGACAGCCAAGAAGAAGTATCAAAAAGGTAAGTGAATAAATGTAAATTGTTGAGCACACAAAAAGCAAATTTGCTTTATTGTTAGGAATATTTTTTTTAGGAATAGGGTCCACCAGGGAATTTTTTTAACAGGCAATTGCAACAAACCTCTTAAAGGCACAATATGTAAGATTTTTGGATTAAAATATACAAAAACCACTAGAACAGTGTTAGATATTTTGTTGACTTGTATACTTACATTATCCCAAATATTTCCAAAAATGTTTAAATCCAGAGAAATAAGTCACTTTAATCAATGACATCAGACCTGAGTTACCCTTGATTTCTGATGACCCCTTGTTTTATTTTGTAGAAACCGTGGAAACACCAAAGAAGCTTTAATATATGATGTGTTTTATTAGAGAGGTGAGCAGCTGTTTGGATACATTCATCAACAGAAAACTAATCGTTATATAGCTCAACACGTTTAGTCTTATTGTTTAAATCGTTTTCTTGATTTACCATCATCGAATGCCATGTTTTACCATGCCTGATATCGCTCCAGTTTACTGCAGTGTGAACAAGTGTCTCATAGTAGCCGCAGAGCGAACACACAGAGTAGCATTATAATATAACTTTCAACACACTCAAATGTATCTAATATGATAAAACAGCGCTGCGTTACCCCCAAGCAGCAACCTCCCCCAGTTTCTCTTGAAGCCAATACGGAAGTGACTTAAACTGCAATTCATCGACTGGCCGCTAGGGACAGGCCCAAATCTTTTTTTTTTTTTTTTTTTTTTTTTGTATATTTGAACCATGGACTGGGGTTAGATGTTTTTGGCAGCATTTTTCGCAGGGATAGGGTTCAACAGGTGGTTCCAACAAACCTCTTAAGTTAAGAAATCCCTTAGTGACAATTCATTTATAATTATAGCTGAGGATTTTCTTATCTTAAGTGGTTTGTTTTAACTAGGCCCAATTTTTTCATCTTGCACTGGGAAAGTGTTTTCTTATTTTTCCAGCATCAGCGCTGCTCTCTAGGAGAGTGAACAGTATAGCCATTCATAAATTAAATAGCTATGATGGCATCATCTATTGAGGAGTTAGGTCACAAAAACATAACCCGTGCTCCAATCGTTCTTAACCTTTGAGCTGGTGACATCCAAAAACAGAAAATAGAGAGCACAGCTCTTCACTGCCCAGTGGGAGACTGCCATACTGTTATATTGATATATAATCACTAATTAGAGCTATTAATCTAGTCTGTGCATAGACCTTTACAGGTATGAAAGTGAGGCTGTGAGGGAAAGACTTACTGTATTTTTAATGGCATCCACTGTTAAAAGTCTGTATAAATCTCCACAGCTCAAGTTGTCTGGAGTTTTTTTGTCTACTGAAGTTTCTTGGGGAGATATTTTTGCAGTATTTCATTAGCAGAACAATTCAAAAACACATTAAATAACAGTACAACCCACTGAAGAGATGTGGGTCTATCCCTCACAGCCTCTCTGTTAAGAGATTAAAGGTCTATCGCTACACAGTTGAAACATTTTCCTCAGTTTGAGCTTCTTAACATCAGTATATTTGAGTTTAAGATTTATGTACGAGGGTCTCTGAAAGACACCCACAGTGAATCTTTGAAGGAACTTCGTCTCTGCCGCTACCCTCCCCCATCTCCAAAGGTTAAACATGACTTCATTTCTAATGACCTTCAGGTGTATAAGTTAACCATTGTTGCAAAATTTTACACCGCCATGAAATGACTCTCCTCAGTTCACTTAGATATTGGAATAAAAGTGCACAAACACAAAACAAAGAGCTCAGAAGATGCCAGGAAGTTCAAAGGATGCAATTGTCAAAAGTAAAAGTGTGTGAAGGACAAAATGTCTGTGATGAAGTGATTTTCACGTTGGAAAAACTAGGCAAATAAACCACTTAGTTACAGTCAGATGACTATTACAACAATATTCTGTGAAGTTGTGTGAATAAGTAGGTTGTGTAACTACAAACTCACTTGACAACTGGAAGGAGTGTGTGTGTTCATGAAAGACTAATAGATGGCCATTGTTTGCAAGGGTTTTGAGTCAGCTGTGGATGACCTGGCTGATATCTTTGTACAGCTGGTGGCTACAAGAGCAGGGGGAGGTTAGACAGAAGGGTACAGCTGCAGCACAAACATCCCAGCATACTTCAGGAGCAGTGTAGGGTGGACAGCCCCGGGCCACAGTTCATCAGAACAAAGCCTCTGTATCCATCTCGGAGCCAAGAGCAGTGGGCAATGTGAGGAGACACACATTACTTCAAGAGCTGTAGGGTGAATTTCAAGAAGAAAATCAAAAGGAAGTAATATTTTGCACAAAAATATAACGTCATTTCTGTAATATAATTGAGACAAATTTTGTTAAGACTTTATGGGAACGCTTTACAATAAGGTTTAATTTGTTATCATTAATGTATTAACAAACTAACCATGAGCAATACACGTTACTGTATTTGTTAATCTCTGTTGACATTAATAAAAATCCAGCTGTTCATCATTTGTTCACAGTGCATTAATCTTAAATACATATTTAGATTTTAATGATGTATTAGAAAATGTTGAAACTAAAGATTAATAAATGCTGTAGAAGTGCAGTTCGTTATTAGTTCATGTGAACTAATGTAGTTGCAACTTTGTTAAGTCTTACCGACTTTATATGATTGATTTCCTCTAAGAAAAATCTGTATATTTTAGATTTAAATATGAAAATATATTTTGTGAGAATGACAGTGGCTTAATTTATAGGCGTAAAAGTAAAGGATGGTTTGAGGGCACAAACTTTATAGTATTAAATGGACCAAATCAAATTGAATGCATTTTAAATGGTTTCCTTCTATTCATCAGACCAAATGCGAACATTAATATGTGCATTATGGATATTTATCAAAGGTGTAGCATAAAAAGCACGCCAGTCAGCCACATGATCTGTTCTTACCTGATTATGTACACAGATGACCGATTGCTTATCTTTAGGGGAGTGGCTCATGTGCTCTTAGTCGGAGTCTCAAAACATGTTCTTCTGGTTTTAAACTCCATGCATGATTGATGACGAGCTGCTTGTTCTCCTGAGAGTAATAAGAACTCTGAAGTGATGGAAAAACCAACTAAGAGTGTGTAGCTGTAATGCAAGTGGTTTGTACATGAGAACTTTAATTTAGCTAAATATTCCAGCCACAAAAAGACACATTTATAATGAATCACTTGGATGTCTGTAAAAAGAATTAATGTTAACATTACTGCATGAAATGGATGTGTATTACCGGTAATAATACAAATGTCATCTTACTGTTATAAGCCGTCAAGCTTGCGACTTCCTTATTGCATCTCATCTCATGAAGCCATAAGAAATGTATATTTCCTATTATAAACACTCCAAATCATTCATGCTCAATATTGACAAAAAACAAGGGCAATGCATGTTGGTTTTTTTTTTAATTCCAATGAATTTTTGTAGACAAATTACTAAGAACCAGCTTGAGAAATCCAAACTATATATTATATGCTTTCAAAACAAATCTTTCAAAAATGATAAAAACAAATCTCTAAAAAGTGAAAAATGTATCAAATGTTTGTACAGTATTTACAAATACATATACAGTTCCCTTCTGACGAGAAAGAGATGCTCGGTCACGGTTTCCAATCTTTCAGAGTGAGCAAAGTCCATTAGGGTATAAAAGTGCAGTAAATGGTAACTATTGTACCTGGATAATTAATAGTGACGGCATTAAAACAATTATACTCCCATATAATCATGTTTCAATAATTAGAGCGGTTGCAAACCATTTAACAGGATTAGAAAATTAACTGAATACTTGGCATTGGCTGACGCAAAGTAGAATGTTGATAGGCGTGATTTACTAGTACTTGGCATGTGCAAAAACAGAAATACTTCTTGTGACTGGACCAAATGTTAGCTGCACACTAATCAAAAACAGTGTTGCTGGTTGTGAACCAAATTAAAATGATACACAGGCGTAAAGCCCAGTACAAAGCCAGAAACGATGATGCCTGTTATTGTGAATGCACTTAAACCGAAAGTGATCAGTGAGAAAATACTGAATGAAAAAGTTTTTGTTGCACCATCACATCCCAAGTACTTCTGGTTTATGAACACTGTAAAAAGTTTGTGGAGAAAAAGATGACATCAGTGTCCAAGTGTGAAAAAGCACTGCGGAATATTTTAGTGAGGGTTTCGCACACAAGAAAAATCTGGTTTCAATCCTTCATATCATTGTTTGCTTGTGCCTGATGAAACATTAATGTTGCAATATCCTTCAGTGTCACGGAGCGTATTGAGGCTTAGACAATGTACCCAGTTCATTCTGCCCACAGCATCAAAAGTTTCACCCAAAGTTTCCACAGCAGCTGTGTCTTGTAGGCAAAGTGCTATCCCATAGTTTGTTCACGAAGAGAATGCATTGTCCTCTCTCAAGTCGTCTAGCAGGATCAACTTCGCACGCATGTTTCAAGGCTCTCGTCCGGCAACATTCCTAACTTTGGAATTCATTGCCATTAATAAGCAACTGGGATGAGAACAAGGCACATGAGAGTGAACAGGAAACAGTTTCTCTCACTCTCTACACTATGGTTCCAGGTTTTGAGTCCTCATGCCAATACAACTGCTGGTCTTCAGAGTCAAAACTGCTGTCCATTGGGCTGCTCGTGTGGGAATCGTGGTGGTTCACGTCTATATAGGACCTGCAAATAGAAAAGAGAGTAAAATGTTTTAATAATCTACAGGAAATATGGACAATGACTTGCAAATACACTTATTTATTGAATATTTTAAACCCCAGTGCTTAAGAGTCTATGACTGGATCATTATTGCAGTGATTATTATGTTTCTAGCATGTTAAATGTTTTGTGTAGCTTTATTTCTTAAACAGCCATGTAGGAAGACACATCATGGCATATTCCAGGATGACAATGTCAAGATCCGTCAGGCTCAGATTGTGAACGAATGGTTGGGAGGGAGCATGAAGAATCATTTTTCACACATGAATGGGCACCTCCAGACCTTAAATCGATGTACCTCTTGATGGAAAAAACATCACAACATTTATTTCGATCAAGAGGTGCATACATTTTTGGTCCAATTATAGACTCTTAAGCATTTGCCCATTTAAATCCAATTTCTTTTAGCTGTGCAGTGTAGTATATAAATACAACACCAGATGTACTAAAAACCAGAGTCACGGTCAATGGTTTTGCAGGAACAACAATGTTACAAAAATAACTTCTTGTGCAGCTGGTTTTGCAGCATTATGTGCAAAGGGGTTTAGTATATCTGGTCAAGAAACTGGCCTAGTTTCCATATTGATGAATGTTTTTGATTAATCCATGTCATCGTGTTAAGTAGGTTGAGTGAGACACAACATCACTGAACAGTGTTAAACACACACACCTGAAGCAGACCATACAAAAGCAAACACATATACTTGTCATAACTTGCACACAGCAATCAAAAACATGAAGTGCAGGGTCACATGCTTCCCTCAAACGACACCTCACCCTTTTTCAGAAGCAAACACACAACCATCCCACCACCAGTGAGTAAGCGGTTGAAAGTGCTGTGGAAAAGACAGTAACCGCAGTCTTGGTAACCCCTAAATGATTCGCCATTATAGTTAGAGAGTCCTTCATATCTCACCACTGTTTTACGTGCTGTCTGTGTCACTAGCAATGAGTGTAAAAGTATTCCGGGTCATAACCACTGGCAACAGCACCAGGCACCTCTAAAGGCACTGGCAGTGGGCTTCTCCTGCCAGGAGTCATCCACCCATACTCGGGTGGGTATCTGTCCATAAGAGGGTCAGGAGGCGGAGCCAGCAGCTGGGGGTCAGGGCTGGTTTGGGAGGAAGGGTAAGCAGCGGTCAGTCAGATCAAATGGATAAGTGTTCATGTGTGCTCAGTACACACAGCCAGAGAGACGACTAGATGAACGCTGATGCTTAAAGGGACAGTTCACCCAAAAATAATTCTGCCATTTACTCTTTATTTTGTTGCAAACGTGTATGACTTTCTTTCTGGAACTTATAAATGCTATTTTGTAAAGTGTCTTTAGTCATAATGGACTGAGGCAGGGCCGATGTTCAATTGTATGTGTATTTTTATGCCTTTAAACATTTGGTTTTTATGTGAAATTCATGTGAACTAGATAAAATGATTGGCTAATTTTCCCTTTTCCAATATTCCTGTGTAATTATTATACCAGCTATTATTGCTTTATGTTATAAATACATTTTAACATTTGATATATTACATTTGTTTAAAACAAATAAAATGTATACATTAATATATACAGCTCCATTGATTTGACCAAAATGCGGTAAAAACAGTAATATTGTGAAATATTACAAATATATTAATATTACAAATGTTTTCTATTTAAATAGATTTAAAAATATAAATTTAATTTATTCATGTGATGGCAAAACAAAAAAATAAACAAAAAAATTAAAGTCAGCATCATTACTCCAGTCTTCAGGCACAATTCATTCTGATATGCTGATTTGGGGCTTGTACTATTTGCAGAAACACTATTATTATTATTATAATTTTTTTATTTATTTTTTTATCATCATCATCATCATCATCATCATCATCAGTATTTCAGTTATTCAGAAAATAACAGCATTTATTTGAAATAGAAATCTTTTGTAACATACATTTTGATCAACTGATTGTGTCCTTGATAAATAAAATCTCCAAATATTTGAATACCAGTATATGTGCATGTGCCAACAGAAAAACTAAATCCAAAGAATCCAATTAGTTTAAAAGACACAGAATATAATGCACAAGTCGTATGGATACAAGTAGATGCTCCATTATGAAAACGAGCACTCTGTTCATCCTATTTGCGTATTTATGGAAGAAAGAAACTCATACAGGTTTGGAAGGACATGAG
The DNA here is from genome assembly GCA_018749465.1 of Paracanthobrama guichenoti. Taxonomy (NCBI): domain Eukaryota; kingdom Metazoa; phylum Chordata; class Actinopteri; order Cypriniformes; family Gobionidae; genus Paracanthobrama; species Paracanthobrama guichenoti. Next base: position 28,150,066 of record CM031948.1, read on the forward strand.
GGGGAGTTGTATAAAAGTGCAAACTACTCCTTAAAAAGCTGCTTGGAGGAAACACGAACACATTTAAAAAGAAAGCCATGCAGTCCTACTTTTACAACACACAACAAGCCAGACATCCTGAGACGCTGACTAAACATCAAATCACGCTGAGTACAGACAGAGCAACCCCACACGGCTGGCGCTTTTACTTACTATCAAGGGCTACACTTAGCAAATGAAGCTTTATTAACCCTTGCATGTCTTGCACCACCAGACTGAGGCGGGGACAAACCCATCTGCTTCATCTGATAGCAAGAGGAGGATGGAGGAAGAGGAGGAGGGAGTGAGGAAGAACAAGCTTGGGAGAAATGAGGAGGATAGTACTGAGGGCTGGCAGGGTAGTGCCAAGCACGTTTAGGGTGCGAGCTGGAGTCGTGTCTGTGAGGGAAAGAACGGTTATAGGGAGAACAAAGCGTGAGAGCAGATACTGCACCAGCAAGCCTGTAGAACTAACCAGATGCATTGTGTCAGGCAAGTAGTTAGCTTGAACATGCCCTAATCAACATCAAACATCAATAAAAAAAAAATATATTCAAACTAGCATTTTTGTTGCAAAATGGATGCTTACTGGCCAAGTCAAAAGAACCCACTATAAGCTTGGGACCCACATTCAAAATGGGTCTTGAGGGATTTTTCACCTTTTTATATCTTTTTTATTGTGCAGCGCTATAGAATCACCAAGGGATGAGTGTTTTGGCATGCAATTGTGATGGTGGTACTTAACTCTGGTTAAGACGGTTCAGTTAAAGGCTAATGAGCTAATCAGTGAAGGACAATGGTGCACAGAAGAGTCATACCTGCTGTGTAACGGGTGGCTGTGATGGACAGTGTTGTAGCCGTAGGACTGATGATGGTGTGCGAGAGGCATTTCATACTCTGACATCGCCATGACTGGTCGACCGTGCCAGTTTCCTGAAGTAACTGCGATTACATGAAGATGAAAGGAAATTAATGAAGGAGAACCTCATGTAGATTACATTACTGATCAAGAGAGAAGAAAATTATTCTGCATTCAAGACAACCAAAAGACAAAAGGTTTTAGACTAGCTAGGCTGATTAAATAGCCGATATTTGACTGATATGCCCACTTGGCACAGTTTAAAATCTACCAACAGCTTTTTTTGCAATAAATAGTAAACATTTTCTGTTTTTAATATTTGTTTATGCAAATATTATGTAAAACACATGCTCATTTAATTTCAGCAATTTTGTGTACCTATCTTTTGCCATCAACAATTTAATAATTGCTTGTTCACTAAATATTGGCATGATATAAATATAATGGGGAAATTTGAGGGATAATAATTTATAATTATTTTGATTTAAATAAAATCATTCTGTCTAAATAGTAAGAGAATATTATGGTTTTGAATCACATTACTGATAAATTGTGCTCAATTGCCTTGACAATAAGGTCACAATGCAAAAACCACCTTAATGGTCCTAAATTTGGCTTCTTTTGTCTTATGCATAATTCTTTTCATTTTGATGTAAAAATGTCTTCGTTAGATTCGCCAATTTAAGATGCCTGTGGAAGCCCAGACATTTTTCTAACATGAGGAAACAGGATGTAGTGTTTTTATGCAACACTTCTTACCTGATGAGTAGGAAGCTGTACTGTCACTGCGTACATAACTTGATGACAGGGTCCTGTAGCCTAGGTTTTGCTGTGGCCCCCTGTAGGTATCATACCCTGGTTGTTTGTGCTGTCGATTGTACCATCCACGCAAGTGTTCCACCACTTCAGCCTTTTGCATGTTTCTGCCAAAAGTCTCATTCCTGGATGGAGGACGGTTCCTTGGTGGCCTTAACGTAGCATAAAGGTTATGAGCCAAACCGTCCATCTCATCGTGGACGTAGTTCCCATGAGGGTCATGTCTGGGGTAGGAGGGGTTAACATTATAGTGTCCCTCCATCTCAGTCTCATACACATACGGCCCATTTGGGTACACTTCAGGTTCGATGTACCGCGGATATCCAGTGACGTAGTAGGCTGTGGTCATTGGTTGTTGCAGAGGCTGGGATGTATAACCACGCGTGTCATTCTGTGCTAGGTTGGGCATGCTTCCTGTGTTGGCGTATATGTTGCCTTGCCTTCGCCGATGCCGGTTTTTGGCACGGGAATGGCAGCCGGGTGCAGAGTACTCCACGCTGGACTGGCTGGTGTAGGAGGAGCCATCGTCAAGTATTTCAGTGCTGTTGCTACGACGAGGAGGAGAGATGGTGAAGACAGGCTCGGATGGTTCGCTTTCTGTAAGGAACTGTGACTGAGATTCCAGACTGCCACTGCGCTGCCGATAATGAGTGCTTTATGCAGGAAGAAGCAAAATCATTCATGAAAACATTATCGAAATCATAACTAAAAATAATTTTAAAAGACTCTCTGCATTTCTCCTTGGCTCCCAAGGTTTTTTTTCTACATTGTGGCCCTGAAGGAGTTTTGGTTCATTGCCACCGGTCGCCTTTGGCTTTTTGGCTTGCTCAGTTGTGGACACTTAAATTTCAACTATATTATTGACCTGGCCGCATTGACACTATATGACATTTGAAATTAGCTGATGACATCAACGTTTTCACCAGAGCAGCTGTACAGCCGAATCAAATTCTGTTGTATTATTTTCCTGTTAACACTGTGAAGCTGCTTTGAAACAATCAGCATTGTAAAAAGAGCTATTTAAATAAAGATGACTTGACTCTAGCTTGCTTCCTAATCAAGTTGTCTAATAAATCTGAGATTTTATATTACAAATATTGTTGGCACTTTGACAAACTGCTTTTGTTTCTCTTTTGTAAGTCACTTATATATATATATATATATATATATATATATATATATATATATATATATATATATATATATATATATATATATATATATATATATATATATATATATATATATATATATATATATAGATAAAAGAGTTGTTTTATCCATGGCTCAGCTTACTGTATTTATAAGGTATAATTCACTCAAAAATGTACCTATAAGATTAATCATTTTACTTCAAAGCACAAATGAAGATATTTTTCCAAGAAACCAGAGCAAGATTTCTGTCCCTTCATTTAAAGTCCATTCCTCTCAAACTTAAAAGATCCAAAAATATCATAAAGGAATCGTAAAAATAATCAATTGAGTGGTCAAATCTAAATCCAAGAGCTTGAGAATTACATTACTACATTAAAATATACTACTATATATAATATTCAATATAATGTATAGTAATGCAATGCGATAGTATCGAATCGTGACACGAGTGCATCGCTACACCCCTAATATGTAGTGGAGACTAGTTCACCCAAAAATGGAAACTGTCATCATTTACTTAAGTTGTTCCAAACCTGAATGAATTTCTTTCTTCTGTTGAACACAAAAGAAGATATTTTGAAGAATGCTGGTAACCAGACAGTTGACAGCACCCACTGAAGTCTGGTTACCAGCATTCTTTAAGATATCTTCTTTTGTTCAACAGAAGAAAGAAACTCATGTAGGTTTGGAACAACATGAGGGTGAGAAAATAATGACAAAATTAATTTTTGGGTGAACTATCATTTTAATAATACCTAATCATGTTTCACACTGGTTTGTGGCCATTTTGCGTTACACAAAATATAAAAAGCCATATCTAAGCAATTAAATATTTTAGAACAGAGCAAAACAAAACTAAAAATTCACAACTTTTTAAGATCTACACATTTCCATTACTTTTCCAAGCCTGGAAATCCTGACATTTACAGATTAAGGAACAAAGACAGTGTTCCTACGATCATGGAAAGTCTTTATTCCTTAACAATTGTCATTCAGGGGCCATGTTAGTGGGAGGGTGATAAAGAAAGATCGATTGTGCACCGTACCTGAGCTGGATGCTGCTGTAGGCGTTGCGGGGAAGTTGAGGGGTTGGGGGCATGCTCCGCGAATCTGAGGGTTGTCGTGAGGGTTGACGGTAGGGGCTGCTGTGTGTTGATAAGGCATCTCCATGTATATAGGCCACAGGTTCTTGGACTTCGCCATAATTTAATCTAGAACACAGATAAGAATAATATTTGACCAAACTTCCTTCATGGGTGGAGTTCTCACTGCATACAAAGCCTCCAAGGAAGTACATAAAAACTTTTCACAGCATACCACCCTTGTACCTAGTTAGATCTAATACAAAAGCCCACTGGTTTTTGAGGAACAAATGATTAAATAACAAATGACTGAATTACATCTCATTTTACGGGCAGATTTCAGCTCTCTGGACTCATTGAACTTCCACCTCACTAGCTCACTCTATTAATGCCCGTTGTCCTTGAGAGAGTTTCCAGAGCAGCTTTCCTGTGTGCCTATGGCCCTTCCGCCCCCACTTTGCGATTATTGCTGGAGTTTTTGCAGTCAAGCAGTGACATGCTTATTCCTGGGGCACTATTTTTAACACTGTGAGTGTTTGGGCTGATAAGAGGAGACTGTGAAGGAAGAAGTCGAGGCAAGGGAAAACTGGAATGCAGGGCTAATTCCTTGATCACAGGTCTCTACTAGTGCAACGGACACAAAAGCAAACACCAGCCAGAGGCAGGGAAAGGTACGAAGTGCTCTAGCTTAATCCTAAAGAGCTGTGGTTGGCGGGTCTCTCACCTGCTGCAGTTCTGGTAGTCGTCATTGCCGTGATCTATGTGATCTGAATGGTATGATGGAGCAAAGGAGTTTGACGAGTTGGGACGTGGAGAACACTGTACTGATCGTGAACGTTGTCTCTGTGATGGCTCATCTAAGATAAAACAAGTTAAGAAGATTAAGTGAGTATCCACCGAGTCTAGCCTGCAGCGTTAAGTGCTACAGGCATTTATACACTACTGTTCAAATGTTTGGGGTCAATAAGATGTTTTCCAAAGAAAACATTACTTTTATTCAGTTTTACTGACCAACTGTGACATTGTGAAAGACATTTATAATATCACAAAAACATTTTTCAAATAAATCCTGTTCAAAGTATACAGAAAAAAAATCTAAAAATCACAGTTTCTACAAAAATATTAAGCAGCACATCTGTTTTAAAATTGTTAACAACAAGAAATGTATTTTGAGCACCAAATTATGTTGATTATGTGACACTAAAGACTGGAGTAATGACTGTTGAAAATTCATCCATTTGCCATGCAGCCTTGGTGAGCATAAGAGACTTCTTAAAAACAAAAATTTTTTAGTTTTTGTAGTTATTCAGCATCAACAGTACTCACCATCTTCCAAATTCAGGCAGTCAGAAAGGCTGTCAAGGTTCATATCATCTGCAAAAACAATGGGAGATTGTAGTTCTGTCAGTAATATTTAATTGCCACCATGATCCATTACCGCTACTAACCTAAAACATTAGCTCATCACAAGTAAAGCATAAAACCATGACTGTCAACAGCGCATAGTTTGCATAAGCTGTATAAGCATGCATGTTTTCAATAGCCCCTTTCACATATACAGTCTTTACTAGTAAAATACCGGTAACAGATCATGTGTGAACAGGATCTTTTCAAAAATACCAGTAAATTGGTTCCGGCAATTTACCAGTAAGAGAAGTTGTAACATTACCAGTAAATTACTTGTCATGTCTCTTTGCTTCTGCTCATGCGGACGAATGAACGGCGCAGCGTTTAAAGATGACTGACATCACAGAATATACTGGTATTTTGCTGCTGATGAGTAAACGGTGTCTTACCAGTAAAAAGCCAGAACGCCGTTGCTTGTGTGAACAGCATTTTTTTTTTTTTTTTTACTGGTAAAGACATTCTGGGAATTTTCCCACAATTTACCGGGATTGCAGTGTGAAAGGGGCTAATGTCCCACATATTTTGACCAATACATTTATATAATCACGAGTAATCATTAAACCAGATATGCACCAGCAATGATGATGGACGCTCTTTGTGTGGGCTCCTGGCCAATCTTCACTCTGTAAACATTAATCTCATTTTCAATCTCCTGAAGTTTTTTGGTAGCATCCAGAAGGTTTCTCCTGCGTTTCTTCCTCACAGTTTTACAGAGCTCATTTTCATGCGCAAGTTTTTTCGCTGCCTCCACAATCTTCTTCTGGAGTGCAAAGCAGCTCTCCAGGTTTCTTAAACGAGGGTCCTGCAAAGGTGGGTGGAAACCTTTAAATTAGCATAGAAGTACAAAAAATACGAGCAGTTATTGCAGTTTTTCTGAAGAGAACAAGTGAGACAACCTACCGCATCATAAGGGAAAAGATCATCCAATTTGAAAGTAGTTCCCATGCGCCTTCGAACAGTGGGGGGCTTCTCTCCTGATGCCAAAGGATACTCCTTAGGTAACACACCAGTCAGCTCCTAGTTAAATAAAAGGCAAAGAAAATTAAGATAGGCCTGTTTAAATTGACAAACTTAAAAGACTGTATGGAAATATGGCAAGCTACTAACAGCTTCCCGGAGGCAGATTTTCTTCAGCTCTTCTTCCTTTAGTGCCAGAATTTCCTTTAAGCTCTCCTGTTTGTTCTTCAGTTCTGCAATCTTCTCTTTCTTCTGTTCCTCATTCACATCATTGTCTGCAGAATCTAAAAATTAAAACAAAAGCAAGCTTAATCATGATATCAGTACGAATGACAAAGTTCATTAGGCTGTTCCTGGAATGAGTGAAAGAGATGGTCTTACTGGAAGAGACCAAACTTCCATTGCTGGCCATGATGTGCTTGTCTTTACTCTCTATGCTGACCAGCTTACTGTTCCTTGGAGCTCCAGTCTCTGAGAGATCCATGGCAATATCACCCAAACTTCTTGCTGTAGTTATTTTAGCCTTTAGGTAAAAAGAAAAAAAAAGCAGTTATTGCATCATCTCAATTACTTTTGCATGATATCAGCGTACGGACAAAAATCAATGATTTATGCATTTCTGAATTTATGAGTATTAAAGATGCGCTAATGTTAATGCATACTCACTTTACTCTGTTTGCGGTCCAGGTAGAACTGGTGTTGGCTGATTGCCATTACCCAGATGGTTTTGATCAAAGAGTGGCTGGCATACCACGTGTGGATGACCTGACCAGACTGACCAAATGTGCGTCTAGAAGCTGTTCTTCTATGGATTAACACATGTGCACATTGAAGTCAACCATAATACATTCCCATCCTATTTTGTATCAATTAAAATGTTGGTTTCTGTAACAGATATTCTTTCATGGTATTCAAAAATATTATATGCTTAAAAAGGTCAAACTAGTTCTAAAATCGATAAAACCAATTAAATTGAATGTTACTACATAAAGCGGTTTTTAGTTTATCTAAAGGTTTCCTTATTGACAATAAGGCAGGTTAGTGACACTATGGTAACAATGTACTGTGGTGATATCATCTTTGTTTACAGAGCAACCCCAGCCCGTATTACTACTACAGCGTAAAGTGACTGATTGCTTCACTGCTGCAGTTTAGCGTTGGAAACCCATCAGCTATGTCAAAAGGCTTTGCATCACTAACATTTACTTCATAGTCTATTCAAAGGCCATGTCCTACAGTCTGAAAGTGCAAAAATAATGCTGAACGTTTTACAGTAAGAACAAATCAAACTGTGCTCATTGAGTGTTTCCGTCTGTCTCATTCAGGTTTATGTCACGTAAAAATATATTAAGGCTCGCCCTAGAGTAGATTTGTCTCATTCTCTCACCTCTGAGGGTCGTTGACCTCTACGGCAAACTTCTTCTCACGGAAATACAAGTTCTCAAGCTGTTTCCACAGAAAGAGCTGGAGAGAAAAAGGAAATGAGATTTAGACGAACTATATAAGGAACACAGTTAGGAGAAATAATTTCTCACTGAAAAAAAAAAAAAAAAAAAAAAAAAAAAAAAAGGCATTTATTTTCGTTGAGCATTCATTTGTATGATTTGCTATTTATTTGTGAGATTCAACAAAAACTTGTACTTCCTTGCATTTCAGCTAATTGTGTTTTATTGCTCTCTGTCAACTCTGTCTGTTTTTTTTTTATTTTTTTATTTTTTACAAAAAATACATTATTAATTCCCTCCTAGAAACACTATACTCTGAATTCCCTCCCAAAAACATTACTAAATCCATATGGATATTGATATACTTAGCTGGAAGCCGTTGCTTCAGGTATAAAACCAATACAATCGAAGCACAACAGAAGCAAAGCATCCACTGAGCTCACAACTAAATTTTGCCCTAAAGGGAGAGCACTGAAAAACAGGTCTGTGGTAAAAACATGGCCAAAACATCTGCCATTCATGAGAACGGTCCTTTTTTCTAGAGCTCCGTCATAGCTTTTCCCAGCTTAGGGCAGGGAAAGTACAATATTCAACTACTATCAGCATGCGGGGGTGAGGATTTACCAGGAATGTTAATAAATGCTCCCTACCAGGTACTGCTCCAATGCACCTCTGAGTAACATGCAAAGGAACAATATGATCCGTGCATGGATCGTAAAGTAGTTTTGACTGCTAAGAGCATATTAAAGCTTAACATTTCAGACTGTCATGTTTAAATACAACAAAATTACTAATGACAACTTTTTCTAATTTCAAAGATCTTAAAATGGACCTTACCAGATCAGTTAGTAAGCCTGTAAAATCCCTTGATAGTTGGAAAGGTTCAGTTTAGTCCTGATCTAAAGTTTCCCACAGGGTTGTGGCTTCCTTGAACAATACTCTCTTGTCTGCTTTCAAAGAGACCAAAAGGTGTTGCAAGAGTTTCAGGCGAATGAGCCACACCTCTTCCCGCCCCCTTTCTGTGACATCACTAGCACCTCACTTTGCTCTTACCCACCTCGAGCTAGACTTCTCTTTAAGTACTTGTTCCTCTCTCAGTTTCCACCTGACAACTATGCCATCATCTCTCTGAAACTCTCAAACTCACATGTAATTAAACCTTCACAACTTCATTCTTTCTTCACAGTCACCTCCCTCTTACTCTGATACTCGCTTCCTGTCCTTGTCAAACCAGACAAACAGGTTACGCTCACTGAAATACACACACATAGAATGGCATTCCTCCCGTTTCATTTTGGGAGGGGATCTAGAGCATTGATCATAATGTATACCCTTCAACAGCTATTCATTAACTTGTGTTCCTTTTCCTAGTGTGACACTCTGAATCTTAATCCATCGCCTGTTGGTTTAGATGCTCGCTCCCTTACACTTCCCAAGGCAAATATGCAAGGAATCTACTACTTTCTTGTAATCATTAATGGCTGGCCATGGCACTCTTCACCTCCTGGTGAAAACAGCATGCCTCTCTCACAGTGACTAAATAGCTGAAGCGACAGCAACAGGGAATGTCTCACTATCTGACAACATGAAAGTTCCCTGACCTTTCTCTGACACTTAAAAAAAAAAAAAAAAAGACTAAAAATATACTTTATATGTCGATGTCAAAAGGTGGTACTTATTAACTCAAATAAACAGTATAAACACACGACTGATCCCAAAAAAAATCTTTTTTAAAGTCATGCTGTTTTTTATTACAAAAACATGTGATAACACATTATAATGTGTTTCTTGTGACACAGAAATACAAATTGCAAAATAAGCTAATTTAAAACCAGGGCTGGGTAAGAGAAAACTATTGTTAATATATTAACAGCAGTCATTTAGAATGACTGCATTGAGTGAGACAAGCTATTTCAGCGTAATTCTTTTAGCCAATTAAATAAGAGATAACGAGATAAAGTCTAGGGGAAATTGAGAGAGCATGCAAATGGAAAGACAATGGGAACAATCCTCAACACCTCAGACTGTCTGTGACTGATAAAGCAAGACAGGCAGGCACATCTAGGAAGAGAGCAGAAGTTAACTAAAATAAAATAAAATTACATTAAATTAAATTAACAAATGGAGATAAAAACCCACAATAATAAACAAATACAAAAGCAAATGTACACGTAAAAATGGAAATAAATTCAAATAAAATAAACATTTTCAGGATGGCAACTATTAACTTGCAGACCCAAACCCTACAGATGATGTATTAAAGTATTACTGATCCTGATGTAAATGTAACATGTGATACCAATTAGGGATTAGCACCAGTATCGATATTGTGGGATTCGAATCGGTATTACACGCATCTAAAAAGACTGGATGTGTGAAAGTATTATTTTATAATCATACACACCTTAAACTCAATGTCACTGGGATAATGATGATACAGTGCAGAAATATGTTTCGAATATTGACACACCCTCAAGATGCATCACTAGATCTTCAAGCTAAGCTGCATTCACACAGAAGACCTTTTTTGGAGTGGTAAATTGTTATATTCACACATAGATGTATTATGAGAGTGAGACAGCATTCTATAACCAAAATGTTACAATTTTCAGGACTTTTTGTAAAAACTGTTAGCAAATACAGCTGTCAATCTCAAAAACTCTTGACTATGTGAACCTGGCCACGAAACATCAAAATAGAGCACAGATTTATGTAAAAATGAATCCTTTCAGACGGTAAGGACACTAATTGTTGTAAATATAACAAAGAAGCCACACCAGACACCACCAATACAGATGGTCAAACATGAACTCATGTATGAAATGCTGTTTCTGTGAAGGCACGCTGCAGATAAAAAAACGTTCCAAATAAAAGCAGCTTGCTGAAAAACAAAAAACTACATTGTCTGGCGTGGTCTTAATCTCTGATGCGTCTGTGATTTGTCATCACCATATTTACAGATAATCCAGACACAGTTGTCAGCTGTGAATTATGACTCAAGCATATTCTGCATCCTCCTCTCTCAGACAAGACACACTCATACACACATAATCCCTATAAGGGTAACCACAAATAATTAGTCAACCATTTAGAAAGGAACATGAGCGACGTTTGCCTTGCCTGTGCAAAACTCACCACCTTAACACTAGGGTGTTTGGGTTATTGCCAGATTAGGTTTTTAATACAGTCAATATAATATAAAGTCAATATTTTCAGGTAATACTTTATTAATTTGCTTTGGCTTCAGTACAGTAACAATATAAAAGCCATTTATTAAATTTAGCAAACAATAGGTTATCTTTATAATAATAATCACATTTGTTGCTTTTATATTTTAGAAAGGGGATCATCACATTTTGGCAGAGGATGTCCCAGTCAAATAATATACAACCAAAATTAAGAAATTATTAACCATCATCTGCCAAGCAATACGTCAAGATCTACAGCAACTTCCCTATACTAATGTGAATAAGATATAAAATATGGGGTAAAATTAAGACTAATGACTGGAGTTTTGTTTTTTCAAATGTACCTTTATCAGCAACAATACAAAATACACTTAATTCACGGCTTTCATAGCGCATCAGTTCAGAGCCCGGGAAAGTTCAGACAAAAAGTTTCAGGGCTTCTTTCAATACTGAAGACACCCAATAGCTCTTGCATGTGGAGGAGTTACAGCCGCGAGACCCCTCGCTCTCCTTTATGGCCCCTTGCTGAGCTAATTGTGCTTTATTGCTTGATCAATTGTCTAGCCCAAGTGAAATGCACAATGGCGGTCAGATTTGCATAATGAGCTTGGCGTGCTGGAAGAAGATTGGGGGGCGGGCGGACACAAAAACTGCCCTCTTGGCAGGAAGCACAATCAATACTAGCCAGATGATGGGTTGCACTCTGACAGGGCCTAGTGTACTTTCAAAAAGAGAGAGTTAAAACACTCAGTCGAGTGGGAAAAGACACAAAAAGGAGAGAGAGGGAATGGGAGAGAAGACGACCAGATTTATTACCTTTTTTGGACATGGTACCCTGTAAAAATGTGCATCTATAAATCAAAGAATCCTGGTGATACTATGTGATAGATTCACTGTACCATGGTATCACATTATCTTTTGGTTAAGACAAAATGAGAAATAGAAAGGATTTCTATGTTCACTCTCTAACCCTCCTGTAGCCATCTTAGTTTTGCCAGGAGAAGAGCTGATTGGGGCTCTGTCAATGGAGCCAATCCCCCTTCAGACATCACATTGCTGGCATCGCTCCAGTTCCTGCTCCCCATGAAGCTCTATAATTACACCCTCCACAGGGAGGGGCTGGTGTTCATTGCAACCATGCAGCAGGGTTACAGAGTGGGAATTGCCCATTAACACTCTGGCACAGGACTGAATATACATACACACCCAGCTGCATCCTACAAAGCATTGGTGTAATGGATGCCAATTAACAGACACTTTAATGAGTGAGGCTGGGGTGAAATATAGAAGTCCTCCTCATAAAAAAAAAAAAAAATAAAAAAAAAAAAGAGCAATGGTTACGAATCTCTCATAAACTTGAAATGTGACAAAAATGTGATGAATGAGAATGTTCAGTAAAACTGCCAATGAACAAAATTAGAGCTAAGAGATATCTAAATGGGACATTTTTGGGAAAAACATATCACACAAAAATCTGACTGACTGACAACATCTGGGATTTGGGGTGCACCAATCCACTTGGAAACAAAGTTGGATTTGGGTCAGTTTAATGCCATTAAATCTGGACGATATTTAGAATTTGGCACTTGGTAGCAAGCAAACTAGGGTATATATCCACAAGCAGAATTGTACACCACTGGTCGAAGGTTTTTGGACTAACTACATTTTTTAGTGCTCACCTACGGCTGAATTTATTGGATCAGATATTCAGTAATATTTCACAATATTATTACAATTTAAAACGACTGTTTTCTATTTTAATATTTAAACTATTTATGTGATGGCAAAGCTGAATACAAGTCATTATTTCAGTGTCACATGATCCTTCAGAAATATTCTAATATACCGATTTGGTGCTCAAGAAACATTTCTTATAATTATCAATGTTGAAAACAGTTGTGCTGCTTAATGTTTTTTCAGAAACAATGATCATTTTTTTTCTAGACATGTGGCTATGCTCGTAGGTCCATGGGGGCCCAATTATATTGAGGAGATTATTATCTTTTTTTATAACAATTACTATATAATTTAATAAAAAAATAATAATCGTCTCTGTCAGACAGCAACCTCGTATCTCCATATTTCTGATTTTTTTTTTCTTAAAATCATTCATTTTGGGCACCCATTACATCTGTCTGTGGGTTTTGCAAATATTTAACCAATGAAAAGTATTAAAAAAGAGCTAGTGACTAAACCTCGTAAATTCACTGGACCCTCAAACCCCGCTTCTATCCTTAATGAATTGCTGCTATCGTGAATGAAGTGCGCATCTATGTGAGACACTTACGCATCTACGTTTTTTTTTTTTTCGTATAATTGTGGCCGATCTCTATTCTGGACTTGTGGAAACATTACGAAGTCTGCAGAGATGGAATACGCTGAAGACGGACACAAGGAGGAGAACAGAGACGTGCCAGCAGAGAAAATACTGTACCAGGCACAAGCTCACTGTTTCCAATGCCCCAAGTATTGGAAGAAAATTATAAACATTGATTTGGGAGTGGGGGTTTATATCAATGTATCTCTAAAGGGAAGTGACTACTGTAAATACAAATGCTCATGCTACCATCTTTAGATCATGATTAAATTCAGTGGTCGCCTCTAAATTCAAATGACTATAGATGTGCTTTGTGTAAGGTCAGTTTGGCCTGTTATAGAGCAAATAAACAAATACATTTACTTAAAGAAAAAAATGAAATAATCAGCACCCGTTATCGGAATCGGCCAATTTGCTTGTAAAAAAAAAAAAAAAGAAAATCAGCAAAGAAAAATCATGATCAGTGCATCCCTAGACAAAACACATATGCCTAACATTTGCTGGTCAAAAACTCCATTTCAGCTGGTTTTTGGTAAAATGTTAATAATATAAATGAAGTGTCTGACCATATATAAAGCCACAATATCAACTCTGACAACACAGCGTTTAATTATTTTAAAAATACAGTACATAAATAGATTTTGCCTACGTCACATTAAGAGGTAAACCTGGCCCTGGTGGTAAGCATTAAGCATTTCAGATAAATACACCCCTAAATTATGAGTTTGAACCTAGAAAGAACCTTCTCCACCACCACTGTACCCTTGTGCACGGCTCTTAGCACAAGGGTAAAACAAGAAAAACCAAACAAACAAAACTGCAAACCTTTCGTGGCTTGAGCTTGTCTTGCAGGTCGTACTGGCCAATGCCTTTGTAGCTAATCCCCAACCACCACGGTATGCCCTGTTTGTCCTGTGAAAGAGATTTTTTAAAAAAGGAAAGGTAATTACTTTTTTGCTTTTGTCTGGGATGGTAGAGAATAAAAAGATCAAATGGGCCCAACCAACACAGCCATTCACATACAGTGGCAGCTATTTAAACAAGACTGTTTGATCTCCAGAGACATTTCTAATGAACTAAGCACAATTATAATTATACCACACACACTTTACTAGTGGATAATTATTTAACCAACCATAAATCAAGTTAAAGACATACTAATTATGGCAGCTTCAGTATTTATAATGTCTAGGTTTGTATGTCCTAAAATACCACATGATAAATCAAACCACACACCTTCACTTTGTAGTAATGAACTCCATACGCAGGCAAGGACTCAACTAAGGTCATATACCTGTTGATTGAAGTAACAACAGTCCAATAAATGACAGTATAGCACAGAAAGTTAATAAGATAGTGTTTCAGACAAAAACAACAAGGATGAACAACATTTGAACCCTAGTTAATCATCTATAATGTGTCACAGACAGTAGTTCTACAAACTCCTGGTGCTATCACAGTGAGGGACAATGTCAATATATCAATCCAGGAGCACAAATCAAGCTGACAGAAATGACCTTGTCTCATACCAATGAGCTAAAAATAAAGTGGGACAGAGTGATTAGGCCGGTTGAAAGCTTCACTTTCAGTAATGTGGTCTAATTAATTACACAGTTTCACCCTTCCACAAACAACTGTGCAGCAGTTATCAGACGCAGTGCAACAGGCTCAGACTCGCAGTTCCTGTATCTACTGTACATTCTTTGAGGTCCTTTGTGTCAGGCATATAAATTATTAGTGTGCTTACCGTACAATAGCCTGTCCACGACTGAGTCCTTTTAGCTTCTTATAATGCGCGATTACTTTATCTTCACTAGAGGGCAAAAGAGAGAAACATTACCATCACAATTGCAACAAAATAGTAATTGAGCATGAGCCCAATATATGAATGTGGCATTTAAAAACTAGTCAGATATTACACCAGGTGCACCCATGTGTGAAATGCCATCTGGCTGGCTGTCCAGTGACACACACTGTCTGTGGCAATAATCCTAATAACTGGTTCCTCAAACAGACATACACACACGCTGTAAGTATTAATATGAAACAACAAAAAGGAAATTAATATGACAGATGAACATTACAGGAAACTTACACCAATAAAATTACAACACATAGACAATTTTTATACATTAACACAGCAGCTTATGCACTCACTCGCACAGCTGCCTCTTAAACACTTGCACTAATGCACAGCTGTTTCCTAACATACTCATTCCCACTCACACACTTCAATAATTGCTGTCTGTTAACTGGTTTTCTGTCTTACTGCTCCCCACACTCAATACCCATTGATTAAAGCTGCCACATCAATCCTTTTAAGGTGGTAGACTTCAACATTAGACGTCTAGGGTTACAGTAGCCAGAGGGCAGGCATCATTAACAAGCAAGTTAATTAACAAGGTTTGAAATAAACAGGCTGCAGCTTGCACACTACAACCTAGCTACACTAAAGTATTTGAGTTTCAAGACTCCAATAGCACACACATATTCATACATTCAATATGTGGGTTTTAGACACTGAATGATGTTCTTAAAAATATGATAGTGATGGATACAATCAAGTCTCGCCTATAGTTTCCTACTGAATATTGCGGTTCACTCTGAAAAATTTCATATTACATTACATGTTACCGTCCTTTATTACAGAAACAAAAATGCAGTCTTACCAGAATGCTAATGATGGGTGCTCCTTCAGAACTGCAGTGGGGAAAGCTGGAAGCTTTTTTAAGTCTGATCTTGTGCTTTCATCACTAAAAGATTGAAAAACAAAAACATCATTAATTGTGTTAAAATTAAATGCGTCAAATGAGAAATAGGTGGCCTAGCTAAATATATGCAAGTGCATAAAACACTAAATATGGTAGTATCGTAGATATGGTTCTAGTATTGAGGCTATAGTTTGGTTTCAAAGATTTCAAACAAGAAATGTAAAAAAAAAAAAAAAAAAACTTTAGGCGTTAAAAGCAAGGCATGAAGCATTTACTAATATTAAAATATTTACTGACAATTTTATTTCGAACATATTTTCCAAAACACACCCTTAAAAACTCATTAAAACAGTCTGAAACCATCAAAACCATTAGGAAAGTTAATACATTTTCTTATTTTAAAAATTATTAAATTCTGATGTTATATTTTGACTGATGTCTCATTACAGCAACACCTTTTCTCAATTTACAACCTAATAGGTTTTCATTTCATTAGATTGTATTGAAAGATTGAAACTTGACATCTTCAAACTGATGTGGCAAACCTGAAAGAATATAATGTATAGATTCTGTAAACACCAGTCTTGTTTTGGCCAAAACAAGTATTTAAGAGATAATGTTTGCTTGAGGAGAGCAGGTTTCATTCTTTTGAAACAGAACTCTGAGGTGATAAGTAATGACGCCGATTGACTGATGTTTGGAGAGCATGTGCTGTTTTTTTTAATCTTTCATCCTCATGCTGGAATTCCTTTTCAGATCACAGCTCACAACTCTTACACACTTCAGTGTTTAAATTACAAATCATTACAAGACATGCAGGTTTTTTTTTCTATTCTTCAACTACAAAAATCTTGGCTTGACTTTTTATAGTCACTCAGAGCCGATATTCAAAGATTAGATGTAAATGTAAAACTGAGATTTCCCATGTAAGGTTACAAATTTAAGCTGAAGTTAGTGATGATGCAGTACTTGAGCTAATAGCATCTTATCTCTTTGGAGAGAGTGTGCTATACTTCAATGTCAAAGTCTGTTACCTGAATATACAGTTATAGCATTTCAATTACAAACCATGTTTAAAGCTGTATGACTTATGTTCTTGTTTGGAACACAAAGCATGTAATTTCATGGACAAATGTAATTTAGTGCATTAAGAAACATGTCTTCTGTGCTGAATTGCAGAAAGAAAGTCATACAGGTTTGAAATGGCGTGGGGATGAGTAAGCAATGAAAGAATTTCTATACATTTAACTACAACAAAAGCTACACAAAAAGTGTAACTGGCACCATTGTGATGTAAGGAAAGACACAACACCTGAATTCATAAAACAGGACAGCAGTGTTATAGAAAACCCTCATTTCATGCGTTTCCAGACATCTGATCTGCTCTAGCAAGCTTTGATCTGATCTTTTCCAAAAACACTTTGCGGGTGAAGTGGGCGATATTGTTTTTACAGGAAGGAATTACTTACAAAACAAAGGAGCAAGAACTGATCTATATGTGCAGAACACTTTAAAACCACAACATGAGTCAGAATACTTTGAAAATTAATAGAAAACAAAAGGAAACAGGTTACAGAATTGATAACATAAAACCTCTCTAGCCCTGCTTATCAGCCCATTAATACCTTGCTTGACTAAGCACCACTATATTCCCTGGCGCACTTCCCTTTCCAAGCCAGTTGGTTCTGCAGTTCAGCGATTTATGATAAGTTTGAAGGTATAAATCTAGCAGGCTGGGTTGATGATGATGTGGTAAAATACAGTAAGCTGGTGCCCTGAGACTGCAATGCCTTGTCAGCAATCTGGAATTCATTATGCTGTCTGTACTATCAAAGAGTTGGCAAGGAAGGGCGGGCAAACGCTTAACCCAGCACAAGCAACGCATGGAGGAGTAAGAGCCATGTGTCAGCTTTTTCAAGAATACACATAGAGTGCATTAGTGCCCGCCCGCTTTTTCTGTGGTGTTGATTCCGGAAGTATTTTTTCCAGTTGTTTTTCCTATAAGGATTTTTAAAAGTCTTAAAGAGTTATAAGCCATGAACCAAGCAAACCAGCTCTGAGGTGAATCACAACATTACAAACCTGTACTCAAAGCTCAAAAGTATGTGAAAACTGGATAAAAAGACCAAAGTAGAAGAATCTTCGTTCTGCTCCGTCTTGCGCACAGCTTTCAAAATAATACACTCAACCGCAGATGAGTGCGGATGGACAAGTTTGACACACTGTTCTATCTTATGCATGCGCATTGTCCGCATGGACACAAAAATTGGGTGGCATGCCGATAGTGTGCACGGACATCCGCAGACCCTCCTGATAACGGAAAGCGTGTCACACGGACATTACACAGACGGCCAAAGTATACTTTGGTGTTTGGTGAGGGGAAGAACTATTTTCCCTCACTACTGATTGCGAATGACAATCAAATATCAAATTAAAAACTATGGAGAAATATATAACTATTCATTTAAAGTTGTTGTTCAGCTGTTAAACACTATTATTTTCAAAATATTTTGAAATAATGTGAATGGATGGCTTCAATAAAATCATAAAACACTGATTAACGACGTTTGAACTCTCAATAGGTCTATCTTTAAAGGTTTGTAAGTTAATGTTAAAAACAAATTTCCCTATGGAGAAAATGAATTGAGTTTTTACTTCCAAAAACTGACGATTGCACTCTACAAGTCATGTAATGTTAGCGTCCCTTGAACCGAATGCGAGTTCTGCTTAGAATTCAGGTTCAACAGGATTCAAGGATTATCATAATAGTATTTTCCATATTATCTCTAAAGACCTAGGACATATGGGGAGGGGATCGTATAGGAAGAACCCCTGCTTGGTTGCTCCTGACATAAACTGCAGACAGATGACATCAGCATCCTGCATGACGCCCTATTTCTGCCAACGGGAGACGTCTCCACTCCCTTTCCACTAACATCTATGCAGTCTTAACAGAGGAGAGGAGGAGTAGTAGGTTTATATGAAGAGAGGTGGGGGTCTTCTAGTTTCCTACATAAACTTAAAGCCCTGGGCCTCCAAATGCAACTGCTTCATCCACATGAAATAACAGGAATTAGAGGAAGAGATGATCTAAGGGTTTGCTGCATGTGAAGCCCACTTAAACTATAAGAGGATGCTATCAGTAATGATACACTGCTACCAGAACTGCTTAAATAGTGAAGGGAATATCAGGCATAAAAATGTACTAACATGACCCACCTATATCTTCAAACAAAAACTTAAATTTGGTAATACACTACCATATTAAAAGTTTGGGATAGGTAAAATTGAGAGGTTTTGAAAAAATAAAGCATCTTATTCTCACCAAGGCTGCATTTATTTGATCAAAAATACAGTAAAACAGGAATCTTGTAGAATATTATAACAACGCAAAATATTTAATATTATAATTTATTTTATTCCTGTGATGACAAAGCTGAATTTTCAACAGCCATTACTCTAATCACATGATTCGTCTAATTTATGCTCAAGAAACATTTCTTATCAATATTGAAAACAGTTGTGCTGCTTTACATTTACATTTATGCATTTGGCAGACGCTTTAATCCAAAGCGACTTACATTGCATTCAAGGTACACATTTTTACAATTTGTCAGTTCTTGCTTTCCCTGGGAAACGAACCCACGACCTTGGCGTTGCTAGCGCCACACTCTTATTGTTTGAGCTACAGGAAAGCCTGCTGCTTAATATTTTTGTGGAAACCATGATAGGTTTTTTTTCAGGATTCTTTGATTAATAAAGTTCAAAAACAACAGAATTTATTTCAAATATAAATCCTTTGTAACCTTACAAACACAATTATACAAAATATGTATATATAACATGCCATGTGCCTCCTGTGTACTCTAACCTCTCATTTTCCCACATGCCCTTTCAATAGGGCCCTTTCTGTCCATTTTGACAGAAGCATGTCGACACAGACAAAAACAAAACAAAGCTTGTCAAGCCATTGCACGAGACATTTAACAAGTTCCCAACGGCTAAACAAACGCAGACGTTGTTGCAAGGTAAACATTTTCAGAGTAAAAGCGGCTGTTTGCACACCTCTGTTCTCACTCTGCTTAACAGTGGACAAGCTCTGTTTTCCAAAAATGAACTGCAAAGCTACTGAGAAAGAGTGAACAACATGTTCAAACCTTGCTGACCAATTCACCCATTATTGTTACGTTAACAGATTTCTTTATCCCTATGCATCCCATTCACTGCCTCAAGTGCATGTTAACAGAGAAGATGAAGAATTCCATTACTCACAACAACTAATCCTTTGGAGTAAACCTCCTGAAAATTTATGAATGGAGAACTAGGTAATATGCCAGCTGGTATGGTGACGGGCGAAATGTGCTTAGAAAGTGGGCAACATGTATATACAACAAAAAGCTCTGAACTGAATTATGCCGTCCATGAAATGCAAATGCCAAGGAAATCTTTTTAAGGTTTAAGTTCAGAAATATCCAAGCTAGACATATACGTCACATATACTGACTGCCAGTTGTACTCACACATTAAATGTTTCGGTAACACTTTAGAATAATGGTCATTAGTTAATGTATTAACTAACCATGAGCAGTTCATTTGTTACTGTATTTGTTCATCTTTGTTAACGTTAGTTAATAGAAATCATGGTTTGTTCATGTTAGTTCACAGTGCATTAACTAATGTTAACAAGATTTGAATAATGTATTAGTAAATGTTGAAATTAACATTAACAAAGATAAATAAATGCAGTTCATTAATGTTAACTAATGACCATTATTCTAAAGTGTTACCAATGTTTCCTTTGGAAATTATCAACTAGGGCTGGATTCACAAAGCATTGAGGCACACAACCTAAACATTAACTGAAAACGCTTACTTTTAGTTAGATTTAACTTGCAAAAACACAATTCCACCACCAAGTTGGATTGACACTCATTTTAGCAATACAAATAAAAACAGAACATGACATTTATATTTTGCAGTTATTTTTAAGGTATAAATGGAATTTAATCAATCAGACATCAGTGCAAAAAGTGTGGCAACTTTTTTTCCATTTCACATTTGGTCTGAAAAGAAATTGACAGCTGTTAAACATTCAATGAGTTATGAATGTTATGTAATGAACAGCAGTAATAAAAGTTCAACATCTGAGAAGCTTAGCTTTGTAACCCCTACTATGCCCGTTACTTGCTGTTTTTATAAGACTAAACTGTGAGAACAGAAAGCTTAAAGTATATGGCGACAGTAACACCAATTTTAAAGTTCAAAAATAACCTTTTTGATCCCAACAAATACCAGTAAATATAAATATAGTGTGTACAGGGAGGCTAAAAGTACTTGTAAAGTTCAGCCACACTCAGTGTACATGCGGCAAAAATTACAAATCCAAAAAAAAAAAAAAAAAAAAAAGAAAGAAAAAAAGCATTTTAATCATTTTCTGTGAACCACCTGGTTTCAAGGTCATTTTAGTGGATTAAAGTTTCCTCAAGTTCACACAGGTGTCCTAGCAGGTGTTGGACAACCAGAAACTTTTACTAGGTGATAAACTTTTACTAGAGTTTTTGTCTTAATTTGAACAATATTCATTTTTCAAAATCAAGCAAACAAAAAATCTTTATAAACATGCATACACATATATATACACACACACATACATATATATATATATATATTAGATAGATAGATAGATAGATAGATAGATAGATAGATAGATAGATAGATAGATAGATAGATAGATAGATAGATAGATAGAAAACTTGAGGGATCTTGTTAGACTTTCTCTTACCTTGTGTAGTCTCCGTTTGCCTCCTAAACAAAGAGACAAAAGTGTTTGTAGATTAATCATTTCAGACGGAACCTTTATACATGCTTGAGTCTGGAGTCAATGCGGTAAGAAGCTTAACTCCAGCGTGGGTTTACTACAGACCACACGTCTCTAACTTAGACATTTGCCAATTAATGAAAAGTTAATACATTTACAGTTAAGTTGCACCCCAAGCACTTCAACGCACAAATGCAAACGTGCAACGAAGGAACGTCGTTTTATACCAGTTCAGCGAAAAGATAAATGCAAATTCTGCCTTAAAAAACTAGACATACAGTAGTAACGTTATGTCGTTGTAACGGGATTTGTTATAAAGCAGCGTAAAATCAGTTCAGGAGATACAAATTGCGTATGAAAATGACTCGCAGCGAGTCTGTCAAAACTAACCCAGGGAACTCAAATTCTCACTTACCTGAACAGTGTATGCAGCTAACTTAAGAACGATCTCACTCTCCACTTCAATGCTTTCCTGTAAGTTTTAAAAAGGAAGGAGTACACAATTATTAAATCGCTTTACTCGTATGAATTTCGGCAGACACGCCGAATCTAACTATTTACCCCACCAACCGTTTCCAGTTCCACCACACAGGTTCCACTGTGGACGACACCATCTTTGTAAACAGACAGGGTGTCTGTACAAAAGTAATCCAAATATCCACCTTACACTCACTGTATCATTACACGACTGGAAAATTATAACGATAACACATGAAATTAGCATTAAAAAAAAACACTAATATATTCAGATTGACTGTAGTACATAACTTGGACTACCCCAGGATGACATGGTACAGTCTGAGAGCAGGTTCAGCGCTAGAGTTTCAACGTGCATAAAAGAAGCTACTCTGCTGTCTCATGAACATAAATAATTATATTAAAAAAATATATATATATATATATATATATATAAAAAAACTATATGGATTAAAAATGTTTTCACCACACGACAGAGCAGGGGGGTAATAATAAAAAAAAAAAAAAAAGTCTAAAGAAGTTTATGGCTGTAGTACTACAGTTACAAGACAGTCAACATGGGGTCGCTGTACAGCAACGAGGAAAATCCCTCAAGCACTCAATCACGCCATACGCAGCGCCCCATCACACCATTCTCTATTACAAAGATATCATTGATTAAAAATAACTAATTAATTCTGTAATCACGATTAATCTCACCTAACATTATTTTATATTGCGATACATAACTTCACATAGAATTTGTTTGTTTAATTTTTACTAAGTAGCTACTATGAATGAAGGACAGTATAACCAATATTGCTACTGATGTCACTATTAAATACAATTGTTTTCTCTGGGGATGAAATGTGTAATTCTAGCCATTCAACATTCTAGACTAATGGAAAGCCATATTTATTTTATTTGTTACATTTAATAGGCTTTAAAAAATATAACTTTTATCTTAAAACAATCTTTACATAAGCCTATTGTCACATTTAGCTATTGTTTTCTTTATTTTGAGCCCTATAACCTTGTATTTTCATTAAAAAGGTTATTAGATACAGTAACATTTTACATACCAGTGACATTTCACAATTCTTGAAAAAATACTAGCCTCACTAATATAAAGTCCACACATTTTTAATGTAAACAGTCAGTAATACAACTGTTGAATACTCATTAAATGTTTAGGCATTAAACCTTATACTGCAGCAAAATGCACAAAATGACAGACAAAACCTTAAAAAAATGTCTTAAATGTTCATATTTATTCCCATATACAGAAAGTAGACATAAACAATTCTATCTGTGTCAAAGATGAGTGAATAGTAAACACCAATAGGGTTCAGCGTCACACTGAATATACCCATTTGCTTCGAAACTGCTCCAGTAACAAATCATTAGTATTTTCTACCTAATTTTTGTGTAAATTGTAACATTTATTACTTCTTTACAGTGGAGAGCATCAAAAAGCAGCATAAAATAGTAAAAATACGTATATGATTATTTCGGAATTAGCCTATGTAATAGTTTCTATTTAGACACAAAAATAAGGAAGTCTGTCAGAGTAAGCTAAATTCATACTACCTTTCTTTCTTTATCAAATGTGTTAGGTTGAGTTAGTTTTGGTGGTTCAATAATGGCCTTTACAGTTGAAAGAGGCTACAGAGGAACCAGCCAACCCAGCAGCATCCTGCTGTGTCAGGGCTGTCATCTGTAAATGCCCGTAATCAAAAAGAACTTAATGGAAGCCACCTGCCAAGCTCTTTTAAAGCCTCACAAAGGAAAGAGGAGAAAATCATCCACGGACAATAGGTGTAAAAAACATAACATAACAGCAATTCATTATTCTATTGACTTGTAGCATGCATTGCACTACAAAATAACTGAAAATGACTTCAAAATTATTGTAATCTTTAATAGATTTCTGATGTTTTGATCTGTGACATGATTTTAATACTTGGATCACTTACATTGTAGACGGATATCTTAGCATTCCGGAAAAACAGCTCGACAGTGGTAGCATCTTTCAAATATGCAACACTCTCGATGTAAAACCTACAGAAAACAGCGACAATCAATGAGGAACATAAATTAACTCCTATAATAAACCAAAACTAACAATCATCGCATATAAAGGGAATCAAATATAAAGTGATACAAAGAGATATGAATGAGAAATTATTATTCTTTTGTCTCCATCTATGTTGCTTTTGCATGTTGAAGTTGCACCAGCATGCCTCATGTTGTGCTAGTGGCGCCCCCTATTGGTTAGTCATTGGACATGCAAATGAGTGAATCTGAACTAACCTGACTTGGAATTTGAGCTCAAGTGGTCCAGTCTTTTTGGAAAAGTCATGATCCAGCACCCTGCGATCCAGTTGAAGCCAGTTTGTTTGACCCCTGATGAATGGCAATAAGTCTAATTGAATACTTGGGTAAAATCACATAAGAAACATGCGTATCTACTATAATGAAGTGAGAACTATTTATGGTTGTACATAATTAAACCTCACATGTTGTGTATGATCCTATATGTGCTTTGTTTAACTGAATGAATGATCAAAAGCAAGTTTTTTTTTTTTTTTTTATTCATAAACAACAGTAGGTTCCTTGTAAAAGTGGAATTACCTCTGAAGCCCCATCTAAGCCTTTTGTTCAAAAGCATGTGAGTTGACAGACTTATAATAGTTTATAAGTTCAGTTATTATTTGAGGGTGTCTGGCTAACGGTATTATACAGTGATTACATGCTAGTTTAATATTGTAATTAAAGTGAAGTAGAGCTAATAAGCAGTAATAAATGTCTTTCTATACAATGACAACAAATTACTTCACTAACTTACCTCTCATCAGTGAAGGAGATTCCAAAATATTCTTTCTCTTTCAGGTTGAAATGTGAAGAAACAAGATCCAGGAGATCTCGAGACAACAGTTTCGGCTGTATTTGGGAAAACAGGCGTTATTGTTAATAACGCGTCTGTTTTTTTAATCTATGAGTTAGTGTGTGGTGAGTTAGCTTTACCTGGACCAGCAGTTCCAGCTGCCTGTCATCTAGCAGAAGCACCTGACACAGCCGGCCCTCCGTCATCTGGCAGAGTCAAACACACATCCAGTTAGTCTTAATATTCAATATCTGTTTATTCACATAATATGGTCATGGATAAAATAGTGTGCACTGCAGTTCAAGAGTTTGAGCTCAGAAAGAGATGAATACATTCAGCAAGGATGCATTAAATTGATCAAAAGTGACAGTAAATACATCTATTATGTTACAATAATGTTTACAATAAATGCTGTTTTTGAACTTATTTAAATCAAAGGATCCTGTTACTGTTACAACTGTTACTGTTTTCACCATTGACAGTAATAAGAAATGTTTTTGATTTCTGAAGGATCATGTGATACTAAAGACTGGATTAATGGCTGCTGAAAATCCAACTTTTCCATCACATGAATAAATAATATTTTAAAATATATTAAAATAGAAAATAGTTATTTCACACTATAATAATATTTCACAATATTATAGTTTTTACTGTTTCTTTTTCTTTCAAATAAATCCAATCCAAACTTTTGAGAGGAAGTGTTTTTAAAATTTTTATTAACACTATGTTTGTTTGTGTGTGTAAGTTTTGAACATACTTTTCCATGACCTCTAATACAGATTTAGACACCATCATAACCTACTGCTATACTTATAAACACTAATCTAATGATGTGAGGAGAGTGTGCCCTCTGATACTGAGTTAATAAATGGGATTGTTTTTCCCATTGGGAAGATTGATCTCTGTGTACACTCAGCTGGATTTAGATGCTATCTTGGCAGGATGACTTTAGCATTTAGTATTCAACAAAGTCAGAGAAAACAATCTTAATATTATGTACAGAATCTTTATTCTGAGTATACTACATATTAACTGAAGTACTAATTATGTATGAACCTATTTAGAGAATTTGATTTAGAATGGGAGAGTGAGAAAACAGAGAGAGAGAGAGAGAGAGAGAGAGAGAGAGAGAGAGAGAGAGAGAGAGAGAGAGAGAGAGAGAGAGAGAGAGAGAGAGAGAGAGAGAGAGAGAGAGAGAGCTTATCCTTTCAATAAAATCAATTGCTGCATTCAGAGGATGCATTCAAGGCATCTAAATCCAATATTAGCTTCACTTCATGGGTGCTTCTCAATACTCAAATTGATGCTTCCTCGTTTCCTCGCTCCTCCGTCCGTCAGTGTTATCCCGAAACTGATCGAACTCAGCCATCTTGAAGGGCATCTCAATTCTTTAATAGCACCACGAGGAATGAGGAGTGAGGAAGCTTCCTGAGGAGTCATATGCGAGGATACACAAGTGTATCCTTACCTCGCATCCTAAGGTGGTGGAGCTAAGACTCGAGGAAAGGCAGCGAGGAAAGGAAATGAGGATGCACAAATAAGATGCGAGATGTCTCCTGAGATACCTTCATCTGATTGATTTTTAAAGTAAGCATTGATGTATCATTCATTGCCTCTGATATCCCACAATCTTGTACTTTTCATTCTGTGATAGTTGAGCTAAAAAATAAAAATGGCTTCTGAAAGTTGCGGTTGTTGGTCAGCTTGTGTGTAAAGTTTTTGACCAACATTTTCCACCTCTGGTGTCATTTCTAGCATCATTAAACCAGTAGATCATTAAACCGTTACGTTGCCTTAGAAGTCAGTCCGAAATCAGTATTGTGAGGGGCCTTCGTATGCGAACGCTGCCTACAAAGTCATTGCCCAATAAGGCAGCGATTAAACTCCTGCCTAAGTTTTCAGGCGTAGCCAATGTGAGAGAGAGAGACACTGATGCAAACATGAACTTGTAAGGAAAAACACATTGTTCCCTTCACCATGTCCAATACAACACTTGTATTTATTTTTGTAGTTTACATCATTCATTCTTACACAATGGCTGAGCCCTAATATAATATAATTTTATATAAGTGAATTATAGTCATGTGAAATTGCACACTGCAAATCTTTTCATCGTTGAAAGCTGCCTCTGATAAGCTTTATCATAATAAAACTATAATTATATATAATCAATCTGCCCTCTTATCTCTAATACTACATTAAATCAATTGCAAAATTAATAACACACATTACAACAGCGATGAGACTGAGGATTCAAGATGGAGCATGCATAAATTCTGCTTAATTAGTGAGAACCAACCAAACTATCTCTCTTCACCAGATCCACCAGTGTACATGTACTGATAACAGTTGATTACACAATTAGCCATTCTCATGTGAATTAACCTTATGATTTATATAATATAACTTTTTATGTAAATAATTTATTTTCATTTATACTTGGAATTACATTTTTAGTAGAGAAAACATTTCTTAAATGTAACTTACTGAACAAGAGCTATAATAAGTAGTAATACTATTAAATAAGAGAGAAAAAGCAGCGTATTAGTCGCTATAAAAACAAGGACTTGCATTTAAGCCATCTTGGAGAGAATTATTAGTGCTGTTAATTACACAGGCTCCATTGTCTAAGCTTGGATTAGTCACTATAGAAACCCCTTACAGGACTAGTCCAGCCTGATAAATGAGTCAAGCCATGCTTTAATAAAACTTGTTTTGTTATAAAAGATTGCATTGAACATGCATACTAATAACAATAGATCTTTTTGATATTGCATTCAACATTACTTGGAATTTATGGTTACACAGTGTTTTGCTTAGCTAAATGTTTAGTTTTTAATTTAATTACATCAATACTATAACACTCAATACTTATTTCCATACATTAGAAAAATCTGCTCCACCAGCAATGCAGGGAGCCTCATTGGCTTAGGATTGAACTTTACCTTGCCAAAAACAATGCACTTGAAAGTGCTTTAGACTCAGCATCAGCATTAAGTAAGCTTAATGCGGCATCACTTCCCTGCCCCCCTAAGACTTTCTTGCCCCCCTTAAAAGCCCTCCACTTATCCCTGAAAAAACATCCACTTATGTGTTTTCTGCTTGTCTGGTGCATTTACTCATGCAGAGATCTCCCTTGTTTTGTGTGCTGTCAGACTATAAGGTCATCACTGTGCCAGGCACAGAACGGCCGCTATATTAGTCGGTTAACTCATGTTGTGGATGAATGCAGACAAAAGAGTTAGTATAAAGTTTGGGATGTGGCTTTGCTTTTATACTTCAATATCTGAAGAGGAGCATAATTGATTTGTATTTGTGAATGAACTAAGCCTATGTGCCTATGGGGGCAGGGAATCAGTGACCACTGACCATGCAAAAAAAGAGGGTCATGTGACGTAGAATGCTCTTGACATATGGGTCATTCACCCTGAATTATAATCTGAATTCAAACAAAGCCCCATACTCCCTCTCCAAAAACATACACACATGCTTTTATCTCTATTTAAAAAAATACTAGCACTAGCTCCAAACTTGAAAAACCCCTCAACCTCTGCAATGCTTAAGTGTGATTTTTCAAGCCCAATCTTACACAAACAATGTCATCTCAGGGTGAGTCACAAGAAAAAGAAAACAATGAAATGGCTCAGACCTACCACCAGCTCTAAAAAACATCTGGAGAGATCTGTCTGGATATATAAATATCACCCAACTGTGGAGTGACTCAATAATGTTGATTAAAGAAATATAGAAATAATATTAGCTATTAAATAAATTAAAAATTATAATTTTTTTTTAAACTCAAAATCATCATATGGCTTCAGACTATCAAAAAACTTGGAATAGTATATGTTTTTTTCATGTATTATATATATATATATATATATATATATATATATATATTTTTATAATTGATTTATCTGTGCACTTTGCAATCTTTAATCAAAATAACATCCCTTCCCACTCTCAGCGACATCTCTTCTCTTCTCCGTTGACGTGTTTATTGACTTGAGGGCGGGACATGTCACTGACATGTTCACAGCAATAGCAAACCATAACCATCCAATGATCCAATCAGCTGCTGATATTCAAAAACAAGTCCTGCCCTACTTTTTTTTCTTGTGTGAAAAGCCATTTCACTCAGAAATGCATCACAATAGGGAAGAAAAAACTATCATATGAAAACTAAATAACTTCCATGCCATGGCAACCATAAGTATGTAAAGACACTGTGGAATATTATACCACATCTTTTTTTAAACTCTGTGCAGACAGATAGGGAGTAAAACTGAATATTTGTTTTTCTTTGTCAAAAACATTCTTTGGTTAGTACAAAAAAATGGGCTTTTGTCTTCAGAAAATGTTCCTAGTCAACCTCAGAAGTTCCATTTTTAGAATGTAAATCAGGGCTGCCCAATTATGGAAAAAATATTCAAGTAATGCAATTATTAATGTCAATTCATAGAATGTACATTAAAATACTTGTGGGGAAAACTGCATGCCATATTCTTTATGCCAAACATAACTGGCAAGCATCTTCACAATACTTCAATGCTCCCTTGCTGACACTTGCTGCAGTTCTGACTGTCAGCGCACACTGCGTAGTTCTGATTGGTCATTGCATTCATTTGCTCATCTAAGTTGTCCGTGATTGGTTACAATGCAAAAAAAACGCGCACGCGCACACGCACACGCACACGCACACACACACAAACAAAGAAATAAAGAAATATAAAAATAAAATTAGCAATTAAATGTTATAAACCAAGAGGGCGGCAAGTAACAGGGTTGGAAATTTAGCTAAAATAAAAAGGAATAGTTAATTCCAGAACATATTATTCTATCATCCAGCCTGGTCTCATTGTTAATATCAATACGTAACATTTTCAGGTGCAAAACTTACATTATTGTACATTTGGATAGATGCTGAAACGTACAATATGGACGTATTGACACATTTAAATGTAACCGCAACATTTAAACAAACATTACTATGTAAACATATTTTCAGCTAAAGAAACGTGAAATATTTATGAATACTTTCATATCATAAAGTTATTTGTATAATTGTCTTTTTACCATTTTATAAATTGTAGATCCCTTAACCCTACCCCCAAACATATAAAACGTAATATAACGTAGAAAAATGACTAATATATATATATATATATATATATATATATATATATATATATATATATATATATATATATATATATATATATATATATATATATATATATATATATATATATATATATATATATATATATATATATTATAATATAGCATTAAAAACTAATTTTGAGCCGTTAATCCCACTCCTACCTCAAAACCTAAATAACCATTTAAAATATGTACCCCAGTTTCCATCTAGCCTACTGCTCAAAAAAGTGACAAAATAACGCCAACATTTTCCTATTTACATGTTGCGATGTGTATAGTTACATATTGTACTAAAACGGGAAAATGAAAAGTTGCAATTTTCTAGACTGATATGGCTAGGGACTATACTCTCATTCATGTGTAATAATCCAGGAACTTTGCTTCTGTACCATGGGTGCAGTGGCGCAATGATATTACGCAGTGCCTGAAAATAGTCCCCAGCACGCTCTCTGTGCAAGCAGGTTGTCACATTGGTTATGTTGACGGAAGTCAGCCTATTTTCAGGCACTGTGTAATATCATAGCGCCGCTACATCCATGGTACAGCAGCAAAGTTCCTGGATTATTACGCAGGAATGAGAGTATAGCCATATTGGTCTAGAAAATTGCAACTTTTCATTTCATTACACATCACAACATGTAAATAGGAAAATGTTGGTGTTATTTGGTCACTTATTGAGCAGTAGACTAGATGGATCCATTTGCCTCCAGTCTTTGTGCTAAGCTAGGCTAGCGGTGGGTGCGTCAGACAGAGTTGCATGCACAGAGATAAAATGGTATGTATGGATTTATCTAACTCTGGGGGATACGGTGAATAAGCTAACGTCCCAAAAAGGCAGTGTGTTCCTTTAATCCTGGCTTATTAAAGGCCAGTCTGTGAAACCGGGCCTTAGAGTTATAAAGTTAAACATAACAAGTGGAATCTCAATTTATTTATTGCAAAAATGTCAAATGCGGTACCAAAAGTAGTTCAAATGATGGTGTGTTGGAGTCATGGTCCTCTCTGGTGGAATATATAATATTTTTGTATGAGGTACAGAATTTTAGTGAATTGCTGAGAATCTTATCCCGATCCACTCTGTGAAGGCGTGCATTTCTCATTCGAACACACATTACCCAAAACACGGCATGTCACAATTTGTGACGAAGAAGCAAGTGAGAGCCAATGAACGTTTGATAATCACTGCCGTGTTGTAAAGCTTCCTGGGGCGGCAATTCTTTTATTTGTAACAAGCTGGATTTGCAGTTTTACGATCGCTGCTGAGAATGGAGATGAAGATTGCCGAATAAAGATTTGGGTCTGATCCTCGCAAACATATGGATTACAGCGCAGAGATAAAATGTATTACTTTTGTGAATTTATGTTGTGTTTTTGGCATATTTTATGGTTAATGGTTCTGTAAATGATTACAGAAATGCTATTCATTCAACACGAGTTTGCAGCAGAAGTCATGAACAAAGTGAAATGTTATCATTTCATATAAAGTAGATGAGCAAACTAGCAGAACCACACTGTACATAAAAATACAAACGAATGCATCATTGTATCATCATCATTACTCATGTTGTTTCACAAGTTTTTCTTTCTATCAAACACAAAACGAATTGTTTACAGGATGCTGACACTGCTTTTACATACAATGAAAGTGAATGAAGACCATGCGCTTATTCTCAAAAAGCACAATAAAAACGCAGCTATATTCTATATAAAAAGTATTTATACAGAAAAGCCAGTAGAGAAAAGCTCACGTTCAACAATTCTGACTAATATTCAAGCATCTGTTCATCTTGACTTCTGAAAAAACATCCGTGTTTGACAGCATGTGCTATATATTAGACTGAATTCATGTTAAGGTTGCTAGAACAACATTCCTTAGACACAATGACAATGACATCAGACAGACCACAGCTCTGAGAACAGTAAGAGGAGAAACAACATCCTTAGTCAACAGTGACGCATGAAAGTGAATTGAGCAGATGATGCTTTGACAAGTCCAAAAGAACAATTTACACTTGTATTTGGACTTAATAGACCAACTCTCAATATGACTCAACTAAAAATAGTTTTTTTTGTCAGTCACCCATAAATAAAAATTCTGCCATTACTTACCCTCATGTTGTTCCAAATGTTCTTCCTTCTTCCATGACACACAAAGGCAGTTATTAAAACCAGAATGTCTACGCTGCTTTTTTATATAAAGTGATTTTTATTTAATAAATCATTTCAGTTTGCTCCCACATCATATGGCTTCATAAGCCTACTTTTATGATGCTTTTAATTGCTCTTTTAGAGCTATACACGAGACAATCTCTGGTCTCAATTTACTTTTATTAATGGAAGCACAAAGCACAAATGTTAAATTCTGATGACAATCTGCAAAATTTCTCCTTTTCTGTTCCACAGATGAAAGTCAGTCATACAGGTTTGGAAATAATGTAAATAATGACAGAATTTACATTACGCTTAATTTACATTTACACTATATACCGTTCAAAAGTTTGGTAAAGAAAGATTTTTTTAAATGTTTTTGAAGGAAGTCTCTCATGCAGCATTTATTTGATCCAAAAATACAGTAAAACAGTGAAATATTGTAATACTGTAAAATATTATAACAGTTTAAAATTTCAATTTTAATGTATTCCTGTGATGGCAAAGCTGAATTTATATACATATACACATACGTGTGTGTGTGTGTGTGTATGTATATTTTATATATATAATTCAGCTTTGCCAAACTTTTGAACGGTAGTGTACATGACAAATAAACTATAAAACTAAAGCATATCGTCACTCCCATCTCATACCTGATAGACATCTCCCAGATGACAGCATGCCTGCAGGAACCTCCTACAGGGCAAAAGCCCATCACTGTAGCATCTCCTCAGCACCTGTTCAGCCAGAGTCCACACTAACTGACTTCCAGAGGCCAGCAGATCCTCTATGCCACAAAATAAGCCCAGCGCCATCGCCGTTTGTTTGGCACACTAGGAAGCTGTGCTCCCTCAGAGTCTGATGTAACCTAACTGGAGCCTGGAAGAGCCAGGGTCGGAATGCCACTGGCTGGGCTTGAGGCTCTGTATATAGGCTTCTGTCCAAGACTTTCCCCCTTGGAAGAGCGCACAGAGAGAGGGCAGGCCACAAACAACCCACAGTCAGAGACAAGCCTACTGAGGCTACATAACACACAGTGACTGAGACACATACAGAGACATACACAGTGATGCACACACTCATAAACAAAAGAATGTGGCCACAAATAAGTGCAGACTCGCATACACACACATATTTACTCAAATTGTACACAATGGCCGCCCCAGCCGTGCCAGTCCCTTCTCATAAACAAACGTTGTGGTTTCTCTGTGCTTTTTACAAGCTTATGTCTTTTGTGACCAACATTTTACAAACACTTATGTAAGGCCAATCAAAAGACAATGTTTTGGTAGTCATAGCGATTCAAGTAAAAACTCACAACTTTCTATCTTTGGCTTATGATTAGCTGTTTCTGTATGTATGCGAGTGAAAGTGTGTCTGTTAAGGGTGTAGTTTCCGCCAGACGCAACACTTCTCCACCCGGCATATTCCATAAAGGAAAAACTTATAAAAATACTCACTTTCATTTGAGCCATCCGCAATATAAGAGGCTATGTGTTATGACTAACGCCCAAACTCAACAGGAAATTATAGAGGAAATTCAAAGGTCTTCATGGACAAAATGGAATAAAACCAGACATTTTCCATCCTCACCTAAATCTATCATCAATCTGACCTTTTGTTTTCCACAGCATCACTTCCTGTTCCAAATCTGTTTAGATTACCTTCAAAATGTCAGATATTTATGGAAGTTTGCTTCCTCCACAGAATTTTAAAAAAAAGCAATTGCCTCACAATTGGGACTTTTTTTCTCTCAATAAATTTATATCTGGCAATTCAGATTTTTTCTCAGAATTGTGAGATTACCTTTTTACTTTTGATTCTGTGGCGAAAACAAGCTTCCGTAGATATTGATTTTGTAGCTTTTGTTTTTCTTTCTCCTCCTGCTGTTTGTGCATGACTTTAGGGTCTTGCATTACCCATCTGGGTGTTGAGTTCATACTTAAGGGTCATTCTGGCAGGAAATTGGACAAATCAAAGAGGAACATGCACACACAGCTGTCATATCTGACAGTATGTAGGCTATATAGAGAAGTTTATGTCACAACATGTTTGAAAGATTTAAATCTTCTAAAACAAAGAATGCAAACAGACTCTTAATAAGTTGAAAAATGGCTATATCAAACACTTGAACTGGATATAGCTTGCTAAAATTGCTCATTTCAAGAGGCGAATCTCAACAGAAATGATGCAAACAAAGTCCACAGAGAGAATGGAGAAACAAAAAGTAAACAATTCAGTTAAGTGGTAGCGCCATCGTTAAAATCTAAGAAATATGGGCCAATCAATACAGACTACATGCATCTATAAAAAAGGAGTAGGAAGACTATGCAGGCTGCATGTTTGCAAGTGATATGATAAATTACTGTATTATGCACACAAACATCAAGATATTTATATTTAACACTTAAATATACGGTGTATGCTTCAATGTTACTAGGATTTCTTTATGTTTTTGAAAGAAGTCTCTTATGCTCATAAAGGCTTAAATTATTTGAAATACTGTAACATAACTGCTTTCTATTTTAATACATTTTTAAAATGCAATCTTGTCTTTGACAAGACATTAAAAAAATAGCTCATACCGTAAGAGCGGTATAACAGAAAAATAAGAAAAACTTTTTCAAACCGCAGTACACCTTGAAACCGGCCCATGCCTGGACTGGAGTAATGATGCTGAAAATTCAGCTTTGCCATCACAGGAATAAATTAAATTTTAAATATGTTAAAATAGAAAACAGTTATTTTAATTTGCAATAATAGTTTACAATTAT
Organism: Paracanthobrama guichenoti; assembly: GCA_018749465.1. Classification (NCBI taxonomy): domain Eukaryota; kingdom Metazoa; phylum Chordata; class Actinopteri; order Cypriniformes; family Gobionidae; genus Paracanthobrama; species Paracanthobrama guichenoti. The sequence goes on from CM031948.1 coordinate 28,185,273, forward strand.
ATTACTGTTTTTACTGTATTTGATTAAATAAATGCAGCCTTGGTGAGCATAAGAGACTTTTGACAGATACTGTACACACACACACACAAACTAACCATGAAAGCTAACATAAGCAAACATAACCCTCTTGCAGTCCCACAGCTCCTAGGATGACTATTTATATGAGCAATATGGTAAAAAATGCAATCTGTTGATTAAAAGGCATTAGTGTAAAGAGCCTCTAACCATGACTGACAAAGTTGAGACCAGTGCTGCTCAACACTGTACCTCACTGTGCTGATTGGAAGCCGAGAAGCAAAGAGTCAAGGGTTTAAGTGCATTCTGGGAATTCAGAGAGCCTGTGGCATTGGTAAGAGTGAAGACAGGGGTTAGAAACAGGGCACCCTGCGGTCTTACATTGATCTGTGAGAGTCTCACCCCTCAACCTAAGTGTAAAACTCCAGGCTGAAAACAATTCCACAATATATATATTTTTTAATATTAGTATTTATTTAAAACATTTATTTTTAATATTTTTTCATAATAGTCTAACATATGTAATAACAACATTCTAAATGAGGCATTCTCTATTCAAATATTTTTGTATAATGGCCACTAAGCTGTTCAAACGATTAAATATTATATGTATGAAATCTTACTGTACAATATCCTTAACTATATATAGTTTTATTTCATTCTGTTCAGATTTATAACTTTTATATTTTAAAAAATATATTCATTTTCAAATGATCTAATACCATTATAGTTCAAATATATTTACACTGAAAAACCAAGACATACACTCACCTAAAGGATTATTAGGAACACCATACTAATACTGTGTTTGACCCCCTTTCACCTTCAGAACTGCCTTAACTCTACATGGCATTGATTCAACAAGGTGCTGAAAGCATTCTTTAGAAATGTTGGCCCATATTGATAGGATAGCATCTTGCAGTTGATGGAGATTTGTGGGATGCACATCCAGGGCACGAAGCTCCCGTTCCACCACATCCCAAAGATGCTCTATTGGGTTGAGATCTGGTGACTGTGGGGGCCATTTTAGTACAGTGAACTCATTGTCATGTTCAAGAAACCAATTTGAAATGATTCGAGCTTTGTGACATGGTGCATTATCCTGCTGGAAGTAGCCATCAGAGAATGGGTACATGGTGGTCATAAAGGGATGGACATGGTCAGAAACAATGCTCAGGTAGGCCGTGGCATTTAAACAATGCCCAATTGCCACTAAGGGGCCTAAAGTGTGCCAAGAAAACCTAGAAATGGTTGTGTGTGAAAATCCCAGTAACTGAGCAAATTGTGAAATACTCAGACCGGCCCGTCTGGCACCAACAACCATGCCACGCTCAAAATTGCTTAAATCACCTTTCTTTCCCATTCTGACATTCAGTTTGGAGTTCAGGAGATTGTTTTGACCAGGACCACATCCCTAAATGCATTGAAGCAACTGCCATGTCAGTTGCATTAATGAGAAATTGAACAGGTGTTCCTAATAATCCTTTAGGTGAGTGCATTTTATTGTTTGCATGAATGTGACGCAAACTCTCCTGTTATGTAATTTGTTGATTAATGATGAATCCTTGTAGATTATAAATTTAGCTCAGCATATAATACACTGAGGAATTTGATGTTGAAAGTCATTCCCAATGGAAGTCTTAGGTAATTCTCTGGGTACATCTGCCAAAAGTATCTGGTTAAACCTCTCAGGTGTGTGTGTGAGAGAGAGCAAGATCAAAAACAAACACACACATACATACATCCATCAAATGCACATACATAAAATGCTCAAAATGCAGGCTGTAAATATGGAATGCAAGTTCAAACACACACACACACACACACACACACACACACACACACACACACACGAGCTTCTCTATGAAAAAATAATTGCCTGTATTCACAAACACACAGAGCAACCAAGGTTCACATACTGCCTGCACCTTTAAAAGTAAACACAGCTGTAGCTTTTGAAGCCATATTTTAGGCCGAAACTCAAAAGAAAGCACATTGTGAGCTAAAACAAAGACTTTCACATCATTGTGGGGGGAAAACATCAAATGGCAAGTTTAATTTCCACATGTTGTGTTCAAAAGGCAAAAACATCTGGGAAAACTATGCACTATGAGTTAGTTATGAGATGCGCTTTGGGCTGCGAGTCATGAATTTTACATACAAACATTACACGTTATTGCCACAGAAACTGAGGTAAAATTACAGCTTCAATCCGGCATTGAATGATGACCTCACACACTGGCACTTGTCCGGTGTCATGTGCATAAACTCAAGCTCTCAGGGACATAGGATCCTATTCATTTTAATGGCATTGACGCTTGATGGCACCCTGCTCGTAATTAAATGCCCATTGTATTTCCAAAACAAACAGGACAATTGCATGTTGTGTTATATGACGTCAGTGGTCAAGTAGTCCTTCAAACAGCAATTACATTGACTGGGCCAGAAGATCATGATACTGGTTGAATTTTAAAAAGTGTATTCTTAAGATCATAATAATCTTTCATTATCTCATGGACATTGAGTTTTCAATACTCTCTTGTATCCAAATGATCAGTCTCTGCCAGAATTTAAAGGGACAGTAAGTATGTTTTCCATACAGTTCATACAACGAAAGGAAATGCTGACAGCAATCATCGGGTCTCGCTCACTAGCCATGCGTACATAAATGTGCGTGTTCTCAGCTGGAAATAATACCATCATATGTCAAAAATTACAATATTATGTAGGGTTGCACAAAAACTCTTTAAATAATGCGACATTCGATACAATAATGCTTTAAGTGTGTAAAATCTATTTAAATTATATTTAAATATATTTAAAAACTGAAAATGATATATCAAACATGCATGCATGCATGCAAGAAGAAAGCATCCCTATGACTTCTGAAAGTGAACAGCAGTGTTTTACTGTAGCACTGCATAAAAAGTATGTGTCATTTTAATGCCAGTGTAAACCAGGGGGTTTAGGGTTTCAGGTAGGTCTACATTTTATGTATGGTTTATTTAACAAAAGAAAATGAATAATCAAATGTAAAAATAAAACACTGCTTAGTCTTCACTGTATGAATTAAATATACACTGGTTTAAAGCTACAAAAGTTATTCAGTTCAGAGCAGTGAGTGATTTTCTCTTTGTCTTTTTTTGTATTGATTAAGATTAAGCACACAGATGGAAGCAGGTTTATTAGTCTGCTGTCACTTTAAGAGCTGCACAGAATATATTGTTACACACACTTTCTCAAATGTTTACTCCACTGAAGACATAACTGACCGTGTTTACGTGAATACTCACCAAGAAACGTATTTTGACATAATTTTGTGTGTATATAAGCTGAATTCGGGATCATGTGCTGCCTTTCCCCTTTTCCGCCAGTGTTAGTGCCAGTGCTAGTGCTAGTTCGGAGTTGGTTCGACTGACGAACCTTCTAAGAACGGGTTTGCTTTTCCACGGGCTAGAGAGCCACCACAGAGCCAGGTCTTACTTCACCGTTTACATCTCATCTTTCTCCGCATGAACCGCATGAGCAATTCAAAAGCATAAAGAGTCGTCCCTGTACTTTGATGTCATACGGCGATCGGTCTGCGCAGCAGCGATGCATCAGAAACAAGCCTTCCATCAACAATGGTGAACTATTGATGCACATGGCTTTATGAACCTCATCAGCTTCAAAACACAGCGAATCCAACGCATTCGTGCAGCTCGCCGTAATTTGTATAGACGGAAATTACAATAGAGCAACTATTAGCTCGATTAGCTGCCATTTCAAAAATGGCGGTCACAAGCTTGTGTTCATCGGTAACCCGACCCGATGCTGGTCTAGCACTTCTAGACCAGCAATGATTTGGTGCTACTTAAGAACCACTTTTCCTGGCTCGAAGCTGGTGCTTTGGGTGTGGAAAGACAAAGAACCGATTTGAAACTAGGCTCTGGCTCTGAACCAGAACCAGCACCAGCACTGCCTTTGGTGGAAAATGGGTATCAGAGGTGGCTTTAGTACTTGAGCATTAGCTGTGAGCATTAGTACTTCGCTTTTTGAATTTTAATAGCATTAAGAATGTCACACGTATGTAAGAGTCATGTGTCCAGTCTATTCTCTGCTGTCTGCATCTACCTAAAACTTACTTTTTGTCATCTTTTTTTTTTTTGGAGTATTAAAATCATGCAGTTATCACAAGGCTTTACGATATGCATACATGTAAACCCAAATAAGTTGTCAAAACTCAACAAAAAAAAAAATTAGGCAATCAGTTACATAAATTTTTTTAAGTTAAGAAATTCAAAATTTAACACTAGAACCGCCAGCAGGTAAAATTTACCCATGCAGATGATTACTGTTTTGATACAGCTAAAAAACTTAATATGTCACTGTCTTCACAAAGTAATGTATAGAAAATTAGTCATCAACTATGTTTTGTCCTGTTGTTTTATGCTATTTTAAGCAGGCTACACTAATCACTTTTTGGTGAATATTTACATTTACGCATTTGGCAGACACTTTTATCCAAAGTGACTTACATTGCATTCAAGGTACACATTTTTGTCAGTTCTTACTTTCCCTGGGAATCGAACCCATGACCTTGGTGTTGTTAGCGCCACGCTCTTATTGTTTGAGCTACAGGAAAGAATATAGGCTAAACCAGCCTGCAAAGATAATTAGAAGGAAATAAATACATATTTGGGTGGTGTAATATTATAATAAATGTCAGTAATCACATATTAAGATAACCCATGTTTACTAAATTACTAAAATACCCCAAATAGACAATAAAGACTAATAATAATTTACCACACTCACTGCATAGGATGTATGACATGTGCAACGACGCGTTGTGTGACAGTCTACAGTAAGCCTACACGTTGCTCAAACACAGCGTGAAAAAGGAATTATATAGGGGTAAATTTGACCAGCTGGCGCTTATAGGTGTAAATGCCCCGTGTTTTTAATCTCATTACAAAAACAAAAATCTGCAAGTTCTGATTACTTAACTCTAGAACCTACACATCTTGGAATTACATAAGGTTGATGGTACATTTAAAAAAAAAAAAAAAAATTTTTAGGCTAAAATGTCTTTTTCTCTTTGTTTCAGTCTTTATCTTTCTCCTTTTTATCAGCGCCAAGACAAACTCCCATGGTTACATTCATACACTGATTTGTATTAATGAGCTAAATTTCCAACGAGAACCCAGAGGAGGGCGGCACAGAACTGCCATCCTCATCACCCTGTGCGGTCCCCCAGCATAGCAATAATGTGACATCAATTACCAAATGCAATATGAGCATATTTAATTGGCTGAAAGGGGATGGCATTTTATGCATCCAGAGGGCACACACACTCAGAAATGATGGGTATGCAGCTGTTCCAAAGTACACGCGTGCATATCAACAGCTGATGGCCCCAAAAGTGTGCATGACTGTGCTTTGAGAAGTGCAGTGTGTGCATTACACTTTCATTACTGGGATGCCACTGTACAGAGCCAACACCAAACGGCTGTTTGACCAGCCCACTGACTGACTGACTGATTGACTGACTGAGGTCTCTGTTGGGTTACAGATGGTTTGACAGGTGGATTGTTGGAATGGAAATCAATATTCTGAAGTGAAATAAAAAAAGTTCTAATATCAAACCGTCTGTTACGCAATCTGTAAAAACAATAATGCTTTTTCATAACAGAGAGAGATCAAAATCAGAGCAGGCTGCTCTAATAAATTCAGCTTTGTTGTATTTTAATTTAAAATGCCTTGGGGAAAAACATAGGGCTGTGATATTGAGTTTAACCCTTAGTATTAAAGTTTGGCATATAACTCATCCCACTTTGTTTGCGCTGAGCAAATTAGCATCCAATTAGCACCAAATTAGCATATTAGAATGATTTCTGAAGGATCGTGTGACTGAAGATTTTTAAATGTATTAAAGTAGAAAACATATATTTGAAATCGTAATAATATTCCATAATGTTACTTTTTTTTACAATATGTTTTAACAGTAGTGTGTATCTGATGAATATTAATATCATAGAGACTCTTTTGACTTGGGCAAGTGAGCAACTACATAGAAACACATTAAAATATATTCAGAACACCTTAGCAACAGCACAGCAACACCTAGCAACCACCCACAACACCTAGCACCACTTACATTTTCTTCAGAAAATTTCCAACGAGAACCCAGAGGATAGGATTTCCTTCAGAAAATGTAAAAATCTTTTAGTCTTTGCTATATTGTCAGCGTAGTTTCACAAAATGTACATCTTTATGAAGATTAAGAAATATAAGCTTATGCCTTCGTGAATATTTAAGCCTTGAGGCACTTAGATTACAGTTAGTCTTTGCTTTATGTGTAGTGATGGGGTTTTAGTACTTTGTTGTCACAGAGAGCCCATTGAAGTGTCTGTTTGATTGGGATTTGGGGCTGATATAGGCCATAGCACACAGAGCTGGGTTATGTTGAAACCTCTGAACCATGACAAAAAGGATGGGTGTGAGTGTGTGTGTGCGCATAACACAGATGCCACGGAGCAGACGGGGGAGGTGGTCACTGCTGCTTCTGCCCAGCGCTCTGTGCGTACTGTCTGTCTGCCCCCTCTAATAAGGTCCCCACGGGATTGTGGGTGCAGGGACTTTGCAGAACGGTAGATTGAGAACATGGGGCCACTGAGTTTAAATATCATTTGCAAGAGATGAAAACCATGAATGGATTCTCTTAGTTTCACTGTAGGGGGGGGCAGACAATGGCAGAAAAGAAACTCGGAGAGAGCAAGAAAGAGCAGTGGAGAGATAAAGACAAAGACAGAATAAACCATTTTTAAGCTATTATAGTACAGTATAGTTTGGCTGCTTTTTTCAAATGACAGATTTTGAATGGATGCACAGACTTAGATGTCAACCAAAAAAGTTATGGGAAGCATTTTCGACTTCCATAATAAAAATTCTAGGACTGGAAAAAAACAACACAAAATGTCTGTGATTAATATGATTAATAATTAATGCAATTAATGCAGTCTTGGCAGTCTTCATTTTTCTTTTCCTGAGGCTATGATTTTGTTTTTCCACTTCATGTGGCTAGTGTTATGCTCATGCTATTATTCACGCAGACCTGTATGATTTATTTATTATTTCTGAATCGATTCACATCCTTAAAAATAAAATTTTTACTTGATTATATGGTTAGCTGCATTTTATTATTTTATATTTGACTTAAGAAGAACTGACCCATTTAATTTTCCCTCTTAAGTGTCACATAACTTATTGACAATTTCTTATAAAATGATGTGCACAGTCACAAGCCTATACATAAAACATTCAGAAGTCTATAGCCGAATGAACCCTCACCCTGATGCGTTTATATATGCGCATTTTGTGAATTTGTAATCTTAGTGCTACTGAAGCATAAGAAGTGTTTAGCTTATCCCATCTCTCTTGGCTCTTGTCCTTATTAATATTTAATGTTCCCTCCCGCTTCACAATGCATCTCCAACTGTATATTATGCAAACTACCACTGTTAACATTTCAAAACATTTGTACTGAACCTTATGTCCTTGTCGCTTGTCATATCCTTCAAAATCAGTGTGACATTTCACCTTAATTCCATCCATGCTAAAGGACAAGTTTCCTCCTTTCTGGCCTAAAAGATATGGGGAATAATATTTGGAGATGGAAGAATCTGTTTTAATAAATACAGATGAGTTATGTATAATATTTTTATTGCAGAACAACAGGCTGGGTTCACGCTAAGGTTACTGCTGTAAAAGGCCACGTGTAAGTGTTTTCAGACAAACTCAGCCTCTTGTAAAATTGTTTATATCTCATTTAACACTAGAATTGGTATCGGAATTTACCAAATGTGCAAAATTATCCTGTAATAATTCACAGTCCTTGAACACATGGTGGAACATTTGTGTTCATTTAGGCTGTTCAGAATGGATTACTAGTAAATTCTGCCTTCTACATACTGTGAAGTATACAAAAAAATGTTTTTAAATAATATGTGAAACTATGTATTATGCATACACAAGCATCATCTTCTGCAACAGTATGCACATTTGCATATTGTATATGTACAGTATACATACTAGTGAAAAAAAAAAAAAAAGAAGTATAAGATGCTTATCTGAACATTGCCTTAATTCTACAAACTTGAGTCCACGAACAGGAAACAGAAGGACAGAACAATCAAATTACTTTAACTGTGATCTTTATCTTCTCTCATGCGGGTAAATGGCCCATGCCATGTGTCAGTATAAATAAACAAGACAGGCACAGCAGGGTAAGCAAATGCATGAACAAGTAATTCAGACATGACAAGTTGGATAACAACATGCCACCTGCACTCTTTGCTCTAAATCTTATCACAGTGATCCAGTCATACAAGATGTTTTGCTTTGTTTAGGGTAAAAAAGCAATTCAGCAAAATCGCCACCATTCTCAGAAAAAAAGACAAAGACGTCATTGTGAATTGCTGATGATGTGTGAAATTACAACAGTCTTAGTCACAAAATACTGTAAAGCTTTACAAGCCCCTTTGGGCAGCAGTTCATTCACCTCTTGCTGGTCATTGATGATGGCATGAGAAGGTCATCGCCCTTTGTCAAGACCTTATCAAGTCCTATGCCCCACCCAAAGGCTAGTCATACCTGAAGGTCAGCTGACAAAAGTGAGCTCCCTCTTTCTGAGTCATCCATGTTTCAGAGTTTGAAGGGTAAAGCTAAAGTATCAAGTTTCTCATCTGAAGGGGTCATCTTCAGTAGCACTTAGAAGTTAGAGCGTGTTCAAAGGACAGTTCTGAGAATTAATAATTTTTTACATTTTCAGACAATAATGTGAGTGGAGTGAAAGTCAACTATAATACTAGTGTTTGCTAAGGTGTTCCGAATAGTTTGTACTGTGTTGCTATGGTGTTAAAGTCTCTATAAAGGGCTTTTGCACCAAAGGAACGTTTTCATAGTTCCTAAAACTAACTATTGGCGGATGTACTCACTTTTTGGCATGTTTGCACCGCAGGAACTGGGATTATAGGAATGCGATTTGCAGGGACTAAATTAGCTCCTACTAGGGATTAGGGCTGGGACAATACAAATTGATGCGTCACTCGATTCTGAGATTTTCCGAATGCATCACGATTCTCTTTCGAATTGATTCTGAGCATAGTTTTTAACAGCAGACGGCGCTCTAGGCTACTTTTTAACCGCACGCTCTAATGCTCATGAAGAGCACTTGTGCGTTCGGCTGAGTCTTAAAATAGACTTGCATCTCAGAATTCTTTTATGATGCAATATTAATGTAAACAGCCCACTTCAACCTTTTTGAACTTTATGAATGATTGTTTTATAGAAGATTTGCGATGCATTGAATTATTGTCCCAGCCCTAGCCTCCTACTTCAGAGTAGGGTCTAACCCAGCACAATAGGAACTACCAGTGACATAAGTGTATGCTGTTGATTGGCCGAAAGCATGCGAAACACTGGCACCCACCATTTTTAAAAAGTGACAATTTATAAAAATAGAGATAGATGGACCACCACCGAAGTCACCAACACTTCTTTGAAGGGGAGAAGCAGAATCCAATTATGTTTTTCAGCTCATCTAACGACAATAGGAATCAACCACAAGGCAAACGCACTAATACTTTTTCGTTTACAGTTTATTTTCTTTGTTTAACAGTTCTAATATTAGATAGTTTACAATCTGTCTAACAGTCCTATTGAAGACAAGAATGGAAGCGCTGTGAGCTCAGGAACTGGCATTCTCAGCGGCATCAAAATAAAAGTCCTGCACAACAATCAGAGCGGTAGGACATATGTGACGGCTTACGTCATTTCAGAGTTCCTCTAGGAAGTGCGAATGCAACAAGGAAAATGGCCCTAGGCCTAGGGGAAAATGTAGTTCTCAGGGGACCCCCCTGGTGGCTAGTTCCTATAACTGAGTTACCATACCTACTGGTGCGAAAGTCCCTTATATGATATTTAGCTAGATCCCTATAACTTGGCTAAAACAACTGAAAAAAAAAAATACCAGACTTACATTGAAGGAGTTCAAAGTGAAGACCTGTTAACACCAAGAACGATTAGTGTCCACACGTTCTATTTATTATAAGCATCCGCTGCACATTAAAGGTGCACTGTGTAAATTGTAGTGGCATCTAGTGGTGAGGTTGCAAATTGCAACTGCCCACCGCTCACCCCTCCCTTTTGAAGCACACAGAGAAGCTACGGTGGCTGACACAGGACAAAGATGTCGTCTGAGACAGCAGCAGCTAGCGCTCTGTAGAGCAGTTTGTCCGTTTAGGGCTACTGTAAAAACATAAAGGCGCAAAATGGTCACTTCACTGTAAGGTGACCCGCGGTGTATGTGGATAGAAATGGCTCGTTCTAAGGTAATAAAAACACAACGGTTCATTTTGTAAGGTCTTTATACACCACTAAAAACATAGTTATGTATATTATATTGCATTTCTGTCAATAGCTCCTCATAAATATTACACACTGCACCTTTAAATAAATTGATGTGAAATAGTCACCTCGTAAAACAGTCACTTTTTCTCAAGGGATCAGGTTGGAAAATCATGAGTCGGGTTACTTAAAGTAATAGGACACCTCACCTCAATAACGCTGCACAGATAAAACCATCATCAATTTCTGTAGCATAAACAAATTACAACTAAAGTCCACAACAGGTTAGAGGTTTGTTCAAATGAACAACTAATAATGCAGCATCTGTTACTGAAAATTTGTTTCTTTAAGGCTGAATAATCATTAAAAAGCAAAGGGCATGTGGTGGATTTGATTGTCACTCATGGTAATATGAAAAGCAATTCCTCAACCATCTGCTAGATGAAAAGGGCTCCTGACCTGTGTCCATTTCCCTGCCTGCAATTCATTGTCAGTGAGGCCTTAGGGCTGTATATGTGCTACTAACCTAACCCACCATTTATGAAACATCATTCTGATAATGTTTACCATATTACAGGGTATTGTACTTACTCTACCCATCTCCCTTGAAAAGAACACTATCCCTTGATAAAACACAGAAATGTTGAAGAATCAGTCATAAATCCCTCCAGCACTACCACTTATGTGGAGCAGCACCATACAGCTCTATTGATTTCCACTGTATTCAGACTGTAGGCAATGTCTATTTTTTGGTGAGGATATTTCCATAGCAAGGTCTCTTAAGAGCGAGGAAACACACACACATACAACAGTAGTGGTAGGCGAGACAGGAGTGGATGGCCCATTATCATGAGCACTTCCTCTTGGTGTCTAGGTGGACTGATATTAATAGTCGCTCTCATTCGGGCATTGATGGAATGTAATTGAACATATGCCTGCCAGTGGAAAAGAGAAAATGAGTTATAACTATAGGGATCATTCTCGCTTTTCCCTGGAGAACAGTAGCAGGGCATCATGGAAGCTAAAGAGTCAATTATTGGAACAGAACAGCATCACATAATAAAAGCTGTAGCTGTTCTCATCTTTTCTAAGAGCCTTTAATTGAAGGTGCAATATGGATAAATAACAATTGGTTGATAGGTCTACATTTTTACATATTTACACCCTGAACAGTCCTGAGGACAGGTGTATGGACTACCAAATCTATAGCTGGAAGCCATTTGTTTTTCAGGACTGCCACGGGACAATTTATAGACTCCAGTGAAAGGGTTAGCTCACCCAAAAATGAAAATTACCCCATGGATTACTCACCCTCAAGGTGTATACCATTTATGTAACCACCATCTATCTAGGTGTATATGACATTAAAAATGTCCTGGCTCTTCAAAGCTTTATAATGTCAGTGAATGGTTATGTCGTTTTTGAAGTCCATAAAAGTGCATCTATCCATCATATAACTGCTCCAGACAGTTAATAAAGACCTTCTGAAGCGAAGTGGCTCGTTTGTGTAAGAAAAATATCCATATGTAAAACTTTATAGACTACAATAACTAGCGTCCAGCGGTCAGCAAGTCGAGTTACGGGCGAAAGAGTAACTCTTGAACCCTTGACGCATGCAAACGCAGAAGCACAGAGGATAGAGCAAAACAAAACACCGGTGAATGAATTAGAAATGGCAGAGGATTGACCCAACAAGTCACTGCCATTATAAAGCTTGGAAGAGCCAGGGCTTTTTTAATATAACTCGTCTGAAAAAAAGAATGTCATATACACCTAGGATGGCTTGAGGGTGAGTAAATCATGGGGTAATTGTCATTTTTGGGTGAACTAACCCTTTAAGACAAAACAATGGAAAAACAAGTCAGAACTAGCTATTAAACATACAAAAGCAATGACCCAATCAAATTTTGCACACATTATTTATATTTTACACTAATGTGACAAATATTTTGATTTCCATATGAATCTTACTGAGAAAACTGGCACCAAGTACTAGAAACATCTGCAAACATTATCTAGTTTCATCTGTTCCACAAATGTACTTTGTACATTTCAACATCTCAACCATCTGATGCCGTATTTACCAGCATGCCTTTCTAAGGACACGGTCAAATTGGACTGACACCAGTGTCCTTAATGCAATAAGGGATCAATTATACAACACTGGGTCACACTTGCTCTGTAACTGAGTTGGTTTAATTGAATTGAACTGAATCCACAAACCCCTCTGAGGCACTGCCTGCACCATTAAATGCAGAGGCTTTGAATTGATTTGTACTTCCAAGCTTAAAGATAACTGCCAACCCATAGAGAGACACTGACAATCAGCTCCCCAAATCTTAAGGCAAGTTTAGATCCAGCAAGAATCAAGTGAGGAAATCGTTTAAAAAAAAAAAAAAAAAAAAAGAGCCAAAACTGACTCATCCTTAAAGTGCCCATTTTCAAGTTTCACTTCTGGAAGCGTCAGAGATCCATGTGTAAAGCAGGCAGGGAATATTATCTTTTGTGGTCAGCCTTCCTTTGTTGTGCAACAGGAAGGTGAGCTGGTTGTCAGGTTACACATGGTGAACATACTGGATTTACAACCATATCATATAGCAACATCATGAGCAGTGTTAAAGAAAAGCAACTGAAATATAACATGGGTAGAAAGATATGCTTCTAACCAACATATAGAAAGAAATGCATTCGAGAGAAGGGGGATGGTAAGAGTTTAAAATGTGCTTCAATTAAGCACTCAACTCTAAAAACCTCCCGAGAGAAAAGCCTTGCTTTTAATGATAGGTGCACATTAAAAGCCTAGTTTCTATAGGCAAATCCATTAATGCTCCTTGATTGGAAAATTACTAAGTATCAGATATAGAATTTTCTATATCAGTTAATAGCTTAAAGTAATTGGGAAAACTGACCCCATTTTAATGCTTCCTAATTTTAGTATGCAACGGTGTGCATATGCTTTTGTCATAAAACCAGCTAAAAATATAAATCACTGTGGCGTAAATCAATTGTTGAACCACATGCACAAAAGAAAAAGTCCTTGCCTTTAAAAATACAACCAGTGTATCCCTTAAATTGAATTAGGATTTAGCTGAATAACATCACCTGCTCCCAGAACAAGCCAAATAAAGAAAGAATTTCTTATCCTTAAATTTGGACTGAAGTGCGTCACCGTCCCCCTCATACACTATCAGGATGTCACATGTTTCTGTCTCCTATTGTTTGTGTTTCTCAGGAAGCAGGAAGTTCAGAATCACCGTCTGCAGGAACGGTGGGGAAAATGGGCTCCTGCCTTCCTTGGTCTTTTAAAATGAGCCAGGGTTTCTAATCAACAGCTCTCACATGTGTCAACAGGAAACAAGCATACACATGTTCTCACTGCAGGTAGTCCCTGGAGTATCATTTTTCAAGGTTTGAGCAAGGCATGAAAACTTATATTTGTGAAAAAATAACGAGTCACTGAATCAACTAATACTAGGCTATCAAGTAAAACAGGGTTTTGCATTCAGCCATTGAGGGCTCATTTAAGAGGAGTCAGGTGCTCCTCGCAATATTACTGCACACTATTATCTGTATTTCACCACCAAAACACTTTCAGCAAAGTTTGAATCTTAGCTGTCTCTCTGCACGATCCTAGAGAAAGAAGGAACGTTATTTTGTTTATGTATTTCACATATAGCACGCATGGAGGTGAAGTTTCTGACATCTGTCAACCTTTACGTACCGTGCGGTCGTCATATATCAAACATACTGTATATCAAAGAAACTCAACTTCTCATCCTTAAGTTGTTATAATATTGTATATCCATTATCCCTAAAGCACAAAACGGGGGGAAAACATGCAGAACACGCAGACCTTTCAATAACAAGCGGAACTCACCTCTCTTTATTGTTGTGTTCAAGCCCCAGGTTTGCGAAAATCTTTTGTCTTTTTTGTCACCGGAGGCTAAAATGACTCTGTTGTCTCCGTGATCTCGCGTCCAAAGTCATGAACACAAAAGGATAAACCGATGGGCAAATACAGGCAGCCGGTGATACAGTTCATGTCAGCTTTGTGAGGACACAGGCTCTGTCGGTAGAGTGCCGTCCGTTTACTCATTTACCCCTCCTCCGCCCCTATCTGCTCCCTACCGTCGGTCCAGCCTGAGCAGACGAATTTCCCTCTGCCGTTACCATAGTGATACAAACGCCATTGACGCGCGCGCGCGGGATGAACCTAGTGCCTGCGTAAAATAAAATAAAATAATTATAAAAAATGAACAGAGTAAAAATAAATTATGTTAAAGTTCTTTGTCATGAGCAACAATGCAGTGCTACCACACAGTTATATTTGTTATGCCCACTTTATATAAAAAAAAAGTACCAAGGTATCATGTTTTTCTTCTGTGGCATCAGAAAATGTAAATCACAATTGTGGCTTAGTCCAAAGAACACAAATATGTAATATGTCTTCACTGTTGCTGTGACATATTGGTTGGGATCTGTGAGTGACAGGTTGCCCCGCCCTCGCACCGGAGAACACGTCATCAGAGAAGAGATGTCTGCAAGAGGCTGGGGAAGTTATTTTGATCAAAGATTATTGAGGGCACATACATTATTATTATTATTATTATTATTATTATTTTAATTGATACAAATAAATCATTTATAAATTAATACTGCAATATTCCATAAAAAATAAGAACGCTCCATTTTGATTTCGCGGTGACTTTAAACCTTTTCTGGACTTGCTATATCTTATGTTGATATAGATAGAAAAGGAGGAGTGTGAGATTGCCATCTTGTCCAGCACTGTGATTTCACTCTTGGATAGTCGGCACTGTTATGCCTGCTCACTCTCCCACATCCATTTTGATTCCATTGATTATCCAGTAAGATGGATTAATGAATTCTCTGGGCTGGAGAAAAGTTCCACTTCTCACCTCATGAGTGAACATTTTCACTACACGCATTTGTTAAGACCTATGAGGACATGTCACTGAACTTCATTTTGATTGAAGTCAAAAGTGCAACATGTAGACCTTTCTTATCAAATCAAAAATAAGTCCCCCCCATCCCCGACCCAACACTTGCTTTGTTCTATTACCGTTATCGTCCTATTATCAAATTGATTCCCTCTGAAATACGTCATTCAAATATGTTCATGGATTCACAGTATTGTTTGTTAAACAACCAGAAGATGAAAGACTGTGTTTGGTGCATACATGTAGATATTCACAAAGCGTATTCTGGTCCCCTATATTAAGAGACTAAAAAGATAAACAATGGATCTCTGCTCCCATTTCCCCATAATAAGCTATTGTTTACTGCCATCTAGTGGATAAAACATCTCTGACTGGTCAGGCAGAAATGTTTAGCACCATCTACTGGAGAAAATCAAAGATTGAAAGGGACTTTTTATTCAACTAACTGTTATGTACACATATTCCTACTTAAATAAATATATAGATAATTAAATGTGCGAGGATAAATTAATCAATTAATAAAACAAATGTTTGTATATATATATATATATATATATATATATATATATATATATATATATATATATATATATATATATATATATATATATATATATATATATATATATATATATATTAAAGAAATGCTAAACTAAAAGTTGACCTTTTTAGTTTTAACCGTTTGTTCATATTTGAATGTAGCTCGGTATTTTTATTCCGTTGGCGTAACATGCTAATGAGGAGGGTGTCGATTGGTCTGTATGCCACCTTCCATTGGCTGATGGATGTTGACGCCCTCCTCAGTAGCACGTTAGGCCAAGGAAAAATACATTCCGAGCGTCATTCAAAAATTAATAAACGGTTAAAAGGGCAAAAGGGACAACTTTCAGTTTAGCATTTTATTTTTTTTACTTACATTTGTTTATTTTATTTCAACCAACATTCATTTTATGTATTTATTTAATTATTTATCTCCATGCACATTTAATTATTTATATATTTATTTATGCATTAATATGTGGATTTATGTATTTATTTATTTATGTATGTATTTGCACATTTACTTATTTCTTTTTTGCAGGGTTCGTCCTCCATAGCCTACACGCGCACTATGACGAGCACGTCAGATTGTTGAGCCACAACAAATGCATTTTTGGATTCTTTTGGTTTTTAGAAATTGTTTTTGCTGTATGACTGTCTTCAGTGAAGAACATCACGGACATAAATGTGTCAAGTTTGTTATCAAGCTAACTACAATTGTTTTAAATAATGAGCTAATTAGCCTAATGTATTAGCTAAATGACAAAAAGCCACATTACATATATTACATGAAAAGATTGAGCTCATATACTAAGTGTTTGTTGTAGCTACTGTCAGCTAAGACCTTTAGGCCTCTGTTGGACCAGTGTGCAAGAAAACAATCTGATTCTAACAACAACAACAACAAAAAAACGGTTGTTTTGATGAAGGAAAAGTCATTCTCTGTCTTACTATGCTTGGAGTTACTTAAACCTTAAAAACTTATAAAACTTATATCTTACTTAAACCATGTTGTGGTGGTCCACCACAAGATAAAGTGTGAGTCTATCTCTACCATAAAATGATGGAATGAAAGTTTTTCTTGATATATTTAAATGACCTTTCCTTATATTGTGCAAGTCTGTGACAAAATATGCTCTGTTATGCAGTGCTTAGTAGCAGAAAATATACAACAGTTCCTTTGTGATGAATGACCTATTCCCCACCACAGTAATGTGTGATGTGAGCTCAAAGTAAAATAATACATCCCTCTATTGATTAACAATTCTATATTTTTTCCCCTGTCCATTCATGCTGCTATTGAATGTCCTTTGTAGACAAGCATTCCATGTCACTCTGGCTACTGGGGAAGTTTGGAGAGTCTGGAGATGATGGGGTGTGGATGTGGAGCAGGTGGCCATCTGCCAGACATGCTTAAGAGCAGCTATATATATATATATATATATATATATATATATATATATATATATATATATATATATATATATATATATATATATATAATGTGCAAGTAAGTGATTTCCTGTGTAAATGAGGTCATGTTTGGTAACAAATATAAATATCTGTAAATCAGAACCAAAATTAGAATGAAAACCTAATTTTAGGTAACACTATTTTACAGTGTCATTGTTACACGTTACATGTCATTACTATAGTAATAACTATATATTATGCATACTTACATGCAACTAAACCAAACCAAATCCTAATCATAACCCTATAGTAAGTCCATGTAGTTACTTAAAGGGATAGTTCACCCAAAAATAAAAATGTTGTCATCATTTACTCACCCTCTAGTTGTTCCAAACCTGTATGAATGTCTTTCTTCTGTTGGAACACAAGGGAAGATATTTGGAAGAATGTTTGTAACCAAGATCTCAGCAGCCGTTGACAACCATAATATTTTTTTATATAATAAGTCAGTGGCTGCCGAGATCTGCTTGGTTACAAACATTCTTCCAAATATCTTCGTTTGTGTTCAGAAGAACAGAGAAATTTATACAGGTTTGTAACAACTTGAGTGTGACTAAATTATGACAGAATTTTCATTTTTGGGTGAACTATCCCTTTAATACTACTCAGTATTAATTGTATAAATACAGTGTAACAAAGACCTAATTTAATTTTATAGTTAGGTACACATCATCCCGAAAGGTAGACAGGAAAATCATCATTCCAACCAATAGGATGTAGTAACTGCAATTCAGTGTTTACAGATTCATGCTCCAAATGACTTCGATGTCAACGGTTATTTCTGGTATATTTTGGCTTCATTCTGTAGTGGAAGGAAGTGAAGACACGTCGCCCATCTTATTTTACAGTCTACACCAACACACCCTAACGATCTGTTTACTATAAGCGTGCCCACGTGGCAGTTGCTGTATTTAATGGACCTGAGCTGACATAAACTAACAGTGAACAGTGAACTTTTTTTTTTTTTTAACAATTTTGAGTAGTTTTAAAGCAACACCCTAGCTTTAAGCCAAACACTGACTCTAGCTGAGATTATTGCAATGTCTTAAGCAATTCATAAACCATGTGAATTCAATGTTTTAATTGTTTCATGCCATGTTTTGAATTTGTTTAGTTGCTCAAAGTGGTTGCAAAAGTACAATGATCATAACTTTAATCTGCATCTAAACTTAAGATTTCAGTTGTTTTTACACTGCAGCATTCCTCTAACACAGCTTTTACTGGTGCCATGCCAATGTCTGGATTTGTAATATTTAGGGAGGAGAAACAACATGCAGCAACCTGTTATAGAAATGGGCACATTTTCTGCTTCATTTAAAGTCTGGAAACACATGTCATGCTCCATCCTTCCTGTTTCATACTCATCACAAGCACAGAGATATGTTCTGACAAAGAGCGCTCAGAATAACCACTACTGGAATTTTCCACTCCTGAGCCAGTTTTTCCCCTTAAACATGCAGTTTTGTACAGTACAGCTAGATGTGATGCAAATAGTTTGTATTGACATGTTGTTTGGTCAGATTCCATTGGTTTTCATAACTTCTTGCCTAAACATGCAAATACTTATGTGACCATTTCACTGAGACCAGTTAAAAACTTTTTTTGCTGCTTTGCATAATGTACATGTTACATACAAAACAAATCTGTGTTTGTCATTAGGTATGTCTTTCTGTCTTGTATATTTATGTATGTTGCCCTTTCATTAGATAATTTGGTAACACTTTACAATAAGGTTCATTAGCTAACATTAGTTAACTACATTAGTTAACATGAACTAATAATGAACTGCACTTTTAAAGCATTTATTTATCTTTGTTTATGTTAATTTCAGCATTTACTAATGCATTGTTAAAATCTTGTTAACATTAGTTAATGCACTGTGAACTAACATGAACAAACCACGAACAGCTGGATTTTTATTAACTACTGTTAACAAAGGTTAACTAATGCTGAACAGAGGTGTTGTTCATGGTTAGTTCATGTTAACTAATACAACCTTATTGTAAAGTGTTACCGATCATTTATTTAACGTTATCAAACTTTTCAAAACATTCAGACTTGAATTGTTGGAATCTTATGCTGTCCATCTGAGTTTCAAACTGTTAGAGGCTTTCTTGAAAGGATGTTGACTCATTAGATTGAGGCCAGCCTAAAATTAAGTCACTAGTTCACACATTTTACCGAACTGCAAGAGTGCGATGGTATGTTTATATTTTACTTAGCCAGACAGCCTAATCAATTTATATTCCAGTTAAGAATACTGTGTTTCATGCCTCCACTTTGATGGATGCATGTGTATATAATTTAATTATGAATTTAATTCATTTAATGATGAATCTTTTGAATGAATCATGAATCTAGACAGCACTGATCAGTCAGTTACTGGGCATTTAACTCTAAATTTTAATGTCATGCACTAATGAACTGTTTTGCTTGTAATTATATGCAGCTTATGTTACATCAAGGCTGTTTTAAACCAATATATTTGTTTTAGTTCACCAAAAACTCCACACTAGGAGTTTCCACTTTGTAGCTTGTCTGCATCTATCATTTCCTCTTTCTGCTTCCTTGGGGATGCTGTGGATACTTTTTGTCATATTTCCCATTTGTTTCTTTTTGTCATTTACAAAACCATTCTTATAATTCAGACTAATCTGCCATGTGTTCCACTTATATTGTACATTCAAACCATTATGTATACTCATGTATGTGTGTATATGTCATTGACAGTGCTGTCATCAACTATATCTTCCCGTCTGTACTGTAGATGGTGCCAGGAACAGATTCTTGAGAAGAAACAAGAACCAGACCATCAGGTGCACCGATGAACTTCATGTTAGAGCGCCCTCTACCACATAAATCCCAACACTGGACAGTGGACTTCCCATTGAAGCACTGAAGGTGAGGCCTTCTGCAGATAAGGACTACTTTGACCGTTGTGCACGTGTGACTGTTAAATTAACATTGTGTTAAGTTGTTTGTTTTTTGACATGGACGTAATAAAAAGTTGCTGTCTTGATCTTTGAGATACAATGGTGGTATATTCCACTGGATATTCAGTGATGATCCCATTTGTAGGATCTCAGCCTCCAGAGAAAATTCCATGGACTCTGTCTTCGGCTAAAGAATACTGGTTTTAAAGACTAAACTGTGTTAAATCCATAGGGGGGATTATCTGTGCTCAGTGAATTCCTCCCCTAATTTGTGCTGCGTTTCCAGACTTTTGGCGTTCAAAATGTTTAATCCTATTTGCTCCACTACACTGACGTATTTTCATAGCTTTGATTTCTGGTTGGTCTGAGTGGACTACACAGGGGGATAGTGCGAATCTCAAGCACAGAGACACAAAGTGGTTTCATTGGCGGCAAAAATGACCCTTCTGGCAGAAAGGAACTAGCTGAAAGGATCTGGTAAGGATTTCTAATTTGTGTGTAAATTTGTAGAGAATATACTAGAATAATTGTGTAATATTTTGTCAGTGACACATTTTTTGTTTTTGTAATATTATGGTAACTGTATTAAGTAAATTCATTAAGTAAAAGCAGGTGCCATCAAGTTTGTGGAAATGTGAATTCAAAGTACTTGTAGAGTTGCAGTTTATTATTATTGTTTTAAACATGGTTTATATGTAATGTATGTTCATATTTTTAGACTTCCTTTTATGTTTTTAAGACAATTCTTTAATATTAGTACACACTAACTATCACTGTGTGCTTATGTTTTCTCAATTACATGCACGTGATTTTGCTGAGTAAGACAATGGGTAGGGACTACAAGAAAAAATTTAGTCCCTACCCCTTAACCTAACCCTATACATAACATATCTCGAAAATCAGATGGAAATGATTGGTGAATAACACTGATATAGAAGCACCTAACCCTGGTTGTAAGTCTAAACTTGACATACTGTAACTGTAAACTTTCTCAAATCTGATTGGTTGATCCATGAAGATCCAGGAACATATTACACTTGGTGAAATTATGTTCATTGGACATCTAGTGGGGACAACCAGACATTTTATCTCGGACAAAATATATTATTATTCATTATTGTTTATGAAAAAATTATTTATTATTACTGTTACATATGATTGGGTTTTCTTGTTTTATGGGGACATTCCATAAACATAATGATTTTTATGCTGTACAACTGTATATTCTATCTCCTAACCCAAAAACATTACTTAGTTTGATTTATAAGCTGTTTTCACCATGGGGACCAAAAAAATTACAGAAAGGACAAAGATTTCGGATATTGCCACATTTTGTCAGACATTTTGTCCCCATAATGTAGGGTTTCCTTGAACCACACACACACACACACACACACACACACACACACACACACACACACACACACACACACACACACACACACACACTTATCTATCTAAATGGGGACAGTTCTAAATACTATAACCTAACCCTTACCTTAACATAAAACTTTCTGCATATTTACAATAATAAAAACTAACTAAACTATTTACCATAACTAATTTTACAAAAATTAGGATGTCCCCAAAAGAAGGTTTTTGTGAGATTTTGTCAGGTTTCTGGGTACAAAATTATCCCCAAAATATGGTTAAAAATATGTACACACGCGCACACACACACACACACACACACACACACACACACACACACACACACACACACACACACACACACACACACACACACACACACACACACACACACACACACACACACAGTACCCTTAAAGAATAATGTCTAGAGAGTTTTAAAGCAGATCAAGCTCTTTTGTAGGCTGTAGATTAGCCCATGTCTCCACAAGGCAGACAAACTTTTTTGTGAGGTACCAGGCAGAGCCTGCCGAAGCAGAAAAGTGAAATCATTAAGCCCAGATGGGTTTGACCAAAGATTGAGTGAACCCTTAATTAGCTGAAGTACCTCTGACCCGAACAGAAATAAGCAAAGAATCAGCTCAGATACGAAGACAAAGGCAAACACAGTTCTGCCACACACACACTCAGCACTAATTCAAGCAAGAATGCTCATAATTAGGGCTGCCGTTCCCATTCTTCAAATAATTTGGGAGGGAGAAAAAATCAGTCTGCTTTGAAATGGTGACAGGACAGGATCCTGTCTATGAAGTTTAATGTCATGATCAACAACGTGGAAATAAAAGCTCACAATTCACTTTGAATTTTTTTTTCTGCTCAGTTGATTTCATTATAGAGGCTTACTGTAATGTGGAAACTAAAGTATCTGTTTTAAAAAAAAAATTTATTTGGTGTTCAAAAAGTGCTAGATAACTGCTTCAATGCTTCAAGAGAGAGAAGAAAGAAAGTTTCTCAGTAAGACCATCATTTTGCTTTGTGACACAATGATCTGTTCTTATAGCTTCACGTGACTGCATAAAATGCATTAAAGCTTGTTGCATGCTACCATTGTAATTATTGCTTCAGTCAGATAGCCCCGCAAATGTTTTCCAAAAACAGATGACTTTAAATACCATCAGATTTCAGCTCCACGTGCGAATGGCTTGCTGTTGTCTACTTGGCTCGTTGGTGGTTGGGTGACCTTTCAAACTACGATGCTTCAGGACTCTGTCCGTGTGCATACACAACTCCAGCTTTGTGTACCAGCTCCTGGAGATGATGAGGCTCGAGGCACTGTACTCTGTCAAAACCTAGACAGCAGAAAAAGAGCTTTTGTTCTGTTAAAAAATGGGGCTGGTCTGTTTCTGAGAATTAGTATGTATTGGTTTGCAGAGTTGAATCAATTGTTTGTTCGAAGGTTTTGTGGTTTGTAATGAAGAAAGATGAAACAGTTAATAATAATAATTTGTTACATTTGTATAGCGCTTTGCTGGGTACTCAAAGTTGACAGTTGACAACTTTTGCAAATTCATTTTCGCATACATAGGGCGTATTTCATAAATAAAGCCTTTAGAACATAGGCTTAGTTAAAAGCTGAAACTTTCTAACTTAAATTGTGTATCACAATAATGGCCAAAAGTTGCAGACGCTGCTCTGAATGTCTTCTTACTTTTGGGCTGTAATGTAAATATGTGGTCTTATGGAAGGCATAGCCAATGCCTATGATTTCTAGTTATTTTGTGAATTTTTTAGTAAACGTGTACTGTTAAAAATCTGTTGTTTTACTTGCTTTCCTGTGTAGTTGAAGAAATTTTGCACTATTGTCGCTGGGTGAGTGTATACAGCCATGTATCATAGACAAATGAATATGCCAGGCTCACATCTGAAATAACATTTGAATGGAATGGTGAACATTAGAGAATTCATAAACTAGCTTTTACTTAATCCTTTATGTTACTTAGTATATAGAAACATCATTTAAATTGCATACTCTCGAGTAGGTACAAATTTTGAATAAGTAATTAATTCAGGACTGCTAAAAAAGTACATGCATACAAAGAAACCCCCCAAAATTGCATTGTTCTTTAAAGAAACCAATAATATATTCCAAAATTCAATCTTATATTGTTTTTGTCTGCAGTGTGTGTACAAACCCGATTTCAAAAAAGTTGGGGCACTGTACAAATTGTGAATAAAAACAGAATGCAATGATGTTGAAGTTTCAAATTTCAATATTTTATTCAGAATACAACATAGATGACATATCAAATGTTTAAACTGAGAAAATGTATCATTTAAAGGAAAAATAAGTTGATTTTAAATTTCATGGCATCAACACATCTCAAAAAAGTTGGGACAAGGCCATGTTTCCCACTGTGTGGTATCCCCTCTTCTTTTTATAACAGTCTGCAAACGTCTGGGGACTGAGGAGACAAGTTGCTCAAGTTTAGGAATAGGAATGTTGTCCCATTCTTGTCTAATACAGGCTTCTAGTTGCTCAACTGTCTTAGGTCTTCTTTGTCACATCTTCCTCTTCATGATGCGCCAAATGTTTTCTATGGGTGAAAGATCTGGACTGCAGGCTGGCCATTTCAGTACCCGGATCCTTCTTCTACGCAGCCATGATGTTGTAATTGATGCAGTATGTGGTCTGGCATTGTCATGTTGGAAAATGCAAGGTCATCCCTGAAAGAGACGACGTCTGGATGGGACCATATGTTGTTCTAGAACTTGGATATACCTTTCAGCATTGATGGTGCCTTTCCAGATGTGTAAGCTGCTCATGCCACACGCACTCGTGCAACCCCATACTGTTGGGATGGTTGTTGTTGTAGCACGAGCTGTAATCAGTGGGACACCACCTGTCTTATGTTTTTTTGCATCTTATAGTACAGACCGGGTTTGTTGTGTTCAATAAAGTTAAGTGTACGCAACTATATTGGCGTTAACATCCATTCTATTGACAATTGAGGATAGAATGAAACATGGTGACAGCGGTGCTTTGTGAAGAGTAAAAGCACACAGATTAGCAGACACAGTGGAAGACACCGGCTGAGTATGGTAGAGAGAGCGGAGAGCTCAGGTGCAGGGCGGATGGAGAATGCTCTGGGACTGAGACCGCCACAAGCCCTTTGCCTAGACTCAACTAATCTGGCGAAATCCTGGAAATTGTGGAAAGAAGAGTTCATGCTGTATATGGATCTTACTTTGGCGGACGCTGGCGAAGCCGTGAAATTGAAAGTTTTCAGTTATCTCATTGGGGAGACGGGAAGAGAGCAGTGCGAGACCCTGATCCTCACCTCGTCACCGGATCGGACAGTAAACGGATTAATAAGTGCACTGGATGAACACTGCAGTCCGAAAGTGAACGAGACAGTTGAAAGGTACTGTTTTTTGTCAGAAATCAGGGCTCTGATGAGAACATTGACAAATATGTGACGGACTTAAGAATGCTCACCAGTACGTGCAATTTCGGCCAGATCAAAGACTCTCTGATCCACGATAGGATTGTTTGCGGCATATCTAGCTCTGTTTTGAGAGAGAGACTATTAAGGGAGCAAGATTTGAATTTGGAAAAATGTGTGCAAATCTGCAGAGCAACAGAGCTGTCGCGGGAAAACAAAAGAACGATTGAAGGACGAGTGACAGAGGAAGTGCACACTGTAAAACAGGCTGTGAGAAAAGAGAAAAGTAAGAACACTGTAAACTGCAAGTTTTGCGGGAAAATGCATGAGAGAAATAAACAGAAATGTCCTGTATATGGGAAAAAGTGCAAAAAATGTGGAAAGGACAATCATTCTGCCACAATGTGCAGAACTAAAATGCAGAAAGAAAAAACGGTGCATACTGTAACTGAGTCAGATGATGAAAGTTATGAGGACATCTTGTGTGTAACAGTAGATACAGTCAACACTGTGACGAAGGATAAACAGAGACCGCCCTCAAAACTCTTTGCTGCCATGCTCCTGGGGAAAGAACAGATAAAGTTTCAGTTAGATTGTGGAGCCAGCTGTGACATTATACCTGTCAACCTGTTAAACCCAGACACACAAATTGAAAAGACTGAGCAAGTGCTGGTGCAGCCATTGGGGAAATGTAAAGTTAAATTGAGAAATCCTAGAAACAACAAACTGTACCGATTAGAATTCATGATTGTAGATGAGGGGTCCGCAGTGCCGCTACTGGGCAGCAGGGCAGTACAAGCCATGAATCTAGTGAAAGTCCAGTATGAAAACATCATGGCTGTGGATAGCATTGTCACCAAAGAGACTGGGAAAGATTAAATGTGGAGCATGGATAATATCAGAAAAGACTATGCTGATGTGTTCCAGGGAGACAGATGTCTGGAGGGTGCGAATAAGATAGAAGCAGACCCCACAGTAACTCCAGTCAAACTGCCAAAGAGAAGGGTCCCTGTGGCGATGATGTCACCACTTAAAGCAGAGCTGAGTGATCTTCAACGAAGAGGGATCATCACACCAGTAGACTGCAGCACAGAGTGGATTAGCAGTCTTGTTATTGTTAAGAAGCCATCAGGAAACCTCAGGATATGTATAGATCCAAAACCACTCAACTGAGCTCTGAAAAGATACCACTTTCCTCTGTCGACAATAGACGAAATACTGCCAGATTTGTCAAGGGCAAAAGTTTTCACTGTGTGTGACGTCAAAAATGGATTTTGGCATGTGACCCTGGATGAGGAATCGAGTTACATGACCACATTTGCCACACTGTATGGCAGATATAGATGGCTGAGGATGCCAATGGGCATCAGCCCTGCACCAGAGGTGTTTCAAAGAAAACTCAGCCAAGCTCTGGAAGGATTGCGAGGTATATATGTCATAGATTCAAGATTTCAAGATTCAAGAGTTTTATTTGTCACATACACAGTTATATACAGAATATACAACCGGCAGTGAAATGTAAACAGGTCCGCTCCATGGACAGTGCAAATTCACAGTTAAAAACACAAGGAGGAAATTATATAGAAATAGGATTAAAAAAAGTATATATATATATATATATATATATATATATATATATATATATATATATATATATATATAATATGTCTATATCTGTAGAATTATAAATAAAAAAAAGGTAAAAAATAAGGATAAAGTGGAATAAAATAATTGAAGTAGACTGTGCAGTGAGTAGACTTATACTTAGACTTAACTGTAGACTTATAAATATGTGGTTAACAAATGTATAAGAGTATAATGTGCAAACAGGTTTATAACAGGTTGTTACACAGTAACAACGAGAACAGAAAGTGCAGTGCAATGACAGTGTATTGATGTTTATCCTGAAGTGAAGTCACGTGACGTTAAGTTCAGGAGTCTGATGGCCTGGGGGAAGAAGCTTCTCCTGAGTCTCTCAGTTTTGGCCATCAGGCTTCGGAAGCGCTTACCAGATGGCAGCAGCGTGAAATGAGGGTTTGCAGGGTGATTAGAGTCCTTGATGATCTTAGTAGCTCTACCTTTGCAGCGTTTGGTGTAGACGTCCTGCAGAGACAGGAGAGCTGACCCTGAGATACGCTCGGATAAGCGCACGACTCTTTGCAGGGCTTTGCGGTCATGACTGGTGCTGTTCCCATACCACGCTGTGATAAGCTGATGACATCCTCATCACAGGAGAGGGTGAGACATTAGAATTAGCAAACCAAGACCATGATGACAAACTGAGAGCACTGTTGGCTAGATGTAGAGAAAAGAACATCAAATTGAATGCAGAGAAATTTCAACTGAGGAAAAGCGAGGTTCCATACATCAGACATTTACTTACCGCAGATGGGCTCAGAGTGGATCCTGAAAATGCACGAGCGATCAGAGACATGCCACGTCCAACAGATGTCAAGGGTGTCCAAAGGCTCCTGGGTATGGTAAACTATCTCTCGAAATTCTGTGACCACCTGTCAGATGGCTGTGAGATACTGAGGCAGCTAACTCATAAAGACAGTATCTGTGAATGGTCAGATGCGCATGAGCAAGTATTCACATGGCTCAAAGACACCATCACCAAAGCCCCAATTCTCAAATATTACAACCCAGATGAACCACTGACACTCCAGTGTGACGCGTCAGAGACTGGGTTAGGGGCCGCTTTACTTCAAGAGGGGGCACCAGTTGCTTATGAAAGCCGGGCATTGACTCAGACAGAGAGGGGTTATGCCCAGATAGAGAAAGAATATTTGGCCATTGTTTTCGGTATGGAAAAATTCCATCAGTACACATACGGGCGCAAAGTAACTGTACACTCTGACCATAAGCCACTGGAAAACATAGTAAGAAAACCCCTGCTGAACACCCCAAAACGCCTGCAAAGAATGTTACTTCGACTTCAGAGATACGACATCGAAGTCATTTATTTCCCAGGGAAGGACATGTTGCTAGCTGACACACTGAGCCGCTCATACTTACCCGAACATGCATCAGAGAGTTCAGTAGAAATGGAGATTGAAAGCATAAACATGGTCCAGCATGTACATATAGTGGAAGAAAGACTCCAAGGCATCAGAGAGGAAACAAGTAAAAACAGTAAATTGCAGACACTTATCAGATTCATCAACGAAGGTTGGCCAATGAACAAAAAAGACTTGCCACATGACATCGCACATTACCACTCTTTTCAAGAGGAACTGTGTAAATGCTGCCATTATATTGTTCATAGAATTTGTATATAATTCATTGTTTTCTAAAATTACTTTCATTTCAACAATTTAAGTTTTGTTTGTGAATTATGCATAATTAAATTTATTGTAATTTGCAGTACTTTTATTTTGAAATCTCAGTTCAAGTTTATGCGCAATTGTTGACTTCACGTCAGATTCTAAGTTTCTGCACGCAAGCTGTAAGCATGGTCTGTATGTATACCTCGAAGAAAGATCATTAAGGATTCGAAGGACTTCAACGGTCATAAGGACAGTAAAGATAATTTCTCTTTCCCGCAGCATGCAACTAACGAGGTATTTTGATTTGTGTTTATCTGTATTTTGTGTCGATTACGTCTGTTGTGTATGCTTTCGTTTTGTCAAGCTAATGTGATTCTTTTGTATTATGTTGTTTTTACTGTTTAGTTTTCACGTGGGTTGAAAATGAAGAAAAGTCTTCAAATAAACCATTAGTAAGAGAACCACTTGTGTCAGTATGCTTGGAGGGAGAAACAGTGAAAACTCGACTGTTCAACGGCACGAGTAAGTGACTCAGCAAATTCGTCGGACCAGCGGCCTTATCACGACGTGTCTGGATCGATGCACATCATCGAAGGATTAACAGATGAGCGCGCACACACACAAAGACACGAGAAGACGCACACAGTACATGGTGCAACGGACCAAGTCATAACGAACTTTAACACTTAAGGCTTAAGAAGGTTTCGTAAGGATTTTCATTGAAAAGAAAGCTACGTTGTAGTGTGTAGTAAATGTTTTAACTTGAAGATTGGTATTTATACACACATTTAAAGAGTAATCAAACTTTTTGTTTAACATTTAAAGTACTCTTTGTAAATATAAGAGAAGTCTATTTGTTCATATACAAGTCTTCTAAGTATTTTGGAGTGTTATATACATTGAGTATATTCTGAAGAGTAATATTCAAGCTGAAGTATTCTGTGCAATATTGTTGCTAAGAAGCTTAACGTTTACATTCAATTTATATTTGAGTAAGTATTAGAGATCGATTTGGATTTTTGTTATCTTGCATATTTTCTACTTACAAATTCAGTCAATTTAAAGTAGTGATTCAGAATGTTAGATCCCAGTGAGTCCACAGTTCAGGTAAGGGACAGTGTTAGGGATAGTGCAAATTCCCAAGAGCAACCTGAAGAAGGTCAAGTGATTGCTGAAGCCCAGCAAGAAGAGGGACAGCAGTTAAGAAGAAGTAAAAGAACAAGAACTTTGACAGAGAAAGGTAGAGAAATGCAAGTTGGAAATGTTAAATCGCTTAAACAAAGGTTCAACTACATTTACGACAAATGGAGAACACATGCTAAAGCCTCTAAGCGGACTTTGTCACAGTCAACAGAGACTTTATCTGATGACCTGCTTAATGATATCATCGGAGATGTTCTAGGTCTTTCTGCAGATGTCCAGTGCGTTTATGAAGAACTACGCCAAAATCACAACTCCAGATCAAGACATCCGTCGGAAAGTGGATCAGTGTGTAGAGATTTCTAATTTTTGTTTGTATCCAGAGCTTCAAGTCGAATGGATGGAAGGATTCCAGAAGGAGAAGAGAAAGATTGGCCAGAAGCAGGCTCTCTTTTCAATTCAAGTACCAGTAAATCAGATTCTGTCACTTCTATCTTGAAAGGTTCCTCAGAGCACTCAAGCAGATCTTCTGTAAAACGACAAGAAGCTGCTGCTGAAGCTGCAGCAAGCCAAGCTGTTCTGGAAGTGTTACAAGAACAAAATAAAGAACAATTGGAAATAGAGTTCCTAGAAGCAAAGTGAAAAGGAAGATAGCTGATCAAGAGGCAGCAGCTGCAAAGGCGTCGTTTAGAGCAAGAAGCAGAAGAGGTAAAACGAAGAATACAGAGAGAGGAAGAGGAAGCCAGAATCAAAGCTCAACTGGAAGAAGAACATGAAGCTCTCCAAAAGACTCTTGAGGAAAACGAAGAAAGCTACAACATTTGGAAGCAGTGAAAAGTCTAAATGCAGCGCGAGCAAGAATGCATGTGTATGATCAAGAGAAGGTCATAGAAGAAGATCAGAAAGACATCCTGAAAATGTCTCCTGTACCACAGGCTGTGACCTCCTCCTCCTCAAATGAAAGTACAGCAGAGCTTGTGAAGGTGCTGGTAGGTGCTTTAAGTGCAAACAGAATTCCAGTTCCTGAACCTTCAGTATTTAATGGAGATCCATTGAAATACAATGACTGGAAACTTTCCTTTGAAACATTGATTGACCAGAAGAGTATCCAAGACAAGGAGAAGATATACTACCTCCGCAGGTATGTAGGAGGACAAGCTAAGAAAGCACTTGATGGATATTTCCTACTCGGAACTGAATCTGCCTATGTTGCTGCGTGGGACATTTTAGAAGAGAGGTATGGAAATCCATTTACGATCGCAAAATCGTACAGAGACAAGCTACAGGCATGGCCTAAGATGGGATCTAGGGACAGCTTTGAACTTAGAGAGTTTGTTGATTTTCTACGCAGTTGTGAGGCTGCCATGGTTCATATCAAGGCATTGGAAATCTTGAATGACTGTAATGAAAACAGAAAGATTCTTTCAAAGTTACCAGAATGGTTAGCAGTGAGATGGAACCGGAAAGTTATTGAGATAGAAGAGGAAAGTAATCAATTTCCCTCTTTCTGCCAATTTGTTAAGTTTCTGGCAAGAGAGGTGAAAATTGCGTGCAACCCTGTCACATCATTACAGGCACTTAAACTCAGTGAGGTGGAAAGACCAAAATTCCTAAAATGTCAAAGCTTGGAGCAAAAACACTGACCACAAATTCCAGTGAGAGGTCTGTCATGACATGCATTTTCTGCCAGAAGATTGGACACACTTTGCACAAATGCAGAAAGCTCATGGAGAAAGCAGTTTCAGACAGAATTAAATTTGTTCAAGGTGAAAAGTTATGCTTTGGTTGTCTCAAGTCTGGTCACTTCTCAAAGAACTGCAACAGTAGGAGTGTTTTGCGACATGTGCCATAAGATGCATCCGACCTGTTTGCATGAGGAGCGAACCAAAGAAAACCAAAAACTACAACAAGCCAAGCAAAGTACAAGTAAAGAAAGGTACCAAGAAAGACCTCAATCAACGCAACATAAAGAAACAACCACAGCTGTTACTTCAAATAGAGTAGTACTTGATGAAGTTAACACACAAACAGCAGCAATAATTCCTGTCTGGATTTCATCCATAACTCAGCCAGCACAAGAAGTCCTTGTATATGCTCTGTTGGATTCTCAAAGCGACACAACCTTCATTTTAAGTGAAGTAGCTGAAGCATTGGAAGCAGACAAAGAACAAGTTAAGCTCAAGCTCTCTACCATGACATCAAAAACAAAGTGATAAGCTCTCAAAGAGTAAAGAACTTACAAGTCAGAGGCTTTTATTCTGCTAAAAGAATTTCTTTACCACCAGTCTATACTCGGGAGTTTATTCCAGCCAACAGAACACACATACCAACAAATGAAATTGCAAAAGCTTGGTCCCATCTAGAGCATCTACAAGAAGAGCTAGCACCTCTGCAGGATTGTGAAGTAGGTCTGCTCATTGGGTACAACTGCTCACAAGCCCTTCTTCCAAGAAGTAGTATCTGGCCAAGAACATCAGCCTTTTGCACAGCGTACAGATCTTGGATGGAGCATCGTTGGTCACTGGAATCCATATGTAGACTATGGCGACGCTATTGGAACAAGTCATCGCATAGTAGTAAGACAAGTGACACCAGATATGCGATCTTCTGTCAATCTCAAAACTGAAGTATGCTATGTGAGTCAAACTAAAGTAAAAGAAATAACTCCTTCAGAGATAATAAAGGTCCTTGAAACAGACTTCTCAGAGAAGGTTGGAGAAGATGATCCTGTGTCCCAAGAAGACCTCAAGTTCTTGTCAATTTTGACAGAAAACATCACACAAAGAACAATGGTCACTTTGAAATGCCATTACCATTCAAAAGTGAAAAACCAAAACTTCCTAATAACAAGATTTGTGCAATACACCGCCTGAGATGTCTTGAAAAGAGATTAAAAAAGGATCAGAGGTACTATAAAGACTATGTGAAATTCATGGATGACATAATTTCACGTGGAGACGCAGAGAAGGTCCCTGAAGAAGAAACTGACAATAGTCCAGTTTGGTATATTCCACATCATGGAGTTTATCATCCACAGAAACCAGGGAAAATACGTGTAGTATTTGACTGTTCTGCCAAGTTTCAGGACACATCCCTCAATGACCATCTGCTCACTGGTCCTGACTTGACAAATACATTGGTAGGTGTTCTCTGCCGCTTCCGAAAAGGTTCTATCGCAGTTATGTGTGACATTGAAAGGATGTTCCACCAGTTTCATGTAAAAGGGAGGATCAAGATTACTCTGCGATTTCTGTGGTGGGAGAATGGCAACTTGGAAATCACACCATCAATCTACAGAATGAAGGTACACTTGTTTGGAGCTGCCTCGTCTCCTGGTTGTTCCAACTTTGGCCTGAAATATCTGGCTACACAAGGGCATGGTCAATACAGCGAGGACACCATACGCTTCATTGAAAGAAATTTCTATGTGAACGATGGTCTGACAAGTGTTCAAACTGAATCAGAAGCAATCCAGCTTATCCGAGAATCAAGAGAACTTTGTTTGACTGGCAGATTAAGACTCCACAAGTTTGTCTCTAACAGTGAGTGTGTGATGGCAACTATTCCAGAAGAAGACCACGCCACAGTCAAGGATCCAGATATGGCTTTGAGTTTACCTCAAATGGAGAGAGCTCTTGGAGTGGAGTGGTGCATTACATCTGATTCGTTTAAGTTCAGAGTTCAAGTAAAACCCAATCCACTAACAAGGAGGGTGTGCTTTCTACCGTAGCCTCCATGTATGACCCTCTGGGGTTCTTGGCTCCATTTGTTCTTTTGGGAAACAAATACTCCAGCAAATGTGCAGAGAAAATTGGTTGGGATGAAGAAGTTTCAGAGAATTTAAGACATCAGTGGCAGTCCTGGATTAGAGACTTACCCAATTTAGCTGAAATGGAAATCAAAAGAGGTTTCTTACCTTCAAATTTTGGTAATGTCAAAGGTATGAGCTCCATCATTTTGCAGGCGCAAGTGTCTCTGGATACGGTGAATGTACTTACCTCCGAGCAATTAACGAGTCCGACAATGTCCACTGCTGTTTGGTAATGGGGAAGTCAAGGGTTTCACCAACCAAAGTTACAACCATACCAAGATTGGAACTTACAGCTGCAGTTGTTGCAGTTCAAACCAGCAACATGCTTCGGAATGAACTAGAAATTCAAGATCTAAAAGAGTTCTTTTGGACG
Source organism: Paracanthobrama guichenoti (assembly GCA_018749465.1). Classification (NCBI taxonomy): domain Eukaryota; kingdom Metazoa; phylum Chordata; class Actinopteri; order Cypriniformes; family Gobionidae; genus Paracanthobrama; species Paracanthobrama guichenoti. Next base: position 28,218,991 of record CM031948.1, read on the forward strand.
GATTCTACAGTTGTTCTCGGCTACATAAACAATGATGCGAGACGGTTTCATGTGTTTGTAGCCAATCGTATAGAGAGAATTAAGTCCAGCACAAAGCCTGAACAATGGGCTTATGTTCCCTCTGAGGACAATCCAGCAGATCATGCCTCTCGAGGTTTGACAGCAGAGCAACTTAAGACCTCAAATTGGTTCACAGGACCAAAGTTCATTTGGGAAAAGGAACTAATTGACAGAGAAACCAAGGTGGGAGAAATTAAGGATGATTATCCTGAACTCCGCAAAGCTTTTGCATGTAACACTAAGGCAAAAGAGAGCAGATCATTATTGGATCGCCTACAGAAATTCTCTGATTGGTCAAGGGGAGTTAAGGCAGTTGCCAGACTGAAACGGAAGATTAAAGAATTTAAAGGTGTAAAGCAAAGAACCAACGAGAGTACAAGCCTAGAAGAAAGAAAAGAAGCAGAACTTCTTATCATCAAGCTGATTCAAAAGGAAGCATTCTCAGATGAGATAAAGACTTTGAAGCTGAAGACAGAAATTGCCAAGACCAAGGACAGTAGGCTGTACAAGTTAAATCCATTCTTGGATGAAGAAGGTATCCTAAGGGTTGGAGGACGTCTAAATCAAGCCACATTACACTCCACACGTGAAGCATCCCACAATACTCCCAAAGAACAGCTACTTTTCAGCTTTACTTATTAAGCACTTTCACGAAAAGGTACATCATCAGGACGTGGAATTACATTAAATGAACTGCGAGCTAATGGATGGTGGATCCTTGGATGCAGCAGTGTAGTCTCGTCACACATCTTCAAATGTGTCAAATGCAGAAAGTATAGAAGACCTACAGAAGAACAAAGAATGGGTGACTTACCAAGAAGACAGAATGGAATCAACTCCACCATTCACTTATGCCGGAATTGATTGCTTTGGTCCAATACACATCAAAGAAGGAAGAAAGGATCTCAAGAGATATGGTCTTTTACTTACTTGTCTATGTTCAAGGGCCATACACATAGAGATGATTGATGACATGACAACTGACTCATTTATCAATGCTTTAAGAGCGTTCATTGCCATAAGAGGAAATGTTCGTCAACTGAGGTGTGACCAAGGAACCAATTTTGTTGGAGCAAGAAGAGAGTTTGCAGAGCTTATGAAAGGAATGGATCAAGAAAGAGTGAAGGCTCTAGGATGTGAATTTCTTATGAACCCTCCAACAGCAAGTCATATGGGAGGTGTCTGGGAGAGACAAATAAGAACCATAAGAAGTGTTCTTACTGCTATTCTTGACCAGTCAGCACAAAGGCTTGACAGTACCTCATTAAGGACGTTTTTGTATGAGGCTATGGCCATCGTTAACAGCAGACCACTCACCACTGGACATTTGAATGATCCATCCGGACCTGAACCTTTAACTCCAAACCACATCCTTACAATGAAGTCCACAATCATTTTGCCTCCACCTGGACAATTTACAAGAGAAGATCTTTATCTTAGAAAGAGGTGGCGTAGAGTACAGTATTTGGCTAATGAATTCTGGACCCGATGGAGGAAAGAGTATCTTTTGAGCTTACAGCCAAGACAAAAGTGGCACAAGAACAGAAGGAACTCAAAGGTCAATGACATTGTCCTTTTGAAAGATGATCTAGCTCCACGCAACAAATGGAAGTTGGCCAGAATCACAGAAGTTTACCCAGGTCAGATGGTAGGGTAAGAAAACTAACCTTACAAATTAGTGACACCACATTTGACAAAAAGGGGAAACCCATGACTAAAACTGTCTTCCTTGAAAGACCTGTACAGAAAGTTGTTACTTTGCTTGAGGCCGATTAAAAGGTATAATGGTATAAAGAACTTAGTCTAATTGGTTAATAACAGAAATTGTGACATGTTTACCAGCAACAAACTTGCATTTAGAAATCTCACATCAAGGTTTGTGTGATTTGGTGGGAGTGTAAATGCTGCCATTATATTGTTCATAGAATTTGTATATAATTCATTGTTTTCTAAAATTACTTTCATTTCAACAATTTAAGTTTTGTTTGTGAATTATGCATAATTAAATTTATTGTAATTTGCAGTACTTTTATTTTGAAATCTCAGTTCAAGTTTATGCGCAATTGTTGACTTCACGTCAGATTCTAAGTTTCTGCACGCAAGCTGTAAGCATGGTCTGTATGTATACCTCGAAGAAAGATCATTAAGGATTCGAAGGACTTCAACGGTCATAAGGACAGTAAAGATAATTTCTCTTTCCGCAGCATGCAACTAACGAGGTATTTTGATTTGTGTTTATCTGTATTTTGTGTCGATTACGTCTGTTGTGTATGCTTTCGTTTTGTCAAGCTAATGTGATTCTTTTGTATTATGTTGTTTTTACTGTTTAGTTTTCACGTGGGTTGAAAATGAAGAAAAGTCTTCAAATAAACCATTAGTAAGAGAACCACTTGTGTCAGTATGCTTGGAGGGAGAAACAAACTGAGTGCGCAGAATGGAATTGTCTTCAGGGGGGAGAGAGTTGTAATCCCCGATGTACTCAGAGGTGACATTGTTCAGCATTCACTCCTCACATTTGGGCATAGAGGGATGCCTAAGAAGGGCAAGAGAATGTGTTTATTGGTTGGGGATGAATGATCAGATAAAGACATTCATAGAGAAATGTGACAGTTGTGAAACCTGTGGACTACAGGTCTTATGATGTCCAGCTCGACTCAGGGAACATTCTGAGGAGAAACTGCCGACACCTCAGGAAGGACAGAACCATAGTCGTGGAAAAGACAGAGACTTGTCAGCCTGCAGAGGTTAATAGAGACAGTGTGACAGACTCAAAACCAAACGCAGACAGTCCTGTTGTTTCTATTACAAAGTCTGGAAGAAAAGTGACTAGACCTCACTACCTTAAAGATTATGTACAGTAACCCACTAATACTCACCTCCATACTCCAGGAAATTTAGTTGGTATATTTGTTCACCTGCCGTTACAGTTTGTGTTCATATGTGCCAACTGGAAAAAAAAAAAAAAAAGCGGGGGGAAAGATAAACAGTAAAGACAACACTTTATTTTGTTATAAAATTTTATTAATTGAAGGGAATATGTATTAGAATGCATTAAGGAGACATTACAAATACTGTCCTACTGAAATTGCAACGTTAATACATTAAGAATTTTGTACTGTGTATTTTCCAGTCAATGCAAAGCATATGTGAAGGTGTTGTTCTGAGTTGTGATCAAATTGTCTTTCAGGTTGTAAGTTACTTGAAAAAAAAAAAAAGAGAAAGGATGTTGGGATGGTTGTTGTTGTAGCACGAACTGTAATCAGTGGGACACCACCTGTCTTATGTTTTTTTGCATCTGATAGTACAGACCGGGTTTGTTGTGTTCAATAAATTTCAAATAAACTATATTGGCGTTAACCGTCCATTCTATTGACAATTGAGGATAGAATGAAACACATACCATCAGAGATGCAGGCTTCTGAACTGAGTGCTGATAACAACTTGGGTTGTCCTTGTCCTCTTTAGTCCGGATGACATGGCGTCCCAGTTTTACAAAAAGAACTTAAAATTTTGATTCGTCTGACCACAGAACAGTTTTCCACTTTGGCACAGTCCATTTTAAATGAGCCTTGGCCCAGAGAAAACGCCTGCGCCTCACCGACAATGTTTTCTGGAAGTATTCCTGAGCCCATGTTGTGATTTCCATTACAGTAGCATTCCTGTATGTGATGCAGTGCCGTCTAAGGGCCCGAAGATCACGGGCATCCGGTATGGTTTTCCGGCCTTGACCCTTACGCACAGAGATTGTTCCAGATTCTCTGAATCTTTGGATGATATTATGCACTGTAGATGATGATAACTTCAAACTCTTTGCAATTTTTCTCTGAGAAACTCCTTTCTGATATTGCTCCACTATTTTTGGCCCGCAGTATTGGGGGAATTGGTGATCCTCTGCCATCTTGACTTCTGAGAGACACTGCCACTCTGAGAGGCTCTTTTTATACCCAATCATGTTGCCAATTGACCTAATAAGTTGCAAACTGGTCCTCCAGCTGTTCCTTATATGCACATTTAACTTTTCCGGCCTCTTATTGCTACCTGTCTCAACTTTTTTGGAATGTGTAGCTCTCATGAAATCCAAAATGAGCCAATATTTGGCATGCCATTTCAAAATGTCTCACTTTCAACATTTGATATGTTATCTATATTCTATTGTGAATAAAATATAAGTTTATGAGATTTGTAAATTATTGCATTCCTTTTTTATTCACAATTTGTACAGTGTCCCAACTTTTTTGGAATCGGGTTTGTACACAACCAGCCTATTGTGGTAAAAATCCATCCACTCCGTTTGTTATTTTCCACATAAATCTGAAACAGTGTCTTAAAATGAGGCGTTCAGGAATGTGCTCCAGTGTGACGACACATCGGAACAGGCCTCGCCCATGACTGGCACGGAATCTGCCCTATAGACCTTACTCACAGCAGTGCCATCTTTGATTTTTAAAGGAAATTAAAGTGAGGCTGAGGGATAGACATAGGCTGCATCCAATATCGCATACTCTCTTGAGTAGGTACTTATTTTGAATTCGCTAAAAAGTACATTCTGTAGTATGAATGTGTGTAGTGTGAATGTAATCTGGACGTACTAAATTCACCATGTTATTATCATGTGACCTACCATGAGCGTCAGTTACGTAGCTTCACTGCCATTCACAAATCCTCTTCTGTGGCTTCATGGGATAGTAAAGTGTTAAAAAAAAAAGTCTATCCCTCACAGCCTGAAAAGTCTCAATCTCAAAAGACTCAAAAAGTCTATCCCTCACAGCCTGTCATGGCTCTGCTCTGAATAAGGTCTATTAGCTTAGCTCCTCCTCTGAGTGAGCTGTGAGTTGTGAGCAGTGAGTGATTTTCTGTTTTTCTTTTGTTGTTTGGCTCATATTAACAGTATATACAGTAGTAGGTACTGTATATTAAGCTGCTGTCAGTTTAATACACAGATCTAATAAACACATGCGATTTTTCCCCCTGCTGTTTACGTCCACAGACATACTGTATAACCAGCTGTGTTTGTGAACCTTGTGTGTATTCGACAGTTTAAGTGCAATAAGATGTGAAAGAGAAATTCCACGTGCTCCGGAAATCCGAGCTCAGAAAACCGTATATCAGAAGTTTAGACTTATATGGCTTTAAAATGCATGCAAATAAAAATGTCACGATGACGAAGAAGGACTGTAATGTCACGTGAGCGTGCCCATGATAGAGATGATAATCAAAAGCAAACAGATGTTTTGTTCATTATTGGCAGAGTATCCGAGGCACGAGCTGCACTGGCTCCGCCCTCTTCTGGAAATTGGGATTGGAAGAAGCAGCTCATTTGCATTTAAAGATACATGCACAAACAGCATGTATTTCCTTCCACTCAAAAATGAGTATTTACAACATGGTATAATAAATGATCTGTGAGGTATTTTGAGCTGAAACTTCACAGACACATTCTGGGGACACCTGAGACTTATACTACATCTTGTAAAAAGGGGCATAATAGGTCCCTTTATCTTTGATATGTTAAATTGATAATATCATTATATAATATCAAACATATATATTTACAGAAAACTGAGAAATTATAATATTTACCATAGTGAAATTGCAGTAATGCATTTCCTAATTGGCTTTAGGATGTAAAATATATTTACAATATTTGTGGTTTTTTTTGGAAGTGTTTATAATAATATAATTGTATTTATGTGTTTTACACAATTGTCATGTTCAAAAAGATGCACACAAGAGCTAAAAAGAGTTTAAATAATAATTTAATTAGAGAATGTTCCATATTGCAACATTTTTTCCTATTCATTAATTCTAAAAGTATATATATATATTTTTTTAAATTTGCTATTTTATGTCAAAAGATCTAATATGCCATCATTACAACATAAACAGAACAAGGTGTTTGCTCATTTTTGTGTATGAACTCTCCTAACTGACATTGTCATTATTATCTGCAAATCTGCAGGATAATCTTAGATTTGTATGCAGTGTATTATGTACTTTCATAAGAGTGACTAATTTCTTTTTATTTCCATATGTGTCTGACTATAAAGTCATCATTCATTCTGTTTTTGGCCTGTGTGGCCTCTCCGACCTCTGACATCATGACAAATATTTGTGCTCTCAACACCCACATTATGGTACACTGTGTATTCAATTTTGCCCTGGCCCTCCCAACTGTCATAACCTATCTGTCTCAGAGTTTTAATTAATTTATATCAGACTTGACTTGGGACGGTAACCCGGCTGCACACATAAGCATTATTGTCTGTCATGTAAGCAAGTGCATTTTTGTAATCCCTTGTAAATCGTCCAGTGTTGCCCATTCTGGTCCGACGCTGGAACTTTTTTGTTGATGCCTCTTGCCACAGGCTCAAAAGCGCATTGCACGAATGTGTGGCTGGAGAAAAAGCTGCTCTTTTGTCTCAGACCCCTCCTCTTCAGCTGTGTGTCTTCATCGTGGCCCTTTATGCGTAATGTGAATGTCTCTTCACTAAGGGCAAATGCTAATTCACACCCCTCAGGCATGCGTTTAAAACACTTAATGGCTGTTAGTATGCACACACACACACACACACACACACACACACACACACACACACACACACACACACACACACACACACACACACACACACGCAGCAATAAACACTTTGTGTATAGCAAATTAATTGTTTCATGCTTTCAGTGGCCCAAAAATAATTTTGATACATAAGCCATGCCTAAAAAAGTATGAATGTCAATGTATTAGATAACAAAATATCAAGCTTCTGTGATCAATTGACATTTTCATGCCAATTAACTTCACTTTCTTGCTATTTATGTCTTTTTTTTATTTATTTATTTTTTTTGTGAATGTATGGTGCCAGTTCTCCTAAAGTTCCCACGTGTGATCTATCATTAACTATGAACATATTCCACAACCAGAAAGTGTCTAAATACCTTTTGTCTTATTTTAAAGGAACACGCCGACTTTTTGGGACGTTAGCTTATCCCCCAGAGTTAGATAAGTCCATACATACCATTCTCATCTCCGTGTGTACCATAACTCTGTCTGACGCACCCATCGCTAGCCTAGCTTAGCACAAAGACTGGAGGTAAACGGCTCCATCTAGCCTACTGCTCAATAAGTGACCAAATAAATGCCAACATTTTCCTATTTACATGCTGTGATGTGTATGGTTACATCGTGTACAAATCACAAGGTTACATGAGACACAGTCATCTTATAAACGTATACATACTGGGGACTATATTCTCAGAAGGCGAAGCACTGCCATTTCTGCGGAGTGATTTGCTCGCAGCACCTGAGAACGGTGCGTTGTTACTTCCATCAACAAAACCAACGTGACTAGGTAGCTAGTAACAAACGTGACTGATCATGGCTGAGTTTGAGGAATTGTCAGAGGACTTTTACTTGGTATCAAACCAAAATCCAGAACCATATAGTTTTGAGCCAGAATACACAGACGAGGAGTTACAAACTTTGGAAGCTGATAGACAAGACGCAGAATTACCTCTAACACTGCTCATTTGTTACTGTGACAGAGCGCGTTCGTGACAACACAATACTAACATTACAGGGGATACATGGAGCACGGGAACAACTGCAATACAGTAGTGACCACCCTATTCATGTAATAGTGTCACTAATGTTACATTAGATCTAGCAAATGACACTAATACAGTAGGTTAGTCATCTAAAAACATAATGGAACACTTTGTACCATAGCCGCAGATGATCCACTATGTCCTATCTGTATTATCAATGGGATGACCATATCCTTCAGCACATGTTTCATGGTCCGTGTGGCAAATTCCATTTTTTTTTCTAAATAGTCGTCCTCGGTTAAATGTTCTGAGCAAACACGATGGTACTTGATGATGGCTACAGGTGTGTTTGGATCTATATCCAGAGCAAGCAGCCATAGATTCATCAGGTCATCAAGGTTTTGGATGGGAATTCTATGAAATATCATGGTATTCCCTTTTTTTCCCCTGTTTATTGTCACAGCTCTTTACAATACAGCGAACACCCATGATTGTAAACTATTCTAAAATCTAATAATTGCTGACTCTATTACTCCAACTCTGAGCGAACTCTCTGCTTCTCACCGCGGGGCTTCTCAGGTGCTGCGGGCAAATCAAATCACTCTGCAGAAGTAGCAGTGCTTCGCCTTCTGAGAATATAGTCCCCAGTATGTATACGTTTATAAGATGGCTGTGTCTCATGTAACCTTGTGATTTGTACACGCTGTAACTAAACACATAACAACATGTAAATAGGAAAATGTTGGCGTTATATGTTGTCACTTTTTGAGCAGTAGGCTAGATGGAGCCATTTACTTCCAGTCTTTGTGCTAAGCTAGGCTAGCGGTGGGTGCGTCAGACAGAGTTATGGAATGCACAGAGATGAAAATGGCATGTATGGACTTACCTAACTCTGGGGGATACGGTGAATAAGCCAAAGTCCCAAAAAGTCAGCGTGTTCCTTTAATAGTATATCTGTTGTTTTATAATGAAAAATCTATAGCAAAGTCTGGTGAATTTGCTGGTAAAGTGTCCTTATGCTAACTTTCTTTAAAATAAATGCCATTTGGTGTTGTATTTGTTAGTTTGACACACTCACGGTTTCTTTTACGTATATGCACATGTATCATAAAAACTTGTACACATTCATAAATGCACACATTTTCTTTTCCCCAAGCGCTTTCTCATACATACAAAGTGTCTGTTGTATTAAACAAGCTGGATGTTGGTCATGCACATTTTGAGTGTGGTTCAGATAATTCTACTCTCCCCACTTTCAACAGTAATGACACATCAGTTGTCTGAACTTTGACCCCATAACTGATCTTTTATGGTCTCTAAGTTGACATAGAAGTTCTAATTTACTATGGCTACAGATGGCTACAAAGCCTCTGCACTGCATGTATTAAAGTTTTACTGCTATGGTCAGCAATCCGGCAGTCTGATGTTTCATGATTTAATTCATTAATTCATAAAATATTATCGAAAAAGTCTGTTCCATATGGCTGACAGGCTCTTCATAGTGTTTAACAGTTTTGTCATTCTCTCCACAAATATTAAATGGATAGTTCTCCTAAAAATTAACATTCGGTCATAATTTACTCAACCTCAAGTTGTTCCAAGCTATCCCTTTAAGACACCACTGGAGACCTTGCTACCCAAAACTTTGCACATCTTATACGTTTGATAACATTCTGCTAGTTTGCTGTTCTAGAAGACCGTCACATCCTTTTGCAGTAAAACGCGCTAAGTAGTTGATGCATCCCATTTTAGATGTTTCAATAGATCTTCAAAAAGATTGAAAAAACTTATTACAAAGCCCTGTAGAGATGCATTGTATTTCTTCTTTAATCATTATGGTTTAGTGCTGTTCTCTGTTCTCTTTGTTGTCAACATTTGCTGTAACATTTAGTTTTACTTCGATAATTCAAAGAGTTTGCACATTCAAGAGCTCTTGTCCCTGAGGCAACTTGGCAGAACCACAGGTTTTTTTTTAATTTTTCATTATCTAAATTATTATAACTGATCACTGGACAAGAGCTGGCACACTTTAGTATGTCTTTAACAGGGCATTGCATTTTTGACTGAGCATTTAGATCAGCAGGGTAAAGACAGTAGAACAGAGGTCTTCAACCCTACTCCTGGGGACCCACTGTCCTGCAAAGTTTATTTCCAACCTGCTTCAGGACACCTGCCTGTGTATTTTAAACAAGTGATCCTGAAGAGCTTGATTAGCTTCACCTGTCTTTGATTAGGGTTGGAGCTAAACTCTGCAGACAGTGGGTCCCCAGGAGCAGGTTTGAAGACCTCTGCAGTAGAAGAAACTGGCAGTATGAGACTGAAGGTCTGGTGCAAAAGATAATGGAAGTGTCCAGTAAGTGCTTCACGTGAAAGCACTTTCTATTGATTAGTTTCTATTAATTTATTATATTATTTATTTTTTATTACACTTTTTTTTTTTTTTTTTTTTTGTAATTGTCACAGTGTTTTGGTGTTGTTTCATGTTTTTAAGTTTATCATGGTCACTGTCATGAGGTGTGTTCGACATCAGCTGCAGCTGGATGCATCCGATCAGCGAGAGTAGCCGCGTGCAGTCGGGGAGGAGCTGCAAACGTATGGAGCTAGAAATATGACATAATGGTCTGAATTTGAGTGTGTAAATCTGAATTATTGTGTAATCTAACAAAATTGAATATGTTGAATTTTACATAGTTCTGAATTCGATTTTTTTAAAATCTTGAATATAGAACATTTGAAAATTTAACACATCTGAAATGTTTTCATGTCGAAATTGTATAGACATGCATTTTCAAACAGCAGCTATTTTGTTCTGAATCAATAGACTGGAAATATTCAGTTTTTGAAAATACAGATTTCAGATGAAGAAGAAATTCAGAACAAAGTCAATATTCTAAAATTCAAAACGCAGAATTCAGAGCTTACAGAAAGTAGGTCAGAGGTCATCATCAGGGAAGAGTAAAGGATGTCAGAAACGTCGAACGGAGCATCATCTGATTATTTCATTTCCTAGTCGGAATGGAATAACGAGAAAAGATAAGACGGCCTGTTTATTCTTTTTGTTGTTGGTGTTGTTTAGATTAATGCACGGAAACCACAGTTTGTAAGTTTGTAAACCACAAATGAAAAATGAGAAATCTAGCCGAAATCTCATTTTCCGTGCATTAAATCTAAACACAAACACCAACAAACACCAACAAACACCAACAAACACCAACAAACACCAACAAACACCAACAAAAAGATCAGTCTGCACTTCACTGTATCAAGTCTGCACTTCACTGTATCAAGTCGAACAAGCCTATATTCTCTTTCAGGTTTCCTGGTTGTCATGTGATTCCCATGCCCTCATGTGTTGTGTCATGTTGTCATTGGTTCATTGTTTAATCATTGTTCACAGGTGTCCCTTGTCTAGTCATTAGTCCATGCATTAGCCATGTGTCTGGTATTGATGTTGTAACCCGTTGTTGGTGAGTGGTTTTAGTCAAGTCTGTTCATAAGCCAAGTCTTTGTTTTATGTCTTTATAAAGCTGCACTTGGGTTCTGCAAACTTGCCTCCAGTGGACTGTTACAGTAATCACTTTTTTAATTTTTTATTTAGTTTAGTCAACACCATAGTGATGCAAAGTCCGATTCATTTCTGCGAACTGGTTCTTTTCGGACAGTTCGGCTCAATGAACCGGTTCAAAAAGCCAATTCATAGGTTCCTGATGTCATCATGCAATGATGTCACTATGCATTTCTTTCATGCTTTTTTTTAATGCATTTTTCAGTGTCATGTTATATCAAGGAAACATTCAAATAAAGTAGGCCTAATCTGTGTCAATGCATATTGAAACAATCAAATAAAGTTATTCTTTTCCTTTTCAGTTAATGGTGTTTGTGGTTACAGTTTCATTCGTGGATCCATTGTGTCGGATACAACTGACCAATAGTGAGTAGCCTCGACATGCATAAATGCAAATATGTTACATGTCTAAAGTAGCCTATATAGAAAGAATAAACCAGTCTTATAAATTTCGCTTAACAACTTAAAATATAACATGCATGCACAATAAACTACAGTAAAATGTATTTACATCTCCCGACAGAAAGGTTTTTGTAGCTTTTAATAAAATTATATTTAATAACAGTAGTCATAATAAGCATATTTCCAGAACGTGCCTCAGGCTTGCGTCACCAACTCAATCATCGTAATCCTCTGCAAACTTCGACCGATGTTTGAACCAGCTCTTTCGGTTATTTTTTTAGTCGGACATGCTACTTCGGCTTTTGTGTCTTGCATCATCAACCCGGAACTAAAGTTTGATTGGTGAACCGGCTCAACCGGTTACTTGCTGAGAACCGGCTCAACCGGTTACTTGCTGAGAACCGGCTCAACCGGTTACTTGCTGAGAACCGGCTCAACCGGTTACTTGCTGAGAACCGGCTCAAAAGAACGATTCGTTCAAGAACTGAACATCACAACTACACCATTCTGCCGTTAAAAAATAAAACCATAATTATATTAATTTTAATTCATTTAATTGTTTCTTTATCCATATAGTGTTACTATATGTCTCTGTCGTTTTTTAATAAACATCTATTCAGCACCAGACATAATTACTCTTTAGCAGCCTTGAGCCACAAACAAAATGTCACCAACTCCGCAAGGATACAGTCGACTATTGACTATTACCTTATTCAACCACTGTCCTATAGGAAGATGATAAAACTACTCAGAATTTATGAATCTCTCCATAGACACAGTAGCTGTAGGCATTTAGAGAATACTGCTTCTCTTCAGCAGGAACTCTTTATTGAACCCAAAGGTTTTGGGCCGAAGGAGGAAAGTACCAGTGAGAGTAAAGAAAATAACAAAGACTTTCCCTTATAAGAAAAAGAAGAGCGTTCTTATATGGTCTGACTGACTAACTTTTTTTTATGATCCAGAGCACACTTTTGTCCGTGGAATCCACACATGACACATTTTATGATGTGTGGCCACCTTAAATGAATTAATTTGGTACTTCCCTGACAACAAAATATAACAAAATGGCATGTAATTGAAAGTATATGAAAGTATTGGCTATTTCCACTTGTACATGTTCTACATATGCCCACAATCTGTTTTAATCTAAACATCCGTAAAAACCCAGGAATTATTTCCTTTGCTGCAGGGATTCTGAAAAACAATCATCACATTGTGGTGACAAATACTGTCCCTATGGTTTACCAGAAGGGAACTTTCAATGTTCAACATGTTTGTGTCTCGTGGTGTCATTATGTACAACATAATGTTTAATAAATGTTTAATAAATCATGCAGTTTGTTAATTTGCTATGCTTGTCTAATTTGAAATCATGCCTTAAGTTAAATAATGTGAAATGCTGAGCTGGTTCATAATCAGGAAATAAAATATACAGGGCTTGGACGGGTTTTAATGGGTGGACGTCCTCTAAACTAAGTCCAGTTTGTACCATAGAGGATCATCACAAGGCCTTGAAACAACATTCCTAGTTACAACAGCCTTGTTCATAATCAGAATCGGTGTAATCTGATTGGTTTAGTGCATTGAGACTATTATAGTCTCTGAGAACTGTGTTGGATTCCCCCCTCCCGTGATGATCTCAGGGGGTAACTGATTTCAACTGAGGGGGTAACCCATCACATGCGATTTCAACCTCTAACAAATCTCCAAAAAAAAAAATGCATGGCGCCGGGACTGCTCTGATGTGAGGTCTTTGTCACAGGGATGTTTGAATCACCCCTCTGTTTGACTTCTAAAGAACAATTTAACTTTTTCAGACATCCAAATGACTATGAAAAAAAAAGAGTAGAAGGAAAGGAGTATTGTGAAAGCCCTTAGAAAAAAAAGGTCCAGTAGAAGTCAAAGGTCCAGTGCTTTTTTTCTGTCCAGAACATGCCTGGATTACATTTCACCCAAAAATCAAACAGAAAATAAACAAATTATGTTTTGATTAAACATTAGTATTTTTTAGGACAATTAAGATTTCCATTTTAAAATTCCTGTAAAAATGGTTTGATCAATAAGCTATATCAACATACATTTTTGCATTGCTTTAACTCATTAGTTCAACCTTTTTTTTTTTTTTTGTAAGTTATACAAGATTCACCTGATTTTTTAAGTCAGTTTAATGCAATGAAAGTTAAATTGACTTAAACATGCAAGTTGATTGTACTTAAAAAATTAAGGCAGCAACTTTTTTATCTACAGTGTATTAGCTTACTGAATATATACTCTTAAAAAATTTTAAATATTGTTTTTATGTTAATATAATATATTTGGTGTAGTATATTTCATGTTTTCTGTGTGAGACTAAGCCATTTACTTATTTTTTTAGATAAGAGTTCGCCATAATACTACTGTGCATGCTAATAATACTCAATCATTATAAGTAGGCTATTCATTATATTTGTGTTATTAATATTTGAAAATTCAATCACACTAAGGCCTGGTTTCCACAAGGTTTAGGAGTGTGTTTATGGGAATTCTTGACCATTCTTCTAGAAGCACATTTGTGAGGTCAGGCACTGATGTTGGACGAGAAAGCCTGGCTCACAGTCTCTGCTCTGATTTATCCCAAAGGTGTTCTATCGGGTTGAGGTCAGGACTCTGTGCAGGCCAGTCAAGTTCCTGCACACCAAACTCGCTCATCCATGTCTTTATGAACCTTGCTTTGTGCACTGGTGCGCAGTCATGTTGGAACAGGAAGAGGCCATCCCCAAACTGTTCCCACAAAGTTGGGAGCATGAAATTGTCTGCATTGTGCATTGGATGCAGCTGCTCGCCATGGAAACCCATTTCATGAAACTCTCTACGCACTGTTCTTGAGCTAATCTGAAGGCCACACGAAGTTTGGAGATCCGTAGCTATTGACTCTACAGAAAGTTGGCGACTTCTGCTCACTGTGCACTCTGTGATTTTACGTGGCCTACCATTTTGAGTTGCTGTTGTTCCCAATTGCTTCCACTTTGTTATAATACCACTAACAGTTGACCGTGGAATATTTAGTAAGGATTTAGAGGGGTGTCTCAGTACTTTTGACAATAAAGTGTATGTCAGAGCAAGTTGCTTTCAGTTAAGCGAGCTCAAACATGCATATTAGTCTGAGACTGTGAAACCGGGCATAACACTTCTTAATTTTGTTATTATATTAGTGTTATATATTATGTTAATGTTATCATTATATACTTGATTGATTAACAGAATTTGTTTTCTTAAAACTGGCAAAAGTCAATTCATGTAGCTATAATGTAAGTGAGGATTATATTTTCTTTTTAAAGCACATTTTTACACAGGAATGCGGAACATGAGACTTGTCCTGATCATCTGTGAATGCAATGGGTATTAAGGGTATTAACCCATATTAATGAAGGGTCCGTCAGAAAGATCCTGTTAGTTTTTGCCTGATCATGTTTTTTTTTTTTTTTTTTTTTTGTATATCAAAAGATAAAAAGAAATAATAATAATGTGACACGGTTGTGTATAAACCTAATTATTGTGAATGGATTGTTATTGATCTTTAAACAATTGACAACAGCTCTGTGGGTAACAGATTCAAATAGTGAAATGAAAAAGTACCTGAGGCACTTACACATCGCATGCTTATTATGAGCAGGTCATAGGCGTGTATAAACAATTTTAATTTGTGTTTAGTTCACTTGGATGTGTATGCGTGCAGACACACAAAATGTTACGTTACACAAAAAATATTATGTAAATGATTATTAAACAGTGTTTTGATCAATATGTCAACGATTCATGCACTTGCCATTTAGTTTATGCATGGTAGCATTTATATTATATTTTTTGCTTTGCTTTTTGTGCAAATGTATGAATACAAAAACTACTAAAACATAAGAAGTGGTTGGTTGAGGATTATTGTTTTCATAACATACAGTATATCCAACAGCTCTTTGTATTGTAACAGAACATGCTGACTTTTAATGACTTCAATCGGATATGAATTGTACGTCTGTGAGTTTGTTTGTGCGCACGTACATACGTGTGCACAATATCTCAACTTTTAAAGAAATGCAATTACCAAAAGCCCATCAGGCAACAAAGTTCTCTTTCCTTTCTTTCCCCCTTCAACATTTCAGAGATAACGCCATCTTAAACTGTCTTGTTTTTAGACTAACAGTGGTTGTGATTGTATGCCGGATGCTGAGAACAAACAATGTTTTATGCAGAATGAGTGGAACTAAAGATGAAACGTTAGTTAGCCATAAGCCAGTTTCAGTTTAGACACTAGTAACCCATCATCTCAAAGAGCCTTTTGTGGAATTGGACTGATGACGTCAAATGAACTCTATAAAGGCATAAATTCATCGTTTGGGTAAAAAAAAACAATATGAGAACAGCAATCCCCTCCCAGCCCCATAAAAACATTTACACTCTTTTCTTTGGCATTAATATCTTCAACTGGCCAAGGCGACTGGTCAGTCCTTGCACATCACAAACTGAATCAACAAAGGGAATATTTTTTTAAGCTAACATTTAGTCTTGTTTAATATGTTGGAGATGCTAGAGTACAGTCATTACCAGGTGAGATGAGACTTTGTTTATTGACCTAGAAGAGAAATTGTTTATATTATGTTTTAACATATTGCAGCATTAATTGATCTGTTTTAATTCTGTTTAGACGGTTTATACACAGAGCAATTATAAAATGATTTAATGTATGCAGTCTGTGATATGTTAAAAATATGTCTAAATGGCTTATTTTTCTATAAAAATGCAGAAACTTTGCAGAATACAAATGAATAGTACAGATAGCATACAGTATTAGTATGTATCTGTCTGACCATATTGGCTTTACCTCTCTGTTTGTGTCTCAGGTGCAGACCCACCTGGAGAGCCCCTCAAAATACCACATCCAGCAGACCCAGAGGCAGCAGGTGAAGCATTATCTATCCAGTGCGCTGGGAACCAAGCTAAGCCCACAGGCCAACACAGGGCCCGGCCCCAGCCAGCCCACGGAACACGGCATGCCCCCTGGACCAGGAGCCAGCGCTCCTAATAGCCCTATGGCCCTTCTCACCCTCAACTGTGAGAAAGAGGTAGATGCAAAAGCTGGCATTGCCAGTTATGTCAGTCAGATTGTCAGAGATTATATTTTGCCAAAGTATGGCGTCAAAATGTGGTGAGTTTTCCTGAGAATGTGTGTGAATAATGTCCATAGACAAATAAGGAAAAGGGCAAAGGTAAAAAAATATTTGATATTGTTCACCTTTGAAAACTTTGGGGTCAGTAAGATTTGCCATTTTTTAGCATTTATGTGATCAAAATAGTAAAAACTGTATTATTTTGAAATAGATTTTCTATTTAAAATAACTGTAAAATTCTATTTTAATATATTTTAAAATGTAATTTATTCCTGTGATGGCAAAGCTGAATTTTCAGCATCATTAGTCCAGTCTTCAGTGTCACATGATCCTTCAGAAATTATTCTTATATGCTGATTTGGTGCTCAAGAAACATTTCTTATTATCAGTGTTGAAAACAGTTGTGCTGCTTAATATGTGTTACAGAACAGAGACTCACAATAAGGATGATATTAATAAAACTGAGGTTTATTGACAGCAGAACTATATACAGACTGGATGGTGAGTATATCACAAGAGATTAAAAGTAGATGAATGGTGAATAGGAATACTGACAGTCTTTATTGTTGAAGATGGATGAGAAAGTTGTGGATGGCGTAGAAGCTGGATGATGGAGCATACACCTCGGGAGAGATACTGGAGATTGGCTGGAGACTTGGAGATACACAGACACGGAGGACTAGGAAGATGATGGAGACACGAAGGATCAGGAGAGACGATGAAGACACGTAGCAAACATAGGATACAGGTAAGTAACGCAAGGTAAGTGAGTCCTTCCTTAAACGAGACCAGACAAAGTGACTGTGTGAGGTGTGTGCTTATATGCTGCCTGCAGTGATGAGGAGATGGGGTGCAGGTGATAACAAAGTGCATACAGGTGAGAATCAAGGAGGGTGCTGGGAAGTGTAGTGCAGACATGGTGGATCTGTGACAGTACTCTCCCCTCCCGGTAGGCACGTCCTCATGCCGTAGATGGATAAACAGGCGAGGGAGGGTGGGCGTCCTGGAGTCTTTAGAGCAGGCATTCTCAACCCTGGTCCTCAAGGGCCACTGTCCTGCAGAGTTTAGCTCCAACCCTAATCAAACACACCTGAACCAGCTAATTAAGCCTTAAGGTTGGACCTAAACTCTGCAGGACAGTGGCCCTTCGAGGACCAGGGTTGAGAACCCCTGCTTTAGAGGAAGGTGAGTGGGCTGTGCAGGCAGGTTATGAAGCCTCTAGGACGGCTCCGGCAGCTATGGGGACCACAGAGGCGCACACTGTTCAGGTGACCACAGTGGCGCAAACCATTCAGGAGGCCAGGGCGGCGCACACCCTTCAGGAGGCCAGGGCAGCGCAGACCCTTCAGGAGGCAAGGGCGGCTCGGGCATTTCAGGGAGCCATGGTGGTTCAAGGAGAGCCCAAAATCTTCTTGGGAGGAGCTACTGACTCTGGAGTGAAGACAGGAGGGACCGGAGATAGAGTCCTCTCTGGACTTGTGATGGAAGGAGAAAGAGTCCTCTCTGGACTTGTGATGGAAGGAGACAAAGTCTTCTCTGGACTTGTGACGGAGGGAAGCAGGGTCCTCTCTGGACTCGTGGCGGAAGGAGGCAAAGTCCTTTCTGGACTCATGACGGAAGGAGGCAAAGTCCTCTCTGGACTCGGGACAGAAGGAGGTGGAGTCCCCTCTCTGGACTCGTGACGGAAAGGAAGCAGAGTCCTCTCTGAACTCAGGATGGAAGGAGGCGGAGTCCTCTCTGGACTCGTGACGGAAGGAGACGAAGTCCTCTCTGGACTTGTGACGGAAGGAGACTAAGTCCTCTCTGGACTCGTGACAGAAGGAGGCAGAGTCCTTTCTGGACTTGTGATGGAAGGAGACAAAGTCCTCTCTGGACTCGTGACAGAAGGAGGCACAGTCCTCTCTGGACTCGTGATAGAAGGAGGCAGAGTCTTCTCTGGACTCGTGACGGAAGGAGGCAAAGTCCTCTCTGGACTCGTGACGGAAGGAGGCAAAGTCCTCTCTGGACTCAGGACGGAAGGAGGCAGAGTCCTCTCTGGACTCGTGACAGAAGGAGGCAGAGTCCTTTCTGGACTCGTGATGGAAGGAGGCAGAGTCCTCTCTGGACTCGTGACGGAAGGAGACGAAGTCCTCTCTGGACTCGTGACGGAAGGAGACTAAATCCTCTCTGTACTCGTGACGGAAGGAGGCAGAGTCCTTTCTGGACTTGTGATGGAAGGAGACAAAGTCCTCTCTGGACTCGTGACGGAAGGAGGCACAGTCCTCTCTGTACTCGTGACAGAAGGAGGCAGAGTCCTTTCTGGACTCATGACGGAAGGAGATGAAGTCCTCTCTGGACTCGTGACGGAAGGAGGCACAGTCCTCTCTGGACTCGTGATGGAAGGAGGCAGAGTCTTCTCTGGACTCGTGACAGAAGGAGGCAAAGTCCTTTTTGGACTCATGACGGAAGGAGGCAGAGTCCCCTCTCTGTACTCGTGACGGAAGGAGGCAGAGTCCTTTCTGGACTCATGATGGAAGGAGACGAAGTCCTCTCTGGACTCGTGACGGAAGGAGGCACAGTTCTCTCTGGACTCGTGATGGAAGGAGGCAGAGTCCTCTCTGGACTCGTGACAGAAGGAGGCAGAGTCCTTTCTGGACTTGTGATGGAAGGAGACAAAGTCCTCTCTGGACTCGTGACAGAAGGAGGCACAGTCCTCTCTGGACTCGTGATAGAAGGAGGCAGAGTCTTCTCTGGACTCGTGACGGAAGGAGGCAAAGTCCTCTCTGGACTCTGGACTCGTGACGGAAGGAGGCAAAGTCCTCTCTGGACTCAGGACGGAAGGAGGCAGAGTCCTCTCTGGACTCGTGACAGAAGGAGGCAGAGTCCTTTCTGGACTCGTGATGGAAGGAGGCAGAGTCCTCTCTGGACTCGTGACGGAAGGAGACGAAGTCCTCTCTGGACTCGTGACGGAAGGAGACTAAATCCTCTCTGTACTCGTGACGGAAGGAGGCAGAGTCCTTTCTGGACTTGTGATGGAAGGAGACAAAGTCCTCTCTGGACTCGTGACGGAAGGAGGCACAGTCCTCTCTGTACTCGTGACAGAAGGAGGCAGAGTCCTTTCTGGACTCATGACGGAAGGAGATGAAGTCCTCTCTGGACTCGTGACGGAAGGAGGCACAGTCCTCTCTGGACTCGTGATGGAAGGAGGCAGAGTCTTCTCTGGACTCGTGACAGAAGGAGGCAAAGTCCTTTTTGGACTCATGACGGAAGGAGGCAGAGTCCCCTCTCTGTACTCGTGACGGAAGGAGGCAGAGTCCTTTCTGGACTCATGATGGAAGGAGACGAAGTCCTCTCTGGACTCGTGACGGAAGGAGGCACAGTTCTCTCTGGACTCGTGATGGAAGGAGGCAGAGTCTTCTCTGGACTCGTGACGGAAGGAGGCAAAGTCCTTTCTGGACTCATGACGGAAGGAGGCAAAGTCCTCTCTGGACTCGGGACGGAAGGAGGCAGAGTCCTCTCTGGACTCAGGACGGAAGGAGGCGGAGTCCTTTCTGGAGTCGGGATGGAAGGAGCTGGAGTCTTCTCTGGACTCTGGTCACGGGCTGGAGCCGGAGTCCTTTCTGGACTCTGGTCACGGGCTGGAGCTGGAGTCCTCTCTGGACTCTGGAATGGGCTGAAGCCACAGGGTCACAGGTAGGATGAGCGGTTATAGGAGGGCATATAGAACACATTGCTTTAATGAGCAGTTGATTGTGTTCCATGGCATCTGTGAAAATAATGATTCATCCAAACCTTCATGGAACAGAGTCATAAGCTCTACATCGTCCAAAAAACAGCTGAAGAAAGCTCCAAGAATGTTTCAGCGTAGGCTACAAGGGGGCGGCCATTTTAAGAAAGGGTGTACAACTGGTCCAGGGGACGGAGTGGAATGCTCATGGTGTCAATCTGTATAGGTCTGATCTTCTGTTACGAAACAGAGACTCACAGAGACTGAGCCTGAATCCGAAATCGCCCCCTAAACCCTCATTCACTATTCGCTACGTTAGTCTACTAATACAGTTCACTTGAAGGAGTGCATGAAAACGAGTGAGTGAATTCGGACAGCCGCTGTGTGTACATCGGCGGCTGTACACTCATTATTGCGGTGCAATGTGGGATTGAATGAGTACACTCAATAATGCCCTATTTGAGGGTATAGGGGGCGATTTCGGATTCAGCCTGGCTGTCTGAGGTGTATGCTGCCTGCAGTGATGAGGAGATGAGGTGCAGGTGATAACGAAGTGCATACAGGTGAGAATCAAGGAGGGTGCTGGGAAGTGTAGTGCTGACATGGTGGATCTGTGACAATATGATTGTGAATACCATCATAAATTTTTTCAGGATTCTTTGATGACTATAAAGTGCAAAATATAATTTTAAATGGAATTCTTCTGTAAAATCATAAATGTCTTTACATTCACTTTGATCAATTTAATGTGTCCATGCTGAATTAAATATTAATTTCTTTATTAAAAATAAATAAATAAAATGTTACTGACCCCAAACTTATGACCTCAAAAACAAGTTATGAAAGTTTCACAACTAAATAGTTTCTCATTATGTATATGTCTAAGAGTGATTGATGATGCTGTAGCGTTTGAACTACTGTACATAAGTGCTGTAAGGGTTTCTAGGAAAGTAAAAGGTGTGAGCTGGGGACAAAAGCACAGTGGTTCTAATACATTATTCATGTGTGGTGTATGATCATCTTTCATTGTCCACAGAGCGCATTATCATATTAATTTAGCATTATGACTTTCTTACTAACATAGATCTAATTAATACTTTGGGGCTTGAAGCACTTATTACAAGGTGATGTAAACACATTGTGCTCTTAATATTTAAATGTGTACAGATGGATGATGTAATTGAAGACATCATAAGTTTGGAATCCAGCTACAACGATGATATTCTTGGGTTCATGGATGCAGGACTTCAAATGACTAATGCGGTAAGGATTGCACTTAGTTTTATTTAAGATTCATATAATCACCTTAACAGTCAGCACATGCACTAACATCTTTTTGGTTATAATTTTTTTCAGATTCCAGTTTCTGCAAACCTGTTGGACATGTACAGCAATCATGCTCTTCCTCCAGCTGGGGTTAACATTAACAACTCCTGCTCTAACCTACCATCTGTCAAAAGGGAATTATCTGGTATATCCACTTTGTCTTATCTATCATTATAGTAAATAATAATTTTTGGTTACCATTTCACAGCCCACCATGCTTAGGAATGGAAGTATCCATATTGTGTGCAGTTTCGAATGCACAATATCAATGAAAGATATATTGTATCAAATAGTTACCCCAGCACCTGGCATGATGCACATAATGGACAAGCCTGGACCATGTGGCAAGTTTGACACTTATCAAAGGCCTGAAGGCTTTCCAGTAGGTATGTTTTCCGTTCCTCGGCCACTGAAGGCCCTAAGCATGAATAAAGTGTTGTTGTTTTTTGTCCAGAGATTGTACATTAACATCTAGAACATATTATCTGATAAACTGATGCGTCAACAAGGTTTACATTTGAAATTACTTTTAAATACATATTAAGTCAAGAAAAGATATTTTCAAACAAAATGCACAGTTGGCATGTTATAAATCGCCTGTGTATTTAATCAAGACAGTAACTGCACACAATATGGACACTTGTAAAACATGCTACACACGCACACATTGGTGTTTTTAGTTTTAAAATACAGACATTTTTACATTTAAGAATTACTAGTGAACATCAACACATTAGAATACATTGGCACACTACGGAAGAAACTGAATAATGTAATAGAAAGTTAAAACTGTGAAGTTGACCACAATAAATGTGAAGTTATTTCAGTTAATATAATTGCGCGTTTCAGAAGCAGAGGTCAGAGCCTTGGCAAAAGAGAGACAAAAGAAGGACAACCACAACCTCAGTGAGTCTGATCATCACGCATGAACATCTGAAATAATTTATTTTTGTATATTTTAAATTATACAAATTATAATACAAATGTGTGACCATATCTTTATTGGCTTTTCTATCCATGTAGTTGAAAGAAGAAGGCGTTTTAATATAAATGACAGAATTAAGGAGCTGGGGACATTAATTCCCAAGTCAAATGATCCGTAAGTCCGTAAATTTATTTCAAAATGAAAATAAACTGGTTTAAAATTACAGTCGAACCTAAATTTATTCAGACACCTTCAACATTTTCTCACATTATCAGTTTATTCACTATAGTTTAGAATATGGTAATAAAATATGACAAGAACTCTGTTAAACTGTGTCAGAACAAATTCATCTTGATCTTAGATAACTTTGATAGAAAGATATGTAATGGATTACAATCAACCAATCAGCTGTTAAATTTAAGTACACAATTAGATAATACTAATTTAGTTCAACCAATTACCAAGCAATGATTAATGTTGTTCAGTCTGGTGTAAAAGGTCACACTTTTAAAAAACACTTAAGCAAAACATGGTCAGGTCAAAGTCTGAATAATTTTACTGGTAACCAAGTCCACTGTATGAAGAATCTTTGGGTATAATGTGTCACAGTTTACTTTATTTTGCTATCCTCACTTAAATAAATTAACTATAGTGTCCTGCACCCACTAGTAAAAAATTATATCTGGTGTCTGAATAATTTTTGGTTTGACTGTGCATATATTTTGTATTTATATATTCAGCCTAATAATCTATAATCTATACCAGTATGTGTAAGTTTAGTGGTTACAAACCAATGCCAAATGCCAGCTCTGGTTTGGTTTTTGCAGGGACATGAGGTGGAATAAGGGGACCATCCTGAAAGCTTCAGTGGATTATATTAAGAAACTGCAGAAAGAGCAGCAGAAAGCAAAAGAGCTGGAAAACAGACAAAAGAGACTAGAACATGCAAACAGACATCTTCTGCTTCGTATTCAGGTAAACCAAACGATAAAAGCTACTCACTGCGATTGGTTAAAAGCTCTTGGCAGCTAGTCACATGATTAGATTTTTGCAGACAAATGTTTCAACATGCCCTTTGACAAAACATTTTTGAAGTTAGATGTCGAAACACAGAGCATAACATTGCTTTGAAAGCTTATGAAGTATGCTCAGTGCTTCAGCTGCATGAAATTCGAAAGTTACACTCAAGTAATTCATTATGGGGAATTTCCCTCATTTTGACACATGGCATTTGGTTCACAGTATCCCTACTGTTTTCCCTACTGTTTGCATCGCTGTGTTATTCTAAAGTGCGTGTATTTGTAATTTCTGTCCAGGAGCTTGAGATGCAAGCCCGTGCTCATGGACTCGCTGTTATACCCTCTCCCAGCCTTTATTCCACTGACCTGGTGGCTCGAGCTATCAAACAAGAGCCCGGTATGGGGAACTGCACGTCCGATTTGTACTCGCACCTCCCCAGTCCTGACATGTCCCGCCCCACTACTCTGGACCTCAACAATGGCACTATTAGCTACAACGACAGCCCCACGGAGGAAGGGGAACCGGGAGTCTACGAGAGCCCCAACAAGACCTCCGCCAAGCTGGAGGACATGCTTATGGACAACACCCTGTCTCCAGTGGGCAGCAGTGACCCCCTGCTTTCCTCCGGCTCCCCCATCCCATCCAACAGCAGCGGCAGCAGCAGTATGGATGAACATGAAAATGGCTGTTAGCATCACAAACAAAACTACGATGAACCAAAGTTAGACGATTAGATGTTTCTTTGTATAATGAAATGTTACAGTACCAATGTTACATTCAGGTGGTTTCCTTTCAATCCAGATCATGTGTAACATGAAGCGCACTTTTAAGTACAGTACTTATCTTGTATTTTAGAATATTTAGCGTGTGTATACATTCATACATATTTTTTCATATATTATTTTGGGGTTTACTAGTTAAGAGTGACAGATTTGAACAATTTCTTGATTTATGAAGGATTTCTTCAGAGCAATATTGTCCACATTGTACATTTTCTAGAGGTGGAGTAATCAGTAACACGTCTAGGCATGTGCAATTCAGTTCGTTTCTACAACTTGTAATTAACTCTAAAAGCAACTTCAAAACATGACTGCAGACATCTCTACAAGAGAAACATTTACAAGTCTGATAGTAGTTAGAAGCAGTCTGATTTACGACGTCCAATCGTTAACATTAATTCATTGAATTATTTTCAACAAATGCTTGTTAATGATATAATTAAACATGTTGGCCAGTGGTTACCATCTAATGACGTCTGTTTGCCTGTCAGATTCCTCGTATGACCATGAGAGAGGCGTTGGAAATGTAGAACATTTTAGATTTGTACTGTCACTGTCTGGTTTGATTTCAGTAGTTTGTATTTTGCACAGCCTGGTAGATTTTATCATTCAGCCACAGTTTTTAAATCAGTAAGCTGTGATTATTATGTGCAATCACTTAGACAGGTTTAGATGGTTTAGACAGGATACTAACATTATCATCAAAATCCTGACTTATGATAATGTACTAATTTTATTACAATGATATCGGGTATACATAATTATGAATGACTTGCTATTGAACAGCTAAAATACAATCCTTGTCTCTTTATATTTGACCTTATCAGCTCATTGGCTGTCTACTGACATTTTTAAAGGTCAAATAAGGTCTCAAAAGTGATGTAGTTTTATTTATGCAACAAATCATTAATGAAGACAGGAGTGAACATTTATATCAGATCTGATTTAAATCTAATCGTTTTCTCGATCTCTTTATATGCATTGTTATTAGGTAATTTTTAAATATACAGTACTGTTATATCCTGAATAATGCATGCATTTCAAAGGTCTTATACTATGTATGACTTGTACTATAGGGTAAATGATTACTGAGAATCCTGCAAGTGCTGTTTTTATTTTTAAGGCTTATAAAGACTACAAGAGAAAGATACATTCATGGAATACCAAACCAATGGTGTCATGTTTTCACACATATCTATGGTATTTGTGATGGTGAAGCTATTGTTGCTCTCAAACATAATATATCTTTCTCTTCACAACAGTCGTTTTTTTAATAAGTGCATTGTTTATTAGAAACTTGCATGCATTACATTAGGCAGACTTTTTTAAATTCAAGATTAACCAGAATGTCCCTTTATTTAATATGAAATGGTGGGAAAGAAACCCTTTAACGCAACTAAGAAGGATCTTCACATATCAAGTCTATACATATTCTTTTATTCACGGCCATTTACAAAAATGGCTTTTACAGCAATTGTTTTAAATGTAAAACACTTAAATGCCCATGATATATACAAAATAAAAAGGAAATAGAAGCTGTGTCGAGAATAATACACAAGCAGAAATTGTTAAAGCTAAGAGGCTCCCCATATGTAAACATTGGAGTCAGAGGATATGTGAGCTGAGGTCTCAACGAAGTGAACCAGTGCTGAGCTCATCACACCACTTCTCATACGCTCGGAACAGAGTGCCTTCATTAGTGTCGTTGAAGATTTCTAAAAGGAATGAGGAAAGAATATTCTTTTATTAACCTCAAGAATTAAGTTTCACATATTTCACTGTATGTATATACTATATATTGCGATTAATTGCATCCAAAATAAGTTTGTTTACATAATATATGTGTGTGTACTGTGTATAATTATTATGTATATAATAACGTTTAAAACTAGCCATAAGGATAGGATAGGATAGGACAATATAGGCAGAGATATAACTATTTAAAAATCTGGAATCTAAGGTTGCAAAAAAGCCTAAATATTGAGAAAGTCGCCTTTAAAGTTGTCCAAATGAAGTCCTTAACAATGCATATTACTACTAATAATACATTTTTGATATATTTACGGTAGGAAATTAACAAAATATCTTCATGGAACATGATCTTTACTTAATATCATAAAGGAAAAATCTATCATTTTGACCCATACAATGCTATTGCCACAGATATACCCGTGTGACTTATGACTGGTTTTGTGGTCCAGGGTCACGTGTATAAATACACACACATGCATGTATATATTTAAGAAACATGATATATTTATATATAATATAATGATATAAATATATATACAGTATATACATGCAAATATGTCTTAAATATTTACGTGTGTGACACATATATTATGTAAACACAAATTTTTATTTTAGATGCGATTTATCGTTTTGAAAGCACTTACCCTACTTGAAACTTGCATATATATATATATATATATATATATATATATATATATATATATATATATATATATATATATATATATATATATATATATATATATATATATATATATATATATACACACATACACTCACCTAAAGGATTATTAGGAACACCATACTAATACTGTGTTTGACCCCCTTTCGCCTTCAGAACTGCCTTAATTCTACGTGGCATTGATTCAACAAGGTGCTGAAAGCATTCTTTAGAAATGTTGGCCCATATTGATAGGATAGCATCTTGCAGTTGATGGAGATTTGTGGGATGCACATCCAGGGTACGAAGCTCCCGTTCCACCACATCCCAAAGATGCTCTATTGGGTTGAGATCTGGTGACTGTGGGGGCCATTTTAGTACAGTGAACTCATTGTCATGTTCAAGAAACCAATTTGAAATGATTCGAGCTTTGTGACATGGTGCATTATCCTGCTGGAAGTAGCCATCAGAGAATGGTCATAAAGGGATGGACATGGTCAGAAAGAATGCTCAGGTAGGCCGTGGCATTTAAACGATGCCCAATTGGCAATAAGGGGCCTAAAGTGTGCCAAGAAAACATCCCCCACACCATTACACCACCACCACCAGCCTGCACAGTGGTAACAAGGCATGATGGATCCATGTTCTCATTCTGTTTACGCCAAATTCTGACTCTACCATCTGATTGTCTCAACAGAAATCGAGACTCATCAAACCAGGCAACATTTTTCCAGTCTTCAACTGTCCAATTTTGGTGAGCTTGTGCAAATTGTAGCCTCTTTTTCCTATTTGTAGTGGAGATGAGTGGTACCCGGTGGGGTCTTCTGCTGTTGTAGCCCATCCGCCTCAAGGTTGTGCGTGTTGTGGCTTCACAAATGCTTTGCTGCATACCTCGGTTGTAACGAGTGGTTATTTCAGTCAAAGTTGCTCTTCTATCAGCTTGACTCAGTTGGCCCATTCTTCTCTGACCTCTAGCATCAACAAGGCATTTTAGCCCACAGGACTGCCGCATACTGGATGTTTTTCCCTTTTCACACCATTCTTTGTAAACCCTAGAAATGGTTGTGCATGAAAATCCCAGTAACTGAGCAGATTGTGAAATACTCAGACCGGCCCGTCTGGCACCAACAACCATGCCACGCTCAAAATTGCTTAAATCACCTTTCTTTTCAGGAGATTGTCTTGACCAGGACCACACCCCTAAATGCATTGAAGCAACTGCCATGTGATTGGTTGATTAGATAATTGCATTAATGAGAAATTGAACAGGTGTTCCTAATAATCCTTTAGGTGAGTGTGTGTATATATATATATATACATGAAAATACATGAAATTGCTTAAGCCTCTACAGTAGTCTGGGTCATATTTTCTCAGTGTTTCATGGTTTCAATATTTTCAAGGAGGAAGTGATGTCAAACAACCTGGCCATGCTGGCATCTACCAATGTGACTGATGAAGTTGTGGCAAAATATTATACCAAAATATGAGTCTAAATGGTGTGATGTTTGATATAAACAACAAAAATATGGCATGTATTTTCCCCTCTCTTGTTGATAAGTTGATAAGGCAGTTTACTAACCATGCACAATTATGGTTCATTGTGTTTTATGATTTGAATTTGGCATTATTTTTCAGCCTTTTGACCAACTTTGAGCTTGAGCTTTTGTCTTTAAGCATGTCAAGATTCGATTGTATTACCTGCTCTCCCGAGGCCTGTTGGTAAAGGCATTCTCACGAGTCCACCAGAATGCTGTAGTCTGTTACATAGAGATTTCTGCACCAAAGCAAAAGTGCAGTCTTGATGCCAAACCGGCAGCTCTAGTCCCAGCATGCAGCAGACGATCCTGAACTTCTCCTCCTCTGTGAGCAACCCCATCTCACGCGCCACATACACCATGTACGCCATATCAATATTCACTGCTTCACCATGGAGAAGAGCTGGTAGGACTTTCTAAAACATGAAAAAAAGGAATGATTAAGTATTTCACATGCAGTTCTTGCTGCATTTTGCATGTATGTAAAACCAAAGCCCGAAACACAGTCTCAGGCACTCTAATGTGGAGAAACAGCAAAGAAATCTGAGAACATTTTTCAGACTCTCTACATTCCTAAAATATAATCACCCAGGAAAAGAATATTAAAAACCTTAAGGCGAAACGTCTCAGTCATCAGAGAAAGCCTTTAATCTACAACCCCACCCAACCCTTTGAAAATAGTACAAATTTCATTTCGAAGAAATTAAGAGACCATTTCTAGTTCGGGGCTGATCAGGTGACCGAAGTCAACCAGTCTGTCAAGATCATCCTCCCACAGGTTTGGAGCTAATTCTTCCAACATGGTTTCTATAGCGAGACGGGTGGAAACAGAAGCATAGTCAATGCGGTCGTCTTCTAAAACCATGGCGGACTGGAACTTGGAGTCTAACAGGAACTGTCCCTGTGTTTCTAGAAGTTCAAACAGCCCTCTGTGCTTCATGAGAGCCATCTACAACAATATAAATATAAATTAATTAAAATGTATTCGACAAATACAGTTGCTAGGACCCTTTCTCAATACCTAGGTGACTTTCTTAAAACTCTTCAGCTTGGCAGAGCAGTTCATTTCATATTCAAAATGCATTAAAAGTACCAAAACACTTCATACATATCTCAAATCAAGTCATTATTCCATAACATTAAGGTTGCCACCCAACAAATACACTTTCTCACTAAAACACTAACAGGTAGCATTATACCATTTTGTAACATTTATTTTTACAAAGAATGACACTTCACTATTGTTTAGAATTCACTGCAGAATATGTGATATATTCCCATGTTTCCATTGCATTCAAAGAATCCAGATACTACTTGTATGGATAGTAATTGATAGACTAAAACCTGTATAAGGGTTCAGCATCTACATATAATTGTTTTGATAGCATTTATTTTTTTAGATTTAGAATATATTTCAATATGGCATTACTGTAGTCTCAAATCATTTTCTGTGTTATGTTAGGTTTTGAACTTAAAGGAAGAGTTCACCCAAAAATGAAAATCATTTACTCACCCTCAAGTTGTATTAAACCTGTAATGAATTTCTTTCTTCTGTTGAACATAAAGGAAGATATTTTGAAGAATGTTGGTAACCAAACAGTTACTGCTGGTCCCCATTGACTTCCATTGTAAATAAAAATACTATGGGAGTCAATGGGGACCAGAAATTGTTTGGTTACCAGTTCCTCACCATATCTTCTTTGCTGGTTAGCACAAGAAATAAATTAATACAGGTTTGGAACCACTTAAGGTTGAGTAAATGATGACAGAATTTTCATTTTTGGGTGAACTATCCCTTTAAGTTTAATAGTTTTGGCCTGATTTTTAGTGAGGGTTGTGTATAAGTGAGAAATCAATTAATGTGATTTGATGGAAATTGAATGCATTTTGTGAGAAAACAATGAAGGTGACCTTAGTATTGAGAAACTGGTCCTAGCGATTGTAATAAAAACTGCAATAATAAATATGGTAAAAAAGAATACAACTTTTTAAATGTACCTTCAGCATTTCTGCAAGACCATTAGATATGTGCCTGCGAGGAATTGTCTGTATAAACGACCTGTCCAAGAATGCAGCAACAGGTGCAATGTAGGTGCCTAGCTTATTCTTGCAGTTTGCAAAATTCACACCCGTCTTTGCTCCGACACTAGCATCGATGTAGGACAAAAGGGTGGTGGGAACACGAATGTATGGAGTGCGCCTTCTGTATAGGGATGCTGCGAGACCCACGATATCCAGGCAGACCCCACCACCGATGGCAATGATGGGCTCTGTGCGTCGGTCGATACCAAACTGGTGGACTTCCTCCAGTATCTTCAGGGCCATTTCCATGGACTTGTTCTCCTCCGTAGTGGGCAGGGGCAGGATCCGGTACAGGACATGTCTGGCCTCAAGGTAGTCGGTGACCTGAGAACCATAGAGATTGTACACTACCTCATCCATGACTATGAAGCGTTTTAACGGCTTGGTGCTGGACCGTACGACCTCAAGCTGCTCAGTGTCTCTGATGTGGCCCAAAAGCAGAGTGTCATTGCTGGGGTCAAGAAGGTTTTTGGTCTGAGTAACTGTATATGTGAAGGTGATGGGGGTGACCACTGTCCAGGTGGTGCCACTAGAGGAGGTGCTTTCGTAACTGCAACATATAAAGCTCATAACTCATTTTGTAGCTTGTTTTTTATTTTTTTATTTTTAATATGTCAAATTGAATATTACAAAAAAGATACGTTGTGCTACCTTAGTACATTATTTCTGTTCTCAAACTTGTTGACGACAATAGTCAAGAATATCTAAACTAATAACTTTTTACATTTAAATTTTCAAACGTTACACATATTTGCATAGCCAGCTATGGCCTTTCATCCTTGCTCTTTCAGCATGCTGTGCAGATTTCTCTAAATCTATCTATTTGTCTGAAAACCGTTATATCTTTTAAATATTTAGGTGTAAAAGTCCCGTTGGGTGTAGTTTTCTCCTAAAACACTGTGTAGCAACATTAACCACTACAAAACTTTTCTGCTTTGCATAAGTGGATGGTTGCAATGGATAAGCAAACTGAGCTTGTATTTGACTCCTCTCATTTTACTGGAGACTTAGTGTGAAGTAAAGAGATATATGGATGAAATAAAATTGTAGCTCTATTCGTATGTCGGTTAACAATAGCAAAACAACACAGATGTTGTTATAAAATAATGTAGCCTACATGAAATGCCCAAAGTAATCATAATTAACCTGGAAAATGGGTCTTTTAACAATAGAAAAACAGAAAAAAACCCTGCTGTACCCTTTATATATATATATATATATATATATATTAAGGATACAGCAGGTACAGAGATGTTTCTCAGGACAGTAGGAGTTATTTGGACGTGATGAAATGTTGATCCTAATGTAAGTTAATTCATAAAACTTGAATAAAAACTTGAATAAAACTAAGCAGTTTCAAAGTTTCCACATAAAGCACACATGACAACGTTTTTAGAAATAAAATAATATAAGTGTTTCTGTGAATGTTCAGAATACTTATTAATTCATACGCACATTTTAGCAGCTGAAACTCGTCCTTTCATTCCTTTCTTCACATTTTGCCCTGCTTTGCGTTTCCACGTCCCCTTCACCTGCACCAGGCTGAAAACCGTTTCCTTCGGCTTGTTGAGGTTTTCCATCGTCGAGGTCTCCAAGGATGGGTGGCAAGGAACTGCTGACTGTCGAATTTCGGGCGTAATAACTGTTAAAGGTTTCGCAGGTCTCTCCATAATTGAAGCGTCGAAATATATTGGGTGCATCAGCAGGAATCAGGGAGGAGCTTGCGAGGAAAACTTATGAAAGATTCGCTCTCTCTCCTAAACCGTGATCTTTAACTTACACAACTCAGGTTTGGTATATGATCAGTTACATATGATGATGCCCACACGTGCACAAAACTCCCCGAAGCGGGTGAGTTATGAAATATGGCGAGATGTTATGTGAGAGCTAAATGGAGAGTTATGTAAATGGTAAAAGTCATTTTCATGCTACATTATTTTATTTGATCAAAAATATCTTATAAGCTATGTCTCACAAAAAATTAAAAATGTATGTAATGTATTATTATTTATTTTTTTATGCCTAATGTTTTACAAAAAAAAAAAAAAAAAAAAAAAAAAAAAGTCATGGGGCACCTAACTGTATTGTAGCATATTCATGGCATCCAAAGACTATGTCAATATCAATGTTTAGAGAAGGCGATGACTTTTATATGATGATGATGATGATGATGATGCACTCGAAGATGATGCCTATGATAATGTGTAGCTATTGTTTCTGTCATTATGTAATATGCATGCAGCATGGATAACAATCATAATGTTTGTGACATCCTCTTTTTATCCCAGTTATTAGACAAAATTGTTAATGATCTTAAATGCAACTAAAACAATGAATAAAATAAGAAATATCAGGAAAAGACCCTGTTGAAGTCATTGCATAAAGTTAAGCTGGTTTAACAGGTTCACTCTGTTTGATAAGCAACCATGTGCACAATTAAGCAAAGTTTGTGCAGACCATAGTCCTGACCTTTGCACACCACATTCCAAAATATCAAGTTACCCATCATGCACTTTGGAATTACTGTAGCCTACTTTTGTGTTTGCTTTTGATGGGATACATTAAGTATAGTAACTTTTTATTAAAATTGGATATAGTTTAGCAAATTCCTGTTCCTGTTTGACTGAAAGAAAAAAAAAAAAAATATATATATATATATATATATATATATATATATATATATATATATATATATATATATATATATATATATATAATCAATAAGTCATGACAACATATAAAATAAGTAATTTTTGTAAGTTAAAGTTTTAAAGTAAGTAAAGTTAAAGTAAGTAAAGTTTTACAAGATTCAACTCATTTTTTCAATTTAATATCATTCAAGTTGACTTACACAGCCCAGTTGATTGTGCTTAAAAATTTAAGAAATTTTTACAGTCATTTAAAAGTTGAGTCTGTTTTGAATATGAGGGTCACATGACTTGGTTTAATTTTTTGTGGTCTGACCTAAAACCAATACGTTCGCCTATGGTGCAGGACATTTTGACTTAGATATAAGATATATAAAGCAGTTATATATCTTACTTTTCTTCAGTGTTCGCACTTGGTGTTCAAGATTCAAGAGTTTTATTTGTCACATACACAGTTATATACAGAATATACAACCGGCAAGAAATGTAAACGCTCCATGGACAGTGCAAATTCACAGTTAAAAACACAAATTATAATAGAAATAGAATAAAAAAGTACTCTCTCTCTCTCTCTCTCTCTCTCTCTCTCTATATATATATATATATATAAAGAAGTGGAATAAAATAAGTGAAATAATCTGCAGTGAGTAAACTGTAGACTTATAAATATGTGGTTAACAGAAATGTACAAAGAAGTATAATGTGCAAACAGGTTTATAACAGGCTGTAACCACGAGACCAGAAAGTGCAGTGCAATCTCAGTATGTTGATGGTCACGTGATGTTAAGTGACTGAGTTCAGGAGTCTGATGGCCTGGGGGAAGAAGCTCCTCCTGAGTCTCTCAGTTTTGGCCATCAGGCTTCGGAAGCGCTTACCAGATGGCAGCAGCGTGAAATGAGGGTTTGCAGGGTGATTAGAGTCCTTGATGATTTTAGTAGCTCTACCTTTGCAGTGTTTGGTGTAGACGTCCTGCAGAGACGGGAGAGCTGACCCTGAGATACGCTCGGATAAGCGCACGACTCTTTGCAGGGCTTTGCAGTCATGACTGGTGCTGTTCCCATACCACGCTGTGATGCACTGAGTTGCCCTCAATCACTCCGGGGTAGAAATCACGTTTTGGGGCAGGGTTGGGCTGGAGCCTTCAGAGGAGATTGTTATGGCCTTCAAGCTGCAACCTCCCCTAGTTTCTTGAAGCCAATACGGAAGTAACTTAAACTGCAATTCATCGACTGGCCACTAGGACTCCAGAAGGGACCAGAATCTCATTGAGCCTAACTTTGCCTAACTTTACAGCAGAGAGAGAGAGAGAGAGAGAGAGAGAGAGAGAGAGAGAGAGAGAGAGAGAGAGAGAGAGAGAGAGAGAGAGAGAGAGAACATATTTACAGCCTGGTACGAATTGTGGTTTTGGTCTATATGGCTAATTTTGCCCTTCATGACAACTGTGAGGGGGGTGAATTTTTTTTATAACTCTATAAAGCCACTGTGAGTGACAGGTGGATAGCCTTTTAGCCTCTGTCTGTTAGTCAATGCATCACCTCAGCTCCACCCACATCCCGCCTGTTTGCCAATTTTCTGTTATCCGGGTGTGGCCTGCCAAGATGGCAATGGCCAGCTCGACCCTACTTTACGCTTCAAAACTGCTCTTCAGAATCCTATAGATGATGTCATGGACACTATGTCCATATTTTTTTATAGTCCCCCATGCATGTATACCCTTCTCAATCTATATTTTGAGTTACATAATTGTGCAAATGTTAATATTTACATGGAAAAACTGATATTATTATATTTAGTTGACTACATATATTTGCATTTTTAGATATCTTCTTGCAGGGTTTCACACAGCTCATTGTATGCCTGCGGGGTGAGCAGGGGTGTTCAGCCCTGCCCTACAAAATCTACCATCCTGCAGTTTAGCTCCAACCCTGATCAAACACTCCTGAAAAATCTTCAGGATTACTTGAAAATTGTATACTGTGTCATACTGTATAATTACATTATATGCTTTATAGGGATGGAGCTAAACTCTGCAGGACAGTGGAGCTTAAGGGCTAATTACATTCTGTCACCATAATATAGCATAATATAAGTCATTTTTAGGAGTGATCACCAATCTAAAATAACAACATTCATTTTTAATGAACAACTTTCATATAAACTGCTCAAACGGGTAGGTTTGTGTGGGGCGTGAACTAGGATTCACAAGGGTCAGACAGCAGAAGCCTCAAGCTCAACCGTGCTCAGAAGCGCATTACGTAGCGTGTACACGCACACGGGAGAGAGCTGGGGACGGAAACGTAATGCACTGACTGAGAATTCGTTAACTTGTGTAAGTGCGTGACGTGATAGTTTGCATAACGTTTATGCCTGTAAGTTGGGCTTGTGCAACAGGGAACGCGGCCAACACAACTCTTCAAACTACGCGGATTCGGTAGTATGCAGGCAGCAAAAGGTAGGAATGTCGCTTTGTATTCCCGAACTACCGATTGCTAAATGACAAGTCAATCTGCACATTTTCTAATAACGTCAGTTTTGTTTGTTGCAGCAGATCTAATGCGTGCTTAATGTAACTCTTACTGAGAATGTACACAGCCGAAAATAACTTTAAAAGCCACGAGTGGGATTCCAGTCAGGGTTAGTGTGTTACTGAACTCGGTCAGAGGTGTCCGGTAGTGTCACACACTATTAAAAATAAAGGTTAAAAAAAGGCTTTTTTTGAAGCGGTGCAACCATTTTTGTTTCACGAAAGAACCAGTTCTTAGAAGAACATTTATATATAAAGTATAAAGAAAAACATTATATATATATCGTCTATAAAGAACATTTTGTACAATGGAAATGTTCCATGGATGTTAAAGGTTCTTAATGAAAATGCCAGTAAATCAACACATTTTTAAGAGTGGAGACTAGTAGTGAACGTGCAGCAAAACAGAATTATTATTATTATTATTTATTTATTTATTTATTTTGCTGAAGACGCTCCAATCACAGACCTTCAAATTAAAGGGATAGTTCACCCAAAAATGAAAATTATCCGATGATTTACTCCCCCTCAAGCCATAGGTGCATATGACTTTCTTCTTTCAGACGAATACAATCAGAGATGTATAAAAAAATGTCCTGGCTCTTCCAAGCTTTATAATGGGAGTGAATGGCGGTCCGGATTTTGAAGGCAAAAAAAGTGCATCCATCCATCATAAAAGTAATCCATACGGCTCCAGGGGGGTTAATAAATGCCTTCTGAAGCAAAGCAATGTGTTTAAAAATGTCCATATTTAAAACCTTATAAACTACAATAACTAGCTTCTGACAGACGGCCATACACATCGTTTTATGGTGAAATGTAACCCTTGACCTGACGCATGACGCATTGACGAACGTGGAAGTGCAGAGGGGCTTGAGTTTGTTGCCCAGCCCTATTAGTTTGAACCGCGAGAGTCATCAAAGCTTACGCTACCCCTACATCCGACATCATACTTCGCGTCAGGGGTTACTCTTTTGGCGACTTGCATAGACTGTCAGCCGGAAGCTAGTTATTTTAGTTTATAAAGTTTTAAATATGGATATTTTTCTTACAAAAAACTCATCGCTTTGCTTCAGAAGCTTTGCTTTATTAACCCCCCTGGAGCCGTATGGATTACTTTTATGATTGATGGATGCGCTTTTTTGGGCTTCAAAATCAGGACCGCCATTCACTCCCATTATAAAGCTTGGAAGAGCAATGATATTTTTTTAATATAACTCAGATTGTCTTTGTCTGAAAGAAGAAAGTCATATACACCTATGGCTTGAGAGTGAGTAAATCATGGGATAATTTTCATTTTTGGGTGAATTATTTCTTTAAGTGAAATGTTTCGAGTTCATAATAATGGGTCTTTTGTTAGCTTAGACAGCAAATTGCACCCAGAATTTTTGGCATCTTGGATTGATTGCAAGACAAGTAACATGATTTTTCAAAGGCTACAAGGTCATCTGATACTATGTGACCTGTATGAGTAATACATTACACAGTCTTGATGTGTTATGTAACCAGTTCCCACTTATAAATCTTAGTTTAGGCCAACTACAAGTTAGCAGACATCAGTAATTTAAGTGTTGTAGCTGTATCACATACAGTGATAGAGAGTACTAATACTACTTGTTCACTAATCCATCTTTTTAATATTAGTTTCAGACACTCCTGTGGAGTTTGTCGTTGAGTACCTTCTGAAGGCTAAAGAGATTGTGGAGAATAATGCAAATATTCCAGCTGAGCTGCATGATAGTCTTCAGAAGGCCCTGGACATCGCTAGCGGATTGGATGGTTACCTTGAACAAATGAGCAGCCAGGAGAGTGAACCGTTGGCTGAGTTGTATAGGTAACTATTCACCCAAAACTCTGTGGGCAGCAGATTACTAGTTCTGTCAATGATGTGTCTTTATTTAGGGTGTGTTTCTGTGTTTGTCCTAAAGCTGCTTGTGCAGTGCAAGCTTATTTGGCTACCATTCACATGCTTTTATGTTATTGTAATAAAGTATGTTCATGCAATATACACATCATAGATTGACATAGACTCACATTATTCATTTTCTGTAGGAAATCAGTTTCTCATGACTGGAATAAGGTGCACGAGGATGGAAAAACCTTATTCAGGCTTCCTATTACATGCATCACTGGACAGGTAGAAGGTATACATTTTGAAAATACAAATAGTTTTTAATTACAAGATTTAGTCATTTAATCTCCATTTTGCATACTTTATTTGATCAGTTCATACTACCTTTCAAAAAGTTTGGGTCTGAAAGATTTTTTTTTTTTTTACTTTATTCAGCAAGAATGCATTAAATTGACCAAACGTGACAATAAATACATATATATATTTTTTAGCATTATATTTCTAATAAATGCTGTTCTTTTGACCTTTCTAGTTATTAAAGAATCCTGAAAAAACGTATCACTGTTCCCACAAAATATTAAGCATCAAACCCATTTTCAACTGTGATAATAATAAGCAATGTTACTTCAGCATCAAATCATCATATAAGAATTATTTCAAAAGGATCGTGTGACACTGAATACTGAATATTCAGCTTTGCCATCACAAGAATAAATTATGCTTTAAAACATATAAATAGAAAAGTTATTTTATATTGTAATAATACACTCACCTAAAGGATTATTAGGAACACCATACTAATACTGTGTTATTCACAATACTGTGTCGCCTTCAGAACTGCCTTAATTCTACATGGCATTGATTCAAGAAGGTGCTGAAAGCATTCTTTAGAAATGTTGGCCCATATTGATAGGATAGCATCTTGCAGTTGATGGAGATTTGTGGGATACACACCCAGGGCACGAAGCTCCCGTTCCACCACATCCCAAAGATGCTCTATTGGGTTGAGATCTGGTGACTGTGGGGGCCATTTTAGTACAGTGAACTCATTGTCATGTTCAAGAAACCAATTTGAAATGATTCGAGCTTTGTGACATGGTGCATTATCCTGCTGGAAGTACCCATCAGAGAATGGGTACATGGTGGTCATAAAGGGATGGACATGGTCAGAAACAATGCTCAGGTAGGCCGTGGCATTTAAACAATGCCCAATTGGCACTAAGGGGCCTAAAGTGTGCCAGGAAAACATCCCCCACACCATTACACCACCACCACCAGCCTGCACAGTGGTAACAAGGCATGATGGATCCATGTTCTCATTCTGTTTACGCCAAATTCTGACTCTACCATCTGAATGTCTCAACAGAAATCGAGACTCATCAGACCAGGCAACATTTTTCCAGTCTTCAACTGTCCAATTTTGGTGAGCTTGTGCAAATTGTAGCCTCTTTTTCCTATTTGTAGTGGAGATGAGTGGTACCCGGTGGGGTCTTTTGCTGTTGTAGCCCATCCGCCTCAAGGTTGTGTGTGTTGTGGCTTCACAAATGCTTTGCTGCATACCTCGGTTGTAACAAGTGGTTATTTCAGTCAAAGTTGCTCTTCTATCAGCTTGAATCAGTCGGCCCATTCTCCTCTGACCGCTAGCATCAACAAGGCATTTTCGCCCACAGGACTGCCGCATACTGGATGTTTTTCCCTTTTCACACCATTCTTTGTAAACCCTAGAAATGGTTGTGCGCGAAAATCCCAGTAACTGAGCAGATTGTGAAATACTCAGACCGGCCCGTCTGGCACCAACAACCATGCCATGCTCAAAATTGCTTAAATCACCTTTCTTTCCCATTCTGACATTCAGTTTGGAGTTCAGGAGATTGTCTTGACCAGGACCACACCCCTAAATGCATTGAAGCAACTGCCATGTGATTGGTTGATTAGATAATTGCATTAATGAGAAATTGAACAGGTGTTCCTAATAATCCCTTAGGTGAGTGTATTTCACAATATTACTGTGTGTTGCGTACTGTGTATTAATGATCAATTATAAATGCACCCTTGGTGAGCATAAGAGGCCTTTCAAAAAACGTTAAAAAATCTTACCGCCCCACACTTTTAAACAGTAGTGCATTTGTGCAAACTATATCTTAAGACTGTTTATTGTCATTCTATAGGTCAGGTTTTGAAGATGCTGGTCCACATGAGCAAAGCAAAGAGGGTCTTAGAGATTGGAATGTTCACAGGATATGGGGCCTTGTCAATGGCAGAAGCCTTACCGGAAAATGGCCAACTTATTGCTTGTGAGCTTGAGCCTTACCTGAAAGACTTTGCACAACCTATATTTGATAAGTCTCCCCATGGTGAAAAGATAACTGTAAAGACTGGGCCTGCTATGGATACTCTAAAGGTTGGACACCCTATCAGATCTACATGTCAGCAGCACTTGAGCTGTTAAACATGGCCTGCCTAGCAAGGAATTTTGATTATTTTGTTTAAAAGAAATGTTCCACTATTTTGCAGGAATTAGCTGCCTCAGGAGAGCAGTTTGACATGGTTTTCATTGATGCAGACAAACAGAACTACATTAACTACTACAAGTTCCTCCTGGACCATAACCTTCTGCGGATAGATGGTGTTATATGTGTTGACAACACACTGTTTAAAGGGAGGGTTTACCTCAAGGATTCAGCAGATGATATTGGAAAAGCCTTGCGGGATTTCAATCAGTTTGTCACAAATGATCCTCGAGTAGAGCAGGTGTGCATGTTATTCTCTCAAATGTGAATTTTATTCATGTTACAAAATTAATATTTTACAATTAACAATCAGATATTTTTGTTATGTGTCTGAATTTGATAGTGAACCATTGTTTATAGGTTATTATTCCTCTGAGAGATGGCCTCACTATAATACGAAGAGTGCCCTACACACCTCAGGCAAACACACAGGTGGAGGTATTTTTATGTCTTCAATGTTTTTAGCTTCAAATAATTGCTTTTTATGCTAATTTATATTGCACAACTGATATAAAACTTCAGTACAGCTGTTGATATATGCTTCAGAGCACTGTAATGTATGACGAGGTGTTTCGAGGATTCCAAGGGAAGCAA
Organism: Paracanthobrama guichenoti; assembly: GCA_018749465.1. Taxonomy (NCBI): domain Eukaryota; kingdom Metazoa; phylum Chordata; class Actinopteri; order Cypriniformes; family Gobionidae; genus Paracanthobrama; species Paracanthobrama guichenoti. Next base: position 28,259,619 of record CM031948.1, read on the forward strand.
GTGCTGGACAGGTTACGTTTGGATGGGAAAGTGGCCTATGTGACCGGGGCCGGTCAGGGCATCGGTAGGGCGTTCGCACATGCTCTCGGAGAGGCTGGAGCCAAAGTCGCCATCATAGACATGGACAATGGAAAGGCTGAAAATGTGGCCCATGAACTGACTTTGAAAGGTAAGTGTTTTTTTTATTTTTAATTACACTGTTGACCCTTCCCTTACACCTAACCCTACCCTTAAACTTACCCATACCACCACACCTGTCCCTAACTTTGCCCGTATCCCACCTCAATATCAGCAAAAGTGTGTTGCAATACAATATGAACACAATAAATACATTGTACTTTTTTTTATTTTATGTAAGTACATAGTGGTTAAGGCCACCTAATATAAAGTGGGACCAAAGTGATAATAAAAATGCTGCATACTATTAGATTTATAATGTTTATAAATTATAAATCTAATAGTATGCAGCATTTATAAATCTAATAGTATGTAGCAATTATAAATCTAATAGTTAGTAAATAGTAATAGTAAACTCTTGAATCACATTACTTGATTTGATCAGCAGATGGCGCCCTAGTATCATAGTACCAAACTAAAACGCTTTTTCCCTGCTGTTCAGACTGATTTTTGACATCTTTTGTCTATAACATAATTTAACACACACACACGTCTGGTTTACTGTCTTTGTGGGGACTCTCCATATATATGTAATGGTTTTTATACTGTACAAACTATATATTCTATCCCCTTACACTAACCCTAACCCTACCCATCACTGAAAACTTTCTGCATTTTCAAAAAAACTCATTCTGTATGATTTATAAGCTTGTTTCTTCATGGGGACCTCAATTTAGGTCCCCACAGTGACACAAGTCCCCATGAGTCAGTGCGCATTCAGGTTGAAGTCCCCACCGGGATAGAAAAAAATGAACACACACACACACACTGGCCTGGTTTCACAGACAGGGTTTGGATTAAGCCAGGATTAGGCCTTAGTTCAATTAGGACATTTTAAGTAGCTTTTTTAAACATGCCTTTGAAAAAAAACATTACTGGTGTGCATTTTGAGACAAAATGATGGCACTGACATATTTTAAGACATGTCAGTGCAAGTTGCTTTCATTTAAAACAGCTCAAACGTGCATTTTATTCTGGGACTAGCTTAAGCCTCGTCCGTGAAACCGGGGATAGTGTTTGAAACAGGGACAAACCCCACATTTATTTCAAAATATAATGAAGGGTTTGTGGTCATGTACATGTTAGACTTTGTCTTATCATTTGTTTCTTATGTATTTATGTATGTCGTTCCAGGCATTTTGAGCATGGCTGTGGTTGCAGACATTAGCAAACCAGAGGACGTTCAGCAGATGATTGACGACATTGTTTCAAAATGGGGCACAATTCACATCGCTTGCAACAACGCTGGCATCAACAAAAACTCGGCTAGTGAGGACACCAGCCTAGAAGAATGGGACCAAACCTTTAACGTTAACCTCAGAGGGACTTTCATGTGTTGCCAGGTACCACATTATTTATGTATTTTGTTTGTCATTAATTCCAGCTGAGATAAATCATTTAGATTAAGCATTGCTGAAAAAATCATCTTAATAATGCAGCATGCATTTGCTAAAAAATGTGTAGACCCACAGTCAGTCAGCATCATGATGTCACCAGGAGGCACCAGTAATTGTGTGGTTTTTGTTTAGTCTGAAAAGGGACCCAGGTTCAAATCCCCACTTTACATATAGTTTTATCATACTAATCCAAGCATAACTTCCACTGAACCTAACAGCCAGTGATCACCATGCATTTTTTGTATGTTAAAGAGCAGCTTTAACATTTTGTCACATGGGTTGCCACTACTTGTATTTTCCCAAACTTTTGCAGATTCTAATTGCTTTTGTATATTAGCAACAACTTTTCCATTCGTTTCTGACATTTCCCGGGAGACGGAATAAAAGCCGTGATAGGTGAACAGAGAAGTGTGAAGGAAAGTGATTTCATACCTACAGCATTAGAAGACATTAAATCCTGCCAGGCACCAGATAAATCAGAGTAAGCTGTTTTACACAAAACCGAGAGGTGATGGAGATGCCTCACGCGCATTAAAATGAACGCCCAGAGTTTTTGACACTTTTTGTCTCTCTCCTCATGCGGGGAGTGTTATTCCTCTCCCTGTAGACTGTAGACGTGGAAGTCTGATTAGTGAAGGTGTCAATACTTTCCTCTGAAAGCACATTTGTCTCTTCTCTCCCTCAAATTACCGCCTCAGGCGGCCGGTCGTGTCATGCTGAAGCAAGGATACGGCAAGATAATCAACACAGCTTCCATGGCCAGTTTAATAGGTGAGTGATGATTTTTATGCCACCATAAGCTGAGATATTACACTGTCTCTTCCCTCTGAATTTAATACTCTCATCAAACGGGGTGGGGTTTTGGAAATAAATGTTTTTGTAATACCTTATAGGTACACACATGTCCATGATAAAGACGAGGAAAAATGGTTTAAAACATGTGCCAAGCTCTTAGAAATGTACTCTTTATATTCATGTTGGTTATATAGTAAAAGTTATGCCATAAGGTCATAAGGTTTTCTTTTAATGAGGCTTTTTCTTCATTATGTTCTTCATTGTTGTATCATCCTGGTAGTTTTTACTTTATGCTACATCAAAATTAATTCTAATACAGAAATTAGAAACATGCTATTCATGGAATCATCTTTAGGTTTGTAAACGGCCTGCAACTGAAACCAGTCAGGAAAAGCTGCTGAATTGTAATACATCTTTACAGATCTGATATATTGTTTGTGCTCAAACTGTCTGTGTGTACAACCACCTAAAACCACTGACCCTTTTATTGTTTGTTCAACCGTATTGCCCCTCACAAGGCTGTTTTTGCATCATTATAAACATGACAACTGTGTAATGCTGTTGAAAGGCTGTAAATTGCAACTTGTTCAGTCTCGTGTAAAGGGACTTCCTGTTATGCCGCTAGTCCTGGGTGCTCCATCTAGAGCTGCAGGAAAAAAAAAAAAAGTGTTTGGTTTTTATGCAGCATGCTGTAAAGGAACTTTATTTGCGACGCAGCGTAACAATTCCTCCAACAGGTCCCTCGCTGTGCAACAGCAGCACTCCATCAACAGTGTAGTCAAGTAGCCAATAAACTTGTGTACCATATGGACGCTAGTCCCAACTGTGGGTGCAATCTGTAACACAGGAGCATGCTGCTAAAGGAAGTGGAGAGAGAGAGAGAGAGAGAGAGAGAGAGAAGGGGGAGTAGAGGGCAAGGGAAAAAAGTGATCAATTACTCACATTACATACAGTCCTTCAGGAATTTTCTTTATTGGCCTGGACATCTGTTATAATATTGTCATAATGTGTAATCAGATGGGGGCTGTTGTAGCCAAGTTAGAGAATACATCTTGAAAGTCCAATTAAAATGCACAATGACACTGTCTCTGTCCATCTGGTGAATAGAACAGTGTTTTCCCATCTCTTCTGCATTCCCTTCGACCACTCGGAATACATATTGGAATATTTCAAATGATCTGTTTGGATTTGTATTTTTCTGCTGTTCGGCCTGTGCATGAAAGAGGTATTTGACCTAACATGGAAGATAGGTGGCGTCATGCATTTACACATGGTGATACAGTGATACCTGAGCAGACCGGCTTTTAAAGGGTTAGTTGACCCAAAAATTTAAATTATGTTATCAATTATACACCTTTGTGTTATTTCAAACCCATATGAGTTTATTTCCTTTGTGGAGCACAAACAGAAATGTTTAGAAGAATGTTCATGCTGCTTTTTTATACTATACTGCAAAACATATAGTGAACAGGAGCTGTCAAGCATTAAAAAAAGACAACATAGCACCATAAAAGCAGTTCACATGACTCATGCACTATATTTCAATTCTTTTGCCTTATGATAGCTTTGTGTGAGGAACAGATTTTATTCACTGAAAATCCACTGACAGCATTCCACAAAACATCTTTTTTGTGTTCCACTGTATAAAGAAATCACATGGGTTTGGACCGACATGATGGTGACAAAATGATGACAGAATTGCCTTTTTTTGGCGAGTGAGCAAGCCCTTTAATACTCATGGGCCTTGGATGACAAATCAGGCTCGGTCTTATGACATCACTTTGACCTGCAACATCTCTGAAATTTACAGATCAGAGAAAAGCCTTGTTTCCTTGCTCTTAAAATGTGAAATGAAAATCTGTATGAATGTTAAATGTGATTGAAGATATGTTTCACTTTCCTCTTTATCCTCTCAAGCTGACTGCTCTTTAAAACCTCAATAGTCTTTGAAACATCAATGCCGCTCTGAGGCATAAAAGGGCCTGTTCTCTCACCGCATTTTTTGCTAGGATTAATACATGTTGGCCTTTTTGTGTGCCGATAAGACAGACCTTGAGTCTTAAAGCTTATTTGTAGGCAAAGAACGGCCTCATTTCTTTCTTTTTTTTTGAATAGCAGTGGTTTCCCTCGAAAACCAGGCCCAGCGCAACCTGACAATTGTCCGGTTAGCGTTTCTCCTTTAAAACAAATGAGGGGCCGGAGAGCGCAAACCCATCTCCACAGGACTGGCCGCTGCCTTCGCACAGCTGTGCCGTATTTATCATCCCGCTCCCAACCACGGCAATTTGGCAGTGAGATCACAGGGTGATGAGGTTAACTACTAAAGTTGCATGTAACTTGGAGCCTCCCTCGTGATGATTAATCAAGCGAGCCCCTTTTTCCCTGCATCGCATGCAGCGTCGAGCATCTGTGATGGTCAAGGCAAACAAATGGCGTTCTGCCTTTGTTCCTGAAGATGATGCACACCAAACATCCCCAGTAATTAATTTTACATCGCTTTATCTGCGGGGTCCCAAAAGCTAATGAAAGTGTTTTCATGTCACATTGGAGTTCAAGACCCTCTCACTGAGTTATGAGGGGAATGAAGTAATCGGGCCTTGTATTAATCACATGTTTAGGTCATTATAGAGTATGAAATGGATTTTAATGTGTGTTTAAAAGTTGGTTTATTTAATTCATTTCAATTTATTGATGTAACACTTTTCGCAATTGCTTCAATGCTGGTTCCATTACGTTAGCAGATGCACTCATTTGAAGAGTTTTCTTTTTCTGGGAAAATGGACCAATTTATTGATGGCTCATCTTGAGGTGTGTACAAATGTGTTATCCAATAAAATGAATCTAGAATCACCACCTGGTGTTAACTTAAAGGGTTAGTTCACCCCAAAATTAAAACTGTTAGGTTCTCCCTCATATCGTTCCACACCTGTGGGACCTTTGCTCATCTTCAGAACCCAAATGAAGATTTTTGATGAAATCCGAGATTTCTGTCCCTCCACTGGGAGCTACGCAACTACCACATTCAAGGTCCAGAACGGTAGTAAAGACTTCATTATAATAACCCATGTGACTCCAATGGTTTAACCTCAGTTTTATGAAGCAATGCGAGTGTTTTGTTTGCACAAAAAAACAATTTACCGCTTTATTTGCAAAATTATTTTATCCAAAGCTCATTCATGGAACTACGTCGGCTCTCCAGTCAACACAACACGAATGCGTCGTGGTGCTCCCCCTACTGGGTTGAATGTGGTAGTTGTACCTCCCAATGAAGGGACAGAAAGCTCTCGGATTTCACCAAAAATATCTTCATTTGTGTTCCGAACGAAGGTCTCACGGGTGTGGAACGACATGAGGGATTTTTTTTGTAATTATTGACAGAATTTTAATTTTGTGGTGAACTAACTCTTTAATAGCAAGTAGCAAAACAGGGGTTTCTCCTGTGACATAAACTAAAGACTTTAGACTATTTAAAGAAATTATATTAATTTTCTTCACAGACAAATAGATTTTTAATGATAACAGGAAACCAGAACTCTTTATTTAAGGTGTTTTTAAAATCCCTATGGAGAAAATCAGTGGTAAAAATACTTCCGGACCCAAGGCAACTGAAAAAGTGCAGTCACAGTTGTCCAGTATAGGAAATACTCACTTCAATTTCACTATTTCATCAAATCACTGAATGAGATTTCACTGTTAGAAAGTGTTGAAATGACAGGAAACTGATCTGCTGTGTCCCTCTCATTAGTGCCGCACCCACAGAAGCAACTGTCCTATAACACATCCAAAGCTGGGGTGGTAAAGCTCACTCAAACCCTGGGCACAGAGTGGATCGACCGAGGCGTTCGAGTCAATTGCATATCCCCGTAAGTGCGACAGACCATAGACTGTGCTTTCTGGGTTAAGTCATAATTTCACTGGAATACATTTTATTGCTGCTAACTTGATTATTTCCCACGACATGCAATCTTAAGCAGAGTCACGTGCTCCAGTTCTTCTCAGTATTACGTTTTCGAATGTAACATGAATCAATGCCAACTTTTTGTGCAAACAAAAAAGGCCTTTCTCTCTTCATATGAGCATTGCACCAATTAAGCAGAGAGAAGACTTTTTGATATTTAAGTGGAAACTTAATTTGTTTTGACAGGGTCAAAAGCATTATTTTCCACAATGGGCCACACAATTGAGACTCAGTTACTAAATTACAGTGTGAAACAATGCAATCCAGCTTAATTGGATGACGTCTAGAGGGATGAGTAGCGCAAACAGTTTCTTTAATTGTTATATTCAATTAGGGATTCAAATTAGCCTCTTCAGCAGAAGTGTCAGCAAAACAATGGCAGCCTTGTTTGTATCTATTTGTCAGCACAGTTCTTCTGAGGAAAGGAAGAAAAGAGCAAGAGGAAGCGTGCGTGTGTCGCTTGAAGCCGAGCATCCCCAAGCCCCCGTGGATCCCACAGCAAATCCGTAACACGCATGCATGTGCCCTTTATTCGTTTCTGTAAAGCACCAGCTTGTTTTCTAATTTAAATTTGTGAGGAAGAAATTCTTTTTTCTCTGGCGAACTCCCACCCCTCCCTCAAATACGAGGTCTCTCAATGGACCCCTGATTTCTGTGAAGCGACGGTTGGTAAATATGCATACGGGCAGGGGGGGGACCACAATTAGTGCGTGTGAGGTTGACTGCCACCTGATTTCATTGGCAACTTTAGCTGTGACAGTGATAAGCTGCATTATCTACAAAATTGGCTGAGGGAAAACAGTAAGCCTTTGATTGCCAGGACGGGTTCCCAGATAAAGCTGTGCTGACGAGAAATATAATTGAGATTTAAATGTGCTAACCAAAGGTGTCACATGCTACTTCAGCGCCTCTGATTTTGCTGCGGCGTCGGATTTGGTATCAAGTCGAATTGAATCTGTTCGGCCAGGCTTAAATGGCCTGGAAGGCTGTTGGGGATTTCGTCTGTCATTGAGTGTGTGAACAGACAGGCTCTGTTTCCCATACAGCTGTCTCTTCATGAAGTTCAAGTTGGTGTGCATTTCCTTTAGTTAGGGACAGAAGCGCCACTAAAGTTCAAACATTATTTCAAAACTGCATTTGATGTGGACATTTGTTGATCCTCCACCTCTTTAGTTCAACTTTTAATACTGACTATAACATAAGGAATGTGCTCAATATTAATATTAAAATCAACATAAAAGAGTAAAATTTAAAAAGAAAATAATTAAGAATAAAGGACAGGAATTGAATTGATCTTTTGGAAAATTATTGGATTGTGTGCAATCTATACCAAAAGGAGCCAGGCCTGAATGTGATTGTTGTCTGATTTTTGGGACATTTTTTTCCCTCTGTACATATATTTGAGCCTCTCTCTACATGTTGGGAATCGAGATGGTGACCAAGACACCAGGTCAAGTTCACCCTTGAGAATCTTGATATGTCACAGTTGTTACTATACCTCAATACATCATTCCATCAGTAGTCATTTTTACTACATTAACATTGTTTAGTCAAGTCATGTCAAATTTATAATTTTAAAATATAAAATATTAGAACATAAAGCAACATGTATATAGAAATTATAAAAAGGTTAGGATCGATAAGCTTTTTAAATATTTTCAAAGAAGTCTCTTTTACTCACTAAGGCTGGATTTATTTGATAAAAAAAAAAAAAAAAAAAAAAAGGTAAAATTATGAAAATTTAACATATAAATGTTTTCTATTGTATAATATTTTAATGTGTATAATAATATTTGATGTCATTTATTCCTGAATTTTCAGCAGCCATGTTACTACAGTTTTCTGTGTCACTTGATCTTTCTGAAATCATTTTAATATGCTGATTGGGTCCTCAAGAACATTTCTTATTATCAGTTAAAAAGGTTTGCTTCTTATTTTGTGGAAACAGGATACTGAGATTAATAAAAAGTTCAAAAGAACAGCATTTATTTGATATATGAGCAATATCACACTAGTATCAGTGCGATTATGGCTGTATATCAGCACAGCTGTGATTTGGCTTTAGGTAATCACTGCGTGCTGATATACAGCCATAATTGCACGGCTACGAGTGTGATATTGCATTTATACAACAGTTTGACTGCAAAAATGTGTAAATAAATAACAACAACAGAGTGTCTTTAAAAACACTCTTTTGTGTGGAACTACCGCTACGGATTCAAACCTGAAGTTGACAGTTTAACAGTTGAGCCCAAACCTCCATTACTAATTCTAAAATGTCACTTTAGAACTAGTAACAAAGGAATGCTGAGTTGCTTCATTGAAGCTTATTGTATTAGAGTATTATTAGAGCTTATTGTATCATTATGGTATTATGAGAGAGAGAGATCTACTAAACGAGTGTATTACCTGCATCTGATATAGCATTCAATCTTCAGGTCAGTGTTCATAATATTATATCCTTTATAAAAAATCAGTTTGAATATCTACTGAGGAAAGTGATATTGTTTACAATAAGTCACTCATAAAGACAGTCTTTCCCACCATCTAATGCCGTAATAATGTAACTTTCACTGAAGTCCATAATCATGATCACTAACAGACCCTTTCTCAATACTAAACATGGCATATTATTTATATAAAATAATATTTATTGAACAATAATATTTAAATTCACAACAATAGCTATTATAAAAGGCAATTGGAAAAAATACAAGCAAACAATTCAGTCAAACATACAAAAGCAGCACTCTAATACAGTGTTTAAGTTAAATATTGCCTACATATAACCCTTTAAGTTATGAATCTTAATTTTTTCCGTTTTGCTCTGGAAGAAGTAATAGATTAATAAGACCTGTTTTATATACCTCAAATGAATTATAGCTCATGTTTAACCACTATTTACATACAGTAAGAGCCAGGGGCAAATTCCAGAAGGACTGGCCGAGATGAAGCTGTTCTCTGTGGGTACATGAGTGCTGAATGGCCGCTGATGGCTTGGAGCTCACATCTCCAAAAGCTTTTAAACAAATTGTAAAACAGGTGCTATGTTTATATATGAGTCACATATTTGAGGTCTAAATAACTACATTCTCTACATCTAAAACCTCTTAAAACTACATTTCATGACAATAACAGTAGTAGTATTTTCTTTTTTTTTAAATGACGGTCGCCACAAGCGGAATGGTTCCAGTGCTGATACTGGGGGAATATCGCACGGCTGGAAAAGGCTCTCAGCCAGTCAGATATGAGAACCAGAAAGAACGGTTGTAAAAACACTGGTGAAATGGCTACTGGTTTATAGGAGTTATATAAAATAATCGTTGCACAGTTTAGGTTACACCGAACAGGTAGTGTGAATAGATTTAATGAAAGATCATGAAGACAAAATTGCACCAAAAGACCAGGAACCAGGTTTTAAAAAAGTAAATGGGTTCGGTTTTGATTTCATGTCAGCTTTAAGACTTCTGAAGTTCAGTTTGGAGTGTGTCAATCACACTATCTATCCATCAAAGCAAAATGAACCAGTGTAAACACCATCAGAGCTGTTCTGCTCACTACTGAGGTCCTTGAAGGATAGCCAACTTCATTTTATGTCACTGTGACTGCTATAACTGAAGCAACTGGCCCTGAAACAACACTGTCTCCCTGCCTCTCATGTCTGATCTCTCTCTCTCTCTCTCTTTTTCTCTACAGTGGTATTGTTGACACCCCTCTCATCCATTCAGAGAGTCTGGAGCCTCTAGTTCAGCGCTGGCTGTCAGATATCCCAGCCGGACGACTGGCTCAAGTGACAGACCTCCAAGCTGCAGTGGTATACTTGGCATCTGACGCCTCTGACTACATGACAGGGCATAACTTAGTCATAGAGGGTGGTCAGAGTCTGTGGTAGAGAAAGTTTGCCTCTCGGATTTGGTAATACACTCTCACCAACTGTTCCTAAAGGAGACCGAGTGGCTAACTTGATTTTAATGATGCAGTACATTGGTGAAGGGATGCACTGTACATTTTAAGTAATCAAAGGGTCCAGCTGAAGAACTTGTATAGTGTCTCAGTTGTAAACATGTAAACAACTAAACAAGGTTTTTACATTTGAACACCTTTACAATAAACACTGCCTTCCACAACATGTTTTTGTTTTCCAAATTTTTCTGAACAGGTAACACATTTTTATTTAGTGGTACTTGCTCACACTTACGGTGTGGTCACATTTACCGTAGTCTCGCGTAGCCAGACCTTCAGACTGGTGGCAGAAGGTCTGGACTCTATTGCAGCTTTCCTTGGTCAAGGACCGCTCAAGAGGACGTTTGACTGACATGTAATACAACCAATCACAGTTCATTTTGTTCAGCGTCATGTTTAGGGGCGTGAAAATGTAAAGTCGATGTCCCTACAATAACTGACCGGCGTGCATCTATGAATTATTCATTCAAGAATGTTGTGCAGGTTTACTGGAACAATGGAGCCGCAAACATCACATACTTTTGAAAATCCAGTGTTTAGTTGATCCTGGTAAGTGCTCATTGTCACAGTTGTAAACATGACAGCATTCTTCTTCTACGAGGGAGTTTGGAGTTGCAGCATTTGTTTCCAGGAGGACCGTTAAAGAACACAACACACACCTCTCATGGACATCATGTAGAATTCAACCAATCAGATGACGACTTCGAAACTCCTGAAGTGTTTCCAGATAAGTTTGCCATATGCATCAGACATTCAGCCAACGGTCTGTGGGCATGACACCTGAGGCTGAGACTACATTTACCGTTGTTTGGTGAAATTTTGTGAGCAAAATCCAGTCATTCCAACAGAAATCAGGAGTTTTGTGTGAGCACGAAAAATTCTGCAACACAGATTTTACTTGTGTTCATGTTGGTCACGCGAATTTGCCGTGCTGACCAAAAGAAAGCTCCTTGGTTTGATCTGTGCTTCATTAACTCTCTATTGACAGTTCACCTTTTTTTGCCTGCATTTGAGACGGCACCTAATTTTCAACTTTGCTGCGTAACTCATCCTATACTGGCACAAATTATGCTCCTTGTTGTAGAGAGGAATGCTTTTACTTTTCAAAACATTCAGACTTACAGTTTTGCATGGAAATCACTAAGCCGGATTTGAACTCACATTGATCAAATATGAACAGCACAACTTGTGTGCTAAATGCTAGGTCAAGGCTGCAACTACTCTCCAAATGTAATCACTGCTAAATTTGCTCCTGATTCAGATGCATCATAAATGTACGATGCATTTGTAATGCTACATATCCCAAAACTACCCACTCTCACACTCGTTTGGGTACATCCACCCGTGTTCAACCTTGTGCATAACACTACCAGTCTCTTTCATCATCACCAGCCCTGCAAGGACCTCTTCCCACTGTTATCTTAATTGCTCTCTGTTCTGTATATATGCCGAAAAACAATACTTGAATGAAAAGGCCAGTGGAGAACTTGACCCCAGTCACTGCAATTATTCTAAAGGAGTGGCCAATTAGTTCCATTAGTAAAGCAATAGGATAGCAGGTATACACATAAATGCCTGTAATATTATGCCATCAGCTCAGATACTCAGGCCAGATATTTACATAATTAGTACTGTAAATGAGGAGATTGGTGTTGGAGAGGTTCACTGTTATGTTAGATCGGCGATTCTGTGACTGCTCTGAATCCCAGAATCACATTAACGATCAAGATATTCACATTTAGATCCAAGAATACAAAATATGCATGTTTTGAGATGTTTAAAATCAGAAATGCTACTAATCTGGACTCAATTATTATTTAATGCCAAAGTTACATTAAACAGGTCCTCTGAGTAGGTTTAAAAATCAGTCCCCCGGTTTCACAGACAAGGCTTAAACTAGTCCCAGGCTAAAATGCATGTTTGAGCTGTTTTAACTGAAAGTAACTTGCATTGGCAAATCTTAAAATAAGTCAGTTGCATTGTTTTGTCTCAAGATGCACACCAGTAGTTTTTTTCTCTCTCTCTCTCTAAGGAACGTTTATAAAAGATACTTAAATGTCCTAATTGAACTAATCCTGGTTTAATCTAAGCCCTGTCTGTGAAACCTAGGTGAATGAGTGCTAATAAGAATCAGTGATTAGATTAAAGTGAGATTCATTATCTGTCCACTAAGTGGAAGCATAGAGCCAAAAAGCTTCAGTTCGGCATGTGCTTCTTTTGAATAGAAGCACAGATCACTGAAAAGCTATGGAACTGTCATTGCCCATTGTCTTCATTCTTTACATGCAAAATCTGCAGAAAGATTATATACAACATTTTTATACAAAATGCTGCTCAAACTAATGAAATAAAAATTTTGAATTAGAATTAGTAACAGATATCTGTGTAAAATGCTATTTAAAAAAAAAAAAATTATTCAAAGTATTAAATTATTAATAAATAGTATAGTCCTATAATAATAATAAAGCTTAAAAGATATGTTTGTATATGTAAAATGTATTAATACATATTTAATACTATATAGGAACTTCACTGTGTATATATAGTATACTCCTGTACTTTTTTTTCTCATTTTATTCAGTTTCTCTACACTAGAAATTAATATGGATTAATGTGGGCACTTGTACAGGTTTTTCATATTTCTGAGTGAAAGCGTGGGGATGTGGTGGCAATATGTGCAAATATAAACTCTGCAGCACTAAACCAAAAATAATTTACGATAATAAGCTGTATGTTTGTCTCTTGTATTATATTTATTATACTTTTCAAATGTTATAGCCTTTTTCTTGTGACCTTTATATAAGTTAAAGAAGGGTCACAAGACACCTTTTAATCAAATATATTGCACACCTCACTGTGTGAAAGGGTTTGACTACCACTTTTTGACCATGACTATACAAATTCTTATATATTATGTTTACTGCTGTAAATGGTTTCCAAGGTCTTTTTGAAGACCTAATTTTCCCCGAACCTCCTGCACCGTAGTTTTTTTTAGCTAGGGTAGAAGCATTTCTCTTCAAACCTATGACTGCTCCATGATGTGTAAGTGATCTTGAATACATTATTGATGACCTCCTTGAGCTGCAATTACTGTCAGGAGCGTGGGCACGGCTTACCGTGTTGTGCTAAACACGTCTTCAGTGGAGAAAGCAACTTGTGCTTGGCTTGTTCTCTTTCTCTAGTAGTCTGTGCATATATCACATGAACTCTAATAAATGTGCTCAGCAATTTGTGCATGAAAATATGGAGATGCTGGTGATATGTGCCAAATCAAGCTATTGCTGTACACCATAGGACATACTTTAGTACAATGTTTTTTGGAGACATAGTTTTTTGTACATGATAATTATCTAATCAGCCAATCAGAAAGGGAAAGAAAGGTGATTTTAAAGGTGCTGTATGTAACAATGACAGCTAGTGGTTAAAATGGGTACTGCAGTCCAAATTTAAAATATAGTTTGCCCTGCCCCCTTCCCCCTCCACCTCAACACTCACCCAGGTTGCCAGTTTAAGGACACGTAACGGGAACGAGCGCAATTGACAATGGAAGGCGAGGAGACTTGTATACTGTAAGTTGAGTTGATTTATCCGCGTTTTAACGGGCTTCCGTTCATAGAGATTTTAGATGGATGCCGAGGCTTTTTAGGTCGGGTAGAATCTGTGATCTCTGACCCAGTTTGTTTGCTGGCTTCCATGGCAGCAATACGCTGTTTTCCGCTAACTGGCAACCTGTAGTGGCGAAATACTATTGGGTAAACTCGCAACATGCGTTATCACACAGACCAAAACAAAAACAGACCTTCCGACACGCACATTTCAAAGTAGAATAACTGTAAGCATTGTTTTTCAGAGAAACGAGTATGTGAACTCAGCATGTTTCCTAAATCTGCTAACATATTATGGTATTTTTATGTTTTAGTACAGTCAAAAACTTACATACAGCAGCTTTAAGTGACTTTGAACATGGTGGCATGTTGTTGGTGCCAGATGGGATCTACTGGGATTTTCATGCACAACCATCTCTTGGGTTTACAGAGAAAGGTCTGAAAAAGACAAAAAACACAGAAATTGTTGAATAAAGTTCTTTTTGTTTTTTGCACATGAGAAGTATTCTCATCGCTTCATAAAATTAAGGTTGAACCACTGGAGTCACATGGACTATTTTAACAATGTCTTTACCTTTCTGGACCTTGAAAGTTGCAATGACATTGCAGCCTGGTTCAGAGAGCTCTCAGATTTCATCTTCATTTGTGTTCCAAATATGAATGAAGGTCTTACGGGTTTGGAACGATATGAGGGTGAGGCTACAATTTGCATGTTGGACAATAGGAGACTGGAAAAACATTGCCTGGTCTGATAAGTATCAATTTGTGCTGCAACATTCATATGGTAGGGTCTGAATTTTGCGTAAACAATATGAAAGCATAGGTCCATCCTGCCTTATATCAACGGTTCAGGCTGCTTATGGTGTAATGGTGTGGGGGATATTTTCTTGGTACACTTTGTGCACCTTAGTACCAACTGAGCATTGTTTAAATGCCACAGCCTACACTCTAAAAAATGCTGGGTTAAAAACAACCCAAGATGGGTTGAAAATGGACTAACCCAGCAATTGGGTTGTTCTAACCCAGTGATTGGGCTGTTTTAAGCAAACATTTAACCCAACCACTGGGTTAGTCAATTTTCAACCCAACTTGGGTTGTTTTTAACCCAGCATTTTTAGAGTGTACCTTGTTGCTGACCATGCCCATCGCTTTATGACCATATCCAGCAGGATATGTCACTAGTCAGACAGGCCTCAACAGTCACCAGATCTCAATCCAAAAGAGCACCTTTTGTGCAGTTGCGCTCCGAGTCCCGGCTTGTGGACCTTTCCCAATCCCATCCGCTTCTCTCTCTCCAACTTCCTGTCATAATAAAGGCAAAAATGCCTAAAATAAATCTTAAGCTTTTTTATTTTATTTTATTTTAAGCTTTGTATTTCATTTTCATTTTATTTTTGTATTATTTTTAAATGATACTTGACCTCAAAACATCTTGTTTTATTTGTTGTAAATGATTTGCATATATAGATACATTAGGCAGCAGCATTAGCCTATATTAGCTGAGCTGTCAAGAGAGATTTTTATTCTGTTTTGTATTATAAAGTGAGTATACAAATGTCAGGCACACACACATTCATACTCGCACAGATGCCACCACACAGTAACCTTTCTATGCTGCTAAACACTTGACATTTGAGAGTCCTTGCTTTAAACTTGGGAATAAATTGTAATTATTTGCATTTTACAATAAGCAATTATCGATAAACCCAAATTGCTCAACCCCAAGGGGGGCTGAAGGGGGACATCAAGGCAGTGGTAGCAGTTTTATCTCTCTATAGTTTTCATCATGCGCCATTTCATTCAGTATACTTTTCAGTGAGAAAACGGCTGACCGAAGACTGATGACTTTCTCTGAAGACTTTTAGTCGCGTTTCAAGCTGTTTGCGACAGGACAGGAGTTTCATTCTGATGTGTACGCTCTGTTTATGCCCTGTTTGTGATCTCATGTCTTATTGATGATAGCAAGCTTGGGCTGTTTGCTCAGATCAGGCTCACCTGCTGACATACAGGACTTCAAAACATTACGGCGCATTTCCACTAAATAATAAAAAGGGCAACATTTTGTCAACCTGTGCCATACTGCTCAATTCTATTCAAATAGAGGTGGGAAACCAGCCATACAGATGTGCATTATTCATGTAGACAACTCAAGTACAACACATCAGTCTCGCAGATTACGGGCCTGTTTGACTGTAGCTGCCTAAACATTGAACCTCATGAATTACTGATTCACAATTTTTATTTGAGAGTTTGCATATCTGAGTCACAACAGAATCAATGAGCTATTTCAAAACAAATGTCTTGTTTCTAAACCTCATGAATTATCAAATGTGGCTTTCCTAGATGTGCAGTCACAGAAGTCATGTCAAAAATCAGTTGATTAACATTCAAATGCTTTGTTTTATGCATCATAGCTCCCTTTAGTCCACTCGTAGCTATCTTGACAGCTATTTTTAGTATAGCTGCTTTGTACTTGAATAGGGAGAGATCGAATTCTCTGAAAATGTTTATCAATGTTATGTTTAAATGGCATCAAGAATAAAATCTGACAAGAATGGTACGATAAATTGTGCTTCTTAAGCTCAAATCTCTCCAACGGCTAATCCAACGAATGTGCATGCATGTCCTAAAAGTAAAAAAAACTTTACTTTTGAAAAATGTGATAGGCTTTTTTAAATGTAAGACAGGATTGTAGCCACCATATGTCATTTGAATGCATGGATCCCCAGTTTACCATATTTATTTATTTATTTTTGGATAATATTCTTTATGGCTATAGAACAAAAACATTGTTAAGGGTGCTCCATTGTACTCAAAGTGAATGTATAATATCTATTAAAAGGATAGTTCACCCAAAAATGAAAATTAACCCATAATTTACACATCCTCAAGTCATAGGTTCTTTCATTCTAAGTTATATTCAATATATATTAAAAATGTCCTGGCTAATCAAAGCATTATAACGTCAGTAAATGGCAACCCAAAATTTGAAGTGCATCCATCCATTATAAAAGTGATCCATACAGCTCCAGGGGTTAATGAAGGCATTCTGAAGCGAAGCGATGGGTTTATGTAAGAAACATATCCATATCTAAAAAGTTAAGTATCTAGCTTCCGGCAGACCGGCAAGACCGGGGTTGCCATTTACTGACGTTATAATGCTCGGAAGAGCCAGGACATTTTTTAATACAACTCCGACTGTATTCGTCTGAAAGAAGAATGTCATATAGGATGGAATAAACATGGGGTTATTTTCATTTTTGGGTGAACTATCCCTTTAATATAAATATTATATAGAATAATAAAGTTATAATATAATATTAATATATAATATCTGCAATTTGGTGATAAATGCAGTTTGTTTGAACCTTTAGAAATTAATTTCAGCCATTCTGCTTGTGATTCTTGAGTTACACAACCTTCAATAATGTCTAAATAATAAGCAAATAACCTTAATTGGCTGTGCCAATTTCTACTCGCACAACATGAAACACTCTTCTTTTACATATTATTGCAATACTAATTTTTTCTTTCATTATCCTCAGACCCCTATTTGTCCATTATAAACAGTATATTTGTCTTCAACTGAAGATTGTCTGCTAGTTAAAATGGAAAAATTCATAGTACAACCAATTTTGTACTTTTACATGACATGAGTCTAAACACAAAGTTATGAGTTTGTTGAGCCGAGGTTGTTTTGCCATTACATAAGCTATAACTTCTAGTGATTAATGAGGTGGCCTATTACCTAACACACTGTTGGTATACTTGTTTTCACACAGTGACAAGCATGTTCCTTAGGGGAGAAATCTATGGGGAGCTGGTTGCATATGTGTTCTGCCATTTTGATGAATGAAAAAGTTGACTCATATGGTGGAAAATTGTTGTCTCTCTTCAAAAAGAGTTTGAGCTTGCTGCTGGTGGCCCCTGAGGGACGTTTGGAGAACAAAGGAGAACAACACGACGAATATGTCTTATAAAACTACTCTGAGGGAGTTCAATAATGTATATTCAACGTATGGCATTCAGTATAAGTTAGCGCAGCACAGTAAGTCTGATCTGTAAGTTGATGCAGTGTCTGTTGGTTTCAAATGTGCTATAAAGAAAGCACTATAATGCACTTTCAGCACATTTAGATCTTGTTTGTAAAGCAGAAGTGGTGCTTTTTCCTGTAGAAGGCTTCCATTATGATAAACTGGACAGAGACTTTGTTCCACCGGCTCTTAAAACGCCAGGGGAAGAATCCTGTTCACGGAGTGGAGCCGTAAATAAAGCCTCATTTTAAATTCTATTAATCTATTAATAGATGCATCTCACAGCCTTGTGTTATTGCTGGAACCTCATTGCTTAATTTATGCACGTCCAGAGAAAGCTCATTTGCATTCTATAGACATTCCATATTCTACTCGTGCGTCCAGAGAGATCATTTCAAAGGCAGATTCAGCTGCTGATGGAACATATTCATTTGAGCTACAAAACAAGGAACACAATTCAGATTAGAATATGCATTAACACAGATTAGAGATGTCATTATTACTGGGTTTAGATTAAGATCTGCTGTGGGCACATTTCTTGAAGGAAAAAGGAGAAAACTAAAAATAATACAAGCATTTTAAGCATGTTTAATTCGAACACAAGGACTAGTGTTATTTACAACTGATTTTATGTATATCCTCTCTTTTGGGGTTTATGTCATGCAGACATACATATCTCTATTGATATTGTTACTTGTGAATCATGCATGACAGGTACTCAATAATAATTGGTGCGGATTACTTCTGACATCTGACTGTTGGTGACGGCAGCTTTGTTCTGTGGTCTGATTTCACATGTACCACATCAAAGGCTGGCGTTTCTCTCTACGAACAGGCTGAAGGATGATTTTACTGACTTTTCCTTTAAGACTGGCCTTGAGAATCACATGCACTTACTTCACAGAACTGACTAGTTGAAAATATTTTTCTTTTTAAAAATTTAACCTGGTTTCCACCTAAATACAATAGTTAATGTTAATACTGTTAAATCATACTAAATTCATAAGATCTGTATATAATTAAATTATATATTTTTTTCAAATTATATATATTTTTTTCAAAATTACAAAAAAAAAACATACAAAATCCTTATGTCTCTTATGCTTGTCAAGGCTGCATTTATTTTATTTAAAAAAACTGTAATATTTTTTAAATATTATTACAATTTAAAATAGCTGGTTTCCATTTAAATTTAATGGCAAAGCTGAATTTTCAGCATTACCCAAGTTTGATCACATGATCCTTCAGAAATCATTCTAATATGCTGATTTGATGCTCAAGAAACGTGATACATTCAGGTTTTTTTTTTTTATGAATATAAACCATAGACTGTAAAAAAAGAAAAAAATATGGACGTAGTGTCCGTGATGTCACCCATAGGATTCTGAAGAGCAGTTTTGAAGTGTAAAATAGAGCTGGCCGTTGCCATCTTGGCAGCGCGTCACTCTCGGATAACAGAAAATGGGCAAAGAGGCGGGACATGGGCGGAGCTGAGGTGACGTGATGACTTGTTAGTCAGCAGACAAACGGCTATCCACCTGTCACTCAAAGTGGCCACGCCCTTAATTATACAGAACTTTAAGGCTTTATATAAATGTAAACAAGTGAGTTATAAAACAATTCACCTCCCTCACAGTTGTCATGAAGGGCGAAATTAGCCATATAGACCAAAACCACAATTTGTACCAGGCTGTAAATATGTTTTCTTCTGCTGTAAAGTTGGGCATTTTAACATGGAGATGAATGAGATTCTGCTCCCTTCTGGAGCCTGTCCTTAGCAGCCAGCCGAAGTCACTTCCGTACTGGCCTCAAGAGAAATTGGGGGAGGTTGCCGCTTGATATAAACATAATTTATTTGAAATTGAAACAATGTAAAAGACTTAACTGTCACTTGACAAAAAAAAAAAAAAAAAAAGTATTTATCCCAAACTTTTAATATATATTTTATTTATCAAATATTGGCTTTAATATAATTCTGATTTTGAGAACATTGTTTTCAACATTTAAAATTAACATCCAATCACGCCGTTCTTTTTCTAGTTTTAATATTTCCAGAATAAAAATCACATCCAGAGATGAATGCCAAACTTTGACCTAAAATAAAACCGATGGACAGGAGGTAGGAAACAACAGGAGAGGGCTGTAACTGAGGAAGATTTAGTGGGGTTGCGAGGTGCCTCTAAAGACTTACCGCAGACTCATGAGGGAAGGCCACAGTGAGGGGGATCGATACTCTGCTAATGCAAGTCTCATTATTTCTCGGAATAAATTCTCCTGACTCGGGGACCGACACTAAAAGCACCTGGTGGTATTTCAGTGGCTCCGGGGGGCCCATGGGGTCCCAGGATGGCTGCATCAGACTCTGGCTGGCTACTAAAACTCCAGACAAGCTTTCGAGACCTTTAGCACCAAGCTCTAAGGGGACACATTAACAGAGAGTCTCACAATAGGCATTTTGATGTGTCTAACAAGAACACAATAAATTGTCCCTCATTACTCAGTAATTAACTCCACAGTCCCATCCCCCCTGTACTGACACTTAAATCACCCTTTCCTTCCACAAACACCCCCTAACGCTCTCCTTCCCTCCGCCTGCTCTTTAATTTCCTCTTCTCTGTGGGGCGTAAAGGCAGAGAGGTTTCACACCGTACTCCATCATTCGCTGCCATATGTGCTCTCCCTCCCCAGCCCATCTTCAACCCCACCTTTTACCCCATCCCATCCTCGGAGACCTCTCATAGAGCAACACCTGGAAAAGGGCGTGGCCTTATGACTGAGGATGATGGCAGTGAACCTAGGAGAATCTGCTTTGCTTCAGCAAAACCTGAAACTGCTACCAATCCCTCAGGCCTTCACTTTCCGCAGGGCTTTCCACAATCCTCCACTGTTAATTGTTAAAATGAGGTTATTAATTGGACGCAAAGGAAAATCACCTGTCATGTCAGATGGGGATCCCTTACTGATTGAAAGGTATCTCTGATATGAGCCCATGGGCTTGATGGGCCTGTGAAACACACACTGGGATTGAACGTCTGCATAGCCCAAAGGCATATAACCCACCCTAGTTCATAAGAGGGGGGAGATCACTTTTTGATTGTGTATATGGCTGACATACATCCTCTCGGATGGCCCAGATTCAAAAGCCATGAGTTGTTTGATAGCCTATTGGGGACTAGATAATCTTGGGAAATAAGGGATAATGGACTTCACACATGCACAGCTCAGCATTCATAATTCAGAGAAAATTTCCACATCATAAGACCTCAGTGAATGCATACAATTTATTTACACAAGATTTATTTTCTGAAACATACAGTGACATTGACAACAAACTGGATTTTTACAAGAAAATTTAAATGGTGCTTGCTCATGCAGAACAGGGTATTGTGGATGGTTGGGTATGAGGATGCTTTGGTGTGTGGAGTGGTTTTTGGCATGTTGCTTAGCAGTGCTGGTCCCCCCTAGTACACAAGTTGCGTAGGGTCCGGAATCACCAAGGGGCCCCCTTGCTCTCAAGAATTGATTATGGGCTGTGTTTTATTTCCATTTTTGATTTTGGAATTCAATGATTACAAAAACATCATGCCACTTTCCGTTCCTTTCCTTTAAAGTGGTGAGCTGTCATCCATACGTACACTCTAAAAAAAATACTGGGTTAAAAACAACCCAAGTTGTGTTGAAAATGGACTAACCCAGCGATTGGGTTGTTTTAACTCAGCGATTGGGTTGTTTTAAGCAAACATTTAAATCTCATAAACTTATATTTTATTCACAATAGAATATAGATAACATATCAAATGTTGAAAGTGAGACATTTTGAAATGTCATGCCAAATATTGGCTGATTTTGGATTTCATGAGAGCTACACATTCCAAAAAAAGTTGGGACAGGTAGCAATAAGAGGCCGGAAAAGTTAAATGTACGTATAAGGAACAACTGGAGGACCAATTTGCAACTTATTAGGTCAATTGGCAACATGATTGGGTATAAAAAGAGCCTCTCAGAGTGGCAGTGTCTCTCAGAAGTCAAGATGGCAGAGGATCACCAATTCCCCCAATGCTGCGGCCAAAAATAGTGGAGCAATATCAGAAAGGAGTTTCTCAGGGAAAAATTGCAAATAGTTTGAAGTTATCATCATCTACAGTGCATAATACCATCCAAAGATTCAGAGAATCTGGAACAATCTCTGTGCATAAGGGTCAAGGCCAGAAAACCATACTGGATGCCCGTGATCTTCGGGCCCTTAGACGGCACTGCATCGCATACAGGAATGCTACTGTAATGGAAGTCACAACATGGGCTCAGGAATACTTCCAGAAAATATTGTTGGTGAACACAATCCACCGTGCCATTCGCCATTGCCAGCTAAAACTCTATAGGTCAAAAAAGAAGCCATATCTAAACATGATCCAGAAGCGCAGGCGTTTTCTCTGGGCCAAGGCTCATTTAAAATGGACTGTGGAAAAGTGGAAAACTGTTCTGTGGTCAGACGAATCAAAATTTGAAGTTCTTTTTGAAAAACTGGGACGCCATGTCATCCGGACTAAAGAGGACAAGGACAACCCAAGTTGTTATCAGCGCTCAGTTCAGAAGCCTGCATCTCTGATGGTATGGGGTTGCATGAGTGCGTGTGGCATGGGCAGTGCACACATCTGGAAAGGCACCATCAATGCTGAAAGGTATATCCAAGTTCTAGAACAACATATGCTCCCAGACCTTGCATTTTCCAACATGACAATGCCAGACCACATACTGCATCAATTACAACATCATGGCTGCGTAGAAGAAGGATCCGGGTACTGAAATGGCCAGCCTGCAGTCCAGATCTTTCACCCATAGAAAACATTTGGAGCATCATGAAGAGGAAGATGTGAAAAAGAAGACCTAAGACAGTTGAGCAACTAGAAGCCTGTATTAGACAAGAATGGGACAACATTCATATTCCTAAACTCGAGCAACTTGTCTCCTCAGTCCCCAGACGTTTGCAGACTGTTATAAAAAGAAGAAGGGATGCCACAGAGTGGGAAACATGGCCTTGTTCCAACTTTTTTGAGATGTGTTGATGCCATGAAATTTAAAATCAACTTATTTTTCCCTTAAAATTATACATTTTCTCAGTTTAAACATTTGATGTCATCTATGTTTTATTCTGAATAAAATAATGAAATTTGAAACTTCCACATCATTGCATTCTGTTTTCACAATTTGGACAGTGTCCCAACTTTTTTGTAATCGGGTTTGTAATTCATACAGTGAAGACTATGTAATGATTTATGTATTTTATTTATTCTTTTACATTTATTCAATTTCTGTATAGTAGGCTTTCATTAGTAATAGGCTAAATTGTTCATTTCATGCATATCTTTTTCTGTTGTATTTGTCCTATTGTTTTTAGTTTTTATTGTATTACTGAACGTTTCAACTCACTGCTGTTTGTTGACCGTGAAACTGCTCTAAAAGAACAGATTAAGGGGTTGGGGATCATTTTGGGGTTTTTATGAATGCACTGACCAGGGCCCCCTGACAAAGTTTTGCTTAGGGCCCCCAGAAGTCCAATATCGGCACTGCTCTCTAGCTAAGTTTCTATTTCAGTAGCTCATTCAGTGTAGATTTAAGTGATTTTTTCCCCATCATATAATCCAATGTGTGTGCCCTGAATAGTAATAAAACCACTGAATAATCAGAATGAACAATGAAAAGACAGTTACAGATGCAAAGAAATAAAAGTAACTTTTGGGAAGTTCTGATGGGAAGACCATATGCAGAACCATTAGCGAAGCCTAACAGCCCCTGTGGCTCCCATAACTATCAGGTAATTTGACAGACGTCCAAAAGTTGTAGACATGCAGATGTTTACCGTTTAAGCAGGCATCTGTTTGCTCAGGCACAGTTTATGTCAGAGAATATGTAACAGGCCCCCAAAGTCTTTTTAGAGAGCAATTTAAGTGAACTTTTGTAAGTGTAGTGCATAAGAAAGTGAAAGCAAACTGATTACAAATGGAGTATGTTGAAAATAAAGTAATATAGTCTTGAATATTCCATATATGTCATCATTCACATTTTGTGTTTTAAAAAATACAGTAGAATAGGTATTGTGCATCAATGCTAGAATAAATGATACACAAAACATATACACTCACTGATGACACTAATTCTAGTGGTACGTTTACACTTGTACTACTACAATACTAAACACAAAAAAGTTTTTCCTTTGCGTTTTTCGCATACATATGGAATGATATTCCTTACAATATTCCTGGCAATTGCATTTCCAATTTTTGCACGCATATGTTGTGACATAATGGAAACACGAATGCGTGATTTGCAATTGCGTTTGGATTTTCTTTTCCGTGTATGTAACATGCCTGCCAAATTTCAAATGGAAATGCAAAGTCTGTTTGTAATTGCATTTACTACGTTATGACCCTGCCATTTTGGAATGGCAATAGTAAATTACCCATTTGCTATTTACTTCCTCCGCGTCCCCTTTGCACTTGCATTTCCTATGTCTAACACAGTCATCTGTCTCGAGGGCGGGGTTTATTTATATAGCTGGAAAGTATTTTTATCGTTATTCATTCCTTTAAGGAAAAAAGGGGAGAAATATACAATAAATGTGTCTATTTTGCATCAAAAAACATTGTAAAACTACTGTGTATTTTTTTGCACTTCAAACAAATACAAAAATCTGGAACTAAGCATTTATCACCTGCCAACCAAACAAAAAAAAACCTAAAAGACTGCTGAAATTAAGCAGAATTCAGAGCATCCTCCTATGAAACGAACATGAACTGTGACTGAATGTCACTAATGTAAAAAAATATATAATTTTTGATTACTTGGATTGCGAGCACAGAGTCATATAGACAACACACCACTCAGATCATGTCATGTAACTCAAGATAATTCACTGTGGCAGCTGGAACTATGATATTCGTCTGAAACATGCCGACTGCAGACAAGTTTTGTTTTTGCTTATTTTTTTCTGGTTGCCAGGTGAAAAAAGTAAATTCTGGATGTTTGACTTTGTTTGAATTAAAGTGAAAAAAAAGGCCTGTTTTTATTGCAAAAATAGCCGGGTGTGGCATACTTTCCGACTATATCAATAAACCCGGCCCTCGAAACGGTTGACTGTGCTAGACATAGGAAATGCAAGTGCAAAGGGGATTGCGATTGCATTTGAATTTTGTGAGGGTTGTAGCAGGATGCAGAGGAAGTGAAATAGCAAATGGGTGATTTTCTATTGCTATTCCAAAATGGCAGCGTCATAACTCGTAAGACATTGTAAATGCAATTGCAAACAGACTTTGCATTTTCATTTGAAATTTGGCATGTTACATACACGGAAAGGAAAATCCAAACGCAACTGCAAATCATGCATTTGTGTTACCATTATGGCACAACGTATGCGTGCACAAATTGAAAATGCAATTTCATATACAATTCGCAATTCCTTCCGAATATTGTCTGGAATATCAATCCATACGTACAGATGACAATGTTGTCAGAACGATCTACGTTCACACGAATCCGCAAAAACAATTCAAAATGCTATATTATGCATGCCAGGCCAGTAGTTGGCGATGTCACTTTGTAAAGAAACACTGCGCACCAATAGACTGAACATGTAATATGCATGCAAATAGCGCAGTTTTCAAAGATTTGCATTTTTGTAGTTTACACTGAGTAACGTTATTGTATTCAAAAACATGCACTTTGAAACCCTTTTCAAAAGTTTTCAGGCCCCCACACTGTTGTCATGTAAATGAATGGCCAAAAGTTGAAAAAGGTGTTGTGTAACTCCCCTTCTGAATATTCTAGTATCAATAACTATAACATTAGCATTTTGGTGGAAACTTTAACTATGCTAATAATTTTTGTACCAGTCTGAGAAAAAAACAAAACAAAACATACATACATACATACATACATACAGTAACACAGAAAACAAATCAGGTTATACAGTTTAGCTTGACGTTTACATGCTACAAGTCCCCTAATCAAAAGTCTGAATTTTTTTCTAGGATTTGATGCTGCTAATCTGGCAAACATTTTGGCGAATCCACTGAAAGTGCTTATTGTTTAATGATTGTTTGTACCGTGACTTTTTGTTTACACAAAAATATTATCAAACATTTAGGATTGTATGGAAAAAAGGCCGCACTATACCCACTTCTTGGCTAACTGCGCTGAGGTTTTCCTGTTGTTTGAACAACCATGTTACGCTGTGGGTATCTCTATCTGATAACTGAAAACAAATGTTTAGCAAGCCAAGATAACACAATAACACTTCAGCCTACTGCCTGGCGTGATCGTTCTCTTACCTTGACCTCTCCCTGAAATGGATGCCTGAATTACATGCACACAAACACACGAACAAAAGTGTTGCTTTCCCCATTACGTGATGAGAGCCTGGCGCTGACAAAAACGATCTATTACACCGTCGCCGTGCACTCGAGAGAGCAGTCTTCCTGAACGAAGAACAAAGGTTGATGGGCTCTAGAAGGACAAGTGTCCTACAAAACACTGTCTCAAACCGCCTGTTAACAACTGCACTCTAGTTTAAACAAGCTATCAACACGGGGACACACTGAAGGCCTTTTCTCTCCACTTCGCTCTTCATTGTGATAAAAATCGACATACGTTGGAACAAGGGCCTGTTATTGTGTAGAACTGTTTACCAAGTGAAGCTGATAGGATCGTTTTATCAGCCTTCCGATACATAACCTAAAAGTGTTTATGTTTATTTCTGTTCTTACTATTTGATCACTTCAATAATCGAAACATGTTAAGGAGCCTGTTTAACAGGAGGTCTTGTGTTAAGAGAAAGCCACTCACTTTAACCAATCAGAAAACTTCTCTACCACTTCAACCAATGACATGACTTTAGGGGTCAGACTATGGAAGATGGGAAGAGTAGCAATTTCATGCTAAATCATTTATAGTAGCTTTAAATGTCATGTTTGTTTACATTTTTCTTGTTTTAACGATTCTAGCTCCAAATGGGCATATATTAGCTTGCTTTGGCATAGACTGTAGTGTTCTTTAATTTAAAAAAAGTGATTTTTTTTCTTCCCAAAGTGACACGAAATTGTAAAGTGCTCTTCCAACGAAGCAACTTTGATGTCTTCAGTTTAGTGATAGCAAACCTCCGAAATTTCCATCGCTAGCTCAAGGCATTCCCCTGTTTCATGGCAGACGTCCCTAAGGCCACAGTCAAAATCACAACCACAGTTCCAGTTGGTGTTGTGCGCAGGTTCTGCGGCTGAAGAGAAAAGCATGTAGGTAGGGCAGATGGAGTTAGCAGCTCGCTCGCATGTTTCAGGTAACATGAGGAACAGGTCGTAGAACCGGCAGAAGAGACAATTCAGTACAATCCCAGCACAGAGCTCTGAACAACAAAAAAAAGAAATCATCACATTGTGGGCAGTTAAAACATCTACAGTTGTGGTCAGAATTATTGGCACCCCTGGTAGATATGATCAAAGATGGCTGTAAAAATAAATCATTATTTATCCTTTTTATCCAATCATTTTTATAAAAGAAAAAAAAGAAATACATTTATGAAATAAATGCTTTTCTCCAAAACACGTTGGCCATAATTATTAGCACCCTTTTATTAAATACTTTTTGCAACCTCCTTTTGCCAAGATAACAGCTCTGAGTCTTCTCCTATAATGCCTGATGAGTTTGGAGAACACCTGACAAGAGATCAGAGACTATTCCTCCATACAGAATCTCTCTAGATCCTTCAGATTCCCAGCTCCATGTTGGTGCTTCTTCTCTTCAGTTCACCCCACTCAAGTAATTTTCTAGAGGGTTCAGGTTAGGGGACTGGAACGGCCATGGTAAAAGCTTAATTTTGTGTTCGGTGGCACATTTTTGTGTTGGTTTTGATGTTTGTTTTGGATCATTGTCCTGATGGAAGATCAACCACGGCCCATAATAAGATCTCTAGCAGAGGCCGTCAGGTTTAGATTTTTTATCTGTTGGTATTTGCTAGAATCCATGATACCATGTATCTGAACAAGATGTCCAGGACCTCCAGCAAAAAATAGACCCACAAAATTAAAGATCCAGCTGTATTTTTAACCGTGGGCAGGGGGTACTTTTTATCCCTGTTTGCACCAAACCCATCTGGTGGGTTTGCTGCCAAAAATTCTTTTTTTTTGTTTCATCCGACCACAGAACCAGGTCACTATTGAAGTTCAAGTTGTGTCTGACAGTGCTGAATGCTGAAGTTTGTTTTTGGATGAGCAAGAAGGACTTTTCTTGAAACCCTCCCAAACAACATGTGGTGATGTAGGGGTTGTTTGATTTTCTTTTTTAGGCTTTCTGACCCCAAGACTCAACTAATCTCTGCAATTCTCCATCTGTGATCCTTGGACAGTCTTTGTCCACTCAAACTCTTCTACTCATCGTGCATTAGGACAATATAGACACACGTCCTCTTCCAGGCAGATTTGTAACATCTTTAGTTGATTGGAACTTCTCAATTATTGTCCTGTTGAAATGGAATTTTCAATGCTTTAGCTATTTTCTTACAGCCACTTTCTATTTTGTGAAGCTGAAACTGTTGATGCACATCATAACTATATTCTTTGGTTTTACTCATTCTGATGAATGATTAAGGGAATTTGGCCTTTGTGTTTCCTTGTATTTATACTCCTGTGAAACAAGAAGTCATAGCTAGACAATTTCATGTTCTTAGTCACCCTGGTGTGCTAAAAAAAAAAAAGTAAATATTAATGGGAATATACTTCAGATATATTTTACTCACAAAAAAATTCTAGGGGTGCTAATAATTGTGGTCAACATATTTTGGAATAACATGCATTTCATAAAGTGATTTTCCCTGATCTTCCAATCTTTTACTTTTCAACGGAAGATTCAATTTTGGGAATTTTTTGAATGAAAGATCAAAAGGATAAACAATGCAGATTTATTTTTACAGCCATCTCCGATCATATTTACCAGGGGTGCCAATAATTCTGACCACAACTGTATACTTTATTCATGGCTGCATTTGAGAAGCAATAAAGAAGTGTTTAAAACCTCCCTAATGGAGAGTACTTGCAGTTTATCTGTTTATTTAGCAGAAACGTGAGGAATCTAAAATATGTACAGATGCTAGTTATAGGTCATGAAATCAAAAGGCCCAAACAAATAAAAATAAGTTTTTCCAACCACAACCACTTTTATATTTCAAGGTTTTTCTTATGTTCCAAGGGTTTCAATTCAAAAAATTATTTTTTAAGAGTATTTTATGCGTAGATACACAAACTGTTCTCAAACTACACACACACACACACACACACACACACACACACACACACCAGATCTCAACCCAATAGAGCATCTTTGGGATGTGGTGGAACGGGAGCTTTGTGCCCTGGATGTGCATCCCACAAATCTCCATCAACTGCAAGATGCTATCCTATCAATATGGGCCAACATTTCTAAAGAATGCTTTCAGCACCTTGTTGAATTAATGCCACGTAGAATTAAGGCAGTTCTGAAGGCGAAAGGGGGTCAAACATAGTATTAGTATGGTGTTCCTAATAATCCTTTAGGTGAGTGATATATATATATATATATATATATATATACATACATACATACACACACACATACATACATACACACACACACACACATATGTATTGATTTCTCAATGTTAAGTGGTCTCTTAATTTTTTCTAGAGCTGTATATATTATATATCATCACGCCACCGGCCTCACCCCGTTTTCACGGTCCCTCTGCTTTGCTGCTTGCCACAATATAAATAGCATATTTTAGATAATTAAAATATATTGTTTATATATGCACAATCTTTAATAGTAGTTTTATATTTATCTGTCATTTTTAATTTGTCATTCGCAATGCTTCATGGTATCGTAGTACTTTCACACATTACAGCTGTTCAGGGCAATTTTGTATTTTTGTCCAATTTTCAAATGCTTTTTTGCTTAAAAATCACAAAAAAAAATTCATTAATAAGGAGTCAGCTAAAAATTTAATTTACACTGCCGTCATTTCCATCACTATCTGAGATTAGGTGGAAATGTCTGAAATATGACCAAAATATTGCCGTAACCAGTGATGCATGTGTATAAACCGTTGGACATTGTTAGTGGCAAAATGAAGGACAAAAACTAGAGAGGGAAATTTTTAAGACTCCACAGGGCCAAAGTGTCAGTAGTCGAAGAAACACCCTTAAACAGCTGTAATGTACCAGTACAGAAACATTGAATGGGGAAAAAAAACTGCTTTTTGTGTGGCCGTCTCTAGCAGGGCTAGATATTATGATATTGCTAAGTCTTGAATAATTTTAAACATTTACTAGTTTACAAGACTCTATCATCACTCTTTTGCACATACGCAATAATGTACTATAGTACATTATAATATGCATCCATCTAAAATTTTACTGAAATGATCACATCTGTCTAACACAGCATGTCGTTACCGTCAAATCGTGCGTCAAAAGACAAAATAATGCTGAAATAAAGGCGCACTCAGAATGACACATGGCATGATCATGCCGAGGGCTTAGAAAGCCTACACAGTGTTATGTATGTTACAGAACCTAAATGCCTCTTTGAAAACTCTTACCTTGGGATTTTGGCTGATGGGGATAGACACTCAAAGGTCCTTATTGACCTGGAGTCTGTCTGCACCTCTTGTATACAACAGTTTAAAAGCCTACCAGCTCTCGCCAGGCACTTCTGTACACATGCATAATTTACTGAATCACCTTTTCCTTCCAAAGAGAGAAGGAACAGAGCTGTGTGGAGATGTAATCAATTATCACCTGTCTGTATAGGTGTTTTTCCCTTAGAAGATCATCTGTGCTCTGCTGGAGAGAGACAGAGACTTCCAGGTGATTAAATAAACGGAGGGATGACAGACTGAAAAAATTAGCAGGATTCTAGCGTAGTTGACTTACCGTGATGGTCTGTTTTAAGAAATGTTTCCACAAAGCCTAGGGTCTTATGTAAAAAAAAATAAACCAAGCTTCAAATGGGGCTTTCAAGACATTAAGTAGATTTGAGCATAATGCGGGACAAAATACCCTTGCCTGTGAGCATAAGAGTTGGAATTAGATTAACCTCTGAATATTACACCAGGAAAGGCATTGTAACGCATGTAAAGCTCAACACCACGACATAATGACTGCACCTTAACTCATCTGAACCTACTGGCTGAATGAGGGGAAATATATTGTTCTAATTAATTTCATATTGAAAAAGCTGTTGAATCATAATACACGCACAAGAGTTCTCAGCGCATGATTTTAATAATTCATCTCTATATGTAAGTTTAATCGAATGTGCTGCTTAATTCAGTTATTCAACTGATGTAGACAGCTTTAAAATCACAAGCTTTTCCTTAGTTTTCATTTTAAATTATAGATACGTTTTAATAATTTACCATTTAAAAATGCATAATTATATGCTTCTGGCAACACATAAATTCATAAACAAAAAAAAAAAAAAAAAAAAAAATCAAAGGATTTTTTAAAAACAAGATAATGTATAAAACCACTGCTCATTTGAGAGAAAATTAGGAGTTTGAATTTTAATACAAGACAACTGGTGGTGGCAGCTGATGTTGTAATTATTATTCATTAGAGCATTTTAGGGCACTATGGTGGTCTGGTAAAGAGGAAGCTGGCCAATCCCCAAACCCAGGTGTGATGATGTGTGACTCACCTCCTCTCTCCTGGGAGTCAGACAGGGAGCTGCTGGAGGAGCAGGTAGTGCTGTACCTGTCCACTGAGCATAAGGAGTATGTGAATTCTGCAGAGTCCGTGTCTGCTTCTCTCTCCCAGGGATCCAGCTCAGGAATAGGTGAGAGCCTCCCAGGTGCTGTGCTAGACACCTCCACTCCTGAAAAAGAAAAGGTGTTTTTGAATAATCTGCATGTTTGCATTTATATTGAGCAAGATATTGTTGATTTATAATCACCTACACTCTCTGAAAAAAAAAATACAAAAGCTGTTAAAAAAGTACTAATATGTACATTTAAAGTACAAATAATATGCACCCTTTAGGGGTAAATCAAGTGCAAAGGTGTACCTTTTGAAAGGGTACTGCCCAAGTGGCAGCATTTACACATTTTATGATACTGTAATAAGTGAGATTAAATAAAACAGTTCTCTTCATTTTGTTTACTGTCAATTTTCATAAAATTCTCTAAAGCATTAAAGGAACAGTTCATCCAAAAGGAAAATTTGTATGGCTTCCTTCTGTGGGTTTCCAGTAAATACAAATTTGATTTTGATTTCTGAAATCTTGACATGACTTCAGAAAAGTGTAAATATAGCACCAGAGTTGTAGTGGGAAATATTATGATGCGTAATGAAGAGTGTACTCATTCTTTTTTTTTCTTCCCATAGGGGAATTGTTTTTAAAGATAACTTATAAATAAACTTACTGTGAGCTATGAGGTTGTTAATCAATGGTATATGCTTGTGTTGAAGCTGTCAGTCCACATTATTTCAACATTAAAAAAATTAAATGTTTAGAAAATCAGATAATCAAAACAAGCACCAAAAGAACACTTTAGCACCACCCACTCCCATGAAGCACTGAGAATGATAGAAGTGGTCTAAAAATGTTTTTTTTAAAAGTACATATATCGTCTGTGGAAGTCTCAGGACCAAAAAAAATGTTCATCCAATCACTGCATTTGGTCCTACATGGCTGCCAGCATATGCTTTTCCCATAGACTGTATAAAACAATGGCCGTAGTGTCCGTGACGTCACCCGTAGCTTTCTGAAGAGCATTTTTGAAGCCTAAAGTGGGCGAAGCCGGGCCGTCGCCATCTTGGCAGCGCGTCACTCCCAGATACCCGAAAATGGGCAAGGAGGCGGGAGCAGACAAACGGAGGGTGGGATCTCATGCCTTCAAAGCTCGCTTGCTATTGATATTGCTAGCCGCTCCGAAATTGCCTACCCTACCTTTAAACTATATTGTTTCTATATTCACAATCAACAGCTTTAATTCAAGTTATATATTTATCTGTGATTTATCCATCTTGTAGCTGGTATGGTTCATGTATTTAACTCTTTAATGAAGACATTTTTTGAAAAATCCCTATGGGAAAAATACTTCGGGAAACAATGCAGCTGAAAAAGTGGGCGGACACTTGCGCTCTATAGTCACGCCCCAAACTCATGCCATTGGCTGAGCCAGAAGTCCCTCATACAAATAACAATGTTTTGACAAAAGTGCCACCACAGCACAATTTTTTTTAGTGTTTTGGAAAGCTTACTTATATCTGCACATTTACCTTTTTGTAATGCTAAAATCACTTTTAAATAATCTAAACATCCCTGTCAGAAACAAATCCACCACTATATATGCAAAATAATCAATGTTCTCTAATCCACCACGTCAGTTCTCATTTCAAAAGTTCTTTCATCCTGAAGCAATGTTTATCAAGGCTTGTCTAGAAAACATGCTGAGATGTGTTCCTGTGCTCTCACTGGTCTCAAAGTGAGCCCAGAAATCATTCAATAATGAATCTGCCAGATCTGAATGCAAACTATTAATGAATCATTGCTTGGCTGCACTACCTTGTTTATTTTTTCTTCCACCTATCCCAAATAAAATATTCAATGTGCTTTTCTCTCTTTTATTTAACATTTAATGTCTTATGATTAATTAACACACGGGACATATTTTCCGTAGAGGAATCTGCATTGTTAGTCCAAAATAAAAAAAAGAGAAGGGAAAGACAAATGAAAATGGCTTTGGGCTGTATTGGCCTTTTTTATTCTCTCTCTCCTTCTGATTGAATAATTTAGAAAAAGGATAAAGAATTGTTTCTCCAGAAAGTTCTGTGGTTTGGCTTCACTGTGTTCTCGTTTTGTGAAGCGAACATGTTATGATATGACGGATGTAGAAGATTAATCTTTGTGTTTTATTACGGAAGAGCGCATGCTCTTTGACAACAGTCACAGGATTTAAACCGCAGCTTTAAAATGAGCAGATTCTCAGGTGTGCCATTATCAGCTGTTCACAATCCCAGCACAGCTGTCATGCATAGCCATTTTATGCATGATATAATCTCTAATACAAGTCTTTATGATAAATAAATATGGAGATCTATGGAGTAATAGACAGTGTGACAACTAACCCCGGTCTCCCCCTTTAGTCTCCGAGTAAAATCCCAAAAAAACCCCTACAATTTCAAGATGTTGGGGGATTTACTGGATGGGGGAAGGGATATTTATAGGGGGAAACGGATAAAAGCAGATCCATTATGACAGGGGACAGGATTCACCTATTTCTAACTGCTGTGAAAGCTAATGCACTCATCCTTCAATCAATAACCATCTCAAAATGAGTGAGAAAACATTGTTCTCAATAACATATCATTCATGCACCATAACAAAATCGTTGATCAACAGTGTGCTAGATTGTTTGAGCATGTTACATGGCTTATTACTAACTTACCAGCTTTTACAAAAGAGCTTCTCTCTTCAGTTTTGATCAAATCAAGCTCGATTTCCGAGTTTTGTCCAGCCATCTGTCTTGCAGTATGATATCAAAGCAAATATCAAGTTAATAATGAACCGATTCATAAAAAAAAAATAAACACACACACACACACACACACACACACACACACACAAAGACACTGCTAAAACTATGTATGATAACTTACCATTGATATAATCTTAGTGCAGACAATATAAATGCATCACATGTGAGTTCTAAGCATAATGCGCGACACGCCTGCAGCAACACAAAGATAATCGCATTCGCATTTAAGCAGATAAAGCTACACACATCGCTATTTTACTAAGGATTAGTTAATAATAAAGTTACTGAGATTTCAAATTACAGAAGTATACTGTCGGCAAAGGGTTTCGTTTCTCTCACACTCCCGCTAGTCGTCACTGCTGGTTTAAAGAGAGCATCAACTTTGATTGACATGTGTGACACACCCAATCCAAGTCTACCGATGACGTCGTGACGTGTAATGCGGTTGACAACAAAAACTCAAGGTAACGTCACAATTTCTCACGTTTTACATTCAAATATGATTAATTTAGTGCTGAATCTCATTATCCATGTTAAAACACGTCTTCGGATGCATATTTGATGCTGAGGTGTTGAGATTGGGTGGGGTTTTTTTTTTTTTTTAGTCCCTGTAAATTCTCTTAAAACAAGCTGTTTACACTCCCACAAGATTGGTAAAGTGACATTTTAAACATATTTGGTATAAAATATCCAACTCTTTTGTCTTGCTAAAGATACTTTAATAGATATCGTACTGTATATGTACGTTAAATACAATTATATAATATTTTCAGTTGTTTTAAATATTTTCACGTTGTAGCTACTTATTTAACAACAGCTCGGTTGGAAATTATGCACATTAAAAATAATGTGTTTGAAAAAAAAGGCATTTTGAAAGAAACACCCCCACACATTTCACACAATAAATATTGCAATGTTAAATATTAGGCTTTTTAAGTCTTTGTTTAAATTGTCATAGTCTTTAAAATTGATAAATCTTTCATATTGAAAGTCTTAGTCTGGGACAATGACATATAATCTATACGTAAAAGGCATTGGAAAAAATAAATAATAAAAGGCATGGTAAAAACTTTCCAAGACAGTTTTAATGTGAACTGGATATAACAAAAGAAGAAAAGTTGTAAGTGTTAATAAAAATCAACCCTTGGGACATAAAAGTGTCAGAAGTTGAAATAACCCAATTATGAAACTACCTTCTTCCAGCATTATTCACACAGTTTCACAAGGAAGAAGAAAAAAAAATGCTTTTTTTTTTTATTTTTTAATTTAGAGTCTTATGCTGTAGCCTGTGGCACTACTGCAGTGAAGTTCAGCTTTTTCATTGCACACAAACATGTCTACACATACCTGTTTGCACAAAACAGTCTAGTTCAGCTTACAACACGTATGCTCCTCATACGAAAGCCAGTCAGCAGAGATAAACTGATAATGAGCTCTATTCAGATTTTTCAAGGTTTACAAGCCTGCCAATTTACTCTAACTAGCCTGCAGATTAGAGTTGCATTTTAAAGGATGCCCTGCTGTGTTTGCATATGTTTAGAGAACATGGGGCCTGCTAATTGAAAAATTAAGATGTTGGAATGTTTGTGGACTGTGCCAGATGCCTTCTTCAACAGTGAGTGCTGGTTAAGTGTGAAGAACACCCTGTGGAAGAATATTACATGCTGGATACAACAGGCAGGATACAGATTAAACATCTTAAAATCACTAGGATTACATCATTCAATATGTTGCTTTGTGCTGATTATAATGAATGCCTGTTCATCATGTTGCTGATCCCTCCATCTAAAGTGGTAGACATGGGTTCAAAAATACAAATAATTATCATATAAAAGGGCCATCTGAAAATTTTCGGCCACTGTAAAACATCAACTATAATACAATGAAATTATTTAAGAAAGAAATAGTCAAAATACTCAGCTACTTTTGAATAACTGTCAATAGGATTTTTTATTTTTTTGTTCTATTATAATGGTGCAGTTATTATCTACCACCAGGGGCGATTGTTGATGCTAACAAGCCAATTCCTTACCCCTCTGGTGGAAACAAACCACACTTCACATTAAAATAAATTAATCAAACGCTGTAGATTCAGTGCAATGCATTTCATTTCCAAAAAATGAAAGAAAATATACTGTGTGTGTGTGTGTGTGTGTGTGTGTATATATATATATATATATATATATATATATATATAAGAATATAAGTTGACTATACCAGATGCCTTGTCAAATCAAGCGCTGAGTATGTGCTGTCTTTAAAGGTACAATATGTTTTTTTCCTCATTTTAAAGAATGAGTCATCATCAATCTTTCAAAAATTATTTTTTTTTCCTTTTGTCCCTGATTCACTATGGTAACCCTATTATACAGTAAGTGTTTATATTTTAGACCTGACAGGATATTTTTCACGGGAAATTGCGTAGGGTATGTCAATTGCTTGTCTCGTCATATCCGTAAATAGAGAAAAGTGGCCTAGGTTAGTAGACCGAGAAATGTTGACATGGAGCACACTGTATCTCGAATCACATGTTTTCAAAAACCGTCGAACAGAGGAGAGTCTGCTCTCAAAAAGAGAACAAGACAGAGCTCGTAATAAAACAAGAATCAACATCGGTTTTGCTTTTTGGAGCGACACATTTTTATTACTTAAGAGCTGAGTAAGGTATTGAACATAAATCGCCATATGTAGCTCTCTTTAAGAGAATTCATTGTAAAGCAATATCTATTGTGAAGGGTCATATTCATCTGCACAGGCACGCAGCGCCGAAGCACAACCAAAACAATGTTCTTCCGCAAAATGCATGCAGTGTCAAAGATCGCCGATGGCCCTAGATTACTGTTGTTCAACATTCACTGCTAGTTAAAACATCACACACTCACTTGATCTGGACAAACTCAGTATCATTAGAAACATTAAAGGAACACGCCGACTTTTTGGGACTTTAGCTTATTCACCATATCCCCCAGACAGAGTTAGATAAATCCATACATCCCATTCTCATCTCCGTGCGTGCCATAACTGTCTGACGCACCCACCGCTAGCCTAGCTTAGCATAAAGACTGGAGGTAAAAAGCTCCAGCTTGCCTGCTGCTCAATAAGTGACAAAATAACGGTTTCCTTTGTGATGTTACAGCGTGTACAAATAACAAGGTCACATGAGACACAGCAATCATCTTCTAACCATATATACATACTGGGAACTATATTCTCAGAAGGCGAAGCACTGCTACTTCTGCGGAGTGATTTGATTTGCTTGCAGTAGCACCTGAGAAGCCCCATGGTGAGGAGCAGAGAGTTCGCTCAGAGTTGGAGTAATAGAGTCAGCAATTATTAGATAGTAAATGCATAGTTTACTGTATTGTAAAGAGCTGCGACAATAAACAGGGGAGACCAGGTA
Organism: Paracanthobrama guichenoti; assembly: GCA_018749465.1. Classification (NCBI taxonomy): domain Eukaryota; kingdom Metazoa; phylum Chordata; class Actinopteri; order Cypriniformes; family Gobionidae; genus Paracanthobrama; species Paracanthobrama guichenoti. Next base: position 28,297,506 of record CM031948.1, read on the forward strand.
ATACCATGATATTTCATAGAATTTCATCCCAAAACGCTGAAATGATGAATCTATGGCTACCTGTAGCCATCATCAAGTACCATCGTGTTTGCTCAGACCATTTCACTGAGGACGACTATTAAAAAAAAAAAAAATTAGTTTGCCACACGGACCATGAAACATGTGCTGAAGGATACGGCCATCCCATCGATAGTACAGACAGGACAAAGTGGATCATATGCTACGGTGACCAGATTTCTGAAATGGAAACCGGGCACATTTCCTATTTGAGTGGTCAAACTATCACCAAAATCTCATTTGTTATAATGACAATACATTTTGAATGTTTTTTTGTTGTTGTTGTTGTTGGTTAACCACATATTTATAAGTCTACAGTTTACTCACTGCACAGTCTACTTCAATTATTTTATTCCACTTCTTATTCTTATTTTTACTTTTTTCTTCTACTTGACTTGATTATTTATAATTCTACAGATATAGTTATATACTTATATATATATAGTACTTTTTTATTCTATTTCTATTATAATTTCCTCCTTGTGTTTTTAACTGTGAATTTGCACTGTCCATGGAGCGGACCTGTTTACATTTCACTGCCGGTTGTATATTCTGTATATAACTGTGTATGTGACAAATAAAACTCTTGAATCTTGACTCTTGAATCTTGTGGGCTCCCTATAGTATTATTAACATTAATAATTATTATGATTTAGTTTGATTATTAGGATTTTTGGGTCTGGATTTAATACAATTCAATGCACCCGCAAAAAAAAAACAAAAAAAAAAACAATGAAAATAGTTAATAGTATATTTACATTTTCATAAACTAAACTAAATATTTTAGTTTATACTATATATTTTTATTATTATTTTTTTTTTACTTAATGTTTTGTTATGTTTGTGCTTGAAAATAACTCACTATCCTTAATTAGACGTGTTAATTTGCATTTTAGTCTTATTTTAAGCAGAAAGTATGTGTATTCTGCCCATGTATTTGTTGCAAGTGTTTCAGTTCAGATGTGTGGTAATCACTGCTTTGTGACTGCCGAACTTTTGGAGACAAAACAATCCCGCACCCTGTCGGCTCTGTTATAAAGCACATCCAAACAGTATTACTTTAAATTAAAAACGAATGGGTAGTATGTTAATACCTTAAAAAGCGATAACGATGTTTCTTTTGATACTTGACGATAATGGCGCTCTGCTTTCGGTTACGTTCTTCATGAAGTAATGACCAAGTAGAGCTAGCGTAGCTCACAGCGCCATCTGCTGGTGAAAAAAAAAAAAAAAAAAAAACACTACACGATTGCTCCTGTAACCAGCAGGCTGCTGTATGTTGGTTGGGCGCTTTTTTTGCAATATATCTGCGGGTTGTTTTGAACGAGCTGTAAACGGGGACATTTCCGGGGACAGAACACCAAAAACCGGGACTGTCCTTGGAAAACGGAGACATCTGGTCACCCTATCATATGCGGCTGCGGTAAGTGTTCTGTTATGTTTTTAGAGGACTAGCCTACTGTAACAGTGCCATTAGCTAGATCTAACGTGACTATACACCTCACAACATGTAAATAGGAAAATGCTGGCGTTATTTGGTCACTTATTGAGCAGTAGGCTAGCTGGAGCCATTTACCTCCAGTCTTTGTGCTAAGCTAGGCTAGCGGTGGGTGCGTCAGACAGAGTTATGGCACGCATGGAGATGAGAATGGTATGTATGGACTTATCTAACTCTGGGGTATACGGTGAATAAGCTAACGTCCCAAAAAGTCGGCATGTTCCCTTAAAGACTACAGCTTCGATATTTGACCACTGTTTATGATAAAACTCTGTTGCAGTGATATTCATTTCTTGATTTATATAAGGGGTGCACAATGACGATATTTTTAATAGCATATCAACAACAATGAAAAGCCAATCACGTCTTCTCCGTTTTATTTTTTGTTCATATCCATACACTAAACAATGTTCGTTAGGCTCTTAGTCCAAACGTGCGCATATTTGGAGAAATATTGATTTTTCACGTTTGCAAAATATTTACATCATACAGAATAACATTTCTATTAATTTCTCACTGAATTATGCTGAAGAGCTGATGACATTCAGAGCGATCTCTGTCTGATTATTCCAGCTGCATGTCACTTATGACGATCTAAGAGCTCTTTAACTTGCTGTACAGCTGTCAATCATCTTACACGAGTCAACGTGACCATAATCCTGCCCCATGTGGTTACGCTGGTCAGTGCACTTCCTCATTCTCATCTCTCTTTGATAAACATTGCCAACACGTGAAACGAAGCTAATAAACGCACGAATGCGATGGCATATGGTTTGTGTGTATTTTCATATGAATAAATAATTTTTCCATTATACATGCTAAGCAGGTGTAGCCATGAGCGCCATATAAAATGCTATGATTTAACATCATCATATGAATGGAATCCCCATTAGATCGGGACAGGAAGGTAAAACACTCGATGTTCGATAAAAGGGAAGTTTTAAGTGAAAGTGTAATTTTAATCTTTTAAATTATGTAGCTTGATGCTAACTGTGGCTCTAATGCACCTGTTGGACCAGGAGCTATATCTATTTCAATCTATTTTGTTACAACAGTTCACATAAGGGGGGTTGGTGGACAGGCAAGGGGTTAAACTGCTAGAGGGACAAAAGTTATATAAGCCATGTCCAAAATTACAATATTTGAGGGGACAGCAATTTGTAATGGTGTCCGTAACCATAGTGGACATTATCGAGTGCACTCATTCAATCCCATAATGCACAGCAATAATGAGTGTACAACTGATGTACGCTCAATGGCTAGAGAATACCCATAATGCCGAATGAATTCCCGCATATTGCCAAAATGTGGTGCCTGCTGCTAAATCGTCCCACCATTTTCCAAACTGCTGGTCCAATGTGGCTAGAGCGTAATAACATACATGTATAAAATCCTTTTTAATTGATTATTAAATTGTTTAATTAAGGTTTAATGACAGAGTTCAAGATAAATCTTTTCATCTTACTACTGGAGACTGCCAGTTTGCTAAGTTTCAAATGATTATTAAACAGCAAGCACAAACTGCAAAAGTGGCAGCCCTTCCGGCGTACTCAGTGTCCGAATTCACTAACTCGTTTTCATTCACTCCTCCAAGTGGAGAAGTGTGGGAATTAGTGAATGTTTATAGGGGCAATTTTGAACACAAGTGTATCTAAACTATATATAATGAGGACAACATGGTGTATATTTGTTTGTTTTTTTTTTTTTTTGCACATTTTTACATTGTAAAATGTCAGACATGTTGGTATATAGCTCAATATACTCAGAGCTAATATTTCCTTCTTACCTTGAGACAAAGACAGATAAAATGATCTTCCATGGACTCATATTCTAAATCCAGTTGATAATTAATTATACTGCAACCCGATTCCCTTCCTCTAAATTATTTATGAGTTAACCCCTCTTTTATCCTCCAGTAATGAAATACATTATGCGTAATGACAAAAATAGATTAATTCATTTGTATAAAAGGAGAAAAACCTTGCTGCTTTAAATTGAATGATAAATATAGCTTCCCACCCCCCATACACAGACACCGACTTCTAAGATTTACATCTTGATGGATGAGTTGAAACAGAATGACTTTGATAGACTCATACTTAAGACTCTCATGGATTGATTTGAGTAAAATGAAGTTACTTGAAGCATTTTTAAGCTGAATTGTGTCATTTCTACACATATGCATAACAAAATTACAAAAATATGATATTAAATGTTTTTGAAGTTACCTGAACACACCCTATCTGCTATAGGTCAGCAAGCAGTTGAGTTGCCTCTGTACATTTAAGCTATGTTGAGAGAAATATTTGAAAAAAATTCAAAAACTTCACACCTCAGCTTTAAGTTACAGTCAATTTTAAAAAGGTTATGATGTCATCTGGCTGCTAATAATGCCAATAAATCTCCCTTGTGTTATTTGGTTTCGTCAGCTTCCATCAAATGTTTGAGGACAGCTACTTGACCAGGCCATCATACCAGCTTATTCCAGTGAAAATGACAAAGAAATATCCCTCCCAAGGACAATCAAAATAGATATCAGAATTTCCAATTAAGACTACAGATAAATGGTCTCACAATACTGCAAAATATAGCAGGAATATGAGAAAAGGAGGAAATTGGATTTGGTGAAGTTAAACAGTATATGACTTAAATCTTTTGGGGATTCTCTCTCAAACAAAGAAAGTGAAGGTTTCCTAAGGCGATGGCTTCACTTGGGAATTCCCAGGGTGATCCAAGAGGGGATCGGAAAACCCTTGAAGTTATTCAACCCAGTAAATGACTAAATAGATTTTTTTCTATTAACTGATAGCCCCACATTGGTGGAAGGCAGACTATTTGACTCTCTGTTTTTTATTTAATTAGATGTCAAAGTCAAAATGATCATCTTTGATGAATATTTTTGAATTATTGATATTCCTGGCAATATTGTCTTGCACTAAATGGATATTCTAGTAGAATATAGGTATTCCAGTCTGAGGAGCAGATTATATTAACCTGCTTAGACACTTTGTAGTCACATTTTCTTTTTAAACTTATTTTTATATTATTGGACTTCCATAATCCAAATTCCATATATTATTTTTTTCTTTCTTGACTTCATGGCATTTATGTTCTTTTTGGTGAAAGGAATACTATGCCAGCAATCAGCAGAAAACAACTGACCATATGAATTAAAACGTACCTTTTTATTTATTTTTTATGCAACGAGAGCTTTTACCATTAGTGTAATTATGATATGACATCAGACATTCTCAGTAAAGTATTGTCTTGTTGTTATTACGTAAGACAGATTATGATTGGGTTTAAGCGAAGGCACATTATGAGGTGAGCCCTAAGTAGTGCTGAGGAGGGAACAACTCTCTTATGGTGTCAACCAGATAATAAGCTCCTTGATTCATATATACTTTAAGAGTCAAGGGTAACACAATGCTAGCCTTGTATTTTCTCTCTCCATCTATGTGTGTGTGTCCTTGCTTGTAAGGATCTCTTTTGTCCTACATTTCCATGAGTCTGGTCTCCCTCCGTCTACTAGTGCTGCAGGCTTATCTTCATACAGCACTGTTTTTAAACACTGTCAATTCATCTCTCTCATTACCATCATTAATAAGGCCTTTGATACATCTTATTACAAGGTTAATTGGGACAAATCTGAAGCATATCCCTCTGTATCTTTTAATGTGATATGTCTCAGATACTCATAGCTCAAGGTAGACTGCATACCACAACTACAAAACAGTGTAAAAGACCCTCTAGTGCAATGTAAACGTCCACAACAGCTGGTATTCATTGATTGGCGTGTTCCAACAGTGAGTGTTTTATTGTGTTCCTGGGTCTGTTTGATGTCTTACCTTGGACTGTTGTGCTCGAATGTGCTTTTAATGGTGGCGTCTATGTGCCAGATTGTTTATTAAATGATTTTAACTGTGCTGTCTAACCAACTGCTTGCATGTTGTCACTTGGAATACTACAAGGATGCTATTCAGCCGTTTTGTATGAATGTTTAGGATCAGGCAGAGTCCATAAACTTTTTATGCATTTTCATTTGGGGAAAGAAATCTGCAAAATATACATTTAAATACATTGTGATGACCATTAAATCAAAATGGACAATTCTTGTTTTTATGGCATATTGCAGTATTTATCCATGCACATCATAATAATAATAAAAAAAATGAATACGCCCTTATAATCTTTAACCAAAATAACTTCTCCTCCCTCTTGCAGCAACATCTCTTTTCTGATGACGTTTACTAGTGAGAGGGCGGGCAACCTGTCACTCACATGAGATCATAAAACAATCCAACGTTCCAGACTGCATCCAAAAACTTAAAACTGCTGCCTTTGGAGGATGCATTCCAAAGTAGGAAGGGCAGGTACCGAGGCCCGTCCGAATCCAATGTTAGCTTCACTTCCTGGTTCCTGAGATCTGATCAGATGTATCCTTCACTGCCTTTGATCACTCCCACAATCCTATGTGTTCCATTCAGTGAGCTAGAAAAATAAAGATGGCGCCTGAAAGTTGTGGCTGGACAATTTGTGTAAATGTACGTTTTTGACCAACGTTTTCCCGTTCTGATGTAATTTCTAGTGAGAAATTACTACTTTAGTAATTAAATATTTGTTAAGTTCTCACCAAAGCTCGCTTTATTTTGCTGTAGCTCTTTAAACTGTCAAGCTGTCTCAGAAGTCTGTCTGAAATCAGTTTCGTGAGGTACCTTCGTGCGCAAACGCTGCCTGCAGAGTCATATAAGGCAGTGAGGCTGGTCAAGTTTTCAGGTGTAAGTTCCGGTCTACCTTTTCTTGTTCGAGAAGCTTTTCCACTTGGATATACATCACAATATATAGGGAAGAAAAGACTTTTGCAACAAAAAAATGTGCCTCTTTATTTATTTAATTTTTTTTACTAATTACATTTACAATTGTGGCAAGATAGAGGAAATGTTATATGTATTTCATCTTAGATTTGCAATAACATTCACACACTATTTTAACAGAAATATGGCTACAAATGCCTTTGTTGAGTGAATAATATGCCTAATGGCATCTAAAGTACCAGGACTCTGCCTTTAAATCTTCCCTACCATATTTTGACTTTAAATTTATGATTATTAAGCGATTTGGACTTCAAATACCTGTGATGAACAATTATTCTACAATTGTTTGAAAGGACCTTTGGGCACTCAAGGTCTTGAAGCTGATTATTGCAGAACGTATTCGCTGTGAAGATTTCAAAAAGACAGAAAATGAGTTTGACAAACCTGCAAGTTCTTACCTATTGCTCTGTGCCAAATAATACATTTGCTGACAAGGCCACTAAAGAGTATGAGGGCCACATAGTGCCGTCTGTATGTTCAGGTGGGAGAGTATCAGAGCCTTTATTATCTGGGCTAATAAGATCTTTCAATTATGGAGAATGAGATGAACAAATTAATTAATAGTTCTGATACAGTTTTTTGCCACCTTCAGCAAATGTACTCTTGAGAAATACATGAGAGCACATGCTGATTTCGTCTCTTCTTTTTGTGTGAATACAGTTTTTTTCCTTTATTTCTACTTCAGCACAGCATTGCCTGTACTGTGCTTTTCAGAACTGATATTGTGTGTTAGTTTTCAATAACTGTAGCACAGGTGCAAGAAAAGTGCTGTAATTAATATTATCGATGCTACTTTTTGCTCTTGAGACACAATTTTTTTCTTTTATCCTATAGGTTAACTCGTCCTTCGCTGAAAAATGTGACATTACCAAAGTATACAGGTGCAAAGCTTTTGCTGTCGTATAATTTTCCCATAAAATGGGAACATTTAAGTGTAGAGCTGTGGAATTATACATCAATGAATGGCCCTGCTAATAGTGATATCACTCCCCGGAACAAAAGGATAGGAGGCTGAGTGAGAAGAGAGGAGTGGAGGTGAGTCTGTGATCCGTGCAACGTCGGCCATTTCCGTCCCCTCTGTTCAGGTCATGCACTATCCCGCCAAGAGAGCGCGTACATGACTGACAATACCCGCAAGACAAACGGCCCACTCCAGCACAAACCATGCTCAGAAAAAAATAATAGTTATTAAATTAATTGCGGTCGTAATCTCGTAAAATATGTGTCAGAAAATTATACGCCGTTCGATTAACACATAACACGGGTGTCAAATATGTAATAAAATCCTGATCAATAAAACAATAACCATGTTGTTAAAAGCAGCCGTTGAAAGGTGTTGCCAGCTCTGTGTTTCAGGGGTGAGCACCCCTTTTAATATAAACGGATTTCATCTTTCCACTGTGTCACCTAAATCACCACAATGTTTGTGTATACAATTATAATAAGTTAATAAATTGTAGCAATGGATGGATTAGGAACACTCTCATCGACCCCATATATCAGGCATTGTCATAGGCCCAGAAAATGCATGTCTAACAATCTGTTGATTACGCTGTTCTCCGAGAATAGCTTTTACTAGAGACATTATTTGAGCCTATTGCATTGTTAAAATCAATAAATTGCCAGCAGTAATGACCACAATTAATGAGAATTTTTACATCTTATATCTATTTTAGTTTTAACGACAGGTTTTGTATTTTTACATTCTATGTCTCCCTGAAAAATGACACTTTTGTCTTTGCAAAGAACAGCTTGATTTTTGTAGTGAATAACATGCTGTACTTTGGCCCTAAAGCAGTGCATTGATGATCGGCATAAATTATCACCTATTGTTCCAGCTACATCATCTTAGTGCTAGAAATTCACAAATGCTGTGTGCAAAAAGAAAATGGTCTCGTAATAATTTTTTTCCAACTGAAAAGGTATTTGCATATAGCATATAAATGTATCAAATAAGCCTTTTTCATAAAGTGTTTTAAGGGTAGGCTTTCATTAACTGAAACCATATTCCTCTTTCTCTGCTGAGGCAGACTGGAATCATTTTCATGCCACATTGATTTCTAAAGGAACTTTAGTGTATTTATCTGTATTTATGTGGAATGATTTGAAAAAGCTGTTAATTTGAAAATGACTGTTTGCTAGGGAAATATTCATTTGAGTGAATTAATTGGCAATTAAAAGGGGCATATTTGGGAAGAGTTATGAGAATCGCTGTAGCTGAAGGTGTGGATTTTGTAAGTGTAGGGTTAATTAACACTGGCCATGCATTGTCAATGAAACCATCAATGCATTTGAGTTGCATCAGAGCAAGATTTAATTCAAAATGCCTCTTTGTGAATATCATGTATGCTATTTGTGAATGTTATTGGTTATTTCACCATATATGTAGCGCAAGGAATTTATCGGCTCAAACGCATACTCTATTTACTGTATATGTCTACTGTGAACCAGTGCTGTGTCTTTATAGGTTTAACAGCTCTCTCTCTCTCTCTCGCTCTCTCTCTCTCATATATATATATATATATATATATATATATATATATATATATATATATATATATTAGTCCTTACAGTAGATTAAACCGTCCCATGGTCTTAACAAGCAAAGCAAGATATCAGTGCACTAACAGAGCCAGTGGTCAATAATTAAATGAGAGAGGCCCATTGTCCAATTACACGGATTATCAGTGGAGAATCCCCCTCTCGTTAACGACTAAGGCAGGGATGAGTAATTAAAAAGATTCATGTTGTGGCCACTTAATGATCCTCTTTCTTTTTTTTTTTTTTTTTTTTTGTGCCTCATCTGTGGTTACCAGAGCATTTAAAGGAGGGCAATGTACCAAAATTCCCTCAGCTTTTCGAATGCCTTTGGCTACATGTGTACTTCCGGAGAGCGCACAGGCTGCTTACATAGGAACTGTGTGTGTTTTGGGTTACTCAGTTGTTGAAATCCAGAATTGAAGTCTTTTGCATGGATTTGGTGGCCTGTCCGCATACCTGAAAGCTCAGGCCAGAAAGAAATTCTTTGAGCTTTTGAGTATGTAAGGGCACAAGAAGTGTGTGGCGTCCTCTTTGCAGTGAAGAAAGGTTTTAATTAGTGCAATCTGGAACTTCAACAGAAATCAGACTTTCTCCCAGAGTGTGTGTCTAAATGTTCACTGGCTATAGGTGATTCGAGTCATTTCCTGTTGTAGATGGCAACCACAATATGAGAGCTCTAGCACTGAATGATGATTAAAATTCTAGCGCAAGTGTTAAATTACACTCACCTAAAGGATTATTAGGAACACCTGTTCAATTTCTCATTAATGCAATTATCTAATCAACCCATCACATGGCAGTTGCTTCAATGCATTTAGGGGTGTGGTCCTGGTCAAGACAATCTCCTGAACTCCAAACTGAATGTCAGAATGGGAAAGAAAGGTGATTTAAGCAATTTTGAGCGTGGCATGGTTGTTGGTGCCAGACGGGCCGGTCTGAGTATTTCACAATCTGCTCAGTTACTGGGATTTTCATGCACAACCATTTCTACGGTTTACAAAGAATGGTGTGAAAAGGGAAAAACATCCAGTATGCGGCAGTCCTGTGGGCGAAAATGCCTTGTTGATGCTAGAGGTCAGAGGAGAATGGGCTGACTGATTCAAGCTGATAGAAGAGCAACTTTGACTGAAATAACCACTCGTTACAACCGAGGTATGCAGCAAAGCATTTGTAAAGCCACAACACGCACAACCTTGAGGCGGATGGGCTACAACAGCAGAAGACCCGACCGGGTACCACTCATCTCCACTACAAATAGGAAAAAGAGGCTACAATTTGCACGAGCTCACCAAAATTGGACAGTTGAAGACTGGAAAAATGTTGCCTGGTCTGATGAGTCTCGATTTCTGTTGAGACATTCAGATGGTAGAGTCAGAATTTGGCGTAAACAGAATGAGAACACGGATCCATCATGCCTTGTTACCACTGTGCAGGCTGGTGGTGGTGGTGTAATGGTGTGGGGGATGTTTTCTTGGCACACTTTAGGCCCCTTAGTGCCAATTGGGCATAGTTTAAATGCCACGGCCTACCTGAGCATTGTTTCTGACCATGTCCATCCCTTTATGACCACCATGTACCCATTCTCTGATGGCTACTTCCAGCAGGATAATGCACCATGTCATAAAGCTCGAATCATTTCAAATTGGTTTCTTGAACATGACAATGAGTTCACTGTACTAAAATGGCCCCCACAGTCACCAGATCTCAACCCAATAGAGCATCTTTGGGATGTGGTGGAACGGGAGCTTCGTGCCCTGGATGTGCATCCCACAAATCTCCATCAACTGCAAGATGCTATCCTATCAATATGGGCCAACATTTCTAAAGAATGCTTTCAGCACCTTGTTGAATCAATGCCACGTAGAATTAAGGCAGTTCTGAAGGCGAAAGGGGGTCAAACACAGTATTAGTATGGTGTTCCTAATAATCCTTTAGGTGAGTGTATGTTGATGATTTTGCATATCTTTTATTTGCTTATGACTTATTTTGTGAATATTGCTGTTATGTTTGTTAGGTGCATCTCTTTAGTAGTAGTCTAGTTCATCTCCAGTAATGGGACAAATTCACTAAACTGCTACATTTGGTTTGGTTCCATTTAAATCAATCTCTGGAGCGATTGCTTTTCATTTGAATATGTGATGCCACCAAACGAGCAGACTGAGACCCACCTTTGTCCGCTTCCAAATGCACTCTGGTGCAGTTCAACTGAAATATGAATGTAACATGGACCGAAGACATATAAACAAACCAAAAATAGGATGTGATGTCAAAATGCTAAATCCTAAACAGACAGGCTGCTCAAGCATACATGGTTCTTCTCATCATAGGTGCTATGTTGCCCATTACAGTTCAGTACAGGCATCGGAGCTGCAGTCCCTTGCAGTGGATCTTTGTTTATGTGTGCAACAAAGGAATTTCTGGCGCTGTTTTCACTCCTTTAAACATTTTATAAGCTCTTCGTGATTTTTCAGCTGGTAAAAAAAACCTAGCATGTACGCACATAGGCCTACATTGAGCACATTTAGCCCAACACGCAAAATATATATTAAAAAAATATTTTTGTTGGCAGCGGCTGTTTGCATTTTAAGTGAAAATAGCAGCATTTCTTAGCAATCTGCTATTTTCACTAAGTGAAAATAGTGATGCATGCTTTTTACACTATGTAAAAATAGCAGTATTTTCTTTGCAATAAGTGTAATAGTTAGGTGATATTTATATAAACAGTGGCTGATACTATCCCCACCTCAGTGTTGTTGTACATTAAACGCCAGAATACAATAATAGCATTTGAGTGTAAATAATTATATTTGTTACAGTAAATATGAGTAGAGCGAGTTCAGCAAAACGCAGATTTAAACCTTGAATTGATTTGCATCAAAACTTCATGCCACACACCTTACCCCTACACCATTGCTACTGTAAACAATCTAGTGTTTCTTGCAATTTTGTCTGGCCCAACCAGACGTCAGTGGGCAGAGTTAGTGTAAAAGGCATTTGCCAACAAGGCGGACGATTTGCACTTAGTGTAAATACACATTCCATTTTTGGTTTTATGTCTTCGGTGTGTAAATGTATTATTTTCTTTTTTGGTCCGGACCAAAAGAACCAAGAGAACCAAACTAAAAGTGTTAGGTTTGCGCTTGAATACCAAAAGTGGCACAACCGTAATGCTTTTCACTAAATAAATAAATTTCACTTTTCACTGCAGTCCTATTTAATGTCCAGAAATAGCACTGCACCATATATAAATTTACCGTGTATTCGCCATTTAAATTGTTATTCTTGTAAATTTAAATTGTTGTTCTTTGTAAATGAATGTAAATTTGTGTTAATTTAATTAAGCGTATAAAAGTCTGGGCCCTATTTTAACAATCTGAGTGCATGGTCTGAAGCGCATGGAACAGGTGCACTAAAGGCCAAAGTTGACTTCACTTTTTACATGTACGTGAGGGTCAGTATCAGAAGATTTTTTGGCTACCACCGGATTTTTGTACTTTGTATGCGCAGGTTGTGCATGCGCCTTCGTGACGAGAGATTGCTCAACTGTGCATGCGTCGAACACCTGTGTACACATATGAGTCAAAAGAATTGAACTTTGCAAGGCTGTGCGTTCGACTGTTCGCATACGCTGGCGTACATGTAAAAAAAACATATAAAGGATTCTTTTGAGTTTAGGTCGTCCAAATCCACTTTTGCTAGTTTAATGATGGGAAAAATCGCCCGGCGCATAGTCCAAAAAGTCATAGCCGTGTTTTGGGCATAATGTGCAATAAACCAATCAGAGTCTCATCTCCCATTCCCTTTAAAAGTCAGTTGCTCTTGCACTATGGCGAATTCGCTATTTACATGGTGGAATTCGCAAGCGGAAAGACTGAACGCTTCTCCAGAGAGGAATCCTTTTATTTTTAATATTTAAAAATGTTTTTGTGCTGCTGTTCTTGTGGTCAGCCTGATACAAACCGCATTTAGTAGCCAAACTGAAGTGATTAACTCTAGCTTTCATTGTTGATTTACTTGCTCAAACTCAACTTTTCTGAAAACCTCGACTTCCCACTCAAAGTTGGATAGCTCGGGCCAAGGATTTTCCTTAACCTATTTTCCCAAGCCCTAGACCTCAGGGCTGAATTCATAAAAGCTCAGGCTGTCGAACAATTTGTCTTTTGACAGGAGGGACCAATGAAGCCACCAGAGGCTGGTCAACAGTGAGTGGCAGGGCTCGAGCCTGGGGCGATACCTGTGGGGCGGGTGGCTGAATGGGTACTGCAGAAGCAGCTCCGGTAAGAGAGAGAAAGGGAAGGAGAGAGCTAGAAGGGGTATGAAGGAGGGAGCAGGCCGCCATCTGGCCCCGGAGAGGGAATTGGGTGGTACGATCAAGCCGAGGGTGGTGTCAGATCAGAGCGGTCAGGGCTGGTGGTGAACAGATGTTCTGGGGTGAACACGCACACAAGCAAACGCGCTCTGGAGGGACCACGTGTGTCCATCAGTGGCTGGAGAGTGCTGCTGTTCTGACCTTGAGCAAGGAAACATGTCAAAGTCTCTCTGCTCTAAAATACAAACACACACAAACACACGGACCTCGTAGGGAATTAACCTGTTCTGTATTTACATTTATGTCAGGGAAAAGAGGCCATGACCAATACCGCATTGCGATTTGTAGATGTAACATCCCAAGTTTAATATAATATAGAAAGATGTTATTCAGATTAAAGGATTAGTTCACACAAAAATGAAAATTGTCATTTTCTAACTATCATGTCCTTTGTGTGAAAATCTTGTGGGAAGTAGAACATTAACCCCGGTTTCACAGACAAAGCTTAAGCCTAGTCCCAGACTAAAATGTATGTTTTAACTGAAAGCATCTTAAAATATGTCAGTGCCATTGTTTTGTCTCAAGATTCACACCAGTAATGTTTTTTTCTAAAACGCATTTATAAAAGCTACTTAAATGCCCTAATTAAAATAGGGCCTAATCCTGGCTTAATCATGCCCTGTCTGTGAAACGGGCCTAAGTCTTTCTTACTAATTTAGTCCTTGGTGTGTCCATGAGAAATGTAGTGATGACTGATTCATGAATGGATTGTCAGATCTTTCAATGAAATCAGTTGATTCAGTTTACAAAAAAATATCTAATGATTCATTCACAAATCAAACTAATGGGCAGGGCTGTCGGGGCCTGTACTCTAGCTTCAGCTCTGCTAATGGGTAACAGTTCACTACAAGGAGGATTATCAGTAAAGGATGACTTAAATTTGGAATTGTTTCTCAAAAGCTAGCGTATCACCTCAGATACTTGTTCAGCCCTTTGTGTCCTTTTGAAGTTTGAAAGCTTCAGTCCTCATTCCAGTGTTGGTGGTAACACGCTACATGAGTGAGTTAATATGAGTTACGTAATTGGATTACTTTTTCAAATATCGAGTAAAGTAACATTACTTTTACGTTTACAACAAAATATCTGAGTTACGTTTTCAAATAAGTAACACAAGTTAATTTGCTATTCCATTCATTGACTGACAGCTCTCTTGTCCCCCAAATCATGTATGAGGTGCAGAGACGTTGTGTGCGCTGTGTAATCATGATGGTTATTGTAGTTCTAGACTAAACGTGAGCATGCTGTTTCTCATTTCACTTGCACAAAAACAGATTCAGTATTCCTCAAAATGAATAAAAACAGTGAAATGAAAACTCAGAATATTACGCAAACATGCAAAAATTAAATGTTAAATAAAACAAATATACTTTATGTATTTAATCTCACATTATTAACCAATGTCTTTTCTGTCAACCTTTAATAAAACATCACATTTGTGTTTCTATTTTTTTATTGCTGAAGTAAGAGTATTGATCTTTCTTCTCCTGCGTCCTATTCTTCTGCAACCTAGAATGGCAGCACAGCTGAAAGGTTTGTTTGAGCTGCGCCCTCTACAGTAGAGGTGTGCATTTGCATTTCCTACGGCCTGAGGCTTATTCATTTCACTTTTGGGGCCCTTTCATACACCTGACACAATGCGGTGCCAGGTGTGACGCAAGTGTTTTTTTTGCTAGTTTCAGCCTGATGCAGTTATCATTTTCACGTCCAGCGCTACGTTGTTTAAATAGCAAATGCATTTGCGCCCATTTGTGTGTGCTGGTCTGAAAACAAGGTGTGTTCAGGCGCATTGTTGGCGCATTAATATTTTGAGGCAAGAGAAAGTGACTGCGCCATTGACCAACAAAAACCTAGTCCAAAGTCAATGGTGCAATACTTATTTATTTTTTTGTTATTTAAAGAGCACGTTAGTAATATGCACTTATAGGCAGGTGCACAACACGTGCACGCTCTTATTACACACAGGGCACACAAATATGAAATATGAATAATTCAAGGATTGAAATGTAAAAGATTATTATTGTGTACCTAATATAAAAATACCTACATGTCATCATAGATGGTCATTGCATGTATCAGAATTAGCCTACCTATTTGCAGTAATGACGAGCAAGCAGGCGTCATTGGACTAGCAGATCCGTTTCCTCGCTAGAGAAGTGTTCAGTTTTTCCTCTTGCAAATTCCGCCATGTAAATATCAAATTCTTCATGGCGTGAGCGCAACTGGTTTTAAAGGGAATGGGAGATGAGACTCTGATTGGTTTATTGTACGTTACGCCCAAAACACACCCATGATTCATTAAGAGACTATGTACAACCCTTTTAGACTATGTGCCGGGTGTGCTGACCATTTTTCCCATTGTTAAACTAGCAAACATGGATTTGGACACCATGCGCTTGGATCGTTAAAATAGGACCCTTGGTGTGAAAGATCCTTAAAATTTTTGGGGGTATTAAAAAACAAACGTGCAAGCTCGGCCTATGTGAGGAAAAATGTGTTTTCCAAATTCAAATGTTTTTGGAACATGATGATGGTGAGTAAATGCTGACAATTTTCATTTTTGGATGAAGTATTTTTTTAATATAATTTATCTAAATATGGCTATAGAATACCACACTGATGTCAGAAAGTCCCTGTTCTTCACACACAATCTGTTGTCCATGGCCTCCGGTACTCCTGGGATGGAGACTGGAATAAAATGGGCACTTTTTCATGCGTAAAAGTAGCCATTTCCTGCACCCTCATCACCTAGGAACTTGCTAATCAATAAGCATTTAATTAGTCAATTATATGCCATTAATTTAACACCCCTGAAGGTACAGTCATCTCCGTGATAATATAATGCTTTAAGAAATTTATCTATTGGAAAATGTAAAGGCAGACAATTAAGTTCTCAAGCAGGGATGTAAAAATCGACAAGCCGTCGTGTGAGGATGTGAAAGAGAGTTTGTGGAACCCAAGCACTGGCATCTCATCTCTTCACTAGTGTGGTTTCATCATAGAGACAGAGGAAGTGCAAATGAACAATGGGGACTGACGAGTGAGATTCCTTTTAATATCTTAAAGGATAGCTGAAAGATAATTTGTGTTGTGGAATTTCACTTTATACGTTATACTACTAATCAATTGTCAGACCAATATTTTGTGAACACATTTACTTCTGACTTCCAAAAGTAATATGATTTCATAACACACTTTATTTGTAATATGTTACTCTCAACACTGAAGATAATCGTTTGGAGAGATGTTAAAGAAATCCTGTGTATGTGCCAAAATTATTATTATTTACAGTAGTGTGCTAAAAGATGAAAAAGCTTTAAGGCAGTAAGGCTTATTTATACATCCACAACAATAATCCTTGGAACGCCTCTAGGACTTAACTGTACATGACTGCCCCCCATTATGATATTCAGCCGTATGACCTTCCAATAGACAACACAATTGTTTTACAGTAAGCATATTTTAATCTTTTCTCCAACGGCATCTGTACGTTATTTATTCAAGCAAATTGTCTTCTTTTATTGCTGACAGCAGTCATATTTGTAAAAATGAGTCCTGCGCTGCAAAATAATGTTTATCGCTTTATAAACTGCAGGCTTATGTTTTATTTATGCCATATGATGAGAGAAAATACAGCTTGAATTGATGTTTGCTAATAGGCTGCAAAATAAGAAGCCTCTACATAATAGCAGAGTTCACTGGCGGCCAAGAGGCTTGTAATTCCTGGTGTCAATATTTGAATTGCTGGGGAGCTATTGCAGACACTGCGAATATATCCCAGTACAGTTTTGCTCCTAGTCTATAAAAACTAACATCTGTTGAAGCATACATTACGTTTTAAAAATAACCGAACAGAGATCACCCGGTAAAGTACAGTTAACCAGATGTCGTTTTAAAAGTGGCAGATGGAACAATGAAAGGCGGATTGGAAATTAAAAAGCACAGCTAAAGGTCAGATCAATTAAGGTGCCCGTCACTGGCTCCCATGTGACAATTAAGATGAGTTTAAAGCATGTTGAGCGACAGGACAGCCTGTACTGTAGCTGTTGCCGGGGCGAACTTCTTAAGGGCATAAAAATGTATGGCGTGGGACCGGAGGCCCCTGGAAGCGCAGCGTATTTGCAGTGGGTCAAGGTTAATAACCCGCGTGGATAAACCTCTTTCGGTGTCTCCGAGCTGAAATGGAGACCTTTGTCCATCCGTATTAAGCTACAAATAAATTAATAGTGACTTTAAGTGACATTGCAAGAGGGGAAGGTTGAACTAAATTCATAAGTTTAATGTTATTTCAGTTTCTTCAGTTACTTGTCACTTAACACAGTGGTTCTTAACTGGCTTTGCTATATTAATTAATGTTAAATTAATACAATAATACATATAATAATATAATAAAAAAGAAAAATGAAACTAATTCTCCCTCATTTTTTGCACAAGCACATGCCAGTTTTATCTTACTCTCTGACCACCCCATGCCATTTAAAAAAATAATAAATAATAAATATATGGATATTCATATCCATATACGTCAACCCAACTCGCTCTCATAATTTGGTTGTCATTCACTCTTCTAATAACTCAAAAAGACTATTTATTGTGCTATCCTATGCACAAATGCTTGCATTTGATATTTTTACATTTTGCAGTTAGCATTTTTTCTTCTAGTTTTTTCTCTGCTGTCAGCGACCCTATCAGAACTGTGAACCGTAACCCCCTTTTTGAATCAGAATTCACCAGGTGATAGTAACTGATTTTGCAGACACCATTATCTAACACTACTTACTGTATGATGCACTGATTATATGCACAATTATGTGATAGGCTACAATCATTAATAAAGTGCTATTTGAGGTGCTTTAAGGTAAAAAGAATTTCAGAAAGAAACAATAAAATACTGATTCCCCATTAGATTTATTTTTAGCATATAACTCCAAAAGTAAATTTTTAAGTGTATCAATATGAATAATGGTTGGTAAAGTTGGCATATGGCTTTTAAACGGTCACATATCATGATAACTTGATACAGGGTATGACAGAGGGATCTTGAACATTGCATTTGGCAGCAGGGGAACCACAAGAGGGCAACATTTGCATTGTTTGTCCATCTCTTCCCCAGGCACTCTCATTTACATCAGACTTGTGTATTTGCATGCTGCGATCAAAAACAGTTTAGTTTGTTCATTTACATCATAACATGCAAACAATATGTTCACAGTAAAGTCTGATAAAACATTTCCGCCAGTGTCCACTGCCCACACTTGACATACACAGACATGCATTCAAAGGCAACTATCTCTATTTGGCAACCGTCACCAGCAAACACTAGACTGTTTTTCCCTTTCACAGATGTGTTTTTAATGCTTATCAGAACCTGGTAAATTTGCAAAATAGGTTGCCGTGTTTTTCTTCCATTCTTTGACTACATTCACCCTTTGTTCACATTTCAGTTTCTGAACATTTCTTTTTATCTTCCATACATTAGAATGAGATTAACAAGGTTTTCAGTTCTTTCTTTGCATTTTGTAGAACATGTTGGGATGATCTTGAAGAGAAGTGGCTTTGCTTATGTATATTATATATTTGAACAATTGGTCATCATGGAACGGCAAAATGTTTTGTTGTTGTTGTTGTTTTATGTTTTGTTTTTGTTTTTTAGCAAATTTGAGTTCTGCCACAATGATCTCATACAAATAAACTTATAATTTCTATGAGTCATTGTATTAATCTTTTTTTTCCTTTTTTTTAATAGAGCTAACTTCTTGAAATCGTTTCCAGACAAACCTCACTGTAGATTGACTACTAAATTGATTATTATAGCAGGTGTCTGTATTGACTTGCTTCTGCTCCATGACAATATAAATAGTATACATTTCACCAACAGATGAAAATAGTAAAAACATGTTTCCATCTCTGTCATTTTCCCCTGAGCAGTATTTTCTCCCTGGTTTAGTGGCCAGTGAGCTGGCGCACATCGGAATGATGGAATAATTAGATAATTTGTATAATGGACCACGGCCTGAAGAGGTTCAGAAGTCCTGCTGCTTGCATTGTCCTTGAGGAACTCTCATCCAGATGTTCAAACGGATCTTAGCCTGACCTGTAACCCAGTCCTAATTATCATTTGAATGACAACATGCTCCAGATCAATAGTGTTCAGTCACAGTTTGAAGGCGGAAGATAAGAACTCACCTTGTGCATGGGGGAGAAAAAGATGCTAATGTATTTATCTGAGAATGCCAGCTAACCACTGGATTTTGTGGATAATGATGTAGTTCATTTTTATTAACTGATTCACTGAAGATATGAGTAAAAGTGTACAATATGCAATATGTCTTGTTGTTCAAATATGCCACAAGACAAGATTTTTTTTTTTTTGTACATCATACACAAGTGTAAATTCATTCTCATGTCCGTTTCGAATCTGCATGTTATTTTTAAGTCCATACTGTTCCTCATTCAGAGCTATATGATAGCTCTTTTTAGAAGACTTGAAATATGGCACATAAATGTTTTTACAAACATTGTCACTATCAATTGTAGTTGTATTAAAAAGAGCTGTGTAAAGTGCTTCAAAAAAGGTACTGTAAGAAGAAAATGGCTTACTGGTTAAATAATTACAGAATTGTATTTTTGGGTGAACTGTCAAGTGAGAGAAAAGATGCTTAAGAACATGGTGAGGTAAGACGATTCCGTCATTTGTCCTGGTTTAAACTTTCCTGGATTGTTTTAACTGTCAATTTGTTTTTCCTAAACCTTACCAACCCGTTAATTTAGAATGGGTCATATTAAATCATGATCTCCTCGTGTGTATTTGTATGTGGTTAGTTTTGTGTGTGGCTTAGTTTCGCTATGTGTACAGAATGCTCTCTGGAACAGCAAGTTTATACAAGACTTTATAACTCTTCCAGTTTTATTGTGACATTAGGTAACTGTGGTAACATTTGTGCTGTGCTTCAAGCTTCTACTTTACTCTCTCGGTCTCTTTCACAGATAGAAATGGTGCTCAGCTTGAGGATCTGTGGATTTCCCAGTCCATGTTCTACTGACTTGAGAGAGCTGAACAAAGATGTAACTGACTCTTACAAGTATTGTAAGGATATTTTAGCATCTAAAGTCATTTAATGCAAGATAGTTGTAAATAAAGGCCTATCATTTTATTTTAGAAGGACAGCTCTTTGGGCCGTATCATACATACACCCAGTGTAATGCGATGCCAGGTGAGTGTTTTTTGCTAGTTTCAGCCGATGCAGTTATCAAGTCCAGCATCACGTTGTTTAAATAGCAAATGCACTCGTGTCCATCTGTTCGCCCATGGGCGTGCTGGTCTGAAAATGAGTTGTGTTCAGGCGCATTGTTGGCACGTTTTTGAGGCAACTGAAAAGACTGCGCCATTGACCAACAATGGCGCAGTCATTTTTTTTGTGTTCTTTAAAGGGTGTGTTAGTAATATGCGCCTATAGGCGGGTGCACAGCGTACACACTGCTTATTACACCAACAGGGACTCGCAGCAGCACACAAACATTTTTAAATATTAGAAATAAAAGGCTTTCTCTCTGGAGAAGCGTTCAGTCTTTCCGCTACTGCGGAAAGCGCAACTGGCTTTTAAAGGGAATGGGAGATGAAACTCTGATTGGTTTATTGCATGTTAAACCCATGACTCATTAAGAGACTAGGTACAACTCTTTTGGACCATGCACCTGGCGCACCATTTTTTTTTTCGGCTGTTTTTTCTGTTGTTAAACTGTTCGGACATGCCCTAAGTGCACCTCTGCCATTCGCTTCAGACCATGCGCTCAGATCGTTAAAATAGGGCCCTTTGTGTTTTCAGTTTAACAAATAGCTTAGCATAATGTTAACAGCGTCTGGAAAAATAGCTTAAACCAGCCGAATCTGGTTGTCTCGACTTAGCTGGTTTGGTTTAAGATGGGTTTTTTTTTTTCCAGACCCTGTTAGCATTATGCTAAGCTATTCTTTAAACTGAAAACACAAAGAAAGAGATGTCCATCTAAAATAAAATGATAGGCCATTATTTACAACTATCTTGCTATGAATGCATCAAAAGCATGTGGCTTGCAATATCATGAAACTGCATTAAATGACTTTAGATGCTAAAATATCCTTGAAAAAACAGGTTTAGCAGGTTGGTTTTAGAGGGGTTTTGGCTACTTCTTTGGAAGACTAGCTGAACACCAGCTTGGCCAGACTGGGACACCAACTTGACCAGCTTAAACCAGCTACATCCAGCTTAAACCAGCTACTGTAAGAACAGCCAACCTTAGAATGGTTTTAGCAGGGGTTTTTTCAGGAGGGTAACCTATTGTACTTTACACTAGTTTGCAATTTACAATGGTTACTCTCTGAGGTCCCGAGGGATTTGGATGGTACGATTTGGGACCTTGTTGGTGGAAATCAACCAAACACTCAAAATCTCTGAGGTAGAGCATTCAATATGCCCTTTATCCTGTGCCCTCAGCTTTCTGTCATAGTACCGAGGGAAATTGCAATTTAGCCCAAGTGTCGCTATGCTTAAGACTCGAAATAATAAACCCAGTGTGCGTGTGTGAACCCTTAGCTCATTGTTGCTGATTCCACAAAGTAGGACAGAAGGATGAGATAGAGAGAGACGCAATTAAAGGAATTGTTCTAATGAAACGCAAGCTCATTGCGACTTCTCCCTCTTGGTCATTATCTCTCAGATTAAATGATCTATATGACTGTGTGTTGCTTAAACGAGGTGAGAAGGGTGTTTATGTGTGGATGAGTGTTGGAGAGTGAGAAAAGGAGAGAGAGAGAGAGTAATTCAATCTATTCCATAAGTGAAGTACATGCGGTCTCAGCCATCATTAAGCTTGCAGAATGGAGTCATTGCAATTTAGATATCCATGTGCTCATAAGCAATATTAGACAGTCAGTAATATCATCTGATATTTTACAATATCATGCTATTCTTTTCTTTCCATCAGCGTTACTTATATATATTATACTGGAAATCTCACAGCAGTTAATGGGTGAGTGCTTGGCTTCATTAGGATGTTAGAATCTCTGAAGCATCTTTAGAAATGGGGCAAATATATTACAATGACTGTTGACCCATATAACACTGATCAGTATAAATAGGGCTATGGTACACCATTGTGATAATGTGTGGTTCTTAGTTTAATTGCCAATGCCATTTACTTACTGTAGCTATGCATATAGATTTCTTTAATTTGTTTATTTCATTATTAACATAATGAATATAGCTACAAACATTATTAGCAAATAGTATGTGTCTTCAAGACTAAAGTTATAGTAATTAATATTTTCTACACTGAACGGTCAGGGAGGTTAAAGCATGTAAAAGAACAGGCATGCTGCTGATTACCACAGAAAATAATTTTAAAATGTATTTCAGGATTTCTGAAGTTGTGTTATAGGTATGGAATCTTGTTTCTGCCACTCAATAAAAAAATTTAAAAGGTAGTTGTGACCTTTTTATCTCACAATTGTGACTTTTTTTTTTTACTATAGTAACTCGTGCAATTGTGTTCTTATATCTCGCAATTCTGATTTCATATCTTCTGACACTTTAGGGGTTAAAGTGCATAGCACTGAAACCCAGTTGTTATTGTTAGAATTTCCAAGGATCAGCATTCTCCCCTAAAAGTGATCGGGCAGACCAAACCATAAGTCGTAGAGACTTGAAAATTTGAGGGATGGTAGTTCCTACCTATAAAGTCACCATGGCTTGCCCCAATCGGCCTGATGGTGGCACTACAGTGATCAAAAGTATGCAATGGCTCATAACTCCTAAACTGCTCGTCACAGGCTTAAGTAGTTTAAGACAAACAAGTGCACGTCTCTGATCGTCACCCTGGCGAAATGTACTGGCATTTTTGGGGGTTTTTTATCTGAAAAAATGTGCAATTTTTTAGCAACTAATTTTTGCAAATTAGTCCTAGGTTTTTCACCTGATCGGAACCAAACCAGTCCAGAAAGATTCTGTTTGTCAATAATTATCAAAACATTTCTAATTTTCAATTTACGCCCAAGAAGAGATGCTAAAATGTTGAAGTGGGTGTGGCCACTTGTACTAAAACGGCTATAACTCTTTAACGGAATGAGATAATTTCACTAAACTAGGTACAATCTCAGTCTGTGGTGAAAAAGGACGTGGTGACTGGCCACTTGGTGGTGCTATAAAATGGAAAAACTGGGCCGTCGCATTTTTCCACGTGCATAAAGGATTGTATATCACGCAATTTTTGCCTACGACATTCTTTGTAGGTAGAAACTCCTCCTCATTCTGAGCAACATTGCCTCTAGGCCTCTAGGACGCTAGAGGCCTGTCAATCGAAACGTTCGTTAAAATAACAGAAAAACCTACTTTCGTGAACTAGTCCTAGGCATTTGGCTCTACCTCGATTAGCTATTAAAAATCAGAATTGTTTATATCTCACAATTCTAAGAAAAAAAGTCTGAATTGTGAGATAAAAAGTCACAATTACCTTTTTGTATTTTTTTTTATTCCATGGAGAAAACAAGTTTCCATATATAGCTTTCTGTAACGAACGGAATAAAATTAAAGTTGTAATTCACTGAATCTTCAGCTTGCATCAGGCCATGTCCAGTTTCAGAGTTGGGACGCCAACGCCACTGAAGGCAAGACAATGTGGGTTCTCTCATGTGCAGTAATCGAATGCAACACAACAAGTTTGTCTCTTTCGACAACATTCTTTCCCTCCATTTGTATAAACAAATAATTTTTTTACAATTTTTGCTTCACTTTCAAAACAGTTCATATTTGAACATTTGTCTTCGTCACAGTTATAATAGTTAAGTAAAACTGAAACTAAAAACATAAAAAGCATTTTCGCTTCTTAAAAATGTAATAAACATTAACTGAAAAAAATACAAATTAAATATTTTATTTTAGCTAGTTGCCAATGCAACATTTCTCATGTAGTTTGACTTGATGCACTAAAATAACTAAAACTTGAATAAGTAAAATAAATTAATTAATAAAAACTATATAAACATATGAAGTTTCTTCCATTATAAATACCTTTATAAAAAAACTTAAACATTTTTAACTTTTAACATCAAATTTGTGCCATTATACCTTGAATATTAGAGATGTTCTTGGGTTTTTGCAGGCTGCGATGTCAGGGCCCATGTGGCGTCATAAATTATGAAAGATTATTTTTCTGCTGGGAGTCTGTGGTGTGTCTTTGACTGTAGCTTTTCTCTTGAATTTGTTACGCAGTTTAGCCAAACACAGAGCATGCTGTGGCTTGCTCAGATGGGAGAGCGAACAGGGAATACAGTGACCGTGAAGTGAAGAAAGAACTAAAACAGAATTGTATTGGAGAAAGAAGGATTAGAACACGTTAAGGAAGTTTTCCTTGAATCGAAATAAAACCAGTGAAGTTTAAGTGCTTTGTGCTGAAAAGAATTTCATTCTTTCTTGGTATTTATAGCATTTTTTTCCCGTTGTTTTTTTTTTTTTTTTTTTTTTTTTTTAAATGTTTTTTTAGACTAATAATAATAATAAAAAAATCCAATCCAGCTCAGACATTTCTTTCACCATTATATGAGGACCAGCAGGTGCCTCCTCCAAAAACTGTTTACATTTTTGAGAATAACAGTGTGCAATGCCAGATGTGGACATCTGAAAGTAATAATCAGAGAAGGGAAACCGTGTGTCTTTCTGTTGTTTCCTCCTCTGTTGTGAGCCTGTGTCACTTTTAAGACAACATTTTTCTTCTGACTCTGTCAAGTTAGTAGCTCTCTGTGCGGCGTGAGCGCATCAGTCTATTGTCTCAGCATATGATCCTGTGGAGCGAGCCCTACAGCCCTCTGTTACAGCTCTACTAGGCATTAATACCACAAATGAATGCATGACCGAATATGCAAGCGAATAACTGCATGAATAACAAAATACAATTTACATAATTGCACGTAGGCTATGTGTTTTCTGCTGTTTGAAACCCTTTCGTATTTGCATATGCAAGCTCTATAGAAATTATACACTCAATAGGATGGGCATATAAATATGACTCCTTTGAATTACTGGAGAGAAGGAGGGAGAACGGTAAGGAAAAAAGAGAATTCAAACAATAATAATGTTAATGATGTTTTTTGCCCTAAGGGTAAAGATGCCCCCCGACCCCCTTGCTTTGGGAGACGGACTTCAGTCACTGTTAAAATGATCCCAGCAGTGGGATGTGCTTGTAAATAACTCTCAAATCGTCCTGATCGAATGATATGTGTCTCTCTTTCTCTCCTGCCGTATCTTTCTCCTTTAATTCTGCACTTAGACACTCTGTATTGACAGTCATTGATTTTGAGTTCTCACATGTGTGTTACAGTGCATATAGACTGTCCATGTTGCCAGTGCACATAAATATATCAGTCCATGATCAAGGCCTCCCACAATATGTCTAAATTTTATTTGTCTTTTTAAATGTGTCTTGGCAGTGATTTAAGGAACAGTCCCCTGAAAACAAAAATGTATAGTAATTTTATCAGTGCTGGGTAGTAACTGATTACATGTAATCTGGATTATGTAATCAGATTCCAAAAGTGAAGTACTTGTAATTAGATTATATTGCATTGTAAAATACCCGTAATCAGACTATAGGTGATATTTTCTTGATTGCATATTATTCACACAACGGCAGTAAAGCATTCATCATTTATTAATTCTGCCTAATTCTTCTTTCATGTTTTACATTTTCCTTTCTAAAAAGCATATTGCTCATTTACTTTCAGAAAGTCTTCTAGTTTTGTGAAATTGCACACACAGACCAGCCACTATAGTCAGTTTGCTATAATTACATGGACAATTTAGAGGCCGCAAAGCATTTGATCACTGGATGTATGAAATCCTTTCACTTTTAAGGAGTGTTTTTTTTCAATTTTGCAACACTGCATATCGAATCAACTCCTGACAAACATTTTTATTTGAATTATCACTCAGTAAGTCATGTATTGCTATGTCTTTGGAAGGCTTTTTACTTCAAACACATTTTTAATGTCATCTTTATTATTTTTAAATATTTATTTTCATTTTAAACTTTTATGATTTAATTCATAGCTTTTCATTAAACTCACAAACCTCCTGCAGTTCCTTTAATGAACCCCAGTTTGGGAAACCCTGATGTAATATGACGTTTAATGCACTTCATGTTGTTGATGATAACAAAGAATGGAATATATTTTCTTTCTCTTTGTATTTTTATATGGTACAATATTATCCTATTCAATTGAATGTGATAAACTAGTTAGCTCAAAAGTAATTTAAAAGTAATAAAAAGTAGTCAGATAATATGAACTAAAGCCATGTCTGTCAAATGTGGCCTTAAATCTTAGTAAGATAAAATAAAAATTAATAAATATCTTTGATAAATCTTAATGTCAAATTATGGGATACTAAGTCATAATTATAACAAAGAGTTGTAAATTATGAGAAGTCAAATTTATGAGACAGTTATGACATTGTCTTGTATGAAAAAGTAGATTTTTTTGTTGTTGTAATTATACATTTTTAATCTCATAATTGACTTATGTCAATTTTGACTTAATACACCACAGTTATGACATTTCATGTCAGTTTAATTTTATCACATTTTGACTTTTAATCAACACCGATCAGGCATAACATTATGACCTAATATTGTGTTGGTCCCCCTTTTGCTTCTAAAACAGCCCTGACCCATCGAGGCATGGACTCCACTAGACCCCTGAAGGTGTGCTGTGGTATCTGGCACCAAGATGTTAGTAGCAGATCCTTTAAGTCCTGTAAGTTGCGAGGTGGGGCCTCCATGGATCGGAGTTGTTTGTTCAGCACATCCCACAGATGCTCGATTGGATTGAGATCTGGGGAATTTGGAGGCCAAGTCAACAAACTGCGATGCACTGTGTATTCTGACACCTTTCTATCAGAACCAGCATTAACTTCTTGAGCAATTTGAGCTACAGTAGCTCGTCTGTTTGATCGGACCACACAGGCCAGCCTTCTCTCCCCACGTGCATCAGTGAGCCTTGGCCGCTCATGACCCTGTCGCCGGTCCACCGCTGTTCCTTCCTTGGACCACTTTTGATAGATACTGACCACTGTAGACCGGGAACACCCCACAAGAGCTGCAGTTTTGGAGATGCTCTGACCCAGTCGTCTAGCCATCACAATTTTTGCCCTTGTCAAACTTGCTCAAATTCTTACGCTTGCCAATTTTTCAACTTTAAATCCAATATGAAGACATTTTGATTAATTGACGATGTCACAAGACATGCAAGAACCCATAATGTCTGATGTCATGGCAGTCAGTCCTGCGGTAACTTTAACTGTAGAGCTGTTTTTATTGAATATCACCTTCAAATTTGGTCAGTTCACCAGATCATGCAGTCGTATAACTTCAGAAGGTTTGTAATATAGTACAAAAGTCAAAATACATTTATGGTGCTTACATTTGTAAGTGTCGTGTCAGAGAGCTTTTTTTGTGTCCCACCCATGTTCATTGGCTCAAATTGTTGAACACTCAATGTCGCATTAAAAGATGGAGAGGATTAGATGAGAACAAAAGTGAATGGAGTTGAGAGCGTCTTACTTAGACCTTCACCTTTGTTTGAGATTGTTATTGCTATGCATGTGTGTTGTTAGTGGGGGATGCTGTTTATGGTCACAGAGAGAAAGAAAGCACTTGGAGTCGCTGAGCGGCACCCCGCCAGAGCCCCGCCTTCTCTGTCCATCAGCCCCGGAGCCAATGGCCCAGCAGGGAGAGCGGCCACAATTAAAGAAAGCAGGAAGAGCAGCGATATGTCACTCCATGAGAGGAGAGCATAACCATGGCCACATTTCCATGATTAATGACCTCTTCTGAAGAGGAGAGTCTCTGTGAATACCTCTGCTTCTATTTCTGCTTCTCGGCCCATAAGCTTGTGCTTGATGTCATATAATTACAATCCATTGTTTGTCATTGTATATTCTTGTACAAGTGTTTCCTTTGTTTAGCGGGTATTCATGTTGTCATTCTTGTCAGTCTGGTCAACTACTTGGAGTGAAAAATTCTACGAAAGCAGGGAGAGTAAAAAGCTAAATTAATATTTGATTAAGCACTTAAACACTAAAAGACTTTATGAAAGTTAACAGTACAAAGCCAATTGTATCATATTGATACACAAATTTAATTTAAATCTAAAAATTCTAAAATGTCCCCATTCATAATCTTAATGATTTTTATAAAGTACATATTTATATATTGGATATAATAGAATAACTTTTATATTGTTAGTAATATTTTAAGACGTACACTTAATGGACTGAAGCAACTTAGATCCTTACACTCTTTGTTTATTTTTTATTGTTTTACAAAATCATGTTTTTTGAGGAAAGTTTATACCAGTCATTGCATTGCATTTTAAAAACTACAGAACTCTACTGTATCATCTTATTAAGACATATTATTCTATTATACATGCGTGCATACATACATACATACATTACATGCATACATTACAT
Organism: Paracanthobrama guichenoti; assembly: GCA_018749465.1. Taxonomy (NCBI): domain Eukaryota; kingdom Metazoa; phylum Chordata; class Actinopteri; order Cypriniformes; family Gobionidae; genus Paracanthobrama; species Paracanthobrama guichenoti. The sequence continues at coordinate 28,326,339 of CM031948.1, forward strand.
ACATACATACATTACATACATGCATACATACATTTTTATATCAAGTTATACTGTTATAAAAATCTCATCGATCTACATTACAAGCAATCAGAGTTTCATCGTACTTTTTGGCCATATAAATATCAGCAACTGCACCAAATTGCATATTTTTGCTCAGTTTGATCTTCTGAATAAAACTGAGGTATTTTTTCCTCCTTGAGTATGAGCTGCATATTTTCCTATAGCATACTATATGAGCCATAAAAGCCTGATGTATCAAATATGATGCCCCACACACAAACACACACACACACAAACTTTTATATATGGTGTATTTTTGAAGTTGTTGGCTAATATTACCCAGAAATCTTTGCACTATAGCAATATTCAGGAATGCAAATCTGAAGCTACTGCAGTATTTTTAAATGTACAAACCTTAAAGTAAAGTAATACAGCATTTAAGGTAATGGATTTAGCTAGATACTACAGGGCTGAATAAAATGAGGATAGTTGCTTTATTTGACTGTAGATGGCTTTTATCCCTCGTCTCCTCAAGGATATACATGAGGGCTTTGTCAACATGAGTTTATCATCATTTCATATGACACCGGTGGAAAGGCAACAGTGGATGAGAGATGGATGCGGAGAGATTGAGCGCTAGGGAGATAAAGAGAGAGAGCAAGCACCAAGTAAACAACGCTTAAGTACTCTAAATAAAACATTTGTTTGTGATTGAGGTTTCCCGATACGAGCAGCATGACCTCTTTTATGGAGAAGTCTCCGAACACAGATCCCGTCTCTCTCCTGCCTTCTCTCTCTCCCGATCTCCGCCAGCACACAACCTATCTATATTGCATGAGAACAAATTTTTTTGACAACTTGAGTGATAGATTTGTACAAGGCCTGGATGTTTTCTCCAGAAGAGGCCTGTCAGAGTGACACAAATTGCCATTAATAAAATTTTTAACAATACATGCCAAATGAAGTTTTTCTGTTAACACGGCAGAGGGGGAGAGTAAATGGCATCTGTGGTGGGCTTTTGGGGAATGGGGGCTCGCCTTTTCTTTTTCCTTTTCTGTTGTTTTGTCGTGAGGAAAGCCGGTGCTAAGGCCAGAAATGTGTTTGAGTGAAACTGACAGCAGTTTACGAAATGCTTCGTTGGCAGAGCCACCAATTATTTATTTACTCTGAAAGACCTCTCATCCGAAAGATGTCTAATGGTTCTTTCACACTAGAGGTTTTGGTGCTGCTCACCCAAGTCCATTTGTTAGCAGAGTTTGGTTAGTCTGAAGGTGGTTTCGTGAACTCTGCTGCTCAGAAGCAACCTGCTGCCAAGTCTGCTTCATTTTTCTACCCAATGCTTGATTTAATGATAACTGTAATGTTAGATAATGATAAATGCAAAGTTCTGTCATGAAACTCTAGATGGCACAAGTTAATCGGTCCTTAACTCAACCAGCTTGCAATCACATCATTCTCATCCACCTTATTTTTCACATAAGAACGGGCACTGCCATTTTTGAACCATAAGAAAGAGTTTGAACCTTGTGTAAGAGTTCCAGTAAACCACTTCCACTTATCGTAGTTGTATTGTGAATCATTCGTTTTGCGAGGACTGTGTAGTTTTGACTGACTAGCTAACTTTTAATATGGACTACAGAAAGACTGGCGTTCTTTGCGCAGTTACGGAGTGCAACAATAGCTGGTTAAAGTATAAAAAAAAATACCTGCAAGATATCTGTTTTGACCATAACCCACGCACCACAGCTGAATGTGGATATGAGCATCACCCTATGATCTGCACGCCCCTCTGAAGGGTCGGCTTTGGTTAAAAGCCTTAAACCAAAAGAAACTGCCCAGATTTCTGTTTGCTCTTCTCACTTCCTTAATGGCAGACCCATGAAGATCATCCTTTTAAAGTCCCCCTGTAGTCAATCATTTTATCCCTTAAAACTCATCTTTGATCACCAAAATGACACATTTAAATGTCGAACAATGTTAAATGTTAAATGTTTGAACAACTCAGAATGTCAGTGGAGAAAGGCATATAGTTAATCATAACATCGTAATATTCATCATACACCCGCTATATTGCTATATCTACCCAATTTTTCATATCAACAGAAAAATATACCGGGATAACCTGGTTTCTCTTTGAGACTCCCATGCTAGTTTGCTGTTAATGATATGCTAAAGCCTGCCAGCACATTTGACGTGATTGGTTACAAGGTAGTTTGTGACGTCAGAAATACCAGCGATTTCAAACTGCATTTTTGAGATGGTCTTTGGTAAACTGCAGAAAATACTCAGCAATGGTGTTGACTTATGATTTTGCTCATGGTTTGTCTGAAAACATTAAAAACACCACAAAGACATGTAAACAACATTAAAAACTTGACTTCTTTACGATATAAATGCTACAGCCACTGTAATTTCTTGAGGAAGACTATGTGGACATCCAGACATGCAAACTCAGAGCAAGGGTTTAAACTTTTCTTTTTTTAAATCATGATGAATGAACAGTTTGCATATTTACAAACATATTGATGTATTCTCCTGTCTTGGCGAAGGTTTATGGATGATTTACGTTACAAATCTGGTGAAATGGTAGACTGGGTATACCCAGCCCGATCTGCTGGCGATTTGATTTCGCCCTGCAGCTCAGGCTGGAAACCTGTACATTGTTTTATCCTGCTTCTGTTACAAATTTGTGGGGACCAATCATAAACCGGCTTATCCACCTGTCACACTATTGGCGGGTTTAACACAATGACGGATAGAGATTGGTTGAAGGACTATCCAATTGCGTACAGAGTCATTTGAATTATGCCCGTTGATCACGCCTCTTGTGGTCTGATTGGTTGAAGGACTATCCAATTTCGTACAGAGTCATTTGAAATATGCCCGTTTATCACACCTCTTGCAGTAGAAAATACAGAGCAGACTCCCCAGACCAATGTTCAATCTTAAAAGAGAGCTTGTTCTGGTGATAGCCAGACAAGTGAAATAGCGCACATTGTTAACCGAGCTGCTGAAACATGCATCGAAGACCCGTCTACTCTGACCGACAACACAAAATAATTGAAAATGTCCTCATAAGACATATTAGGTCACTTCTTCCTTTCATCCTCCCACTGTGTTGACACCTCGGGACAAGTAAATATTTACCGTCAGTGTTTTGTGTGTGCTCCCACAACATTGCTCCTTACCTACCGGCTAGCGAAATAGAAGCCTAACACATTAAAAGGAAGTACATCATCGGAAGTACATCTTTGTTGCAAAATAAGGTGAATAGGGCACAGCTGACTGGTTCCTGCTGTATTAGTAACCAATGAGCTCACTGCTCAACTTCAAATACTTTTTGCCTTAGCAGTGCAGGACACTTTCAGAAACGCTCCACCTGTATAGATCTGCTACAGATAATTCATCAATGCTATATTGTACAGCAGCAGCATGTCTTGCTCACAACAATGTAGCAAGTCCCATACTTGCTCTGCAGCAGCAGCGTAGCAGATCTATTCCGCCCAGACCAAACATAATATTGTCATATCCGAGTTGTCATGACAGAACTATATTTGTGTCCACACCAAGAGACATTAGTGTTCTGTCTTTTTATAAGTGCGCTGCAGTCATGTCGTTTGCCTCTTTAAAGTCAAGTGGATTCTGAGTCAATGTCAAAGTTTTTACAGTTATAGTTATTGTCCTTGGTGTGAAAGGCAGTGCAGAATTAAACACTTGCGAGCCTCAGAGCAACACAAATTATTGGTGTTTAGTTCCTGAATGAACAAATCAGCTGAGGAAATGATTCACTTGTCTTGTTCCTCAGTGAATCAGTGTTTTGAACGAATTAGTTGAATTAATAACTGAATGACACATTCATAAAGACAGTCAAGTTTTCATGAAAAATGCACACATTGACGAACACAGACAGGCGGAATCATATTTATATCTTTATTTTAATCTACCCTCTTGAACAGTTCCCAACTATTTTGCTGTGTATCAAACCAGCAATTTCAGGGTTGCCGGGGATAGCTCTCACAGCTGCATTGTATAATTGTATTGTACTAAAAAAAAGTTCTAGTTTTGAACTGAAGGAGAACCCTTTTTTGTCTTTTTCTTGCACTTCCTCTCTGCTGAGGTGATTTAACTACGCACATGTTTGAAGGTGGGATTATACTCGTCTAATTGTGGTGTACGTTGTCATGGCGACTATCAGCCGATCATGGGGTAAACACTATTACTTGGCAGCATTTGGGTGAAAAGCGGCGTGTTCTGATGTCAACATCAGAATTACAATGGCAAAACAAGATTATGTTTTGGCAGGAAAATCAATACTCTTGCCACTCTGGACCTGTTTTATTTTTATAAACAACCTATAACCTGTCCTGGACCCTTTGTTCTTGCTTGTGCTTTTGGCCGTGATGGGTTTGTGTAAGATATGATACATTAGAGACTTTCGATGTTCGTTGGCACTATTCTGCTCTTGGAAGATCCTGTTTTTCAGAAATTGGTGTTTTTATGTGGATAAAAGAATGATTTCCTCTTCACAGATCTACAGCCAGCGCCTCGTCTGGGTTCAACCACTTTTTTTTCCTTCCATTCTGAGATGTGAGGTTTTAATAAGAGAATGCATGAACATCATCCGTGTGTTGCAGATGTTGTGTAGACTGTGATCAGATGAATGTAGATTTGTTCTAATTCTACCCCTCCCAAGCACACCTGCTCTCCTGCAAAGCAAACCTGCTCAATTAACCGAGGGATAAGAGGAAAAAATCACAGGAAGTCAATAAACCCATACCACCCCCGCAGGGTCCTGGAATCACAATAACCCACCACAAACACATTATTACATATTACAATTTGCCTTTAAGATATTGTGTAACACCAAGTGTCCAGCGACATCATGCCTCTCTAAGACTTTATTAGTTTGCTTTCTCAAATGTACTAAAGGGCGCTACTTTAAAATTGAATTGCTGTTTAAACACACTCTCCAATGATGTCTTGGAGTTCAAAGCATACTAAGTGTTTGTTCTTGAGACACTGTAGGCCAAACAAGAGGGGTTTTTACCCTTATTTTGTGCAAAGCATAAATTAGTTATTATACATTCTATCTGCCACAATATAATGTCTTCAAATTGTGTTCATGTTGGGTCTTTTCTCAGCAAATATAATTCCCTTGTGACTTATTTGCTAGATTATGTAATTTATTTAATTTAAAATGATTTGACAGACTTTACAATAACTATTATTATTTTCTTTATTCTTATTATTAAAATAATGTTAATTAACAGTTAATTAAAAATTACTTAATTATATTTATTTATTTATTTATTTGTGGTCAAATCAATTAATCACATCAAAAATAAAAGTTTGTTTACATAATATATGTCTGTACTGTGTATAATTATGTACACTGACCTAAAGGATTATTAGGAACACCTGTTCAATTTCTCATTAATGCAATTATCTAAACAACCAATCACATGGCAGTTGCTTCAATGCATTTAGGGGTGTGGTCCTGGTCAAGACAATCTCCTGAACTCCAAACTGAATGTCAGAATGGGAAAGAAAGGTGATTTAAGCAATTTTGAGCGTGGCATGGTTGTTGGTGCCAGACGGGCCGGTCTGAGTATTTCACAATCTGTTCAGTTACTGGGATTTTCACGCACAACCATTTCTAGGGTTTACAAAGAATGGTGTGAAAAGGGAAAAACATCCAGTATGCGGCAGTCCTGTGGGTGAAAATGCCTTGTTGATGCTAGAGGTCAGAGGAGAATGGGCCGACTGATTCAAGCTGATAGAAGAGCAACTTTGACTGAAATAACCACTCGTTACAACCGAGGTATGCAGCAAAGCATTTGTGAAGCCACAACACGCACAACCTTGAGGTGGATGGGCTACAACAGCAGAAGACCCCACCGGGTACCACTCATCTCCACTACAAATAGGAAAAAGAGGCTACAATTTGCAAGAGCTCACCAAAATTGGACAGTTGAAGACTTGAAAAATGTTGTCTGGTCTGATGAGTCTCAAATTCTGTTGAGACATTCAGATGGTAGAGTCAGAATTTGGCTTAAACAGATTGAGAACATGGATCCATCATGCCTTGTTGTGCAGGCTGGTGGTGGTGGTGGTGGTGATGTAATGGTGTGGGGGATGTTTTCTTGGCACACTTTAGGCCCCTTAGTGCCAATTGGGCATCGTTTAAATGCCACGGCCTACCTGAGCATTGTTTCTGACCATGTCCATCCCTTTATGACCACCATGTACCCATTCTCTGATGGCTACTTCCAGCAGGATAATGCACCATGTCACAAAGCTCGAATCATTTCAAATTGGTTTCTTGAACATGACAATGAGTTCACTGTACTAAAATGGCCCCCACAGTCACCAGATCTCAACCCAATAGAGCATCTTTGGGATGTGGTGGGACGGGAGCTTCGTGCCCTGGATGTGCATCCCACAAATCTCCATCAACTGCAAGATGCTATCCTATCAATATGGGCCAACATTTCTAAAGAATGCTTTCAGCACCTTGTTGAATCAATGCCACGTAGAATTAAGGCAGTTCTGAAGACAAAAGGGGGTCAAACACAGTATTAGTATGGTGTTCCTAATAATCCTTTAGGTGAGTGCATATATAAACACACACGCATGTATATTTAAGAACAATGTGTTTGTTATATATATATATATATATATATATATATATATATATATATATATATATATATATATATATATATATATATATATATATATATATATATATATATTATATTTTGCCACTTAATATTTGTTGTGAAAACCTTGAAGTACCAATAAAAAGTTTGGGGTTTGATCAAAAGTGACAGTAAAGACATTTATAATATTTTGATAAAAGATTTCTACTTCAAATGAATGCTGCTCTTTTGAACTCTCTACTCATCAAAGAATCCTGAAAAAAGTATCACAGTTTACACAAAAATATTAAGTAGCAAAATATGTTTTCCAACATTGATTAATATAAGAAATGTTTCTTAAGCAGCAAATCAGCATATTAAAATGATTTCTGAAGGATCATGTGACACTGAAGATGTTTAAAATTTTGCTTTGCCACCACAGGAATGAATTATATTTTAAAATATTACAGTTTAAATGAACTGTTTTATATTTAACATATTTCACAATATTATTGTTTTTTCAAAAACATAAAGTCCAAACTTTTGACCGTTAGTGTACATAGTACACCTATAATGGTGTTTTTTTTTTTCCTTGCTCGCTATTTTTTCATTCTTTACTTCACCAGAATTGTTTCTTACAGTCACAGATGAGTCACCTTTCTCTTTCCCATGAGGCTTTGCTGCATGAAGATGCTTTTAGAGAGCACCGTTCCACAGTGTCCACCATCCTCCTATAAATATTGCATTGGAATGAAACTGCATGGAGGTAGAGGGTCCCCATGGCCTAATGTACAAACACGTGCTACGCTACACAAAGGGAGATTAGGAAAGTGGATAAAAAGGAAGAAAAGGATACACAGAGCAGACTTGATCTCCGTAGGCAAGGTCTATGTACAGCCCAACACAGGTCCTTAATAAATCATGAGAATATGAGGCGTGTTGCACGCCTTCAGAGCGGCTCTGGCTGGGTAAAGGAGATAAGTGCATCACTCCAGGTCTGGGATCAAAAGGCCCTCTTATGGGTTTGTCAGCAGTCAACGCTTGAGCTTCTGACATTGAGCGCAAACGTGTAGAAGAAGACTCTTGTGTTAACAGTATTTCCACAAAACACCATGCTTGGCTGAAGCACAGGGATTGATCAAAACACACTCACGCAAAAAAAAACACACACTGTGCAATCATTTCAATGTCAAACACCTCTTCAGCCAATTGCTCTGACCTGTAAGAGGACCATACCTCTCCTCAAGCTTCGTTCTTCTGTTTGATTCACTCCTTCCAGCCTTAAATCTCCTGTTTTCTTTGCTTTCAGCCAACGAGAAGTTCTGTATCAAAGGGATGGAAAGATTACCTTTATTTCCATTATAAAGTGCTTTTGATATGACAGGCATCTTTGAACACAGTGGGAACCTGCAAACTAGTACACTGGCCTTCATTATATCCCTCTCAGTCTTGGATGAACAGGCGCAATACCCCTGTAAAAGAGCGGTGAATGCTGTGCATCCTGGATTGACTTGTTTGCTGAATATCAGAGTAGATTTTTCTGATGTATTTGTAATGGCCTTATTAAAAGTGCTTTTGATGTGAAGAATGCAACAACACACAGAATTATTTCATAGTTTGTGGCCACAGTGTGCAACAACTAGGCCTGCCCAAGGCACATGAATGTCAATTTTTAAATTGAGGAGGTGAAAAAAAAATTTTTTCAAATGATTTTATTTGTATTTATTTTTGAGGGGTCAGTGAGACATTATTTATAGATGTTTAATAAAGGAGACTTTTGACTGCAGATACATTTTCATTTTTTTTTTTTTTTTTTTTTTTTTTTTTTTTTTCATATTGTTTTATTTTATTATTCGATTATCTAGTCATTACTGAGCAACAGGTTTTCATATTGGAAATAAGAATTTAGCATTTTAATCCGATTTGGTGCTTTTTAATTTTTTGTATTTATTTTTACATGACTGACTTTTTTTATTATAAAAAAATCGAGGGTAGATGAATCATTATTTCTAGATGTTTAATAAAGGAGCCTTTTGACTGCTGATAAACATCATATAATGTAATTTTTTTTCTTTTTCTAAAAAGTCAGTTTTATTTTTTTCTATTGTATTTTATTAGATTCTTATTCATTTCCATTTACTGTGCAACATGTTTTCTTGGAATTAAGAAAGTTTAATCCAATTTGGTGTAAAAAATGTTTACAAATTTTTTTAAATAAATAAATAAAGTTATTACCTTCCTTATATAAAATCAAATGTATTTATTTAATTTGATTTTGTTATTATTATTTTTCTTTTTATTTCTTTTTATTAATTTACTCACTTGCCCCATCACCCTCTTTTATAATTTGTAATGATATATTCATGAATTTCCTTCAAAAGCATTCAAGCTAATAGAGAAGGCCACATTTGTTCTATATATAGTGTACTGTACATGTGCCCTCTTCTATTAAACCTCTGACACTGAATAATTAACAGGACGCTGAGGTCATAAAAGTATAATGATTGACATCACTGAAATTGTAGTAATGAAGTTCCTTTTTAACCTGAGAACATCTTTATGTTAAGATCTTGCATTTCTTCACTCAAAATTATTGATTAAAGGAATATAAAATATGAATGCATTTGATATATTGCACTAAATATGTTTAATGCATCATTTTTTTGTAACATCAGAGTACGTTAGTGACATTTACATTTTGTATGAATAAAAGGTAAGCTTTTCTCACCTTTAATGTGCCGTCTCATATTCTAGCAAGTTTAAATCAATGATCTGTTGTTTTGTATTCATAGGGTCGGCACGAATACATCACATATCGGTTTCCTGCATTATTTGTCTGACAGAAATGTGAACACTTTCTTATTTGCATTTGTAATGCAAATCAAAATTCTCCCCATGTTTTAATATCATATATTTTCCTACATGTTTTGTTAAACAAATGATTGACCACAATTGCTGCTTTTTTATTTTCTATGCTCTATGCTTGCAGATTTTTCATAATAGGTTTACTACCACTAAAGATAACAAGACCTTTCATTTGCAAGGCCTTTCGGAGCTGTCAACAACCCATTCAAGAGCCTACAGCACTGGCTCCGTTTCAAACAATCTTTTTAAAGGTCAGTTCGAAGTTACTTGTCATTTGGTTGACGCTTTTTCCCCATTTGATTTGTTTATAAAGTGTATTTCATTAAATGTTGTGCATACTAGATAGCAGTACTCCAGAAACGCTTGCCTGTCAGAGTTGTTGGTCGTCTGCAGTAATGAGTCAGTGGCGAGCCTAACAAGGCTGAGCTTTTGGATTGCAAATACTGGCCGCCGTATCCATAATGAGACCTTTGCAATCGTAGATTAAGCAAACATGTCATGTGATTGGACTCATTACAATTTTAACACCAGATGTTGCTTTGTTTTCTTTGATTTCTGTCAAATATTTAATATAGGACCTTATTTTCATTCAGACTAGTGAATGACATGTACAGTCGCACACAGAGCAGGGCTGTTTTTATTGGCACAAAGCATTAAATTCTTCTTTACGTTCGACCTTACTGTGTGTCGCTGGCATTTTTAGATTGTTTAAATGCATGGCATGTTATCATAAGATGTCCACATTCATCAATTTATACTTGAATTCTTTACATCACCATTTTGGTCTCCAAAAAGTAGTGTTTATCAACAAAAAAACACTTGCGCATGTTGAGAAAACCTGGGACTAGCCAAAAAAACTTTTTCCAGGCGAACCTTCGCACAAGCCAGTTTGCTACTGCCATCAGCCATCGCAGTTGTAAACCAGAAACAAATTTATTCTCTTCTTGGACTCTGTCACACGGACTTACCGTGCTAGACAATTTATAAACAGTGCTTTCCTCCCCACCCAGCACAAATACCTGGTTCAAATTAAGAGTCTTTAAGAGTTATGGATATCTTTCAGAACTTCATATGTGCTGAAAGCCATCTCTGGCTTTTTTTTTTTGCATAGCCCACATTCTCTGAAGCAAAAACACAATTACCTCATCTGTAAGGAGCTTACGAAAATGTTGCAAACGAGGGTTATTCAAACATAATAAGTCAAGAAAAATGTCAGGGCGGGATTTGATAAATCTGGAAGTGGCAACAAAGGGGATATTATTCGTTTCGTGGAGCACTATCTCAGGAATTAGATTCAAACACATATTAGAGACAAGACTGATGGCCAACATATACAAATTACCAATGAGAGTGACAAGCTTAATGGAGAGTGTATGGGTAACAGTTCCCTATCTCTATCTGCTTGTACAAACAATGCTTTGACTGCATTAAAGCTGCTTTGTTTGAATAGGTCAGTATGGCTAAAAGATGAAAGCTGATGCTATCCATCTTAGCGTGTGTGCATATTTCAGCTCAAATCATTTTCTATTAAATTATCATTATATATCAACCCGTTCTCTTTAAGCGCATTCTATATAGTGTTGAAGGCTTTTTTACTACCGTAGATGTTTTTCATGCAGGTTTCTGACTAAGCCTTTTTATTCCGAATCCATTCAAAGCACATAAAACCATCAGAACATTTTAAATATCAATAAATCAGGTGACTCCTGGAAACTGGTGAAGCAGGACGCCCGCTCCAGATGTGCGGGTGGCACACGGGGAACGAGAAGGGGAAAGGAGAACAGAGTTTGCAGTTCAGTAGAGGAGAAAGAAACGAGAGCGTGTCTCTATACCTGCCTGGCATGGGCTGTACGCTGCATGCAAAAGCCAAGGGGACTTTTTTTTTAGCTGGAGTTTGAAAGCTTTAGGAACAGCCTTAAATCGTGAAGGTTGGCACCAGAATTTTGCCTTTGTTTAATCAGGAAACACTGAGGATTGTATAAATATTGCATTGGAATATGAAATAAAGGATTTTGTGTGCTCTAAAATGTCCTTATTTTGGTCGCCTTGTTACCCTGTACGTTTTTGTAAAACATTTACTTTTGTTGACAACATTCGTTGAAATGGTAAACCATTCCTTTAAAGTTACTCAAAAATGAACATTCTGTCATAAATGTTTCACCGTCATGTCGTTCCAAACCCGTAAGACTTTCGTTCATCTTCTGAACACTTAAGATCTTTTTGATCATGAACATAAACAGAAGCTCAACCGTACTTGCTTGACGAGTGAGAACAAACCTCATTGGTTCTTTCAGAAGATCAAATGTGCTGCGTAACACGAGAATGAACCTCATTGGTTCTTGCGGAAGCTCAAACTCAAACGCTTCCGTTTACCATAACTGATGTTTGAGTTGATCAATGTTTATATGTGAATAAAAGACTAAATTCAATCTGTTTATCATATAAAGCAATCGAGTCTCTTCAGAAAAGTTGGACTAAATCGCTCAATTCATATGGATTAGTTTACGATCTCTTTATGAACTGTTTGAAGTGTCAAAGTTTCAGTTGTGTCGCAGTCAATGAAGGGACAGAAAGCTCTCCGATTTCATCAAAAAGATCTTTCATTTGTGTTCCGAAGTTGCTAAATTTCACATATGAGGTAAATTTAATATGGTTTTCAGGGCATTACTAATGTGTTTTGAGTGGTTTTAATCACAATGGTAGTAGTTGCTAGTGTGTTACTGGCCCACGTCTTTATGATGTTCTGGGGTCTCATTTATAAAACGTGTGTACGCACAGATTTGAACTTGGCGTACTTAACGTATGTTATCGTAAGGTCAAGGGCCAGATTTACTAACAGCTTGCACCAGCGCAAACCCCCTTTACACATTTATAAAACTTCTGTCAGAAAGACATGCAGTGTAAAATTAGCGTCGAAGATGTGTGGATGGCTGACCTTATTGCATATGCATTTGTAGGAGTTTCCCTTTCAGACACAAAATTTATGAGCGGAGAGTATATGAATCACGCAAGGTGATTAACTAAGGTTTACGCTCGTCAAATTACTGGTATTTGCGCCATTATTTACCGTCCAAAAAAAAGTACATCTTAAACAAGACGCTAACTGGCAGATTGCATTGGTCATTATGGAAATGATCCTGCTGTGTCTGCGTTCTTTAAATGCAAAACTTTCCACTCCCACCTATGCTTTTACGGAATTGTGCTCTGAAGCTAATTTGCCCTGTTTAGAAATTCTGGCCCTAAATGTAGGATGGTTTCTACGCAACATTTTATTAATGAAGCTTGGGAATCTTATATATGCATTTGTCACTTCCTTAGTGAAAGTATATGAGATATTTAGACCTCTTTTATTGCATGTCTGGAAACAAAAAGTGCTTCTTTCCTCGACAAACCACAATAGTTTCTTTGGGATGTCATTTAATACTTAAGGATAGTTCATTTAAGTATGAGCAATAGTAATAGTGATGCTTGCCTTAGCAAGCAGCCCTAATAAATAAATGTCACCATCTCTGCAGATTCTTCCACATTTCAAACTAAACAGCAGTTAATTATCGCCTTAGGCCTACGGCTTTGATGAAACCCTCTTTCCCTCCATCTATTCCTGGAAGTGATTTTCTTTAGGTCCTGAGGTAAACTAGCCCACTGGCTCTCAGCAGGCTTCCTGATGCTACCGCTGCTGTGATACGCTGCATTGTGTGTATGAATTAACGTGCACAGCATTAATGAAGGGCTTACTCCGAAATATGGACTCAACCAATTCAAGGGCGGCAAAACTTGTAAGATAAGTCTGGGGCTTCATAAATTGTTGCCCTGTATAAAATAGCCCTCACAGGATTGAGCTGTGCTTTGTTGTTGATTTATCATGGACGAAGACAAGCGGGTCTGTTTGTATTACTTGTTTTATTCCTAGACTGCTTCCAAAATCAACAGGTTAGAAACAGTTCTCCCCTTTTTTGAGGGTTTACACCTTCTTCGAAGAATTCTTTGAACTTCAAAAGTGTTGCATTTGTGTGTTCTGAGGAGTCATGCTTAAGGGCTGTGAGTTATTGGGTTCTTGACTGAAGCATAGCCACTGTTAATTCCCCTTGGCTGTCTGCCCTGTCTTTGTGTTGAATATGGATGCAATAAGCCCGTATGCACCTTTCATTAACATGTCGCTGCCGTTATTTGTGACTGACATGGCTGCTGAGTGTAAACAATCAGGGTTTTCGGCCGACTTGCAGCGAGATATGCTGACAGTGGCAACCTGCCCTGATTGGTTGCAGGATTGCCATGTCAGTCATGTCTGTCGACACCTCTGTTGCAAATCTGATTGGACTGGAATCTGGAAGATATCCAGTTTCAAGGTGTAAACATGAAGTAGGAGTGAAATTCTTCATGAAAACAATGGGCAAACAGATCTTGGACACGCAAACCAGGAGATTCAAGTTTATTCAAACAGAAATTGACTAAAAGACTGTAGCACAGCAGCCGCCCTCATGCACTCACTGTGACCTCGACTCCTGACAGAAAGAACAATGATGGGACTATGCAGAACTGACATACATGCGAAAGAAGCAACCAGTGTGTCTGATGAATGGTGACTTTGAAGTTTGAGGATGCTCCTGTAACAGTATGTAACTCTGGAGAATTCACAAAAAAATAGCATAATTTTAATATCTCAGTTGGGTAACACTTTATTTCCACTTAAGACATTTGAACTATGAGTAACTTTACAACTACATGTCAACTAACTCTCATTTGTATTAATAGCCTGTATTTGTAGCCTGTCTACATATTATCTGCTATATTACGGAAATGGTATGATTATCAATGATCCGAGAGACTTAAGACCCTAATAACTGGTAGTATTGCTGACAATATATTTTACAGTATATGAATTTTCAGTGTACTTACTAAGAAAGTAATGAGTAATATAAGGTAACTAAATGGGTTAAGATTAGGTTTAGGAGTAGGTTCAGGACTACTACCTAGTTATTACCCAGTTATTGTAATTACTACAATAAGTATATAGTATGCACATGCAAAACAGGACTAGTGCTACCATTAATTCAACATGACTTGAATTAAAATGATAAATAAAATCGTATGTATGAATGCGTGCATGTATTTCTTTATTTTATGCATGTATTTATTTATAGTCTGCCATTTTTACTTTTATTATTATTATTTAAAGTAAAAATATGAATATAATTTAACAACATTTAAAGAATGTTTAATTATTTTAAGTTATGTACTATTTATTTGTACAAGTACATAAATAGAATGATTAAATGTTGTATATACTGTTCAAACGTTTGAGGTTGGTAAGTTTTTATTTATTTATTTAAAATTTAATGAAAAATACTGAAAAAACTAATATTGTGAAATATTATTACAAATTAAAAGCTGAATTTTCAGCATCATTACTCCAGTCTTCAGTGTCAGATGATGCTGATATGGTGCTCAAGAAACATTATTATCAATGTTGAAAACAGTTGTGGAAACCCTGATGCTTTTTTATGATTATTTAATGAACAGCAGAACCATAGAAACATTATTTGTAACATTTTAAGTCTCTTTTGATCAATCTATTTTGTCCTTACTTTAAAAAAAGAGCAAAAATAGAATATTATCTATGAATTTGTTATGATGTATTCTTTCTCTTCCTCTATAAAGATCAGAAGCCTGTAGGCAGGTAAGCACACCATAGTCACATTACATTACCCTGCAAATATAACAAATAGCTCACATGTTGCAAATACATACAAACTCACACCACATGAATGACACAACCGTGCCACCATACGTCTTACACACTCTGTAATCGTTTCTACCGATGCGTTTCTATGCCTTGCCCTCAACCCTGCGTTCTGGATTCCCCGTCTGCTGTCCACACTCATATGTTTCCTATCGCCAGCGCGGCTGTGGTTCCCTTCCCTGATTCTACTGGACTGGAAAAACAGAGCTAATATAGTGTGATCCGCAAAGCGAGCTTTGATGCAGGACCTTTCACAAACACCCCCAACCCCTGCCGCCATATGGTTTGAATTCGTCTCTTAATTTATTTCCTATAAATGTCTCCTGAATATTCAGACGGGCCACGTGTGGAGCCGGGGCTGGAAAACAGAAGGCCTCGGAGAGCAGTTTGTGGTGACGTGTGATGAGTATATTTTCCTTTTATTTGTTTTCATTCATTTCTTGTTGCCATCTATTTGTGCACATATGGTAGGACCAGACAAGACTTCAAGCTAAGTGTAGCTGGCCCACATCAGAATAACAAATAAACGAATCAGGGTGAAGGGAAAAGATGTCGGCCGTGATACCAAGGTAATATGAATCAGGAGTCATTAAAAGGCAATAAGCAGGAGAAGTGGAGGATGAGGTCATTGTGATTCATGTGTTGGAGGTCAGGTTTCATGGGTTTCGAGCTTGTTTTAGAGCGGCCAACTCTGGAGCGCATGGAAACAAAGCTGTCCAAAGTGACTATAGTTTCCTTTGCAGACTTTAGAGCAATGATAGCGCTCACACACTTTTTTTCATTTTTTTTTTCTGTTCTGATGAAATAAAACATGATCAAATGAGTTAAACAGAGCTTATTGGCAGATGAAAAAATGATCAAAACTAACCTGCGGCCTACTAAATCTGTCACAGTGTTGTTTATAACTGTGTGTATGAGTTAACAGACTGTATTCATAGGTTTAAAAACATTTCTTAGTATTTATGAATAGTAGACACAGAATATATAATTGATCCCCTTACGTTGGTTTATTGATGGTTGAACATTCCCATTTATGATGTTGGTAACACTTTACAACAAGTTCACATTTGTCAACATTAGATCATGTATTAACTAACATGAACTAACAATGAGCAATTGTTACTGTATTTATTAATCTTTGTTCATGTTAATAAAAATCCAGCTGTTCATTGTTTGTTCATGCAACGTTGAAATTATCATTAACTAAGATAATAAATGCAGATGTATTGTTAATTCTTACTTGAAAATTATCCCATGATTTACTCACGCTAGGTCATCCTAGGTGTGTATGACACTCTTCTTTCAGACAAATAAAATTATATTAAGTTATATTAAAAATGTCCTGGCTCTTCAAAGCTTTATAATGGCAGTGAATGGTTGTTTCGTTTTTGAAGTCCATAAAAGTGCATCTATCCATCATAAAACTGCTCCGCACGGCTCCGGGGGGTTAATAAAGACCTTCTGAAGCGAAGTGGTGCTTTTGTGTAAGAAAATATCCATATTTTAAACTTTACAGACTAAAATAACTAGCTTCCGGCAGTAGCAAAAGAGTAAAACTTGACGCATCGCAAGCTTTGACGCCTCTCGCAGATAGGGCTGGGCAACAAACTCAAGCCCCTCTTCTCTTATATTTCTCTTTAAAAATTCCTGTTTTAGACTTCTAATTCATGACCGGTGTTTTGTTTTGCTCGATCCTCTGCATTTCTGCGTTCGTCAATACGCACGCGTCAAGGGTCAAGGGTCAAGGGTTACTCTCTCGTCGTAAATCGATGTGTACAGTAATCTGACGGAAGTTAGTTACTTTAGTCTATAAAGTTTTAAATATGGATACACAAAAGTGCTACTTCACTTCAGAAGGCCTTTATTAACCCCCCAGAGCCGTGTGGAGCAGTTTTATGATGGATAGATGCACTTTTATGGACTTCAAAAACTACACAACCACTCACTGCCATTATAAAGCTTTGAAGAGCCAGGACATTTTTAATATAACTCTGATTTCATTCGTCTGAAAGAAGAATGTCATATACACCTAGGATGGCTTGAGGGTGAGTAAATCATGGGCTAATTTTCATTTTTGGGTGAACTAATGTTAACTAATGAAACCTTATTGTAAAGTGTCATATGTTTTCATACATATTAATTCTGTATAAAAAGAGATGCTGTGTTGATTAGGCTTAGAAATGATCCTTGTATAGTTTTTAATCTAACATGATTTTACATGTGAAATTACATGCATTATGCTTAATAATGTCAATATATTGTCTTGGAAAATGTCAGGAAGGGCATTCCCATTTATTGTGTTTTCATGCATGTTAGTTCTGAATAAAAAGATATGCTGTGTTGAAATTGTATTTGTATTTTGATCTGATTTCACATGTTGAAATTACAAATAAAATGTCATTATGCTTAACATCAATATATTGTCTTGGAAATGTCAGGGACTTTCTTTTTAAAATAATCTTAAAATAATCACATTTTTTCCACTTAATATTTTACTTTATTATATTTCACTTTACATAACATTATTAAAAATAATAATTTTAACATGAAATGTATATTAACGGTATACCCTTTGTAATTGCGTGTGTCCTGTCCTGTGCACATTTCTCTAGCAGTCATGTAAATAAGACCTTCCGAAACTCCCCGAGAGCGTCCCACTGATGACAGAGTCATTAAGGTGTTCCATTGATCAAGACTCTGTCTGCCCTCTATCTGAGGAGAAAACTTGCCTATCGACTCCCCCACCCTGTTCCCGCTTTCTCTTTTCCTTTTTCCCCCCTCCCACTAAATCAGAATGGCCTTGTCAGGGAGGATTAATTGGGGGAGGCCAGTGTCAAGCTGTCTGTACAACACACCCAGACTCTGCTCTCCAACAGTAAACAATAAGGGTGTGGATTAGTTTTGAAACAATGTGTTTATTTAAAAAGCTCACTTCCTGTATGCACTTGACAACCCTCCCATTAATTTCATTGGCAGCGACTCCGGTTTAGAAAAATCTTATCATTGTTTAGGAGGAAAATACAAAACCCAAACAAAACAAAATACAGTGCTTTTTAAAATGGCACTTGGTTCCTGAGAGATACTAAAATGCTAGGCGAGCCCACATTGAAATAGCGCCCAGAGAACTCTTAAAACTCTAAGCAGAAAACAAACTCCAAATCATTTAGTTTGAGTTGGCACCATTTTTGTTTACAGTCAAAACAGAGACTTAAAAAATGCTTGGCTTTGCTTTTTTTCCCTCTCTCTCTAACTTCACCTCAGCTAACTGTGGTTGTCTTTCTTTTTTGGTGCCTGTAGGGTCTGAAATTTAGTGCTCGTTGCAGAGCCCTGGAGGTAGCGCTCAAAGCCCCTGTGCCCAGAGCCACATCCTGTCCAAAGGGAACACACTTGCACTTTTATAACATGCAGAAACAAAGTATTTGGCAAGAGCTATTTGCGTGTAACAAAGGCGGGCAAAAATTAATGATGTACTCCACTTCTTAATATAAAATTAAAATCTTAATATATATTTTTTAATGATTTTATTTTAATTTTATTTTTTCTGGTATTGATCGATATTAAATGAAACATCTAGCACTGTATAATATATTTTATTTTTTTAATTGTACAAATTTGGATTGATATTGGATATTTTCCCACCTTTAAAAGTTACGATTATTTTTGCCATAATCTAGTTATAGTAAAATTAATAAATATATAACAATGTATATGATGTATAAATCTCAATTTCAAAACAAAAACTGTACCCTTATGACACACACACACACACACACACACACACACACATATATTACACACACACTCACCTAAAGGATTATTAGGAACACCATACTAATACGGTGTTTGACCCCCTTTCACCTTCAGAACTGCCTTAATTCTACGTGGCATTGATTCAACACGGTGCTGAAAGCATTCTTTAGAAATGTTGGCCCATATTGATAGGATAGCATCTTGCAGTTGATGGAGATTTGTGGGATGCACATCCAGGGCACGAAGCTCCCGTTCCACCACATCCCAAAGATGCTCTATTGGGTTGAGATCTGGTGACTGTGGGGCCATTTTAGTACAGTGAACTCATTGTCATGTTCAAGAAACCAAATGATTCGAGCTTTGTGACATGGTGCATTATCCTGCTGGAAATAACCATCAGAGAATGGGTACATGGTGGTCATAAAGGGATGGACATGGTCAGAAACAATGCTCAGGTAGGCCGTGGCATTTAAACAATGCCCAATTGGCACTAAGGGGCCTAAAGTGTGCTAAGAAAAAATTCCCCACACCATTACACCACCACCACCAGCCTGCACAGTGGTAACAAGGCATGATGGATCCATGTTCTCATTCTGTTTTCAACTGTATTAATAAAATAAATAAATATCAGGTGGAAAAACGCGATTCAGAGTGTGTGTGAGGTAAATTAAACCACGCATATGAGCCATTCATTCACACAGAGACATGCAGAGTTTATCTTTTTGTAGTTTAATACTCACAGACACTAGTCTATATCACCAAATGTGTTCTCAGGTACCAAGATTTGGCACCGATTGATTTAATGTGAGGCGGTACTCGGTAGTACCGTCGTAATTCGGTCGGTGCCCTTAAAAGTAACGAGTTCGGTACCCAACCCTAATTACAGATAGCCGTTTACTGGTTATAAGCTATAATTCTAATAAAAACTTTGTGAGTTTGAGACTTTCTGACATTCAACATTCAGAAATCTAAACTTTGATGTTTACCTGATGTGCAGAATTCATGATCTTCTTAGGCAAAATATGACTTGCACAATCCCACATTTTAGTCCATTTCACATCAATAATACTTACGCCCTGAAGTTTGAGGTTTTGTTTTTGAAGCGATTACCAGCGTTAACCCTGCAAATGAGTTCATTCCCGAGACTGACAACTGTGAACAAACATAAAAAGGTTTTAAAAGGCAGCGTTGCACCCGTCCTTTGATGAAGTTGCGCAGTATAACAGGTAAACTTGGAGGATGGTGTTTAAGCCCTCTTTAAGCTTGTTAATCCCACCCTGGTACAGACGAAACCCGCTCGGCTAGATCCATGTCAATCTGCAGCCCCTTCCTCGGCCTGGATTTACATGCATTCCTGCTAACGCTTGCTCCCAGCCGGTGGTATTACACCAGGTTGTGACTTTAGGGTAGAAACGAGGTTAAATGGGAACTTTCTATGCTTCGTGCACTTACATTTTTCTTCCTCGCTGCCGTTTGCTTTTGAAGGGTGAACACGCCGTCTTATTTACAACCAAACATGACTGCTTTTGTAAATTGACTCCTCAATTCTGTTCAGGGGCCAGACACAGGGGAAGGAAGGTTAGCTGCCTGTTGTACGATAAGCTGGCAGAACCTATCAGCTCCTCTGCTAGCAGATAGCGCTCTGTATTTCTGTCATGCTTTATCGCCAGCCGGGGTGAAACTAAACTGCAAGCAAGAGCAGTCTGAGGGGGCCATTTCTGTGGATTACTAAAGCCGACTTTAATTTCAAAGACCAGTGGCGTATCCAGAGAAGGTCTGCGGGCTTCGACTGGTGCAGATTGGCAGCATTACCTGGCGTCGTGGTATAACAGGACCACAGCGCTGGTGTGGCTTCCGGTTGAGCTGGCGTAGGGTGTTGTGCCAACTACTGTATCTCTCTCACTTTCTCTTCCTTTCTCCTCTCCCCCCACGATGAAGTCGACAGGAAACGCACCGCAGGAAGCTGTGGATTTGTAAGGACTCATTAAGAAAGGAGGTGACAGTTCAAATGAGTGGTTTTGAGGCGGCGACAATGCTGCGCACAATGCCAAAGGGAGCGCTGGCTGCTTTATCACCACACCTCTGATTCGTTGTGCTACAGCAACCGGAATCAGCCACAATGCCATTATTTTAGCTTGATGGATGAAAGCGCAGCACAAAATATCAGAATGAATTCGCTCCTCCATTTCCATTCCAAGTCAAGTTTATCCTCGGCCAATTTGGAAGCGTAATCTCCCCTGTATAATTCTTGCCTTTGTGGCGAAAGGCGGTTAAATGTTTAGAAGAAACCTCAGGGAATCTTTAATATTTGTTAGATGTGCTTTCGAATCACAATTCCTATTGACATTAAGAAGCGCTCGCCCCCCTCAAGATGTTCGTATTTGTGGAATATGCGACGGTTGTTTTTAATATCAGTTATTATTAGAAATAGCATTTCAAATGATATGTCACAAGGGAGCAAATATCATTTACAAATCATTAATGACTTCAGAACACTGCTCTAGCCTCCGGTGGAGGATGCATGCAGCACACAGTATGGGAGCAGCCGCTGAAATAAGAAGCGCTGGGAGTTTTTCGGCCTCGTCTTAATTCTTAAAAGCCAATCACTCAAAAGCCCTTCATTACTATGCATCAAACACAAGAGGTGAGCATTGGCCCTTTAATGGGTTTGTGCTGCTGTTTGTTCTAAATATGCAAATGAGGCGCTAAAATATGTACATGTCCCGTGTCGAGATGGATTGGGTTTTGGGGGGATTAATTATTCAGGAGGCATTATCATTATTAGGCTTTGCATCTTCTATTAGGATGGATCGTGGAGAGAGAGAAGAAAAGCCCTCACCTCATGCCGGACGGCCTGTAATGAGTCATCAATAAAACATTTTCATAATGTCAGGGAGACACAAGTGTGGAAGCTTGATCTAATTTTACATTGACTCTCCTGGTCATTAGTTCAATATGGCATGAACGCCATTTTATTAAAGATACAGGCGAGAAGGACGCATGCCTGATGTGCCCTGACAGTCCGTGCATCAAGATGCTTTTTTAATGTATGTTTAATGGTTAATCATTACAAATAATAGAGAAAATCTGTTTAAAGGCTGCTGTTCAGGAGGATTCTTGTTTCTCATAGCATGTTAGGTCACGAAGAATTAGTATGAGATGGCCTTTGCCTTGGTCTTCCTTTCTGAAACCATGATCATGTTGGAAAAACGTGAGGGTCCAATGGTTCTGATAGTTTGGTCTCAGACTTTTGAACCCCATTAGTAGTAGAAGCCATGAGAGGTGAAGTTACAGTGAGCTTTTGATACTTGAGTAAACTCTGATATATCGCATACAACTACCTGAAAGGTATTAGTCCAATGCAAGATGATCTTCAATAAAGACGACACTCCTCCTGGGTGTAAACTTAAACTTACATGATCTCAAATCTCAGCAAGTTGCAAACAATCAAAAGTTGGAGACGGGGGTTCAAATAATAACAGCGGTCTACTTCAAGCACAAGAGGGGGCGGCTTTATTGCCACTGAGACATAATAAGTAAATGCAAATTGTAACTAGTTAAGCACAGCAAAATAATATGATACCATTGTCTGAGGCAGATTGCTATTATAATGTTAGCATGTGCAAATAATTACATTCTCTTCCTGATACAATTACATTATTTGTTCTGCTTGTATTATACACCAATAAAAGCAAACATCACATTAGGATTCATGGCACTTTTCGCTTTGCATTATCAATATGTGGAAATAATTGTCTGCTGAGAGATTAAATTACATTATTGTGTATCTTTTTCATGCCTAATAAATAATGATGGATGGCTTTTATTTTCATCACCACCTGCAACCATTTTATCTTCCCCCTGAATGTTAAAAATGAAAGAAAAAAGAGAGGGAAGTAGATAAAGAAACAGGAGGCGAGTGTTGTCTGCGCCATCGAAATAAAGTGGAAGGGAGACGGAACGTGACATGCCAGAATTTGCAAACCGCCGAGTTTGAGCGTTTGTTCCTGGCAGGAAAACACAAAAAACGAGAGCTTGCGAGTCGGGAAGTGACAGATTAAATCAGTTTGCCATTTCCAGTTATACCCACACCTCGCATATAGGAATATTAAAGCTGGAGATGCATTGTGAACACATCATTCCTGTCAATACACTGTTAAATCTCCAATCTGGGCTGAACGACAATTTGCAATCTTAAATACCTGATATTTGCCTAATATATTGAAAATGACTAGAGGTCTATGGAGTCACGCTGCGTACAATATACATGCACCGATGCTACACAGAAAGCGCTATATGAACCATGCTGGCAAACGCATTTGCATTTAGGGACAATCTCTAATTTACAATTCCTCGACACTGTGCCTTTATCCTCGCATAGCTTCAATTTTCATCAATGCATTTGCACTTTGTGGCGATAAGAGGATTGATTAGCTACCAGTCTGAAGGAAGCTTGATGTTTAATTGGCTTCTGTCTTTTTCCCTCCCCAATACTGGTCAATGCCGAGCCGTCTCACTCCTGTTGCATTTGATGCATTTCTTAGCACTCGGTTAGGAGAGATAAAACAAGGTAAGGACATTTATAGTCCAAGTTAATTGGCGTTGGAAAAGCAGGGGGGGGGAACGATTGGTGTTATAACTTCATAACTTCTTAAGTCATGCCTTGTGCACAGCTAGGCGTTGGACCAATGTAAAATTTACATTTTAATGAAATATTTGAATAAGTACTTGAAATTCACTCTAGCTGGGCTCCCAGACCTAAAACCAACATTTCATGTTTGTGTTTTTGAATGGCAGCGTCGGGGAAATTAACATGCCAGTCATACAGATTAGAGGGGCATCAGTGTAAAGTCAGACCTGCTTCAATCAAGGTTCACTGCAGGTAAACAGCTGCCATGACATATTTTAATGACAGTTATTTTCCATCCCCTCCCCTGAAGAAGAGCATTAAATCTGGGCTGAAATGAGAGATGTGGAGAGTTGCACAGACTGAGACTCACATCAGAAGCTGCATTAATACGTATCTGTAAAAGTGTGTGCAGGAGTAAAGGGCTGTAAAGTAAAAGCTCTAATCTCAAACGGTAATGTGCCAAATATTAATGAGACAGCTGGGCTGCTGCTTTTAGGATTTCACATCCTCCGAACTCATGGAATTTTTGCGTTCACTGACTTTCCATAATTATTTATCTTAAACCTGGAAATAAGCAATCTGTGAAACACCCGAAACATTACATAAAATGTACTGCACTGTAAAAATTATTTTCATGATTTTCACAACTTTTTCAAATCAACTTAGATAATTAAAGTGATTCAGATAACATCATTTTTTGAGTTGCTATTGATTAAACCAATCTCCTTTGTTCTCTTAACTCAGTTTTTCTTTTCAGTGAACTCAAAATTAAGGCAACCAGGTGACTTTAAGTTAAACCAACAATATATATATATATTTTTTTACAGTTCCACTTAATTGCTATGATACATGCATTGCTATAAGAGATAGTAGAGATAGAAGTATATATGTATGTCATATGTCTTCACAGTCATTCAGACCTACTTTAGTGGTTAAATATGTATTGGCCTTAGATAAATGCATTTGCAAATGTGCTTTTGCACTTATGATATGTAAATGAAAAGTAAACTTGGTCACATCCATTAATGCGTGGTGGCATAAAGCGGTGAGACTCGTAATTATTCATGTTGTTTTGCATCATCTAAATTATTCAGATATCCTGCTTGAATATGAAAAATACGTGGAAATTAATCCAAACAATGCTTCCATTTAGCACAAGAGAAGAATGTTTGATTATATGATCAGTCAGCTCATCATCATGCTAAGTGAATTTGAATATTTGACTTTTTTTAAAAGCAAAAATACAATATATTTATAAAATAATGCAAATATGCTCAAAATGTTAAACAAAAATATAAAAAAATAGTATTATATGAATTATTATTTAATGGCGATATATTTGTATACTTTAAGCATATGATTAATCTTATTTTATAATGAATGAATTTTACACACAATAAGAGCTGTGTGTGTGAGCGGCCCTGTGAGGCCTGTAGAACAGCTGGCAGTAATTGAATCAAAACATTGGCTGATTAACCCAGCATCTGACAACCCATGATCCAAACAGCATGCCTGATGCAAATCAAAAAAACACAAGCTCCAAACACAAGAGGCCCTGGAATGAAGTGGTCATCATCTAATTAACACAAAATGTTTTAATTACAGGCTAAACCAAGCAGCACAGTGTGTCAATTTAACTGATGCGGTAAGTGGCGGTTTACAATATCAGAAACTGACAAATAATTGGAATCTAATTGCAGCAGGTCTATTGCCCACCAGTGCCCGAAGCAGCTCATCTTAATAAACTTTTCTCTTTTTTTTTTTTTTAACATCAAACCCGTGAATAGCAAACACTACCGCCCCTGCTAATTGCCACGTCGCAGGATTGGGAATTTGCCAGCTCTGACTATTAAAGCAAAGCTCTTGTGTGGATTGCTGTTGCATTGCCACACTTTAATTAGAATGAAACGAGGGGTAGGAACGGAGTCTTGTTACTGCAATTCAATATATGTAAATAAGATAATGCACTAATCTGTCCATTTCATTTCCAAAAGCCTACGCAGACCGTGGGCTCGGTAATAAGGGCTAGACTCTCACTTGGTAACATAAGTAGACTGGTGTGAATGACATGATAGAGACGGGTTTTTTCTTTTTGGGCATATATTAATTTTAAGATCAAAAGGTATTCATACTTTGATGTATTTTGTTGTGTTACTTTTTTTTAAAAGTGTCTATATAGTTTTATTATTATAATTCCTATAATAATTCCTATAATTCCTAGTTTCTTTAGTGAAACTAAATTAAAATGATAAATGTTGTCTTGGCAACTGGCTTATAATATTTATATATAATAAAATTATTATTATTATTATTATTTTTCAGTTAACTAAAAGTAACAAGTAATGAAGTAATAAGAAATATTTTTATTTTTAGTTTCAGTTGTGGTTGCCTGAAACTGAGAAAATAGGAAGATATATATATATATAATGTGTCATAAGGGTACAGTTTTTGAAATTGAGATTTATACATCATATGAAAGCAGAATACATAAGCTTTCCATTGTTGTATGGTTTGTTTGGATATAACTTTGGATATAGGAGATAACTATTTGAAAATCTGCAAAAAGTCTAAATATTGAGAAAGTCGTCTTTAAAGTTGTCCAGATGAAGTCCTTAGTCATGCATATTACTACTACTAATACATTTTTGATATATTTACAGTAGGCCATTTACAAAATACCTTCATGGAACATGATCTTTACTTAATATCCTAATGATTTTTGGCATCATTTTGACCCATACAGTGTATTGTTGGCTATTGCCACAAAAATCCCGTGTGACTTGAACCGAGCGAACCATGACTGGTTTTGTGGTCCAGGGTCACATTTATAGAAATGAATATTACTTGCTGTAACTACTGTAACAGGGCATTATTTTGCATTTCAGTAACCCTGAAAAGTGTTTGGATGCTTGTCACACCAAAAAAAAAAAAAAAAAAAAAAAAAAAAAAAAAAAAAGTGAGTTATATTGCATTAGATAAGAATATTATACCAACTGACAACAAATGATGCAGGACTTCACTATTCAATGTAGTTCATCACATTGATGTAATGCAGGTTATTGTAAACTAACAACATTAAAAACTTGTTACTTGAAATATAATAAACTTTAACTGAAATAAAATAATATATTTTACTTCAGCTATACACTAATAGCAGATGCACTAAATAACTAAAACTGAAATCAAAATTGATTAAAAATTGGTGTCCTTGTTACAGTGTAATTATACATTGAGTAATATTAGGGTTTATTAGTTATTAGGGTTGAGGTTAGTTGCATGTAATTACGCATAATATATAGTTATTACTACAGTAACTACATGTAATGACACTGTAAAATAAAGTGCTCCCAAACAAACTAACAAGAACGACAAACACACAACAAAATGACTAAAGCTTTACCGAAAATAGAAACATGAGAACTAACTGAAAACATGAATAAAAACTATAACAGTATGTGAATAACACTAAAATATGTTCAAAATTTTGAACAGTATACATTAAGAATTTAAAACAATATTTTGCTTTCTAATACATTCATAGATTAAGTGACTCTTTATCCAAAGACAGATTATAGCAGCTTAGTGTGACGGATGCAGACGGACACACTCTTTTCAATCAGGCATGACAATAAAGCAATCTTTTTTTGTTAGAAACAGGAACAGTACGGACCATGACAGCGGACAAGCTCGTGCTTATGAGCAGGTAATATCAGAGAGACAACAGCCATAAAATGAAGACGCTCCAAACACGGGATAAAATATCACCAGCAAAAAGTCTAACCATAATTTTATATTGTTTCCTTTAAATCTTATCTTCCAGCATCTTTAATTAATAATATCCCCAGTGACATTTATGTATCAGAGCAATAAGCTAAGCGGGAAACAATTTATGTCACCTAAAGCTTTTTAACAAATCAATGCAACTATTTGTAATTGCTTGTTTCACAAGATTAAAAATGCTTAGGCCTGATCTCTGTCTGCTGTTTAGTGGCTAGCATGACCCTGTGTATCCCTCATAAAAAGCAAACTCCTCATCATCAGCATTAATTTCCATCAAGAAATCCATATCGCTAATATTTCTGAGATTTTAATGCAGTAACAATTTATAGCTGGTCAAATGCAGTTACCTAAATTGCTGTTGGTAAAGGACAGTTTAACTGTCTCTTTTTAATTAGAAGGTAATTTAATGTGCGAGCTGCCATGATAGTGCTGGTCATTATGGACTTCACGTTGAGCGTTCGATAACAAACAGCGCAAATATCGCCGTCTATAATCTAATGAAAGACGCTCAATAATGCTGTGCTGAAACTGATAAATGCCTGATTTGAGCCTCATCTTTGCATGTAATATGTGTGTATATGAAAAACAGTTATCTGTATATTTTATCATAAAGGTGATGAAAGATGCACACAATCCAGAAACGTACTGCACTTTCATTGCATCTACGAGAGTCACGTTTTAGACACCGACTACAACGGAGTAGTCAGCAAATGTGAGAAAGTAAAGATTTTAGATTGGTGATCAGAACCGCAAAAATGGGAATTATAGAACAAAAATAAAACTAGAATTGTGCATATTTAATGACATGATCATGACTTATAATCATTCATAGTGCCACGAGAGCAGCATGACTTTGATAGTGATAGGAAGGTCAGAGATGGTTTCTGTTAAAAATGTGTAATATGATTTGCATTTTAAAAACGTGGTGGGTTCGGAATGTAAAATATTGATATATTTAATTGTTTGAATTAATATGTGTAAACTATTGCTTATGAGCAGTGTTGGGGGTAACGCAAGTTACGTAATCAGATGACTTTTTCCACGTTACTAGTTAAGTAACGCATTACTTTTTAAATTTACAACAAAACATTGTTACTTTTTAAAATAAGTAATGCAAGCTACTTCTTTTTCCCAGTTTTGGGCAGAGGCGTGGTGTAATCATGATGGTTATTGAGCATCTCACTTGCACAAAAACAGTGAAATCAAACTCAGAATATTACCCAAACATGCATTAATTAAATATAATTACACAACTATACTTTATGTATTTGATCTCAATTTATTAACCATAGAGACATGGATTTGCACTTTCACTTGAGGATTATTCGTTTCACTTTTGGTGTGAAAGGGACTTTACATTTTCTGAAAATAAAACTTTATTTGGTAAAAAAAGCAAGCTCAGCCCAGGTGAGGAAAAAGAAACATAAAATTAACTCAGCGCATTACTTTCCATAAAAAGTAACGCAATTAGTTACTTTTTTTAGGAGAGTAATGCAATATTGTAACACATTACTTTTAAAAGTAACTTTCCTCAACACTGCTTATGAGATATCATTTTACATTTTAATACCCCATGAAGTAAGAAAGAAAAACTGATAAATTGTCTGCTCTGCATGGTTTTGCTGTTATATAGAGATAGTACACACAAATCATTATGATGATGTGTGCATGATTCATAGACTTTCCTCTCAGCAAACCTTTTTCTTTATCAGTATTTACTGGAAAACATTTTGAGTGATACTAGATATATTAAATATATTTCAGAGAATATGTTGTGAATTAAGTTCTTACCTCCCCTGGCAAAATGTTTTAAACAAGTCTTAAAAGCCTTTACTTAAAGCAGAATTGCACATTAAGTTTTAGAGAATAACAGTGATTAAAAAAAGATTTTTGCATGCAAGTACTTCCCCATGTGCTCTGGAGGAAGTACACCTGCTTTTATGGCTAATCTAGACCAGAAAGCAAAGATCTTATTTGAACGTATTAAAAACAGCTTAACGCAAGGAAAGAAGGGAAAGGCCTTACAAAACGCTTCGGTCAATGATAACAGAGACAAATCTGTTTTGTATTTTACAGTTTTTAGAATCCAAAAACGGAGGATTATCCCCGGATCCATTCCCTCCCCTCTCGCTCACAGATGTCTGCAAGTTTCCTTTTTTTCCCCCAGAAAAGCAAGGATTATGAAGTCAATTACATTTGCAGCACAGTTTGCTATTGGAATACATACAGTAGCTCATTTCTTTGTGTTTTTCCGTCTTTTTAATAGTAAATACAAAGCAGTTGTGATAAAGCAAACATGGTGATACAAACAGTATTTTTTTTTTTGTTCTTTGAAAAGAATCAGGAGAAAATGAGAGGTCACAAAAGCTATAATGTGGTGTATGTACAGCCTACTTCAACATGAGCTAAAAGAGCAGAGACAGGACACAGTTTACCGCATGTGAGAAGCAAAATGAATCGAAGAACAGATCATATTGAAGCAAGCCGAACGGCGTTTCTTAATGATAAAAAAAGCCTGAGGTTTGGATTGGTTTAAAAGAGAAAAAAAAGAGAGACCCTCATGATAAACAAGCTCTGATTTTTATATATTTTTTAAAAATCTTTTTCTTAAAATAGTTTGCTACAGTTTTAGACTAAACATGCAAGACATACGACTAAGTGCAACTGAGTGAAATGTTACATCATTTTCTTAGTTCCTCATTCCCTATAGGTTTGAACTGAGGTATGCATATTAACAGTTTCTCATGCTGTATTTCTTCAGTAATGCTGAGCTACACATGCGGTGAATGCTCTCATCTACCTGCTCAAGAATAACAATCAGAAACAGCCCTCAGATGAGCCCGAATCCTTCCCACTGTCCCTTGCGGGCGACCCTCAGCTGCCTGGATGCTTGATTCATTTTAATGAACCACAGAGTGCCCATCAATAAAAAAAAATGCTTGGATAAATTTACAGATAGTAGTAACTGCCATTAAAGTACCTTGTACCCAGCTTATTGGTTGACAGGAGTGTTTTTTAATATAAAAAAGTATTAAGTTGACAGACACTAAAACACAATCATAGAGCATTGCCAAGGTTAACAAAAGGACATCGGGAATCCCGTTTCGAATTTACAAGTGGCATACAATCTTTTCAAATAATAAAATGGCAAAAAAAAAAAAAAAAAACTAAAGTACGAGAACAAATGAAACTCTCATCATTGTGTGGTCCAGTTGAAGTTCAGTTCACATTGTGTTATGCAAATGGATTTAAATTTCCTGTGACGACAGTGAACAGTCCTAAACTCTTTCATCCATATCCTTCTCCTTTATAGCCGTCATTTCCTGATAGAACACTCCCTTTTTTCCTTTTCATTGGCCCAAAGACAACACTGCTTTGATTTGGTCGTGTGTTGGTCTCGATCTTTGCCTCTCCTCTCCTATTTTGGTCACAGGCAAAGACATACAGCTGCCCATCGAACAACCCCTTTGGCTTTTTTTTTTTCACCATAATAAGCCCGACACAGTTTCAGACATTTCATAATTTTTGTGTCCGGCCAGTGCGGGGAACACTATAAGGATATTTGGCCTTTCGTTTAGCTATTGCATGGAACATAGAATATATCAACTTGTAGTATCTTGTATCTTTGGTAGTCACAGATAAGAGACATAAACATCAACTTAAGTAAAAACAAAATGACAACAAAAATGGAAGTAATAAATAAGAACACAGAAAGTGGTTGGTTGCAGTCATAAAAAAAATTAAAAAAATGAAACAAAATGCAATTGTGTACGATTTGTAGAAGCCTAATCTAAAGTCTGTTGTCATCCTTGCACTGTGCCAAAATTTGAATCTAAACTAGCCGGCGGCAGCAGCTTCCAATTCGGAGTTGCCTCCCGGGTTCAACTGGCCTGTGTGGAAACAGCCAGTCGGAAACAATCATTTCCAAGGTGATGTGGCAAGATGCGAATGGTCATAGTGGGCCGCCCCAGTGCCGTAATGCTCAGTGGTCATGGCTGTGCCGTCAGCCTCGGTTTCATAATCCCTTTAACATTTAATCCCATGTGTAATTATTATCATGTCTAATAACAGAGACTGAGCCGGTCATTGATGTGGTGAAACAGATACCAAAACTAGAGGGAATGCAGTTTCAAGTCATCCAGACAGTCTTTGAAATGACAGAAGTGAGTCCCCCCCCTCCCCCCCCCAAAAAAAGTTTCATATATGCTGACAATGACGTTCAGGAATCACAATTAGCTTTTGTCTAACAGTTCTCTCCCTGCTGCTTATTTCAACATTTTTTTGACATTTCATTTTGCAATACAGATGATGGTTTCGATCAGCGATTTGGTTGACGCTAACATGCATCACCACAAAAAGGGATTTTTGAAAGTATAATTTCAGAACGATAAACGTTAACCTGCACTGATTTCTCTGTCATTCATTCCATGTGAAAATTAAACTTCATTGGTGCGTGGAGAGGGAGCCTTCATTATGAGTAGTGCATTTGCAGATGGACTTCATGAGCGGGAAAGAGCATATGAGAGAGGGTGTGTGTGTGTGTGTGTCGGCACGCAAGGGCAATGTGACTGCAAAGTGGCGATCCGAAACGCTAGGAACAAATGACAGAAAAATACTACACGGTAATGCGACATTCTGTTTCAATTTCGAAAGGAAAGGAAGAGATTAAAAAAAAAGAGAGCATGAGAAGCCTTAACATTCATCCAGTGCTAAGCACACCATAACTCCACGCCATTATTCATGAGGTCTGATCAGTTACCAAAACAAACAAACCCAACAAAAAGAATATATAGCTAACAGCACAGAGTAATGAGAGGACACTACATTTAAATTATTTGCCCAGGAACCCTCAAAACACCAGACAGATATGCTCCAGCTGTGATGACAGCGATCCTGAAGGAATAGTGCACTTAAAAAATGAAAATTCTGTCTCTTTTTTTTTTTTTTTTTTTCATCGTCATGTTGTTCCAAAGCCGTATGACTTTCTTTTTATCCATGAAAAAACTCTGCTACCTCTAAAACTATCTGTTATATCTGTACTCGCTGCAATTAATGGGGAGTAGAGCTTTCAAGCTTCAGACACAAAAGCAAAAGCATCCCTATCACTCATTTTACTATATTCCAAGTTGTAGATCGAGTTGGGTAAGAAACAAACCAAAATTTAAGCTGCTATTAGGGCTGCACGATATTGGAAAAAAACTGACATTTTTCTGCAATATATATTGCAAAATGAAAATTTCACCAGTTGACTAGGGGAGTGAATGCTGCATAGAAAATAATGAACAAATTACAAACAAATCACACAGCACAGTCTTCACTGTATAAATTAATCTTTGTTAAAGCTACAAAAGTGATTTTGTTGTTGTTTTATTAACATTAATGACAGCGGCAGGAATATTAGGCTGCTGTCACTTTAAGACCAAATGCACAGATCCAATATAATAAGCACCCGTTTTCAATTATTTGTTACATTAATTACATTTTGCGAAGTGACTATCGCGGATGTGCACATCGATGCTAAACCGATATATCGTGCAGCCCTAGCTGTTATTCACTGAAAATCTTCCCTTCCTGTGAGCTATGAGCAGATCGAGTCAGTGAGTTGAACACGAGAATCAGTGATTTGTGAACTGATTCACTGAAAAGATCCAACTCAAAAGAACCACAATTCGCTCACAATTCAGACACCGCTACTTCTCTCATGAACTCTCAGGGAGAGCATTCCCTTTCATTATATGAAAAAGCAACCAAGTACACTCTTTCACAGAAGTCAGTCAGTCATATGGATTTGGAATGACATGAGGGTGAGTAAATGACAGAATTTTCTTTTTTAACCGTCCTTTAAGAAGATCTGAAGGCAGAGGCAATGAATTAAAGTCACATACGTACACGCACACTGTGAGTGGCACGCTCATTGAAGCGCTAATGATTTGTGTGTGTGAGAGAGAGAGAGTTTGTGATCAGTGTTTATTCGACTCCGAGAGCAATGAGTCTTTCTCAGCTGTTTTCATGTCCGCTCTGGTCTCAGTGACACTTATGCCAAAACGAAGTAGAAGCAGGCCCCAGTACCAAATGTCTTTTCATCAGGTGATGAGTAGAAATGTACGCATCTCTTCTTTTAAACGAAAAGTAGAAACAAATCAAAAATACTTCCAAATGGAATAGATTTTATCATCTCGTATTTCGTTTTGTATTTAATGGCACTAAGAGTAAATCGGAACATTTTAATAGCCGTCAACAAGAGGATTGTGAATCCAGTCTTGGGCTTGCTATATCTGGAGTGGTCTCGCAGGTGACCGCAGTTAGTATGGCCTCTTCGGCAGAGGACCTGGAAGAAACCAGGCTTACAGCATGTCCTCGTTCCCGTGGTCGTCCTCGTAATCTCTGTGGTGGTCAAAGTCTGGACTGTGATTGGCTGTCGTCACAAGGGAAAGGGGGCCTTCGTGCTCCTCTGGGTCCAGTGGCTCCTCTTTTACACTGATATGATGCCTTAGGAAAAAAACAGAACGGGAACGTTCATTTATTTGCACACGCACAAAAAAATTATTCTCAAAAACAAAAAAAATTAACAAATCTTAATGAATGAATATTCTTATGACGCACCAAATAATAGTTTTTGGTGAGGATGTCTATACAAATCTGTATAGTTTCTAGGCAATATTGTGACAAAACAAAAAACATATATCAATATGATTGTATCAGTGCAGCCCCACTGTCTAAATATAAAAGAAATAAAAAATAGAGTAAGGACCAGCTGTTTCTATAATGAAATACTAACAGAGGTGGACTAACAGCAACACTGATAACTCCACTTCCCTTTCAGCTCTTCCAACACCGGGATACCAGCCGGCTTTATTTTCCACAGCTGGCCCGACAACTGGGTTTTCACTTTGAATTGATAAATGAGGGAGATTAACAACATACGACATTGCGAGGAGAGAATGGACTGCGGAGAGCGGTGGCAGGCGTACGAACGAGCGAGCGGACGGCCTGTCAGCTTCCTGGTGGCGTCGGATCAGTGCCGCTCCGCGCGCTCCTCTTCTCGCTCGTTAACATGCACAACCTGTGAGGCGGGTCTCTAGAGGACGACCCTGCGCAAGGTTCCGTCATTAATCAACTTCAAGCGTGCAAAAAAAAAACCCACGGTGACCAGACAGCGCGGCGTACACTTTAAATACGCGCAAAATTAATGCAACTTCTAACCAAAGTGTCAATAAGGGGAAGAAAAGCAGTGGCGGGGAGGCGTGCGAGACGAGAGGGGATGGGGGAGGCGCTGACGACGGGGCCCAACACAAACGGCAGTGATAAGAAACAGAGCCCTTACAAGAATAATAACGCTGTCAGTTGTAAACAAGGCAAAACATGAACCCGGCCCACAGTCTGGGCAAAGGACTGTCCACAGAGATGAGATCTGCCAAATTTCTCATTACAGAAACACTGCAGGAATAGAGCGCCAATGAGCGAGCGCTGACTGTACCGGGTAAGAGGACCAAAACTGTAACGAATAAAAGGATAAACATTAGAAGCAGCTGTAGCAGAGCCTTTAAGTTAATTAGTCTCACATGGCAAACTATAGGTTTTTGCTAAGACATGTTTGGCAAATGTAATTAGTGACAATCTTTTTTTTCCCTCTCATGTGCTTCTCAGCCACGATTGTTAAGAAAGTAGCCATGCTAATGAGTTATCATATTTGTGTGTGAATAATAAGAAAACTCTCCTCATTCTATTTGTTTCAGATCAAAGCATCTCCATGTATCTCATTGCCTTACTAGCTTGAGGGCAAACATGAAATTGTTATTAATATGCAACTGAGATGCACTCTGCTTTAGCCTTCATTGTAATTAGGACTGAAGCATCAGATTGCAGACATCTGCAACAATACAAACAGGTGAGGCAGATGGAAGCCCGTTTATTAGATGTTATTATGACTTTGGATTCAAAAGAAATAATGCTAGCAATATAGCGGTTCCATTACCAAAAAGTACTTTTTTTTTTGTTTATATCATAATTACAGGCCTGGTTTACGTCATAGCATGTTAAGATGGATATAATTATATACTTGGATTGATGATACCATGTAATCATTTTAATAGTTGACATTTAATTACACCGTTCAAATAACTCATCAAATCAGACTAAAAAGTCAAAAGAGTTAAAAATGTGTACACAGATTTGAGAAAAAAATATCAAAATAAGATTTTTTGCAAGGGGTAACACTTTGCAAAAAAGTACTGTGGTGGTACCATGGTATAGTGATTATATCATATAATAATACCATGGTAGTGGGTGTTTACCATATTCATGTTCCATAGCATTTACATGATATTCCAAAATATGTCATAAAAATAGAATTACCATTGTACTTGCCTAAAGCTCATGCTCTTGATAATGTTAACATAAAAATAAAGTTAATCAGAATATTTTGAATATATGCATTTCCCTTTTCCTGTTTTATGCAGGGTCATATATTTTACACTTTATATAAAACTCATGTTTGGGAAATATGATTTTAATTACAGTTATAAATGAATGTTTGCATTGAAAGGTTAAATAAATAATTTCTGCTTGAACAGATTCTAAAATAAAAAGCGTTCCTTTCCCTTTCCATCCATCAGTGACATCCAAACCATTTCCATTACTAGAGAAGAAGTTTTTCACCGAAATTGAAACGCGATGCCCTTGATAACATGATCCATAAATCTGGTTAACTTAATAAACCTCAGTGCTTTTTATGTGAATGTTTTATGTATGCTTGTACATTCTCACACTTTGTACAGCTCGTGTTTGGGCAACATCTTTGCTTTTGAGTGCGTTAAGTTGGCAAATGCCTGGAGAGGTGAGAGGCAGACAGCCTCAGAGCAAGCACACCCATCCTGTCTCTCTGTATCCTGTGGATGGGGCAGGCCTGCAGCTATGTTACCTGCCATTAGCGTTTCTCTCATCCACATCTTCACGACTTCATTACCGCGCCATTTAAAAAAAAAAAAAACGATTTGCTGATGTTTCACAGAAACTGCAATAAATCTGGCCGAGCAACAAATCAGCGTTCTGTCCTCCAACATCTGGAAACCATGTCGTCTGCAGCGTATTATTTTAAGCTTCAAACAACACGGCGGTCCCTCCCATACAACAAGTGTATGGGGAGCTGTGGTTTCCAACCCCGACCGCAGCTCAGCTACATGGAAATGTTGGAGCAGTTTCGTCGAGGCTAATTACGACCCCCCACCCCTCCCTTCGTTGTTTTACTCTCGACGGCTCGGAGAGTTTTCGGACGTGCTGCGAGTCCTGTCTGGGTGGAAAAAGGAGGCCAGTTCTGTCATCTTCTATTCACCACTTTTGTAAATATTTAAACAAAATGGAGGCAATAATTAGGGAGGAACTCCGTGTAGAATGCCGCACACTATTGACCCGCAATAAAAAACAGTTTATAAACTTCTCCTCAAAATAACATGGAGAGACACTATTTTCTTTACGAGCTCCCCCAGCCTAGAAACCTGCCAAAGGTGGGGTTTCCTTTCTAAGACTGCATTCACAATTCCTGCTTCCTCTGTAAACTGCAGTTTTCTATATAATTTCATGGATGGCTAAACATCTACTGTAATGTACATCGAACCCTACTGTGTGTTCAGAGACTATTTTCAACTCCTAGCGACCTGGTGAAAAATTCCCACCACCTAAGCTGTATGAGCGTCGCCCTGCATGCGCGTGAGCCTAATGATTCCTGGACGTCTCCCTGTACCTCGCGCCCTTATCTCAGTCACACACACATTATGAAGGTGGGATGTGAGCCACTCACATAGCTGGCAGGGGCGAGCGTCCAGGGCTGCTGTCACTACCGTTGCTGTTCCCGTGGTCCATGGCCCCATTCATTTCCTCTCGGATGGCGCTGGCAAGCGAGTTAAGAGTGGGACTTCCGATGGAAGCGGTAGTGTATAGAGGTATGTTGTTCTCTGCCATTGAAGCCTAAAACAGAATAGAGGAGATGAACTCGGCGAGACCAATTCCTTCAAAACATCGGGACCATTCAATGGCCTCCAGATACTTGGGCTCATCCAAAATAAATAACCATTTTGCACACTGCATGTCCTTTCATGAGCTATTTAGAGGTTTTTAAAGTGATGATGGCATGATGTGTGTTTAAGAGATTTTTTTTTTTTTTTGACATTTTCTTCAAAAGACAAAGACGGGAAGATTTTTTGTGCTAGTGCAACAAAATGAAATGCAAATGATGCACATTAGGTGTGCATTTGAAAATTATTTGATGTTTGTATTTAATTGTTCACAAGGGAATAATAGAAAACTGTAGTTTCGTTACGCAAGACTGTCACCTTATAAACCAGCTAAAAGAGTAATATTTTCATGCAAGCGTTATTGCTTCATCATTCTTCATCAACTACACAAAAAATATATATATATATATATATATATATATATATATATATATATATATATATATATATATATATATATATATATATATATATATATAGAGAGAGAGAGAGAGAGAGAGAGAGAGAGGGCAGCAACTGAAAAGGTTAAGAAATAAAACCATATAAGGATTGGAGGCTGCAAGCTTGTGATTTTACCTGGAAGGCTGCAGAAAGAGCGGGACCATATCCCAAAGTGGTATGGATGTTCTTTACCAGAGCTGGACTTCTGTAGAGACAAAATTATAGACACACATTCAGTTCAGTAGTGAAACGAGTCATACTGTCTCCGGTCTACAGAACAGATTGATTTTACACTGAAGTCAGTATTTAGAGTACAATCTGATTTCCAATGAAACTCAATAGCAAAATCAATAGATGGCACTAAACTATCAAAAGCTCTTTAACACTGAAGCTCTGTCCCAAAACGAACTGCCTACTTCACTTCCAATGTGAAGGCAGTCTTGTAATAATGCTAGCTTGTTTGGGCCAATATCTAAAGCAATGCATCTATCAGTTGTGCAAGAGACAATCCCAGAATGCACTGTGACAAGCAAAAATATTGCTCAATATCAAAAAGTATCATTACAAATAGAAACAAAATTAATCATGTACCCAATATTTGTGTGCACTGTATATATTCTTATAATTAGTTGTTATCTTAGCAACATGCTAGCATCAGATCTTATAGAATGCAAAAGATCAATTCTCCTATCCACCTTTTTCCTAACAAGCCAACTGCATTTTATATTATGGGAGGAACTTCCAGTTTGGGGACATTCTTCCATGTTCAGTGTGGACAATCATTTAAAATCAAAAGGTTGTGCTACAAACAATCCTTATCTGTCAAGTTTGACTGAATGAGCTGTACAATTTCCTTCATGTTCTATTTTCAGAAGTCAGGGGAATAACGAAATGCTTGGTATTTTAATGTGACATGGTATAACAAGAATATCTTTAAGGCATTGCATTCTTTTCCTACATTTTATTCCGCTGTAACAGTATGAAAAAGACAACATATACTGCGCATTTAATTTACAATACATCCCATGAATAATTCACTGGAATGCACTAAGAATATCTTGTTTTTTCTCACCAAATCCTCTTTCCAGGTTTGTTTTCACACGGATGCTTTAAAATGTAATTGTCTCCCCTTTTCACTTCTAATCCCAGTGTTTGCAGTGTTGTTTTTAACGCAGGTAAATACAATATTTATTGTCTGTCAAAATGATGGAACTCATTAAATATTATCACTCAATGTTACAGTTAATGAACATTTTTGATTAAGGCAACGCATGTTACATAATACAGACATATTACTAAAGTGATATTCAACTCGGCTATAATATTAATATGAAAATGATCAAGCTCTTCATGGTGTTGTGGTAATTTGTTAATGCTTTTACACTTTTAATGTTTGATGGTTGAAGGGTGAGTAGAATAATGTCTTCTCATTGTGCCCAGTTTTTGAAAATGCTTTTCGTTCAAAGATTGAAACTCGCTGATTGTTTACAGTTTAACGGAAATTAATCCCATAATTCACACAAAAGAAAATGGTGGAGAGAGAAAATGATTGGAATTTTTACTTCTGCCTATATACTTAAGGTACTTATAGGTAGTTTCCTATGTAGAGCGTAGATTACAAGGAAGCTAGCCAAGTTTTGGAACAAAGCTTATATATGTGAAGTTGTGTTATTTTAAAATCATATATTAATATAAATCAGATGACACTCACATAACCATTTAATCTATTATGAAAACCACATGACACAAGCATAAGATACATAGAGGATGAGCGGGCACATAGAGGCAAAGCATGCGGGGAGGGGGCGGGGCAGAAGGCGGTGCTTACTGTACAGGCGGCTCATCACAGTTTTCGTCGGCCGCATGCTTCCTGGGGCGACCTCGTTGTATGTGGCGGCCGCGTTTAAACTCTTCATCGTCTACGGTCCAAAAGGACCCAAAGTCATCCTCAACTCTTACAAAGCATTTATGCAGGGAGAGATTGGTGCGCACAGCACCCTGGGGTGGGGGAGAGGGGCAGCAAGCAGCCAGATGCGGATGGAGCAAGACAGACAGACAGTGATAGAGAAGAGGATATGAAATGAATGAATGGATAAGCACAAGCGACCAGGGGTTACGGTGCACATAACTCGCATACGGGCACAGAGACACACGCTAAAGCTAGTAGGGGGTCAATGAGCGGCACAGCACAGAGACAATGACATGGAGCCCATCCATCAACACCACGAGACATGGGTTTGGTCAGCCATGCTGTATGGGGTGGCGCTGGAACACCTACCCGCTGATCTTTTGCGGCCTTCTCTTTTGGAACTCTAGCTCGTCGACGGTCCATACCGCCCCTTTAACGTTCTCTACCCGCACAAAACACTTGTGAAGACTAAGGTTATGCCGCACTGCATTCTGCAGTTGGTGTGAGAGAAAGAAAAGGGCTAATGAGTGCAAAAGGAAATGTGCTGGGATAAATTAGACATTTCAGTATTTAGTATTACAGCTTTTTTATATAAAAGCCACATTCTCTTGTATTACATTTCCATTAAGAAAATTTTAATTCTGTCATCATTTACTCACCTTGTTCAAAACTTGGTCCTTCTGTGGAACAAAAAAGGAGATGTTTTGCAGAATGTCCTGAATGTCAATGACACCAAACGGCACTGATTCTCTCGTTTTAACTGATGTTTGACAGCTACAGCGGGACTTTTCAGAGAATAATGACCCAATAATGGGTCTGTTAGTCACACAAAGCTATTATATGACTTTTAATGGTCCTTTTTTTGGAGCTTGAAAGAGCAGCAGGGACATTCTTCATAACATCTCCTTTTTGTTCCACAGAAGAAAACAAATTAAAGCATTTTGAAGTAGTGATGACAGAAAAAAACACCTAGACATCATTAAAATAAGATAAATTTACCTGAAAAGCAAAATTGCAGAAAATATTAAAAATAGTTTTCAGACAATATATCAAAAATGTAATTTCCCAGTTTTTATTAGCTGTTTTGAAGTTATATACACTAAATACACACTACTGTTAAAAAGTTTGAGATCAATAAGATTTAAAAAAGACAAATGTATTATTTTATTCAGCAAGGATGCATTAAATTGATATTGATTGAAAAAGTAACAGCAAAAAACTTTCAAATAAATAACGTTCTTTTGAACTTTCTATTAATCAAAGAATTCAAAAAAAAAAAAAAAAAGTATCACGGCTTACACAAAAATATAATTGTTTTCAACATTAATAATAATAATAATAATAAGAAGAAGAAGAAAAGAAACGTTTCGTGAGCACTAAATCAGCATATTAAAATGATTTCTGAAGTATCACTGAAGACTGGAGTAATGATGCTGAAAATTCAGCTTTACCATCACAGGAATAAATGACATTTTAAACAATATTACAGTTTTTACAGCATTTGTGATCAAATAAATGCATCCTTGGTGAGCATAATATTAAAAAGTCTTTGCAGAATAGTCTGCTATTCCCAAAACACTCCCTATACAAAGAAATTCACTGATCAAGAGCCAATTGTAGCAGCACCCTGGACTACCAACAAAATTCCAGACTGCACAAATAGTCTGATAAACATGACTCTTTGGCAGTTATGACTTTAGCACTGTAGCTGAACAATGAGGGGAAGAGAAGTAATTCTAACATGCTCTGCTTGTTGCGTTCTTATAAATTACCCTTTCATCAGGCCATTTGTACAACATGCGGGTGATATTTAGTAAATAAAGCCCTCTTTGATTGATGGAGGCCTATGTGGGTGTTGTCGCTCTGGTGCTTTATCATTCAGCTCTGGTAAAAGTCACAGATAGTTCATCATTTTCTGCCTCACTTCAAAAACGGAAACTGAAAACGCTTGAGTTAAATGCCAATGCTCAACAAACTCTGCCAGGGGAAAACATCCTACTCAAATGTCCAGATTTCCCCTTAAAGCTGTTGAAATTCTTCCAGAGAAAACCGAAAAACACTTTCAAAATAAATCCAAATGAAGAGGGGGTCTCTTCCAGAAACTTCTAAGGACCATTAAGTGAAATAAATCATATTTGGGGGAAAATGCATACTTTCTCTGGGTAATTTGAACTTGTTGACTAAATCTCACTGGGTAAAATGGCGTAAAGTACAAAGTTGCAATTTTACATGATTTCTGTTTGTATCCATGAGCGCTGGTGTCGTTTGAAAAAAAAAAAAAAAAAAAAACATTTTTAATGGCCATTATGCTGTGATATCTTAATATCTGGGAACAGAAAATGTGTTTGTCAGTATGAAGGTTTGTTTAAAGAACTAAAATATACAGTAGTGTTTAAAAGTCTGAGAACACTAGTGAAAATATTTCTATTTTGCTATTTAATTTGATCTAATTTCATAATTATACAAGCATCATAACATATGAGTGAAAAAAAAAAAAAAAGACCATTCATTTCAGTAAGGAAGCAAGAACACAACCATCTATACAAAAGAGTTCATATGGTCAATTTCACAAATTTGCCTACATTTGATTTAGTGATTTCGAAACCATCTGCACTTGATTTTTTTTGCCATATATCTTGTTCTCAATTTTTATTTTCAAATTTCTAAGGTTTAAACTAGATTTTAAATTCCAGATCTGTAATGTAGTCCCAGACATCTACTGTATCTCCTTTGTCATGAGTGAAAGAGTGTATGTGGTCCAATGAGAGGTGTGCGCTGAAATCTGGGGGTGGTTTTCTACTGCCAGGAGTTATTGAGAGCACAATAGTTTCACATTCTTCAACAACCAAGTTTTATAGTTTCCACTACATTCTATGTTTTTCATTCAGTCAACTACTGGGAAAAATCCAAATTCATTGTATATTATAACAGCAAGAATTAGAGAATAAGAATTGAGAGATCACCTTCCACGTCGCTGCATTGCGTCTGAAATATGCAAACATTCGCGTGAACCAGTTGTAGATCTCGTTTAGTGTTAGCTGTTTTTCCGGAGACTCTAGTATTGCCTGGAAAAAACAAACACACACACACACACAAATGCTGATAAGCAAAAAGCTGTTTCATTTCCGTTCAAACCTGGAGCAAAAACAAAGTGAGATGCACATGGTATGTCAAGTTAAAGTTGATCTGAGGGTGCATGTAAAACAGCTCCGCGCTTTTCCGTTCTCAAATGGGAGCTACTTTGTTTACTGAACGCTTCCTTATGCAAATGTGGCAATTTGAGTACATCCTTTTCCGCTAAACGGCCAGAACAAGAAAAAAAAAAAACTATTTTATAGAGCCAGATTATAAAGCGGCAATTATCCCGGGCCCAGATTAATGCTCGTGTGATCACAGATTACCGGTTCAGGCCTGATAATTGACTGGGCATCTCAAAGACGCGCCCGTTCCTACTGTTGTGTGAAATGAATTCCGTAATAATCACATTGGCTGTAATACTTAATCAAAAGCAATTGTTATATATGGGCTTTTTGCCCCTCTATGAACAGCAAGTGCTCTCACGCTCATTTGCAGATGGCTAATCTTGAGCTCTGCTGTTAAATTGCATCTGAAATTTAACGGCTGCAGCGGTGGGGGTTTAGGGGTTTGTCTTTAAAGAAGTTTGCAGTGGAGCATGTTAGATGCACGTAAAATCTAAAGTGAAGATGCTCAATTGCGATGCAATAGGTGTGTTACATACGTCATGTGAAAGTGGCTGCCGTCTTACCTGTCGTATTAACGAAGCATATGTGAAAGGAGGTCGTACTTCAGCGTTCATGTAGAACTCTTTGTTCTGGACAATATCTGTTCACAAAGACCAGACAAAAAATATGAAACTAAAGAAAACCTGCTCACACTTTAGATTACAATAAACTGTAATTTCTGACAGTGTGTAGTGTACATTGTAACTAAAAACACTAAGACTGAAAAACTATTTTCCATATAAGAAGTATTCAAGAGAAGGCAAATTATGTACAAAAATCATATTTTCATTACCATGATAAAAAATAAAAGTAAATAAATAGATACAGCAATCATGTGCTATTTAAAATTCTACAGTATTTATACATCACGGTAGTATTAAAAATAGTAGTAAAATAGAATAATACAAAATCTAATGAGAATCAACACTGAATAATTACAATTCCTAAAAGAAATAAAGTAATGAGATTTTGTTTAATTTTGCGCTGAAAATGTGTTTAGTAATGTTAGGATGCAAAAAATATAAAATATCAAATGAGCATCTTTTTCTTCATGCAAAACATAATTTCACATAATTATTTAATGAATATAATTGATTTAATTATTATTTAGATTTTGGGGGGAACTGTAACACCCACTGATCCCAATGATTCAATGTATTGTATGTCACAAGGAAGCTTCCAAGCAGTCTGTCCGTACCTGGAGATATGGGCATGTTGTACTTGTCTGAGTAGCGTCTGCGCATGGGGCCGACACTGTGCAGGCTGGTGGGGGTGATAACGGAGTGGGTTTGTGAGAGTGGTGTGAGGGGGGCAGTCGGGGTGGTGGGTGTCCGGGGTAAGCTGAGGGGCGGCGAGGCCTCGGGAGCCGTCTTGGACAAAGTTACATTGGAGACCAGGTTCAGCTGAAAAGCACAGAGCATTGTTAGTCACCACTGATGCCTGCGGATGCTAATTGTTAACACACCATCCAATCAATCTCTGCGCCGCAGAGGAGCATGTTGGTTTGTAAATATTTGTAAACACCATGCTTTCGCTTTCTGCGTCCATCATTCTGCGAGCAAATAGCGTACATCCCCCTGGTCGCCTCTTTGTTTGGTCTGCTGGCGTGCTCCCAGAATGCCTAGCTCACTCTCTTTGCTCTCAGGCGGCAGTAGCAGTCTTGCTGGCTGATGGAATGAGTTTCTCACCGAGCCCTAAGAGGCTCCTAATAAGCCGCAGACAGAGAGAGGTCAATCTACACTAATTACAGGCTCAAATTGTATTGTAAGGACCCCAATTAGTGGCTACTTACAGGGGTGATGCTACGATTAAACGTCACATCTGAATGACCCTCATCATCCCGATGGTTTGGCATAAGATGGTTCTTATGAAAAAATAGTTTCCAGAGAAATAC
The DNA here is from genome assembly GCA_018749465.1 of Paracanthobrama guichenoti. Classification (NCBI taxonomy): domain Eukaryota; kingdom Metazoa; phylum Chordata; class Actinopteri; order Cypriniformes; family Gobionidae; genus Paracanthobrama; species Paracanthobrama guichenoti. The sequence continues at coordinate 28,371,241 of CM031948.1, forward strand.
TTTCTTCCTCCCTTATCAAGTGGCACGATGTGGGGGTCTAGTAATAATGGCTATAAGGTAAACTAATTAACCAGCGGGTTCATAAAAGGTGCAGTCTCGCTTCCAACAGCTGCGTTAAGTCGTCAGTGTCAGATTTCCTCTTCTGTTGGAGTGGAAAACGTGAGTCTGACCCGATGCTCCTGCTATTAATTTGTAGGCAATGGGGAAAAAAAGCTAATGACACATATACATATTTCCCCACCAAATTGTTCTAATTGCTAATTTGCCAAAGGAGGCCTTTTTACCAAATTAAACATGACTTCACTGGGAGGCTGGAAAAACGACGAATGCATGGACAAGCAGAGAGGAGCAAAAAAAAAAAAAACAACAACGAGAGGGCACGTAGAGGTGGGTTTGTCGTCGTGCGCCACAATCGCCTACAGATTGGGTGAGCAAATTAATGAAATGTCAAGGCTGTCAATTGCTTTGGAGGTATCAGATGTCTAATTTTGCTCTATAATGGCAGCACTGACAGTGCAGACGGCGGCGAGGCGAGTGAAAACCAACAGACAGTGTTTAACATCTAACCCCCCGCCACGCGGATACGACGCAGGCCACGCAATTACCACACACCCTATTAACGGTCATTACCATACAGATGCTCTGTTTGATAGACAGGTACATAATAAAGAAATTTGAGGGATGACAGAAGCTTCATCCTTGACATGTCATTGTCTTCATGCCTATCTAACCCCTTTTTTTGTTGTTAATTGGTTTCTCTGTGCTAAAAATCGCACTAGAAAACCGATAGTTCTGGTCTTAGATGCTGATTGGTCAATAATATGATCCAGTCATGTTAAAATGCACCATATAGTACCAGTTATGATTCCTAGCTACTGTATATAACTGCACTGCCTTAGTCAGGGATTATATCATATGTTTTAATGGAAAATACACATAATATCTTTTAAATATTTTTATTTAAGAAGGCATAGGAGTTTGCAGGGTAATCATTATTAACTAAAACTAAAACCATAAAAAAGAAAAACTTTTCATAACCTAAAAATCAAAACGTTTAAAAAGTATAAAAAATGCATACTTTATACTAAAACACACACACACACACACACACACACACACACACACACACACACACACACACACACACACAGTAATGACAAAAGTTACAGCCTAAGCCTAGAGCATATAAGACCGATCAGGCTTTCCCTGCAAGGATAAAATGACACTAAGAAACTAAGAAAAGGGTCCCAGTTTGGGCCAGAGGTTTTGAATAGTGTGGATTTATTCAACCTCTGTGCACATCTGCTAGCTTTGTTACCTATATTCCTCATCCACAGCAAACAGCCTCTACAATAGGCCAGACAGGCGAGTAATGGTCCTCCTTTTGTTTTTCCGTACCATTTGGGTGCTCTCCAATATGCCCACAAAATGAGACTTCAGAATGAAAATAATTAAATGGTAATTGGTGATCTAATTATACTGGCTTTGACTTGCCAAGCTGCCATGGAAAACAGAAGACAAGCTGCTAAAAAAAGCTAAACAAACAACAAAAAAATCTGCTGTTTAATTATGGACAATGAAAAGGTCAGACCACTGACGAGAACGCTTAGTGACACCTTCCTTCATAAACTCGTGCATGCGCATGTGCGCACACAAACACATAAACAACTGCAGCCTGAGGCAAAATATCTCTTAAAATGAGCAGTTGATAAATATGAATGTTATTGGGGCAAGATTAACGAGCAGTATATCAGACTGCAAAAAACATCTAATTTGTTCATGAGTAAAATCGTGACTCTAAAACTAAAGACACATTCTAAAATGAGCCAAGCAAATTTGAAATAAATGTCAAGGCTTTTATCACAACAATGCTGTTAAGTAAAATGTCACCAAGTGTCAGCTATGTAAACACATTACAAGTAATGGTAAAATTAAATAATGGCTTCTGACCATCAAGCATACAGTACTCAAATAATAACACAACACACAAATAAACACAACAATAGCACCTCATAATAAAGTAGTTTATTCATAAGGGTCCTCCTCTCCACTACAAGCTGCTGCCCCTCAATCCCTTGGGGAGAGATGGCCGGCTAACAACACTATCAATATCTGAGACTGATTTTTGTACACAAGCATCGGCGTATCAGACACCGCTGTACAAATGCTAATCCAAACAATCAGCGTGTGACAGAGGCAAAGCTCCACTGAATGAACTATTGTCACTCGCCGTCCCAGGACACTATCTCTGGGCTCCTGAGCACCACGGGGCCCCTGAGCAGTAAATAAATGATCAGCGTGCTCAGCAAACTGAAGAGCAGAGAGTGCGACTGATCAATGATCAATTTGAATTTTTGTAATAGCTTGTGAACCCTTAATTAATTATTGTAAAATAGTTTATCAGGAATATGTTTTAACTGTATGAACAGCTGTAACCAAAAAAAATGTGGTGCATACTTTCATACTTTACCCTAAATAAATAATACATATATAAAGTATGTAATTATTAGGACTAACAAATAACATCAGCATTTTTTATTTAAAAAGTGTGTAATGACCAAACTTTAAAGTAAAATAAAACTTTGCCTAAAAAGTTCTTTAACTTTTCTTGTTAAAGAAAATTTGGCAAGGAATGTGAAAAGCAGTTTTAAATGAAAAAAACAGCTTTTCACATTCCTTGCCAAATTTTCTTTAGCAAGAAAAGTCAAAAGTGAATGACAAAGAACCGTTAACAGTTACTGAGAAAGTATATCATCTGTGTGCATTCAACCATTCAGTCAGTTGGTGTGCACAAATTCTTATCTCACATGCTATTTAGGATGGATAGTATGCAAATTGGGACACGAGTACTCACTGGCTGTGGGGTGGGTTTGGGCTCTGTAGACTTCACATGAAGATGAGTCATCATGGCTTGGAGACGCTCTTTGTCTTTCGCTAACTATAATTAGAAAAAGAGATAAAAATTATAATACAAATGAGAAAAGATTAGATTTTTTTACATGCATTTTAGTGCAATATTTTATCTCAGCTATCAGTAGAACAAATAACTCCTTGTGGAAGGACAACTGACACATGTATGCTTATTCATGACATGCATGCACTCAAATTGTGCCTATGACCTTTACACTTGATCCAGAGACACAACCCTAAGGGTTTATTAGCAAATGAGAATGAACATAAACACTCTAGCCTTCCATCATGGTTACTTCAGCCAAAGTGAATCCAACATTAGAGGATCTCCCTGACCTCCACACTGCATTGTTAGTCACTCTAAGTAGATCATAGAAACCACTGGCAGCACTGTTCTTGGTCTCTATGAACTACTTAGGCTTGCTTTTGGGGAACGCAGCCCAGTTCTGCTCCCATCAGCTGCTACTGTACTTCTTCTGGATCTATACTGTATGTGTGGTCCTTTAAATCTCTTTCTCTCGGTAGTATAGAAGTAAAGTTTAAAGATTTTATCGGCATCATGACAATTCCTCACATAAAAACCTAATTTTATTTCAAGCATTTGAATAGAGTATAAATGGTTAATATATGGACAGAGGAGCATGTAGATAGAGAATGATTACTTCACTTTGATGCCTGGGGTGAATTTTTCCAGCATGCATAAAGGTCCTCTAATTAAAAAAAAAAGTTATATACATTAAGAAATTAAAATATTGAGCTGAAATTGCCTGCATGAGCACAACAGTTCAATGTGTTAACTGCTGCACAATGGCTCCGGCACTTTCTAATGTGATCTGACTGAATCCAAGAGTGAATCTGTCCTGCTTCTCCTCTTAAAACCAAAACTCTACATCCCTATACCATATATCCCCAGCTCTATGATGCCATTCTGTGAGTATTTATCATGATTAATGTGTATTAACAAGCAATGCAATACAATAAACGAGTCAATGAATTCATTGAAATGACTGGTAGCGCACCCACCATTGTTGGTGCGCCTGGGTTTTTTCACAAAGTGTTTTATTGTGGTGCCAAATAGTTAAAAGTCATAAACGACTTTAAAACCCAGTAAAATTGGAAATGTAATTATCTTGTGGAGTTAGCCCCAGGGCACTCCATATATCTTTGCCTGGCTGTCATGCGAACATAACACATTTTTAATGACTGGTTACTCACAAATGTACAAAATAATTTCATTTTATCCCTCCCTCTTCTATCTCTGAGCTGCTACTTGAGAGAGAAAGAGAGAGAGAGAGAGAGAGAGAGAGAGAGAGAGAGAGAGAGAGAGAAAGACAAGAATCAAAGTTTCGATGAAGCCAGAAAAGGAGATGAATGAAGAGAAATGAGATGATACCTGCAGTTCCAGCTGTTGAACTACTTGCATCTGTACCCTGCATTGCGCCGTGCTCCTGTCATCCAAGGCATGTTCATTATTCAGATGTCTAGAGAGAGAGAGAGAGAGAGAGAGAGAGAGAGAGAGAGAGAGAGAGAGAGAGAGAGAGAGAGAGAGAGAGAGAGAGAGAGAGAGAGAGAGAGAGAGAGAGAGAGAGAGAGAAGCCTTCATTTTAGTACCATATTTTACAGCCATCTATTAAACATTTGATAAAACTTTCATGGTAAAATATTGAATTACATTATCTGCACATTCTGCAGGGCAGTCATTTATTTCTCCATATTGGAAAAGTGAAAATGGCCTGAGATGCACGCATACTAAAATGATAAAGTAAATAAAGCCAATGTCCACACATCCACAAATATCAAATTCCCCAAACACAAATGAAGAGTGTTCTAACAAGATCTCTGCATTACCGGAACTAGAAGTGCTCTTTACATGCCTCATGCATAATTCACGAAGTGGCCGTTTCCATGCAAACCTACAGAAACAAAGTTAAGCGGACAGGAAAAGTGTCTCGCCAAAACTCGATATTTTAAATCGTCCAAACATGCACTTCGCAACCCTCTCAGCTTTTAAAATTAAATGGATTCTTCTTATTTTTGGTGCCTTCTGCAGTTAATTATGTCATCTAGATTAAGAGAACTCAAATGAAACCAGGAGGAAAAAGGCAAAGGACAACAAGGAGAAAAGAGATGGAATCTGTCATAAACTTGAATTATGAATATAATTATGCATGATTATTTTATACCGCCAAGACCTTTTTTTCTCCCCCGCACGTTTATAACTAATCTAAATAAGTAGCTGGCCTCTGCTAAGCGGGCCAAGCTTTCCTTTTTTTTTTTTTTACCTCTCCTCCTTTTTTTTTTTTTTTTTTTTTTTTGTGGTGATTTATATAAAATGGTGGAGATAAGACTCACGACTGAAGGAAATATGATTGGAGGATTTTTATCAGCCCTCGCATGAATTATGGTTTGAAAATGCTTATGCAGGGGCATTTCATTAATCATTTAATCATAATCCGTGCAGGATGTTTGAACTGATTTCACAAATACCCTTTCATTTCACTACTTCATTATGCCCACTAATGGATCCAATATATTATATATATCATAAATTATATCGCATCTTCACTGACCATGTAGGTCACTGTCACCAGGCAGAGGCTGGTGGAACGGAACAGTAGCATTTTCCACGTGCTCTTTCCAAATGTACGTTTACAGTCTTCCGCCGCAAATCAAAATGTCGTGCCCAGACCTGAGCAGGGGCCGAGACAAGGGGAGCCAGAGCTGATGTTGATGGCGTAATAAATTTGGCGAGGTGGCGTGACATGATGGCAGCGGCGCCATTATTAAGAATAAAGACAACATACGAGCAGGGCTGAAGATACATGTGTGGAAAACACACTCGACAACACTCGTGACCGAGAGAGGTTTTGACTTCGGAAGTGGAGCACTCAACCTTGAAAGGGAAATGATCTAAACGAGCGTCAAAACGGACTCTGTTTTCCTTGAGAATGAGCATATAAATACCACGCGTCTCTTTGAACGTTTACGCCACGTGACGCACCTTTAAAGATATTCTGAACAGATCGTTTCATAAAAATAACACAAGGATTAGTGACGGCGTGTGTTTTAATGTGGCCATGATAAATCCACACCTTGTTTAAAACTATATTATGTCTGTTCTGGCTTCCAACATTAATCAACTGAAAACAAGCCGCTTTTGAAGTCAGGGAAGGTTGAAGAGGGATCATGTAAACATTTCAAAACAACCACCCAGTTTCATTTGCGGAGAGATAAAATAGGTGCAGGGCGTCTCGCATTTTCAATGAACATGGCTGGACGTGACATGCTTTGGAATTCGTAGTTCGCATCACCCGGCGAGCCCCCGCTACCTCTTTTCATCCTTTGTTACAGTGGACGTTTCTCTTTTTTTCCCCGTCCTCTCCTCCGTTCCGTCTAATGACATGTAGAGTCACAGTGCATAATTAATAGGAAATGAAATATTCAAATGGCCCTTAATGCAGCCTCTCGGAAGAGTGTCTGGACAAGAGGAGCTCCGGAGAACGGCAGAATTGACATCAGGAAAGACTATGAGCGCTGGCATGTGTCACTTTCTGGACTTCAAAGGAAGGCTGTTTAAAAGCTTTCTGGCAGGATGACAGCTCCTAATGTAAATGGCCACAATAAAACAAGTTAAATAGACATTACTTAAACAGTCAGCATTTTACATATCACTGAAGCTAGCTGCCCAGGTTTTAATGATGCTCTTTCTACTACAGCGTCAGCTGGACGAACTATTGTTTATTCCCAAGCACACGCAGCTGTTTCAATAGCTAAACATCCGTCTGTTTTTCCTTAACTTCTTGCACTAAGTAAAAGAATTATGCTTATCTACTGATTTTATTTACTCATACTGCTTTTCTTTGATGGGTAAACACTCTTTCCAGGATGGGAAATACAAAGTGTTTGTGATAGGTAGATGGGAAATACAATGTGTTTGCGATAGGTAACCGTAAGCAGAAACCAGTTCTAAGACTAATACTCTACAAACTGTATTAAAAAAAACAAACAAACAAAAAAAAAGGATAAAAATAAATGACACCAAAAACTCACACATATTGAGTTTGACCTTTCAAATATCCCTGGTCATAAAAGAGTCTAAGCTGTTATATAAACCTTTGCCCCACCCTTCCTGTTCTGCTGGAAACACACACATTGCAACTGTTATTTATTTATTTATTAGAATTGTTATCTTCCAGTACAATTAGGTATGAAATGTTTTCCGTTAAAGACACAATAAATAGCCATATGGTTTAAAACAACACTGTCGCACGTCATCTTTTGTTGTTGCTGGCTTGGCTGGCGGACGTTAGCGCGCATCTCTCACTTTTCCTCGCTACTTCGCCCCGGGCGCCCATCTCTAGCTACCCAGAAAACTCTTATCATCCAGTTAATTTACTCCCTGATTTCTGTTTATGGTTCTTTAGGCCTGTCGGGTGGAGGATGTACATGTGGGAATGTTTAGCGCATGGACGGTTAACACCTTCAGCGTGCCAGCTGAACTCTCACCCAACCTCGCTTTTTACAAAGGCGGCTTTGTAGAGCGTCTCCAAATGTTTTCTCAGCATGTTCCAAGCAGTTTAGGGCAGGCAAGAAAAGTAAACAAGATGTTGCCGTGATAAAAACACTTGTGTAAACATTGCAGAGTGTACTTAAAGAGAGCACTTCTCTCTCTCCGGCTCACTCTTTTCAGCTCTGAAATGCTAATTTCTCTTATTTCAATAAGCAAATGGTGAATCATGGGTTTGGCCAATAGAAAAAAAGGCAACGATGTGAAACTCCAGTGTAGCAAACTTGCTTTCTAAGCTCTTGGTGGACAGAGCGAATGCACTTTTCCCACATTTTTCATCACAGGTAAACACCGATTCGAGATAGATTGTTACTATCTGTAAAAGAGCCTGGGCCAGCTTTAAACATGCCCTCAAATAAACTGGCACGAGGAGCCTGCTGTTTGAAACACAAGCTATGACCCTAAAAGAAGCAGAGGTGAAAAAAAAAAAAAAAAAAAAAACAAGACTGAGAAAAGGGGTAGGAGTGCAGCTGTGGTTCTGCTTACCACTAGTTTTTCTCCTTGGCTTGTGGGTCTTTGAGCCGGGCTTGTTTTAGTTTGAAGCCGGGATAATGGAACAGTGTCATATCTTGTTTAGAGTGGGACTAATCCAGCCTGACACACACTCACTGATCTGCTGCCACAGAGCACATGTTCTCATCATCTCATCACAAACACACACATAAGGGAGATTAAGTGAGACCAGGTCTTCCTCAGAGAAGGGATCAGGGTGAACGCTGTGTAATCTGTGCACCTTTAGTTTGATCTTTGGTTTAGGTGTTATTTAGGGAGCGTGCCACTGTGTGTTGGCCAGTATAGACTGGACTTTAACAGCATGGATGGGTCAGGCTTGATTCAGTTGAGTTAATACATAGTGGGCAGGTGAACAGACACTGGTTGCAGGTAAAACCAATGCAACAGTCAGAGCTGTGGTGTAGGAGTATGTGCAGGGTGATGCAGATCGATTGTGGAAATGTCACAAAAATATTAGGTAATTGTATTGCATTTTTTTAAACTGAACCTTTCATAGTAGTCACAAACTAGATTTTTTGATTTTCTAAAGGAAATGTGAGTGGTACAGCTCAATGCTTAAATGTCTGTTGTGGAGGGCTGTTGCTAAGAGGTTGTAAAAGTGTTCCAAGCACTTGTTAGCTTGATTTGAGCAGTTGTTGAATGAAAATTGTCCAATAAGCATCCAAAGTTTATTAAAATCCCTAAGTATGAGGAATATAAAAAACAAGCACCAATAATATGTTTCTAAAAACAATAAGATAGAGATCTCCTACTTGTCTATAAAAAGGCAGACAAGGGCAAACCCTCTGTACTCTCAGAATGTGGGCCACCGTAGATAAACATCCCCACGTGTTTGTTTTGGGACAAAGTGTCAGTAATCACCATGGGGACTGCAGTTATCACAGGCAGAACAGAACCCTGAGGAAAACCACACCACAGAGAGCAGGCAAAGACCAACACACCACACACCCACGTCAAGAACCCAGCCCACACACAGAGAGGAAAAAAAAAATCTAATGAAGAGAAACATCAGGAGGAAAGGGATTGAAAAATACTGTGATGGGACATTAGGTTTGACCAGGTTGATCTAGAACATGTGAACATTTTATAGTTTAAAAGGAATGTGTACAGGATTTACTTTGAAATTTGGTATGGATTTATTATTTAGAAATAATCCCAATATTTAATAGGATTCCAACACAACAAAAGATCTTTTATAAAACAGTCCTCAAGAATCCTAATGGGATCAAATAAGAATTCTCTAAGAATCAAATAACATCCAACTGGATATTTCAAAATTCCTACAGGAGGTTTTGAATTGTATTGGTTCTTAGTCCAATTGACCTGGGAATTTAATCCTGCTAGTATTCATAAGTGGAAACTGTATGTTCTAAGAGATTCAGTTTTAGTTTTGTGTTGGAATCCTACATGTGAAAAACTTCCATTAGCATCCTTTAGGATTGGTTCCAAATTATGATTCCATAATAATTCCAATTGGAATCCTGTATACATTACATTTTTAATTCCAGGTGTGTGTGTGTGTGTGTGTGTGTGTGTGTGTGAGAGAGAGAGATACTTACTTCAGGAACGACTGAAAGTCATCAAACACAGCTTCACATCCTGGCCATTTACAGACGCCGTGACCATAGAGAGGGTGAGTATGAGGAGAATGATCATCCAATGCTGATCTATAAGAAGAAAAGACACATTACTGTTATATCAAGGCTGCAAATATTTGATACATACACAAACGAGCACACACACGCATATTCACAGATCATTGGACTTTTATGAAAGAGGCTAAAGAGTAATTAATCTCCATAATACTACTTGATGTAATATTAATGGCTTATCCACTAAAATATGACAACTAATAAAGAAACCTTCCTCTTCAGCACAAAAATCCATTGCAGCGTGTTGTTTTATTGACACAGCACCGACTGCCACATGACCACTAACTTCTACAGGAAGTGTGTGATCAGTGCACCCATGTGATCTCTGCTTGTCAGCCTATCACAGCACAGTGCTGGCCAATCAATAGCCAATTACTGGTCTCCTCTGATGCACATGGAGGGACGCTTTGATCAGGGCAGCACGAGGCTCTGAGAGACAGCATGTCCTTTAGTCCTGACCACTGAACCGAGGCCCCTGCCGTCCACCTGGAGCAACAAGTGTTTCCCACAACAGGAAGCTCACAAATCCATCTGGATTGCTCCCGCCAAGCACAAACAGTAAACACACCCCACCTGTTATCAATTTATCTGCTTGCACAGGGTCATCAACAGCTCAGTACAGCACGCTTTCATATGAACTACACTGCAGGCACTATAGAGCTTAGCAGTGAAGATTTCAACAGTGTTGTCTTATCTGCCGAAGGGAATGTAGTGGCATTTGTTGAATTTGAACTGAACATAACATCAAGTCTAGACCTTACTGAACACTAAACCCTCATTAATCTCCAATTATCAACATTCCATAACACAAGAAAACTGCCTGAATTTATGAAAATGTATTAACTATTAATTTTTTTTTTCAGTGCAAGAATTAAATAAATAGAAAAATGGGGTTTGTTAGTGAAAGACAAAACATGCACGAACATATTAAGGCTGCCATTTTATTTATGCTTTAATATGTAATTTTTAATAAAAAATGTATGTCAAGTCTATTACAATTTCTTTTTAAACAAGAAATATGCCATGCCACATCTTGGCTTTGACATTGGCTGTAACATTATTAACAAGAGTGGAGTTGTAAAATGCTTAAGGACTTGTGATTCAGGAAACAAAGCTCATTTTAAACAATGGATGACTAAACGGTTTTAAACAACAACTCAGAGGAAGACTGACAGACTACAGGGGTGTTCTTTCTGTCCTGACCTCATTCACTCTGTACAAAAAACAATAAAGACAAAGAATCAAAGCTTGTCAGTGATCTTGTCTGTCTGTTGAAGTATGTGGCAACTTCTCTGGTTCTTAGGGTTTTTTTAAAAGAGAAAGACAACCACAAGACATACAGACTTGAATTTCAACATAAAATATCTTGTAACAAGCAAAAAGGTAACATTTCAAGGTGAAGTAAAAAATGGCAATAAAATATATATATATATATATATATATATATATATATATATATATATATATATATATATATATTAATTGATATATCATTAATATAAAAATGCGACAACGTGTGATGTAAACGATATGATTCGCGATATAGAGTTGTTTTATCTAAGGTTCAGCTTACTCTATTTATAAGGTATAATTCACCCAAAAATGTAAACTCAGTCATCATGTACTCACCCTCATGTTGTTTCGTTTAACTTCCAAACACAAATAAAGATATTCTTTATAAAACCTTTCTTTATAAAACAGATTTCTGTCCCTCCAATTAAAGTCCATTCCTCTCAAACTTCCAATAAATCCAATAAATGTCGTAACGGCATCGTAAAAAAAAACTAATTGAGTGTCTAATCTAAATCGAAGTCTTCTGAAGAGACACGGTGGCTTTATATGATGAACAGATTTCCCACGACGCGCATACTGTAGTAAACGGACGTTCAAATGATTGTGTGGCGTGAAAACAACATGAGAGTGAGTAAATGCAGAATTTACATTTTTAGGTGAGCTAAACATTTACAGTTTGGGAATAGTCATTTTGACGAGCTTTCTTGCGATTAGAATGCGACTGATTGCACTGTTCGCACTGCCGGAATGACACTCCTCAAAGTCAAAGCGCAAACATTATATTAAAGCGCCACTCCTTAGGGAAAGCGCAAACATCGTTTAAATCACCGGATCACATTTAGTTTTAGTAGTATGATTATTCAAAGCATTTTAGAGGGTTTATTCATTATTATGTATAGTGCATTAATAGCGGGAGAGAATGCTGCCGCACTGAGGGGGAAAAATGTAAGTTTACGGAGTTTCAGTGACATTACTACATTAAACGACTATATATAATGGTGAATATAATGTATAATGATGCAATGGGGGAATATTTGGGGGACTGATAATAATACTACAATAATAATAATAATTTAATAATGAAAAAGTAAAAATTAAATAAAAAAAAACTATTTTGGCTTAAAATATTGCGATACATAACGTATCGTGAGTTTAGTATCATAAATTATATAAATCGTTATATTTATATATTTATATATTTATATATATATATATATATATATATATATATATATATATATATATATATATATATATATATATATATTAAAATCCCTACTATGTGTGCATTTATATCCTCGATCGGCTCTCATAGCAAAAGCCTAAATGCTTTCCTGTGAGGCACCACAGCTCTGTCATATCATCTTTCATTACATTATGGTTTAGGATCGTATTATCACGCACTGAGCACCTAAGTATCATCGCTGCCGACCTAACGAAGAAGAGAGGTCTGACGTCTGGAGAGCTCAGACAGGAACTGAGCACTTTGTCACAACACTATTACTCTCCCTCACGTCTTCATGTGGGGAGAAATCATCAAAGACACACTCCTCCTCTAAGTCTACTGGCAAATCCCCAGACCCCCGACTCAATCCTTTAGAGTATGCCCAACCACACGGCCCCCTCCCAACCCCCCCAAAATGTTTTAATTATCATTTGCAGAGTTGAAGATCAATTAAAAGGGAGGTTAAGGGGCTCGTTTAGGGGGGCAAATCTGATTATTTATCTCTTTAAAACAAATTGTCTGGGTTTTAATCCCCCTGAGTGTAGCATTCCTAAAGGATTCTGGGAGGAGAATGAAGTGAGGTGACTCAAACTGGGTGACACTCTTTCCCTTCCAGTGAGGAGAACTGAAAACAAGCTGAAATGGAAGGTGTTTCTATTTATTTATTTTTTTATTAAAAAAACATTTCTCCCCCAGATTTTTTAGACTCTGACCCAGAATAAAATAAAATAAATTAGGTATGGGCCTGCTCGCCTTTGGTCAGACAGCCAACACCTCAACACCTTAGAAAGGTTCACTCAGGTCCATGAGTGTTTTTTGTCCCTTATCTGAGCACCGATGGGTCGGGTGGACTGACATGTTGAAGGCTTTTATCATATTTGGGTGTGCATGTGGTGGTTGTCTCTGTGCAGGCACCAGTGGGAGCCGATGGAGGCTGCTAAAAGCAGGGTAGCATCGCATCTAAACATGTACGAAGTGATTGAGTTTCTCTCTCCTTCCTTTAAGACGGAAGTGAAAAGACAGTGAATGATGCCGCTGGATGCACTTAAGGTTTTAGTTGCAGGCGTCGCAGCGACTGGCCAGATTTTATATGACACATGAAACGGCCTGTGCGGTGCTTAAGACCCCGGCGGTAAACCAATCTGAGAGAGCTAGGGCTGAGCAAGTCCATCAGCGCAAAGCCGCCCGCCTGTTTCACGACAAGAGGGACTTGGGAAAACCACATCAATTAAAAGTTCATTAACGTTCGTGTGCGAGGATGAGTCCACATTTCATTTCTCCCACTCAAAACCCTGGATTTTGAGCAATTGAACTCCTACAGATTAAAAATGGTAGAAATTAGTGTTGTGTTTTCTTGGAGGCCCATAGGGTGTAGTGATGAAGCACGTTTACTAATAAAACTACTAGGATATTAATGCTACATGGAAAATTATCAAAGCACTAAGTTATTAGCACTGTCTCTCTAATGTGCCTTTGCATTTGAATAGTAATGATTTGGAAACATTTCTAGCACTAATTCTTCAGCTAACAGAAGGAAGAGAGAGGGCTGATCACCTGCTCCCTTTTTCTGACAGATCTGAGATACTCAGTCTACAAAACGCCTTCTTCACGGCGTGGGTGCTAAACTGCTGTTGACATCTTCTTTAATCTCTGACACCGAACGAGAGGCAGGGAGAGAGAAGCAGTGAGCTTTCCAACATGTCTTTTTGAGTGTTACAAGCCTGCTATGGCATGGAAAGGGTTGTGGTGTTGTGATAGAGGACTGGATGTTTGTGCACTTTGAGGAAAAAAGGTGATAGACTGTTACTCGTAGGGAGAGAGGGAGGAAAAAAGCTACTAAAATAGAAAAGTTTCTCGGTTTCAAAACCAAGTGAGCTGCCTACCTAGACCATAATTAGGTGATTATTCAATTAGACAAACTTTTCTGTCCACTTGTATGACTTTAAAGCAAAAACAAAACAACAATAATCTTTCTAGTTTTAAAGAGCAGATTCTCAGAGTAAAAAAAAAAAGCTTTTAAAGAAAATTAAATGAAAGAAATATTACTTAGATATGCTGCACACAATTAAGGCAGCATTATAAGTATCATTCAATGAGAAGACAATCCCAGAATGCATTGCATCAAACTCAGTAAAAATCCTTCTAAAGTGCAGGAGAGAAGCCTTTATAAATGCTTATATTTCATTAATATCTATAAAAAAATAATTAAATGTAAATTGGCCAATATTGTGTGTGTGATGAAAGAAAGAAAAAGAAAGAAAGAAAGAAAGAAAGAAAGAAAGAAAGAAAGAAAGAAAGAAAGAAAGAAAGAAAGAAAGAAAGAAAGAAAGAAAAGAAAGAAAGAAAGAAAGAAAGAAAGAAAGAAAGAAAGAAAGCCCATGGCATCAGTGACATCATGGGTAGTTTAAATAACCCTGACATGTTGAGCAAACCCGTCATGATCTCCATTCTGCTCTACACTGGTAGAAAAGCAGATATACATGTACATGAACTCCCCCTTTACCTTCGGCTAGAGCTTGTTTTGCAGCACTAAATGTGTTTTCATTTGCATTGCTTTCATAACGACACGTTGGTTTTGATCAGCCAAATCTGAGTCAGATGTGAAAAGAGAGAGAGACAAATAAATGAGCTCACGATGCCTGGAGGTTTCTCACCAGCGGTTCAAAGATCAGGTCTGAGCACATGAAAACAAGCAAATGTGTTATAAACCAAATTAATCTCTTCCTTAAAGACACAGTGATGCAATGCTTCCTCCAAATAAATCTCCAAGTGTCAGGACTTTAGCGAAGTTGTGCCGTGTTGTGCAACTGTTACTGTATTAAATTAACTGCTCTTTATTTGCCACACAAAATTAATTGATTTAGCAAAAGATTAATTGTTCTGATCATAAATCGATATAAAATATTTACAATATAATTCTATAATATAATTTAGGATATAAGAAGCAGAATGAAAATGGTAAAAATAAGTTAAAATTCCTACATAAATAAATCAAATCAGAAAAAGTGCGATAAATCGTGTCTGTTGTAATGTTGTAATAATTCAAAGGGAAAGGAAGCGATTTTAATTTCATTACAGTAATCTAACCTTTCTAACAGTGCCATTCTCTTAGTCCTGTTCATCAGAGAATTCCAGTCAAACACCTGAGCGGACAGGCCCTGTCCTTAATGAAAATTCCAAGGTACTTAGAAGCAATAAATTACTATTCATTTGCAGGAAATGCCCTGTTGGCACCTGTCCATCAACTTGGCTTCCCTTGCAGAGATTTCCACCTTCAATAAGTGCACTGAGAAAGCTTGTTTGCTTTACTCAATGATGCCAAGAACTCAATCCAACTGAATATATAGAAAGATTAACAAGAGAGTCTCAAACTGTGCTCAGAAACCAAAGTTCTCCCAAACTCTAAGGACAATGGCGGGGCGATCTTACCCCTCTCTCTTGAGCGAGTGGCTGATGTACTGGCCGTTGGTGGATCCATGCTGGTTGTGGTTTTTGAGGGGAACAGGGGAGGGGGACGACAGGTCCAGACCCCGGTGACCGTTATTGGTTGCGCTGTTCTCCTCCTTCACATGGCTGTTTGTCACCTCCTTCCACAGCTGCTGCAGTTCGGCTGGAATCATGCCTGCCACAAACAAATTGGATAATTAAATCAATTAACAGTTAATCTGGTTCTACTCATGGCATAATTAAATAAAAAACAAGGGCTCAGTAAACAAAAGGGGGCATTAATTATTCCACTACAGGCTGATACGCAGCGCCTGCCCTCTCGCTCTGCCATTCTCTCTCGCTCGCTCGCTCTTTTCCCCCTACGTGCTATGCGAAGCGTGTTTGTGTACAAAAATTCCCTGGCATTCACGCACATTTCATGCTTGAAGTAAATAATTAACATACAGACAAGGCATGAAATCTGAATAATCACCATTATTTCTCTGACAAGGAAGTCAGCCAGCTCTTTCTCACACACACACACAAAACAAGACCACAAAAACATCCCTCTCTGAGAGAGAGAGAGAAAGAACGAACAAGCCCCCAGGGTAATACTCTCGAAAGCATGTTAATGTGCAAAATGCTTAAAGTTTTGCACCGCCTCCAATTGACACAGACGACTTAAACCTCATTTAACAAGTCAAGCACACTGCGGCTCATACGTCCTTTGAAAAAAGAGAGAAGAAGATAAGTGGGAAGAAAAATGGCTTGAAGACAAGATGTTGCCTCAATTCTGTGACAGACACACAAACACATGCATGCACACCCACATACGCAAAGTGTTTCGTGTAGCTGACTGTACAACTCAACGCTAGCAGGCTGAGAATGTTATTCATTATACACACACACTAATATATGCATATTAATTTAACATTACACAGACACACACACTCTCTCATAACCATTCAAAACTTTGGTAAGTCTCTTATGATTAACAGGTCTGCATTTATTTGATCAAAATACAGTAAAAATTGTAATATCGTGAAAAATTATTACAATTTAAAATAGATTTTCTCATTTAAATTTATTTTAAAATGTAATTTATTCTAATGATGGGAAAGCTGCATTTTTAGCAGACTTCAAGTGTCACATCAGTTGTGCTGCTTAATATATTTGTGGCAACTGAATAGGGAATGCGAAAGGAACGCTGAATGAATCGCACCCACTGTGACACTTTATAAAATTCTTTGTATGTTTTGTGAAACTAAACAGGAAGGGGCTGTTTTGGGTGGTGGGGGATCAATCGCTTAACATCACAATTAAATCGATTTTCGAAATGAGCGAAAGCAAATGGAGAGCAATTTTTGTCTTGGTTATCTTCATTTGTCTCCTTGTTTTCCCTCCCCCCCACTCTCTCATTCTCTCTCCTTCATAATAATTCTCTTTATAGATACCAGAAGTGGCCTCTTTCAAGCGCTCCAGTGCAACACATTTGTGCAAGAATTGCTTAGTCTTAATTTATTCCTGTTGTGGCAAAATAACGGCGAGGTGAAGATCTCAATACGATCAGCAGAAAATATTTTTAATTTGATAAGCTACTAAAGATTTTAATTATGCCAGTAATGGAGAACAGTAAGCTAATGAGGCGGCTAAGACTCCAGAGAGAGAGACAAAGAGACAGAGCGAGAGAGACTAAAAACTGTGAAATGAGTCTGGTAGGACTGCCATAAATTCGCACAAGATCGTTTGCATATAAAAGAGCCAGCGGAAATTATTGCAGGACGAATCAATAACCTTCCCACGTGCCACGTGGCATCTTTTGCTTCCTTGGGCTTTTGTGTGCCATCTTGCAGTGTTGTAACGTTCTCGTGAAACCCTGACGGCGGTGTCCGAAGGTATCGACTTGCTTGTTTTTTTGTCTTTGCTGTTGTCATTGTGAGAGAGGGAAAACTTGTCCGTGTGGATTCAAGAAGGTCACGGCGCTGGTGATTGTTTTTGGGTTTGGACATAGAGGGGAACAATCATTTTCCCCCCACTTGGAGCGCAGTGACAGTGTGCGGTGTATTTTTAGCCGACGTGCTTGACAGGGCGGCCCACTCTCCCTCAATTACCCACAAGTCCAGGTGACCCCGACACCACTGTTTACTGAAACGAATCCAAGCCAGAGGGGGGAAGGGGAGCTGATGAGAGGGGTAACAGAGTGGGACGAAGCTGTCTTGTTGTGTCTGACACCCCCCATAAACCTTTTTCCTCTGCAGGTCTATATCTCGCTCTGAGTCTTGGTTTCCATCCTGTCTCCCTCTTTTTCAACGATCTGTCTCCCAAAAATGTCTGTATATATCTTCACATGACCTCTCAACCAATCTGGCAAATGTCACAGCATTATCATCATTTAGTAGCGGATGATGGATGTAACATTTCGCAGATAACACATAGCATTAAAACAGTTCTTTGTCCTTAAATCCATCTTGCAAACTCCAGATCGCTTTAACGGCCCTAAAGTCATTTTTCAGTGCCGCACCACCTCTCATTAAAAGCCAAAGATACACACTTGCGCTTTTAAAAAATGGATGTCATTGAGACGTTTGACTGATCGCCGGCGAAGCAACTCAATTTTTACCGCAGCAGGTAGCGGCGACACCCAGACAGGGGCCCCGAACTCTCGCTTCAACCTTTTCCTGTCCTTGTACCCCGGTACCCTGGTGACCGTGTTCGAGCAAGCGGAAAGTTGATTTAAGGTTCACAACCACATTAGTTGTGGCCCATCAGCAGCCCGATAAAAAATGCCGCCGCGCGATGGGGCCGTGGAAATCAGTGACCACGACTTCCTCGACGAGACTGTCGCCGCACCACTGGGGGCAAACTGACACTACTATTAGTTTATTGTTCTGTGAGGCAGAGATCTTCTCTCCCTCCTGTTAAAGGGGTTATGATCACTGGGGCCTTTGATATGCAGCCCCTAGGCCTAAAATATGTTCCTCCCTAATGCTACAGAAGCTATTAAACAGTGCCGCACTGCCAGCCGATCAATCACTGCCAGCGAGGCCGGACGAGGGGCCGGAGTCCCCTGATGGGTCCGTGCGCACATCGCGCATCATGCCTGGTCACATTCGCTGCTTTCATATTAGTGGCAAATTTGTCTTGTCGGTGTCCTGTGGCCCTTGACTGGACAACTTAACTAATGTGCGGCTGGGGATGAGAATGAACTTCAGAACTTGAGGGATTCACAATGTGAGGGTAGAAGTGCACAGATTTAAATAAAAGCACGCTAGTAGTGTTGGAAAATGAACAAATCCGGCAGCCACATCAACGTAGACAACCAGGCTTCTTCTGCCTAATCCAATTCTGTTTACACAAAGTTAGAGTTATTTACAAGAGTGAAAGCAAATTCACTCAAAAGGTGCCAAGGAATGCTTTTTTCCACCAATATTTCTTTACATTTTAGAAAAAAATGCTTAAATTAAACAATGGATCCCTATGGATTAATTTTGTACAGTACACAAATTTGCACCTAAGAGTTTAAAATAAATAAAATAAAAGTCACTAAAAAGAAAATTGTTATGTTATATTTATATCTCAAAAGGCCACAAAAAGTGTCTTTGTTCCAACTAATCGCAGGATCCAGAGTGTATTGCGTACAATCCTGTACACACTCAGAATAACAATTTAGGAGATTCACTCCATATTCTAATATGGCTGTGCTACTCCCAAAACTTTGCATCGTGTACGTGGGACAAGTAAAGAAGCCAGAAATGGTTTTACTCTACCAAATACACCTAATCTCTCTGCCTTTCTTGAATATTCATCTGCTCTGTTTTTTTCTCACTCTGTTACTCACACTGAGTCAACTGTTATTTTTTTTCTGTCTGAACCCCGTTTATGATTTTTATCTCCTCCAACACATTGTTCTAATTCATAGCAGACTTCAGCTGACCCTCTCCAAAACTTCAACGTCAAAAAAGTCAAATAAGTGATCTAACCCCAAATCGTCAGACTAAAACACATTGTTTTGATTGAAGTCTCAGATGTCTGCGCCATGCCAGAGAGCTAGCTTA
This sequence comes from Paracanthobrama guichenoti, assembly GCA_018749465.1. NCBI lineage: Eukaryota > Metazoa > Chordata > Actinopteri > Cypriniformes > Gobionidae > Paracanthobrama > Paracanthobrama guichenoti. The sequence goes on from CM031948.1 coordinate 28,390,882, forward strand.
CACGCGTGTAAACAAATCGGGTAGAAAATGACTGAATGTGCCTGTACATTAAACGTGAAGCCGCGATGTAAAAAGATTTTATTCACACATCAAAGTCGAAGAGTCTAATAAATAAGCCAATTTCAGCCCATGTTGCTGGCCGAGTAATCTTACTTAGTAGCTTGCCCAAGCGCATAATCACCACGCACACATAAGGAGGTAACATAAGTTATCACACCAATGCTAACTACTTAGCTAACTACTGAATATTGTAGATTACATCTTGCGAATGGAAAACTGGGCTGCTGGAGCATGAAAGAATGCAGTGGAGTGTGAAAGAAAAAAAGGTCATCAATAACTTTTAACGGTGAAGCAGAAAATGTGCAGGACACACACAAACACACACTGACACACATACAGACAAGTGTTTTAATCAGGGTATGAAATTACCCCCTATGCCAGTCAAATTTAGGCCCAATTTTACCAGTCACTGTGCCAGGCGACCTGTAGGACATCTCCAACTGACGTTTGACAAAAAATGCTGCTAGTTAGATGCAAAAGACGCACACACAGAAGAAACACATTTGACTATAATGATGAACAGAAAAATCCAAAGCCTTAACTGGGTTCCAAAATAGATTGAAAGTGGGAAAAAGTGTATTTTGCACTTTGGTTTTAACCACCAATTCAAGGACTCTGCCACAGGCTATTACAGTTACCCAATCAGGTTTATCCTCCATCTTGGATTAATACTAGACAAACAGGTTCTAGGAAACTAGGAAATAATCTTCACAGCAAAGTAAACTTATTATATATCCATACAATAGCTCATGTTCTGCATTAGAAAAACAGCATGTGCCCTCTGTGTTTTTAATTACTGGGCATTACATGCTTGCAGTGTTCCCTGGGTAACGACTGCTTGAGATGTCATTCAATCACTTGTTAAAGAAATAAAATTGTTCTTCATTGAGATGGCCTTCTATTTGACACTAGCCTGTGGCCTCGCATCATAAAGCATCGCCTTGCCCAGCCCCAGGGCAACGTGGGTATGTGGAGTGGCTCAGCTTTCCGACTATGCCCTGATCAAACAATAACAAGACTGAACAAACACAGTTTGTATTTGCGTATTACCCAAGCACCCCCTCCCCAGCCTTTATACAGCCTTATCTTGTTATGGGCTTGTTTGTCTTAGCCAGAGAGAGTACAGTCAGTTTTTGAAAGAAAGAAAACAAAAAGTCAAAACAAAACTGGTATGAATGCAGTCTTTGTTATTCTGTTGCTGCTCCTTAAGTAAATATGACAAGGAAAATAAGGCAATACACCTCCTGGAAAAACACCTTTTGACTCACCGACTGCTTGTGAAGTGATTAATCTTTGACTAGTTTAGTGGGTTGAGGTTAGAAAACAATGGCACTACTATGTTCAGGGGCTGACGAGGAGCCAACATTAGTCAATAGAGATAAAACAGAGATATATGTAAAATACATTTATCAGAGATAAATGTCTTCAATGGAAAAGTGGAATGGACATTTTCTTTTTCTAAAAGAGAAAAGCAACAAACTATAATGCAAAGAGAACATAAAGGCCTATTCTTTCAGAGCGCAAAAGTTTGTAAAATTTTTTACATTTCTGTAAAATGTTCAAAACTTTGTATTCCCATAGACCTCTTTGTGTTTGTGTAAATTCTCCCAGTGCTTAAATATTTCCCCCCGTATATTTACATACATAAAAAGAAGTGATATTTTCCTGGAGAAATTTTGTTGTAAATAATTTTACTTTTCATAATTTTGTCAGCAATTCCTGTTGCGTTCGGTGTGATCATCCCCTTAAGGCCTCTTCATGTTGAGTTTGTAACCTTGGCCATTGTTTTCCCCCTACATTTAGCTATAAATCTATAAATACATACATATTGTATCCCTATGGATCCCCAAAACAAAACCCTATGAATCCTCATTTTTTTACCCAGATGTTGCAATAAATAGACAAACAAAAGAAGTGATCTTTTCTTGGAGGCTGATGAAAAACCATGTTGTAATTTTGTGAATAATTTCATTGCACTTTTCATAAGATTTTTGTCAGCAATTCCCATTGCTCTCAGTGTGAATATCCCCTTAAGGGGTGATGGATGTGCTTGTTCTTACCCTGAGTGAGGGAGTGCAGGGGCAGAGTCTGGTTGGGCTGAATGGACAGCAGCCCTTGTCTCTGCAGGCTCAGGAGATGCTGCTGCTGGAGCTGCTGAACCTGGAGCAGCTGCTGTTGGAACGCCAACTGCTGCGCAGACACCTGCCGAGGGAGAGACGGAGAGAGGATGAGAGGTCTACATATCATCCTCACACTCACAAACAATTATGTCAACACGTGCACAAACATACTTATTCACTCAGGGCTGATAAACACACACGTACACACAAACAGGCGCAGAAAGGTACATTCCCATATTCCCGTACCCTTAATTAACGAGGAGTCGGGGAGGCTTGTGACAAATAATGAAATGTTGTTAATCATTCCTAATAAGAGCCACAGGATTTTAATTATGGCCATTCATAACTCAGCAAACAACCTGTGACTGAAAGGAGCTCCTTCATATTCAGCAGAGTGTAAGTGCAGAGCCAGGGGAGCCAACCGTTGCCTCCTTTGGATAAATCAGGGGTGTGAAATAACAGGGTAACCGTCCAATAGGAGGAGAGCTGAGCAGTGGATGTGCCAATTTCATATATTTATAATTTATGATTCTTTATCTCAGGCCATTGAAAATCACATTTAGATGCAATAATACAAAATATTATAAAATGAATTTTTTTTTTGCATAAAATAAACAGGGTCCATTTTAATTTTAGGATTTCTTTAATTGTTAAAAGTAACATTTTACAAAAGGTTCAGTTCATTGATATTTTCAATTGACATTGATTAACAATGTAAAGTCAGTGCATTAGTGCATGATATTCCTTAAACTTTAACACATTTACTGAATTTGACATTATAACAGTCTCATCATGTAATTTATCTAGATGTGGTTTAACAATTTATTGAATTGACTGATTTTATTTAAAAATTTTGACATGCACTGCAGTCTATATCATATTGTGAGGAAGTTTGTGTTAAGTGTCTAATATACACCATCACATCTGGAAGATCGAGAGAAAGGAAGGTGCCAAAGGACTGGGGAAATTCTGAGAGGAAGAAGGGAGAGAGTTAGTAAAAGTGGAAGGGAAATAGGGAAAATAGGGTGTTGAAAGACAGAAGGAGAGGGAGGAATGGGCGAACGAACTGCTGCGTCGTCAGAACGATAAATGGGAGGAAATTATCTAACATCCCCAATCGCCCCTCAGTCAAAACAAATGGGCGATGTTATGGAGATACAGGGCTATTGAACCCTCCCGTTGACCCCTTTCAACGCTAACACTGTTGTTTATGACCTCCTCGATGCATTATGACAGCTTTGTGACAACGACTAAATATCTGCCAAAATCACAGGATGGTGAAACCTCAGACAATTTCTGATGGACCCGAGATGAAAACCGGACTCTGAGGGTCACATGTTTGTGTGTGCACGTGTTTGTTAGTACATTAAAGCGCAAAAGTGGCTTTGCCAAGCTGTGTGCCGCACCCTCTTCCCAAACACAGGATGCTTCACTTTGTGTTTACTTCTCCAAACAGAAGGCGCACAAAAAAGGTCCTGCAACACAGGCGCGGACAGGTCAACCTTTAGACCCAGAACAGATCTGAAACAGCCTGATAAAGTGCTTGCTCTTTTTTTCCACTCTCATTCATGGTCCACCCATCCTCAACTGCCTGTCAAAGGTCTGTTTCTTTTTCTCTCTCTCCCCACTAACCCTGATCACGAGGCTTTTAAAATACAAATGCCTCAAATGTCAATGGTCAGAGCTATGGCACAGCGGTAGCACAACATATGCACGCTGTGGTGCTCCCACAGAGAAGCAGGTTCATGTCCGGGTCATTGTCCTGATCACACTACCCTTGTCTTCTCTTTCAGTCTTGACAATTAAGAGCAAAAAGTCCATAAAAAAAAATTCAACGTTGAGATTACTGTAAATAACTGATTTTAAAAGGATAAACAAGTTTATATAAGATCTACATAAACATCTGCCTTTAGATCACTTTCAAAACTACATGAAACACAATTAAAAAATAAATCAATTGTGAATTGGTTTGTGAAAGGATTATGAAAATTGGTTATACACAACTCTGAGGTGTGGAAAATTGCATTTTTACAAAAGACTATGAAAATGTTTTTAATAATGTGTGTGAATTGTGTGCACAAATCATTTATTCCTAAAATAAGGGACACTGTTTTTCATGATTTCATGAAATCCAAATTGACAATTCTTATTTTTTGTATGGGATATTGGTGTTTATTATAAGCGATTTATCCAAGCATTCAAGCAATTTTTTTTTTTTTTTTTATTGATGTGCCCTCATGTGCCCTGTAATACTGATCAAAATAACTTCCTCTCCCCTTGCAAAGACATTTCGTCTCTTCTCTTATGACATGTACACGGCGAGAGGGCAGTCCATCAAATCCTGATGGAAAAATCAAGTCCCGCCCTACATTTTATCTGGTTTGTTTCACTTGAAAAAGTCACAATAGAGAAGAAAAGCAAAATAGCTACTTCGGTTTCATGCTGACTTTACTTGTTAAAAATTGGTAATACTTCACAATAAGGTTCAATTCATTAATATTGATGCATAAGGTATCATATCATTTTATAGCATTTATTAGTGTAATATTAATTTATAAAACTTGAAATGTTAAAACTGTAACACACAAGTACCACTTTATTTTACAGTCCTGTACATACTTATTACAGTAATTACAATAACTGGGTAGTAACTAGGTACTCATCCTGAACCTACTCCTAAATCTAATCTCAACCCCTGTAGTTACCTTATATTACCCAGTATTTTCTTAGGTAAGTACACGCAAGTACACGTACTGTAAAGTGCAACCATAAATACTATAAAAGTATTGTTGACTCTAAGTGCATGCTAACAAATTGAACTGTATTATAAAGTGTGTTTATTTTCATCTGAACGTCACCCTGAAGGATGGCCTGGGTCGTTTGAGATCTTCCTCGGCGCACAAGCGTTAACCTAACGCCAGCCCGGCATAGCGAATGGGAGGTTAACTCGGAGTGGCACGCGAGAGAGGCGAGAACAGAGCAGATGACAACATGATCCAGACTGACGCTGGCAGGCCCTTTTATTGCCTCGCCTCCAATCCAAAGTTAAAAATCTTTGAAACCATAAGAAATTTTGTTGTCTTTTAAATAAAAGAGGCACAAAGCAGCAGCGGGGGGTTATTGTCTGACCCCCGTGGGGGGAGTCGCTGCAACAATTCGTATTCCATCTTTTGATGGCTGCGCGAGAGAAAGCCGAAGGAGGGGGAGAGAGGGAGCGCGCGCAAGAGAAAAACACGCACAGACGGAGGAGAGCCTCTTGAGGGCTGCATCAAATTCCTGTGATCATACATAATACTCTTTAAAATGATGTTTTTCTTCCTGTTCGTCACGTTCCATTCAGCTGATCAATTGTTTCTCCTTTTGACGGTGCCACCCTCCTTTTTTCAACCCCCCTCCCATTCTAGAGTCCCCTTCCCCTCATCTCTCCTTCTGACACGAAAGAGAGGGAAAGAAAGAGAGATAGAGAGAGAGAAAGAGTGACAGCTTCTGTCAGAGGCAAGAGAAACAGTCCTGTCGCATTGATTTATGGAGGCAACGCACCACAACTTGTCCAAACTGAAGCCCCCAGTTCATTAATTAGCGAGCTGGGGGACTTTGAAGTAAGCATGTGAGAGTTTGTGTACGGCAGTGTGTGTGCGTGTGTGTGTGTGTGTGTGTGTGTGTGTGTGTGTGTGTGTGTGTGTGTGTTTTACAACATTCGCCTTCATTTATACGCTCTCTCCGGTTACAGAATGAAGCTCTCGGTGGGGAAGTTAAGAAGTGAAACTCTGATTGTCTTTGAACTGCTTTTGACCGCACAATAATCGCTTCTTTTTGTCTAGAGCATTGCCTTATCCTGCTGTCATTAAAACAGCCAGAAACACAGCTGGTGATACAGCCTTAAAATGAAGGAAGAGAGAGAAAGACCAAGAGGTAGAACACTTCTTCACAACTGTGCTGTGCCGTATTTCTGTCAACGGGGAAACCTAACGTGCCCTTCAATCTGTTCATATAGTACATTTATATATTAATACACAGATACCTCATAAAAGGATCTATACAGATTCCCTGCAGCCATTCTCTGACCATTTAAGTTCTCTGTTTGTTTATTAAATAATTTGGCCAATAAGTACTTTCAGATTGATTTAATACATTTTAAAGTGACACAATGGCCAAATAAGCATGGAAAAATACAGAGAAAAATACTGGGCCAACTCGACGCATCCTAACTAAATTAGTGTTTTTTTTGTTTGTTTGTTTTTTTATATTAAGCAACACAACTGTTTAAACACTAATAATAATAAGAATTGAGCACCATATCAGCATATCAGAAATATTTCTGAAGAATCATGTGACTGCAGAATGGAGTAATGGCTGCTGAAAATTCAGCTTTGCAATCACAGGGATACATTACTTCAAAATATATTAAAATAGAAAACAGTTAATTTTAAATTGTAAGAATATTTCAGTATTACTGTTTACATTTTTTTGGGATAATGGGATTATAATGCGGAGGGTGACGTCATAGAAATAGATCAATGTTTTATCTTGTGACTGGTTAGCTCAGAAACTCAAATTAAATTTAAACAGATTTTAGCGCTTATTGCATTATAGTGTTGCGGTTGGTTAGTATGCGGTGCAGAAACACAAGAGCAGGACAGGGTTCTCCCATTGTCAAAACTCAAAAATAAGATGACAGAGCCACTGGAATGATTTTTGCTTTTGTACTTGGTGTGAAACAGCTGCTGGATGCACTGGGGGCAGGTAATGAACACCAGGGCTGAGTGTGTGTGTAAAGCAATGCAGTCAGCATACCTCTTTACTCTGCTGTTTGCTGCCATGCTGCTGCTGGATGAGCTGAAGGTGGAGTTGTTCTTGCTGTTTCTTGTAGAACTCCTGGAGTTGCTGCTGCAAAGTCACACAGAGTCATGAATTAAAGACACATCTTCTATACTTCTGCCATGTTATTTATTTTCCCCTGAAGACCAAGTATAATGTTACAAAACAGATTATTTCCTCTACTCTGATCCTTAGAATTAAGAGTACAGTACCTTTAATACATCCATATTTACTATAAAATACCTAAAATATTCTATATTAACATATGCGCAGCATAATACTATTTTTGTCCTTTCTAAATCACTTTGAATAGGAATAAATGGGAATAAAGAAGTGAGAGTTTTGCGTTGTGAACATTTGCGAGATTGTCTACACATTCCTCAGTCTTGGTTCAAAAGCACATAGAAAATCGTGACTACTGCCAAGACCGGCATTTTGACATTATTTTGTGTGTATCTGACTCCATCCGGTTTCCAACTTTCAAAAGTCAAATTTCCTGACAATCTGGAAGAACCAACCTATAGTCAGAGAAAATTCTACATCATGCATATTCAGAATGTGTGGAATTCTTTGCATCACGCTTCACAGGTTTAACAAACTGTGTATATTGCTTCACTAATACATACATGACAAATCCTCTTTGTTTGTCACATAGATTGAGTAACAGTTAAGACAGTTGAAAGGGAGTGATGTACTGTATGTTCGATACATTGAAAGAGAGAGCAACTAACTGTAGGGCATCCTAGAACTATAATTACTATTAATTATTATATCTGAAAAATTTGATTGGATGAGCCACATTTGAAGACATTACAAAATGTTTGAAATATGCACATCTTGTTACAAGACTAACAAATGTATCTGGTGTATTATTTTCTTTATTGTAATACTGATAGTAATAATAACAACAACTGTGTTGAAATATGCACTACATGTTGCTACAAGACTAACAGACTAATTACATTGTTACCTATTCAATTATTGCAAAACTAACTATAACTTGCCATCACAATCATTGTGATTATTATTAATAAATATAATTTTATTAATAACAAGATATATTGCTGTTGTTGCCATTTTATAATAGATTATATACTATTATATTAGATTATGACTATAATACATTGCATATTAATATATTATATTCAAAATCAGTGCTTGACATTAACTTCTTTGCTCACCAGCCACTGTGGCTAGTGGTTTTCAAAAGTAACTAGCCACTCAGCATTTCACTGGCCACAATTTTGACATCAATACTATATAGATTGCTATCAATTGCTATATAGATCTTTTTACTATTAACTCATAATTTGGCGGCAGGTATATTAGGCTGCTGTCACTTTAAGACCTAACATAGGGATCTGTTATACTGTTACAATGCCTTTTCTTTCTCAACTGTTTAGGTTCACTTAAAATAACTGTTTACATGAATACTTGCGATGACTGGCATTTTGACATTATTGTGTGTGTATTTGACTGTTTAAGCGCAATAAGCAGTGAAAAAGAACTCAATTTAGTAATGAGAGGCGGCTTTATGTGTGCTTTGGGTGTGAGCACAAAATCTGGAGGAACGAGTAAAGGTATGTGCAATATGCACAATCCCACTCTGAAATTCAAGCCTTGTAACAACAAAAATATTCATCCAGAGCATATGAAAAGAGCGAGCGAGGGGAGGCAGGTGTGTGTCACTGTCGGAGAGATGTAAGCGAGAAAGTACTGCTGGTATCGTGTATCTATTCTGCAGGAAATTAGTATTGGAAGCGTTTCAGATATTTTAGTATCGATATGTAGCGAAAAATCTATATTTCTGACAACACTACACTGCACTTAGTTTAAATATTTTAGATGTACTACAACTGAAAAATTTATATATTATATATAAAATGTAATGTTAATGTCAAGCTCTGTTCCAAATTGTTTTCCAAATTATTTAATTATTAGAATTCTTGTAATGTCATAGTGTTTGTTAAATCCTGAGTAATAACGAGGGCGAGTACCTGCTGTAACATCAGTGCTTGTTGTTGTTGCAGTAACAGCTGGAGCTGCTGGGGGCTCAGAACTTGGTGTTGGAGGATTTGCTGCATCTGCTGAGGAGTTATGACCTGTGGTGTCATCATAGCAACTGAAACTGGGACCTACACAAACACAGAAAGAGGACGGACATATGAATACAATGACATTTGGATAATCACACAATACTCACAACACATACACTAAAGATAACGTGACACGTCCTATCAGTAGCTTGTCACCAGATGAATGTGCTATGAGATCAAGACCTGTTTCTCAGATACCACCTGAGGAGCTTTCAGAACCAGTGATATGAGAACTGCACTGCACTGACTGATGGGAGACTGACATATGCAAAGAGAAAACCCATGCACACACAACACACACACAAACACACTCGAACAACCACAGAGCGTCCCCATCATCAAACGTCCCACTCCAGTGACAAGGCCACTGGCCATTATTCTGGAGTGCTGTCCATGTTTTGCTTGTGACTGTGTGAATACGTTTTGTATTTTCATTTTTTTTCATGATTGTTTTCCCCCCTCTTCATCAGCGTGAAGCGTCTTGTCCCTGCGATACTTCACTAAAATGGGTCACAACTCACGGTGTACTGTTTCGTTGTGTACATAAACTTAAAATCGCTGAATATCAATTAACATGAATGTAACCGTGTCAATGCAGGATGTGTTGTTGACGGTGTTCTTTGTTAGTTTGTCAAAAGTACAGGAAAAAAAAATTTCCCTCTCTAAAAAAATATACCAAAACAACACATTAAAGGGCACACAAACAAGCTTTCACAGAATAAAAAGGGTGCACATATTATGGTCAGAAAAGAAAATGGCGTGTGATGACATTGAGAGGGTCCTCGTGCTGTTGACAGGTCTTTAATTAGAGGAGAGGCTGTGTGAATACTGTACACGCGTGTGTCTCAGTGTCAGCCTTTCTCTATGATACGCCGTGCCATTAAAATCTCCTTTGTGACATTGGGTGACAAACCACGTCTGTGCTGAACTTGATAGCGGCGGGCATTTGCAACTGTTAACATATCCCCAGCGTGTTTTAGCGAGCGTGTGCTAGATCGCAGATGTATGTCTCACATCTGCTCCTGATTGGCCAGACATTAAGGCGACAGTCTCCCTTCACCAAGGTTACCTCAATTGCGTCTGTGATTCAGAACCGCTGACACGCGTTTGAATTTGTCACATCTTGATGAACGTAATTGAGTCTGTTCCCTCTGTAAGGGGCGGGGTTAACTTCCACATTGCCTCCGCCTATTTCAAGCTAATCTAAATATAACAACAAAAAACAAAACACCTTGAAGGAATTTCCAAAATACACACACAAAGACGGGGTTGAATTTGTTATAAACTCAATAATATCTAAATAGATATGTGGTGCTCGGAATCAAAGTTGAACACATAAGCAGGCGCCCCAACACACGCTTGGTACGTCTTAATATGCGGCCCATTTTTCACTTGGCTTAGCGCACCATTTGCATAGGCTGCACCCCTTGATTTCTTCATTTCACAGTCATTATGCACTCATGTCCTTATTTCTCAGCGCCACTAATTTTGATGAACTATTCTGAAGGTCAGAGAGGCAGACGGGTGGGTGGTGAGACAATACGAGCTAAAACACACAGACGACACCAGAAGCACTTTGTACAATTACACTTGACTATGAAATCCTTCAGATTTTTGTAACAATTGAAAGTGAAAAATTTTGTAAGTAAATTTACTTAAAAATTTAATTTGATCAGACTTACATTTTCAACATAAAATATAAACACAAACATTTTTAACTCCGCAACAAAACGGTTCTTGTAAAATGTTTGCGAAAACAAATCTTTTTTTTTATTAATTCCAAATTCCAAACAAAGACTTACAATTTAAACATTTCAACTTTTGTTGAACGTTGTATTCATTTAGTTTTTTTGTACATTTCTGAAACAATATTTGGTTTCGAATGAAAAAGAAGAAATCTTAACTGAAATTACCAAACAAAAAGTGTACTAATATACTAACATATTTAATTGGTAACACTTTACAATAAGGTATCATTCGTTAACAATACTTCTACAGCATTTATTAATCTTAGTCAATTTCAGCATTTACTAATACATTATTAAAATCAAAAGTTAATTAGTTTTTAACATTAGTTAATGCACTATGAACTGAATTTTTATTAACAAAGATTAATAAATACTGTAACAATGCACTGCTCATGGTTTGTTCATGTTAGTTAATACATTAACTAAATTATGTTAACAAATGTGACCTCATTGTAAAGTGTTACCAATTTGTGTTTTTATATTTTTGTAAAGAGTGGAACTGTTCTCGAAACCAATCAAAATGTTTAAATACATTTACTTAGTTCCAACTACCAAATAAAGCCTTTTAAACATCTGATGTAATATTAAATGCTTTGTAAAAAACTAACAACTAAACATTTACTAACTTCTCAGGACACAACAAATTACAATTCCAGCCTGTTCCAATTAAACCCTTTATATCCACACCTTACAGACACACAGACAGCAGCTTCACACCCTCATTTACGGCATGAATATGTGTGTGTGTGTGTGTGTGTGTGCGTGTGTGTGTGACCACTTCTACCAAACCTCAGCCCTAGCGGAAAGGCTATTACAGCTCACATTTTACTGCCCATTACCACTGAGGTCATTAGTGGAGAGAGGGATGGGCCTCCTCTTAACCTATTGATCATTGTAACTACTAGCATTTAATCCGCTGGTGAATGAGCTGGAATCTCTTTAAGACAGGCCTGCCGCAAAAGAGAAGCACTTCAGCTGAAAAATATCATCCTGGCCACTATATCAGCAGCACTTAAGAGGAGTGAGGGATACCGCTGCTTACTGCCCAGAGCCCTTCCCTCTTCTCCTCTGGCCGTAATTGTGGAAGTGTGCGGAATGAAATTATTATTATGAATTGCGGTAAATGGCCATATCGCTTGATAAGAGGTGAGGAAAGAACAAATACATATTTCAAGCCGTCTCATAATGAAAGCGGTATGAGATAAAGCATATATCTGGTTAAACGAGATAGAAGGAATTTTATGAATGCATATTACAGCCGTCATGTGGACAGTTTTAAAGAGCACAAGACTTGTTTGCTAAGAAAGAGAGAGAAAGAATTATTATGAGAGAAGTGAGCAAAGTGGAGAAAGCTGACAGTTATGAATTTCACTAAGGAAAGGTGTAGGCCAGGTGTGAGTGTAGCACATTAACATACACACAGAAAGCGTAACATACTCAAACAGCTGCTATGTGACTGTAGGCAATGTGCTAGCGCAGACCTGCTGTCCACAGGCCCTACCCAAACTACACACACACACACACACACAAACGCATCATATGCTGTACAACTCAACACTCACATGCCAACACATGCAAACATCTGCAATGTGCAAAAATTAATAAGTGAGCCTGACATTTAGGCCCGGTTTCACTGACAGGGTTTAGATTAAGCCAGGATTAGGCCTTAGATCAGTTAGGACATTTAAGTAGCTTTTATAAATGTGCCTTATAAAAACATTACTGGTGTGCATCTTGAGACAAAAACAATGGCACTGACATATTTTAAGATATGTCAGAGCAAGTTGTTTTCAGCTAAGACAGCTCAAATTGTCTGCAGCAACTAATGTTTAAAAATAGTTTTTATATATAATTAAACGGTGTGATATATATATATATATATATATATATATATATATATATATATATATACACACATAATACCGTCAAGAAACTGTTAAACGTAAAGAATTCACAAAAAGTAAACGTAAAAAAAAAAAAAAAAATTTTTAAATGGGTAAATGTAAAAAGATAAAAGATAAGCAATTTTAAATATATATATATATATATATATATATATATATATATATATATATATATATATATATATATATATATATATATATATATATATATATATATATATATATATATATATATATATATTTTTATCACTTTGCCCCTTTAATCAAACATAAAAGTGCAAACATTTGTGGCCATTAAAATTAATAATTAAGTGGTATTATGTTAGTAATGTTACATTTATTTATTTTTTTTTTTTACTTGTAGGTGTTGAATCGCAAGGGATACACCAACAAAATGATGCCAGCTGGGAGATACTGGACGCTCATTTGAGACTGGCGCTTAAATCCACCGTCCAGTTCGTCTTCAGTCCATGACTATGAGCAGGAAACGGCAAAAATACAGCTCTAACGAGGAAACATCTGACACACATCTGACGAACCTCAGAAACACTGATACTGACTTAATGAAGAACGTATTCTTCCTGAGAGAGCAAAATGTCATGCACGGAGAGAACGAGAGAAAGAGAGAGAGAGGGAAAGAGAGATAGGCAATTAAGATGAAGAGTGAAGGGGGCAACTTCAATCAGAGCGTCTCGTACACTGAACTGGCCACACGGAAACAGGTTGCAAAGAAAGAAAGAACGAAAGAAAGAAAGAGGGCAGAAAAAAAAATAAAAATCAAATTTTAATGCCAGCTCCCCGGTGTCATCTTGTTTTGTCAGGACATCAAATAGAATTGAGAAGTACAAAATAACAAGCCCTTGAGAAATCAGAGGAGGTTTGGTCTGTTTGAAGCCTCTTGGTTTACCTTGTCCGGAGATATAGGGAATAGCATTGTCCGTACTCTCATTTGGCATGGCGTGTTGTGTGAAAAAAAAAAAAAAGGATTTCATACTACGTGCATGCTGTAATTATTCTTTTGAATGCACAATTTTCACTTCTGGAAATTTAGTTTTGTTCAAAAAATTTTAAAAAGTTACAGAGCAAATCATTTAACAAGTAACTTTTATTTTTGTCTAATATTAATGCATTTATGAAAACATGCATGTATTATTATTATTATTATTATTATTATGAAAAAAAAAAAAAAACCTATGGCTGAAGCATAGATATATTCATCTCCCCAGCCGCTTCTGAATGGTGAATAATTCCATTCCCTCTTCCTCACTCTGGCTCTCGCGCAGCCCGTTTACAGTTCACATAAACAGGATAATCATAGTCACATTTTCTGCCCATTTACCGAGCAGATTCTGCAGGGGGAAAGCGGCCCATTCAAGGCAACTGTAAAAACAAAAATCCAGATTGCGCTTTAATTAACTTCTAAACCACAAACAAACAAGTTCTCAGCAGAGCTGGCCCAGTCTGCCGTAAAACAAACAAGCAGGGGTGAAAGAGAGCATGAGGTTCAGCTTTGCCTTTCCCACACTAACTCAACCACACTACAGGTGGGTGTCCCGAAGGGGTGGACCATCAGCCCCGGGACCCTCTGAGCTGATGCTCAGGGGATACTCACTTAATCTTGCACACATCATGAATGTGGCACGGGCATGTGTTGTGTCTTGATGTGTTGCTGAGTGTTTGCCTGGGATTCGAGCAAAAAAGATAAACACACAAACTAACCGAGATTACTGATTTTTCTCATCTCTCTGCATATTAGGATGCAAAAACTTTAATGAAAACCAGCATATTTATAGTTTTATATTGAATATCCTGACCCTTGACATCTACTCCCTTCAAGTCCTCCTGGGAAGTGCCTACTTATGAGTTCAGAAATTACGACGTGCTGTACGCTCAAGTGATTGTGGTCAGAATTAAATGCATGCTTTGGCCAAATTCATAGTTATTTCTTCCCAACAAAGACAGCTTTGTTTAGTTCTAGTACCACTAAATAAATAGCAAAAGATGTGCACTAAATGAACTGTATAATCTATTTATTTACATTTAGAAGACATGTTTATCCAATGCAACTTACAAATGAGGAACATCAAGCAAATTATCATTAAAAAATTACAATTTATTATTATTGAATATTAAATTTTTTTAATTAAATATTTATTCTTATGCTGCCACAAAGAATCATGAGACCCATTTCTTCTCAAAGTTTAATTAAAAACTAGACTAAATTAGTAATATTTTTCTTTGCAAGCCATTCTAACTATTCTTCATCAACAGTTTACAACAGTTTTACAATTACAGGTTAAAAATAAAAATCCAATTTTCTACCACCATGATTCTTTAACTAACATGCTCCCAAAAAAAGCAGCGCTCAAAGAGCTTCCCACTGGTAAATATGGCATTGTGGTGGAGATCTTGTAAAAACAATCTTAGACATGACTGGCAACAATAATCATTTCTAACCTCAACTCAACCCCAGGTGACCCTTGACATGACTCTCCTCACACACACTAAAACAAGACAAAGCAAGACTGAACGTCTCCCGCATGTGCCACTAAAAACAATGGTGTCGACAAACTGCCTTCGACCACTTTACACCTTTCCAGTACACCCTAACGCCCTTTCCACCCATCCTCCCTCTCTCTCTCTCTCGCTCTACTCATCCCGCTGATATGATTTATGGTTTACCAGCTCAGCGAGGTTACGCAACGTCGCGCATGCCTTCAGATGTGTTATTGGAGTCGGTGGAGATTTAATTAAGATCACAGTCGCACAAATCCCCCTCAAATTGAGAATTTACTCGAGACAATGGTCGTCACATCCTCGCACGGGAGAGGTCTCATTCTGCACAACGCCAAGCGACAACAACGCTAATCCGTGTTTCCATGACATCACATGAAGGTTTCGGTAAATTGCGATTTGTGTTTTGATCGGCCACGTCGTCAGGGTTGATTAATATTGAGTGGAAGATACTGTTAGCATGTGGCAAGAGCTAATATGCACAAAGACAAACGAGTTTATCTTTGTTGTAATTTGTGAAATAAAAACTTTTTTCTAACAAATATTTCTACCGAATATACTCTCTAAATCTCTGTTCTGCACTAAAATAAGTAAAAAGTTGCAGATGTGTGAGTCGAGGAAGAAGCCAACCTTTTTTGCTATATATCATAAAATTGTCTTTCGGAGCAATTCGTCACTACGCTGCTCTTTCCTGAGAGGATGCTCACCTGGTGTGCTTTCTGGAAACAGAGTAGGAGAAAAGGAAGAAGCATCTTTAAAAAAAAAAAAAAAAAAAAAAAAAAACAAAAAAAAGTAAAGTTTTCTTTTTATCTTTTTCCTCTGTGGGAGAATGAAGGGAAAAGACAACAGAAAAGAACAGCTGGCAATGCCGTGTGTCATCACCAAAGTATTCTCGAATCTTACCACATAATGTAGAGCAAGACGTCTGTGAAAGAGGTCAGCCACATGAACGACTGACCAGATAACACACCCCCAACTCTTTTTTCCTCTCTTTCTTAAAGAAAAAACCCCCCAAAAAACACTTTCCTATGGGAAATATCTGTTCAACACACACACACTTGTTCTCCAGTCTCACGTAAACACACACATGTGAATATTCTCTCACACACCAACATTGTCGTCGCCACTAATACGCGTCGAGCGGTAGAAATGACAGGTGTTGGCAGGCTCACGGCCTGTCAGGGCACAACATAAATGTGGTTCGGCCCCAGCCAGAGCGGACCCTAATGCACTACTAATGAACAATAAATCAAGTCTGATTACAAACTGTCAGCCCAATCAGCTCTCACGCTTTCTAAACGAAGGGGCCCGGTGGTCACAGCTGTGCGGCATTACCCTCCGCGAGGCTCCCTGTTTAGCCTTTACTTTCCACACGTCCAGTCGTTACCTCTCCCCGTCCTCTCCTGCCATCCTCCTATCTCCAGTCCCAAACTTCACAATCATTCCATTCAAAATAATGATGACAACCAGAAACTTGTGTCCCAATTATTGCATCTCAGCATTCAAATCATCAATAAAATATCAAATGATTATTTTACAACTTCTTTAAGATTAACAATCATCTTCAAAACAAGCAATAGAAGAAAATAACAGCCCTCAAAACCAATACAGGAGAGTGTCAAAACTTTGTCTTCGTTTCAATGATCACACCACTGGCATGTGCATGGTCACACTCTTGTGCGCGCGCGCACACACAGACACACACACACACAAATGAGGGCCCACGATACAAGTGTCAAATCGGAGTGTGTCCCTGCCCCTTTCTAAATGTGGGTAACCGTGAAGGGGAACAGAACCCCAACACACACACACACACACACACACACACACACACACACACACACACACACACACACACACACACACACCATCAGCAAGCACTTATTTTCACAAGAATGCAATACAGAACAAAACAATCTAACTTAAAATAATCAAATCCAACACTGCATAGCATGTGCAATCTAAAAACCCTTTTCCAACTGAAAAAAAAAAAAAAAAAACTGCACAAGTTTCTGCATAACTATAAAAGTCTGTACACCACAGAATAACATTTAGCAAAAGCTTCATATTAAAATCCTGCTCTTGTAAACTGCAAGTGAGAGGAGAAGCTTCAAACATCAACTTATCGTATCACAGTGTTTACACATCTCCTAACCAACCAGCATGATAGAAACTAATACAAACAGCATGCAGAGAAATCAGTCTCTTTTCCTTTTCCCCTGGATGTAATGCATTGTAAAACTTTTCTACGGCAACAGAAACGGCTCTTTCACCAAAAAAATTACAGAATCAATCATATTGACAAACCTGACAAACTCCATTTGGCTGGCAGGGTAAACAGAGTGAAGCTGGGCCGTTTGGAGGATCGCGGAAGATGAGAAGACACGAGTCGCGGAGCGGAGAGGGAGAGAGAGCGAGAGGCAGAGAGAGGGAGAGAGAGAGAGAGAGAGGCGTTTACAGCGAGCGTGTGCGTGTGCTGCCGCGTCTCGAGCCTTTTTCCCGGGGATATGGACAGATTGCACGCGCAAGGTTGCTCCCTAGCTGACAAGATACAAAACTATCCAATCAACCACGCCCTTTCTCCACCAATCACAAGCAGCCCTCTAAACATAATCAATTCAAATGGGGACACAAGTAGCGGCAGGGGCCGCCGCAGGCCGTGTGTGTGTGTGTATGTGTTTTGAGGGAGGGGGGCAGGTGAAGCAATGCCTTTGTGTGGGACCCTATTAAAAAAAAAAAAAAAGAAAGAGAGTGAGAGAAGGGGGAGCGAGAGAGAGAGAACAAAAAGAACCAAAACAAAACAAAAAGAAAAAAGCAGCACAGTTGATGGCTGTTAACCCTTTGACCCTGGTAAAGGTTTTGTCCGTGCTGGTGAAACAATGGAAGAGTGAAGAAAAGAAACCCTTAATTAAACAACAGATAAGAAAACACTATCTGACAGAGAAAGAGAGAGAGAGAGAAACAGAGAGCATCTGCAAGTTGTTATTGTTCTTATAAAGTGGAATTGTTTATAGTAACACAAGCTCAGCCCTTCATTTTAATAAGAAAGAAATGGGAGGATTTAGTGTTTTCTTTGATACTTTAAACACATAAATTACAGTTATTTAGGTGTAAAATAATAGATTTGTTTACATAATAATAATAATAATTATATTTATATAAAATGTTATGATAAATCCAACACTTTAAAGTGTACATTTTATTCCATTTGATGACAGACAAACTTTAAATATTGAACAGACTGACTGTGTGTGTGTGTGGGTTCAACTCACAGTCTAACTCCTGTCCAAATCCACTAATTTCCACAGCATAAAATAATACACACCGCAGCTCCACTTCTGCTGCGAACGGTTAGAACATAAGTGCTCAGAGCTAGCAAGTGATTAAAACATCACCACCTTCTCACACTTTTTTTTTTATTATTAAAACAGAAGGGAAAACACAGAAAAGTTGCTTCGCCCTCTACTGGTAAATTTTATATTACACATTCAAAACCCAAGGCTAAACTTACTGCCTTAGTCAATAGATTTACAAAGGTTTTTCTATTAGAATATTAGCAATTATATAAATAAAACCCTGTATGTAATAAAAATATCATATTTAGGCAAGATAATAGTATTTTTATATTTTTCATTATGTTAATACATGAAAGATTATAAATGTTTGAAAATCAAAATGAAACCGTAAAAGACATTACAACAGCAATATAAAATTTGTATTGAATTATATATATATATATATATATATATATATATATATATATATATATATATATATATATATATATATATATATATATATATATATATAATATAAAATAAATGAATACCATCATAGCAATAAATCATGCCATGGTACTGTACATAAACGACAACACAAAAAAATTATATTCACATAGAAGATTATATGTTGCATGTAGTGTCATAGTTTGTGGGACTGTAAACAACAGTTTCTGTAGTCCATCAGAGACTGACTGGATTAATTACTGACCTTAAGAAATTAAGAGTTAAAAGTCTATACATGATGTACCTTAGTGAATAATTAAATACTTCATTGTTGTTTCTCTGGCAAACACTCTCAGAAGTGTGCACATAGACACTTGTATAAAACACACACATGCTCAAGCAAGGGCAAAAAGGCAAGCAGCCTTGCAAGTATGCACACATAACGCATGCAGCCACTCATATGAACATACACACACACACACACACACACACATTTGGCCGTACCCCCTCTCCCATGCAGTCTCCCCTGGGCAGAATGTCGGCATATTCTCAATAAAACACCTTCTTAGCAGTAATAGGCCACTGTTCTCATTTCACTGCTCCCAAAGGGCTCATGATAAATTTAGCAGACATACAGTTCAAGCCTCCTCCTCTTGTCTCTCTCTCTCGCTCTCTCTCCATCTATCTGTGCTGTGTTCAGGCCTGTACGCCATAATTACCCATACTCTTTCTATCCAAGCCGTCTAATAGATCTTGCTGTTTATTCACTCCATCACTTTGTGAGTCACAGAACCAACACTATTCATTTATGTCTTGTTACAGATAATTGGAAAGCACAGGTTGACTCCTTTGCAAGACTGACACACAAACAATAACGCGCTCCATCTCAGATCAGCGCTGCGGTTCCCCATATGACTGTCAGGGTGACACTGGGCCGGGCGGCGGGGTGGTGGGGGGGGGACTGATCCCAGATAAGTGTTTGCTGGTAACCTGCTTGAGTTTAGCATTTGAACCGCGCAGTCATACGAATCCTCTCGTGAAGAGTCATTACAAAACCACTACAGATGTGACGGGTTCTAGTACTACTACTATGACGAGATATCTTTGTTCAAAACCGTTCGTAGACCTTTTGCGTGTCTAAATAAACTCATTAGTATGCTGTCCTGTGACTAAATGTAATCTGTTGTTTACTTAAACGGGTTGTAGCAGAACAGGTGTGATGTTAACAGAAAACAGCTGGTGCTGTGGGCAACAACCTTCGTTTTGAAGGAGCACACACACACACACACACACACACACACACACACACACACACACACACACACACACACACACACACACACACACACACACACCTTGAATGTCACTTCTATTAATGAATGAGCAGAGACCAAACAGTCATCTCTGACCTCTGACTAGCATGACGGCAGCAGTTTCAGTACAATATGTGTGGTGTTGATATTTGGCACAGGTAATGAGGGAGCAGACGATCACTACAGAAGCCACAAACTCTGAAACGATCACATGTGCATTTAGCGATTTGCACTATGACAAAAGCTACTTAATATCGAGAAGATCCTGTTTGATTAATCCTGTGCTGTTATGTTAGCGAAAAACGTTCCACCACGGTCTGTGCTTCGACTCGGCTTTGACTTCAGTCAAAACATGAGCTTTTGTTAGTGATGTTAGACATAAATGAAGTGGGTGGGGGAATGCTGTTTTCTTTATGTGCTATTGTGATTGATTCAGAGTGTGTCCTTTTTTTTGAGTCAGGCACTATTTTTGGAGGCATCATCAAAACATTTTGATCAAAGGAAAGAAACAAAATCTTAAGAAACAAATGACCTTATTTGAACAGTGAACTACTTGCTATAAAAATATATGTATATATAATAAATATTGAAATATGTATATTAATACCACAAATGGGTTTGACACTGAAACGGAAACTCTGGCCAATATAGTATTGGAGGTTTTGTGTCTATATATGTGCAGCCTGGTGGCAAATCTTCACTGACTTTACATTCCATCAGTAGTGTGTGAAGGTTGAATTAGCAAAGCAGCACAGCTGTAAATAAAATACTGCAATCCACACACCATAATGGGAGACAGAGTTCAAAAGAGGGCAAATTGTTGGTGCGCATCTCGCTAGTTCATCTGTGATCAGGACAGCAAGTCTTTGTGGTGTATCGAAGGCTATGGTATCCAAGGTAATGTGGGCATACCACCACGTAGGACGAACCACATACAACAGGAGTAACTGTCAATGCAAGAGGAAGCTGTCTGAAAGGGACGTCCAGGTACTAACCTGGTCAATATTCATGGTCGAGCTGTTTTAGCCAAACATTTGGTCACTTGTGCCAATGCCAAATGTTGGTTTCAATGGTACCAAGTCTTGGGCTATGGAAAATGTGAAACATGTATTGTTCTCTGATGAGTCCACCTTCACTGTCTTTCCCACATCTGTGGGAGTTACAGTGTAGTGAAGGAGGCTCAACACCTGGACAGTTGCTGCTCAGAGTGAAGCATGGGGTGAATCAATGATGGTTTGGGCTGCAATATCATGGCATTCCCTACTGTGCTTGAGCGCATCACTACCAAATCATTCTGGAGGACCATGTGCACCTAATGGTTCAAACATTGTACCCTGAAGGGCCAATACACTAATACACCAATAATGCACCAATAATGCACCAATACACACAGCAAGACTTGTGACAGAATGGTTTGATGAACATGAAAGTGAAGCTGAATATCTCCCATGGCTTGCACAGTGTCCAGGTCTAAATATTTTTGAGCCACTTTAGAGGAGCAAGTCAGAGAACATTTTCCTCCACCAGCATCACATTTTGACATGGCTGTGTGGCTCAATATCCCTCTGGACACTGTGCAAGACTTGTATCTGTCATTCCCAAGATAAATCAATGCTGTTTTTCCCGCAAAAGGGGGCCAGAGACTTCTTAAAAAAAAAAAAAAAAATATTATATTATATTATATTATATTATATTATATTATATTATATATATATATATATATATATATATATATATATATATATATATATATATATATATATATATATATATATATACATACATACATACATACATACATACATGCATATACACACACACACACACACCGATCAGGCATAACATTATGACCACATTCCAAATATTGTGTTGGTCCCTCTTTTGTTGCCATAACAGTCCTGACCCGTCGAGGCATGGACTCCACTAGACCCCTGAAGGTGTGCTGTGGTATCTGGCACCAAGATGTTAGCAGTAGATCCTTTAAGTCGTGTAAGTTGTGAGGTGGGGCCTCCATGGATTGGACTTGTTTGTTCCGCACATCCCACAGATGCTCGATTGGATTGAGATCTGGGGAATTTGGAGGCCAAGTCAACACCTCAAACTTGATGTTGTGCTCTTCAAACCATTCCTGAACCATTTTTGCTTTGTGGCAGGGCGCATTATCCTGCTGAAAGAGGCCACAGCCACCAGGGAATACCGCTTCCATGAAAGGATGTACATGGTCTGCAACAATGCTTAGGTAGGTGGTACGTGTCAAAGTAACATCCACATGGATGGCAGGACCCAAGTTTTCCCAGTAGAACATTGCCCAAAGCATCACACTGCCTCCGCTGGCTTGCCTTCTTCCTATAGTAGATCCTGGTGCCATGTGAGCCCCAGGTGAGCAACGCACACGTACCCGGCGGTTGACAGAGGTCAGCTTGGGTACCCTGACTGGTCTGCGGCTATGCAGCTATACTGTTTGAGCTACTGGGTTCACCACTGTTCCTTCCTTGGACCACTTTTGATAGACACTGACCACTGCAGACCGGGAACACCCCACAAGAGCTGCAGTTTTGGAGATGCTCTGACCCAGTCGTCTAGCCATCACAATTTGGCCCTTATCAAACTTGCTCAAATCTTTACAATTGCCCATTTTTCCTGTTTCAGGAAACTTCAGGGGACAACTTTGAGGACAAAATGTTCACTTGCTGCCTAATATATCCCACCCACTAACAGGTGTCATTATGAAGAGATGATCAGTGTTATTTACTTCACCTGTCAGTGGTCATAATGTTATGCCTGGTCAGTGTATATATAAAAAAGTCTCAAAAATACAGTAAAATATTTCTGTTAAAATATTTAAAAATGTAATTTATTCCTGAAACAAACAGAGTGTATATTACAGTGTTGTGCAATATAGATTATGTGCATGGATAGTATAGCTGTCACGCTGTTCAACTTAAAGCTTGATTGGCTAGACTGCTACATATTTTTGATAAATGCAATTTATACTTTAATCTTAAATGACACATCACAAATAAAATAAAATATTATGGTAAGGAATCTATATTAATAATCTCATATATTCTGACATCGTCGGAGATCAAAGAAAACATTTACTGGAATGCTAAATGACTGTCAGACAAACACATCCAGTGAACATCTTTGCTTTACCAAACTCAGTTGACCTTTCCAAACAAAGCAGCACTAGGCCACAGCAGGGTATTTTAACATCTGTAATAAATATAAACCAACACCATATGTGTTTTGTCTACTCTTAATGACAATTTTAAAACTTTAGAAAAAATAAGAAAAAGAGTGAGAGAGAAAGAGCACAACTATTAAAAGCAGTTAAACATACACACGCTGATCACAGTAGCCATATTCCTCTGTCCCAAGCATCTCATACTAACCGCTGACAACTGTCAGTTCTCCAGTGAACCCACAGGCTGTCAGATGTGGCTTCACACAAGAGAATTCACCAAGCTTCTCATATAGCTGTTAGTGTTTTGGAGTCTCAATTACGACATATGCATCTCTCCATAAACTCCCCACAGGACGAATGAATCAGTCCTAGCAACACGGACCACACATCTGCATACCGTGGTGAAAAACGGACGAAAAGATGGAAAGAATTGAGGGATGAGGAGAGAAGGGGAGGAGA